>CM061064.1:109429070-110667846 GCA_030762895.1 Sophora flavescens | reverse complement strand
AACCAATTCAAAATTTGAATTGAGATTCGAAAAGGCACACTCCCCGGCAACGGCGCAAAAAACTTGATAGCGTGCGAATGCACGTGCGATTCCGGCAAGTGTACCGGATCGTCGCCAAGTAATAAAAGATATCGATCCCACAGAGACTGTGTTCTCGAATCGCGACTAATTATCAAATCGATTAGATCTGGACTGTTTAAAAAGATTTTTATATTTTTGAAATGGTTTTTGAATTTGAATTTAAGAGATAAAACAGAATCAAACAAAACAGAAAACAAATCTTTTTGATTTTTCAGATCTAAATGGGTTCCTAGGGATTTAGGTTACCACAAGATCGTTTACGTTATGAAGTTGATTACCCTTGTTAATTAGCGAAATTTCCTTGAAGGCGAGTTTATCCTCTGATAGCTTAAGCTCCCTCTCGGGTTACAAAAGCCGTGCCCAATTGACCCGACCCCTACTCTCGTGGTAGTCGATCCCATATTGAACCCTTTGCGTTTCGTGACAACTCGTTGATCCTCGAGGGACGGCTTCTAACTCTCGTGATTTCAGTCCCAAGTCTGACTCTATAGATCCGACACCTAGGTTCACCGCTAGGTTCCTCCCTAGAATGTCTAAGTCATGCAAATAACCTAAGTTCACCGCTAGGTTCCTCCTTAGAATATCTACGTCTCGCCGATAAGCGGTCGCCGAACTTTACGTGTGAAACACACTAGAAATCCTAAGTTCACCGCTAGGTTCCTCCTTAGAACGTCTACGTCACGCAAATAAGCGGTCGCCGATTTTACGATTGATTAAACACTAGAAATCAGATCTAAAGTAAATCGTAATTAACAAAGAGTTTACATCAAATTTACATCATAAACAAACTTGGGCAGAGCCCTAATCACTAGAAACTATGCTACTACTCACGCCTTGCCTTGGAGATGACAGGCATGATTACAAATAACATGAAAATAACTAAGAGAAGAAGGAGAAGAAGAAAGAGATCCTAAATCTATGCCTAGAGTAGTAGCCCCAAAGGTCTCATGTTTTCTCGTCAGTCGTCCCTTATTTATAGAATTGGGCGGTTAGAGTCCTAATCCAACTCAAATTAGATCCAATCTGTTACTTCGAGCCAAGTAATACGCGTCACGGCCGTGATGGCTATCACGGCCTGGCCGTGACGGATTCTCGCCTTGAAAATTCTTCACCTGGTTGGTTTGTCATGGCCGTGATGCTCATCACGGCCGGCCGCGTGATGGCCATCACGGCCGTGATGGCCATCATGGCCTGGCCCCGGCAACTTCCGACTTGTGGTGGTTTTGGGTCACGGCCGTGATGGCTATCACGGCTGGCCGTGATGACTCGACTTGACCTTTGTTCTTTTTCAGTTTTTGCTCGATCATGGCCGTGATGGGCATCACGGCTAGGCCGTGATGGGCTCTGTTTGGCTCATTTTCTTCAGTTTTAAAGCTCCATCTTCATCCAAACTTCATCATGGTTGATCTTGAGCAATTTACCCTTGATATCTGCAAAACAACACACGAAAACCGCCTTACCCGTTCCAAAGGAAAATTAACCTAAAATCTAATAAAAATATGCCTAAACTACATGAAAATGCATGCAAAATGATAGACAAAGATGAGGTGGAATCACACTCATCAGTTATCTGTCCCTCCACGGTTCTCGCCTCCATCAGCTCCTGAATATCCGCCTCTCTCCTGATTATCGTGATTTGAATTTGAAGCTTCACCTGCACCGTTCAACCATCGGCTTCCGCCACTCATATGCCCACCTCTCCGCTGCTCAGCTCGTATCTTCGGTCCCCAATCCCTTACACCATCGTCATTCTCCACGGAATACACCAAGTCACAGAATTGTTCAGTATGTCCTATCTTGCCACAATGGAAACAGAAAACACCAAGTCTCTCGTATTTAAATTTCACCACCTGGCCTTTTTTTTTTTTTTTTTGCTTCTTCCCCTTCTTCAGTGCTGCAGAAACATCAATTCTAGTTCGGGAGCGCATATAGGGACGCCACACACCAGACCTATTTTCCTCATCGTACTCCATGAATTCACCTAGGAAGTTGCCCAGGTATTTCCTTACTGTTTCAGACATGAAACCCACCGGGAGATCATGCATTTGAACCCAAAAAGCTACTTTGTTGAGAGGTATTTCCTGCAAAGTATCCCTTTCGTTAATCTTTCCAAGGACCAGAGTATGGTTGTCAAAGAACCAAGGACCACCATTTCACACCCTTTCCATATCGTGTTTATGATTAAACTGGAAAAGGAATAGACAACTATCAACCTCCGTAACATCCGAGCCTCTCCCTGGTCTCCATACCTCAGTCATCCGTAGCTTCATAGCATTGAGTTTCATGACTTTTTGTGTTGGAAAACGCCCAATCAGACTAAGACTGAAATCGGGTTTATCTTCAACCTCTCTTTCCACATCGTATATGACTCCATCATCCTCCTCCTCCAACAATGATAGTCCTTCCAACAACCCCTCGGGATAGCCCCTCAAAGTTTTCCTCCATATTGTTCTCACCATTATTCGTGGTATGGGAATACTTGCTTCGATCCCCACAGACGGCGCCAAATGTTCCAGCCAAGATCCGTTTTGTCAGAATCTCGTCATAGAACGCGAAACCAATGGGGTTATTTTATGATTTGGGCTTGACAGAATTCAGTGATTCCGGTCCTACGTATCCCAGTGGGAATCAAAGCCAGACGTAGTTCTAGGTTCATCCCTTGGCGGGGGGTGATCTCGATCCCTTCATTTTGTGTCGGACGAGTACTAGGGGGCAATGACTGTTTCATAGTCTCTTGGTCGACGCTAGTTCCTCTAACACGCTTTAGGGAGAGTCACCTGTGTTCAGTCAAAAGGTCCTTTCTTATGAGGGGTACTGCCCCTTTTATAATTTCTGGACTGGGCCGGGTACTTGGGCTCGGTGGCCGGGTTAATAACCTCGGCCAGTACAAACCTCATTTAGTTTTTATAAACAATAAATTTAAAATATGTAAAAATTAATAAAAATTGAAAATATTAAAAATTAAAAAATAATTCTTTCTTGTAAATAATTTTGGGGTAAAATAAATATTTAAAAGGTTATTAAAATGTTTTTGCACAATTAACTTGAGGTACCGTTTTAAACGAGCGATGTGGGGTGCTAACACCTTCCCTACTCGTAACCGACTCCCGAATCCAAATCTCTATCTTTTTTTTAAGACCAGTTTCCTTAAAATAAATGGTTTTTTTCCAATGTTTTTTCCAAATAAAATATTGGTGGCGGCTTCTCTGACTTTTTATCCCTTTTCGAGCCTCCCGGACGGGACGGTCGCGACACCTATACCAAACAAGATGCATCTTCTGGAAGTTTTTTGAGAAAGCGTGTGAGTGAGGATAAAACACGCTGAAAAGACCCGTGTTGGTTTCTGGGGACAGTCTTTGATCCATAAAATCAACCAGGGATGTTACACAGTTTGGTAATAAGTCACCTGCCTTGCTTTTCCTAATGTTAAAGTGAAATTGTAAAGGCACATAGAATCCATAAATCTGAGTCTACAGCCCGATAACGAGTTGCCTAACACGTAGTTACCAAAGGGTTAGGTTTGCAACATAATTATACAAGCTCAAGATCAGAATTAAAATTTGATCCCAGTTTTAGAGACTTCAATGTCAGACTTCTTCTTAACTAACTCCTCTTTTTACAATGGCTCATTTCTCTATTGGGTCCCTAGAAGGCTATTCTTCTCATCTAAAACTCTTATGCTCATTAAGAGCTCGGACCTTAAGGACTTATGTTACTATCGAGATTCGTAACTGACCTCAGAACTAGTAAACAACTTCTTAATAGAGGACAATTAATAAAGAACGACAACCCCTCATCAAAAATTACTCATAATAACTCATAATGACTCATACCCTCATGGTAAGCCACACACTATATATCGAGCATGGAACATCTCCTCTTGACCCTCAAATATGCTAAGTACCCAACTGACTTGGGTATTATAGTGTCTTTTTCTGGTACACCAACCTTCTCCTCTACGGGATTTGCCACTCAAAAGGAAGTTGATCTCAACAATAACTCTGATCCAGACAAGTATGTCGACCCCAAAACCTCATGTTGGAATAAATTGGGTTCAAGCTAATTAGGTCTCAAATGCCTTCAACGAGAACTAGAATTCGTGAATCTTCTTCTCCTGCTTTGAAAATGAGATTATTGCCTTCCCACACTTATTCCATTGCAGAAGTTGAGCTGAGAGTGAGTTTGCCACAAAACAAAAGAGAATGGACTCAGGTTTTGCTTTGGTTCCAAACAATAACTTAATTAGAAATTAAATTAAAGCACAACATTGGAATTAGATCTTCAACATATCCTTTCCCCTCATGATCGTTCAGAGTCGTCCTAGGAAAGACAATCTCTATCATACAGGTGCTGGTCTACTTTATCACGTATCCACCTAGGACATGTTCTTAATTAGGTGTCAGAGTATCTTTGAAAGTACTCCTCATTCACGTCATTGCCACTGTGACCAGCTTTAGGAGATGAGCCATCATAAAGAGCTAGCAACAATATCGACCTAACCTCGAGTAACCATCCTCCTTTAACCTTAGTCGAATCATATTCATCATTGACAAGTTTGATAATCAAAATGTTTATTTGAATATTATTTTGGCATATATTTATCAAAATTTGAGTAATTTTAAAACTGCAATCACTAGTGCAGAAAAGGGATTCTACATCGGAGTTTACACATCAGTTTCTACTAAACCGATGTGTAAAAGGAAACGGTGGCATTTTTGAAATTAAAAAACTTGTTAGTATGTCCACAATTACTAAAAACCCATTCCCCACTAACTGAGCAGGAACCCCATCAAAAACTCAAGACCAACAATAGCAAAGAATGAACGAAATGGGTCACAGAGAAGAAATCTGATTATCCACACAAGTCTTGCCCCTGGTTCATGTTTACTTAAAATGATCTATCACAAAACATGACAAAGATTAACCTCATGAAAACGATAAATCCAACCCCGGGCCTGATATCATTAATCGACACTCCATATGAATCAAAGGATATATCAACAAGAAACAACATTCATAGTATCCCTTATCCTTCTATAGCTTTATCAATGGTGCCACCAGATAGTAAATTATAATTATATTATAATAGTAAAACAAAGTAGAGTTATACCATGTTGTACATAAGTACCAAAATATGTCTAAATGTTAAAGAAACTGTAACAAGCTGCTCCATGTACAAAGAGAAAACCTAACAAATAAAAACAAACAAACAAACAAAAATATATTTTGAAGCAAAATTTGAAAACAAGTGAAAAGAGAATAAGAGGTTCTTAGAGGGTTTGGAGAGATTCTTGAACTCATGTCTAATCACAAAGTTCCTCAAGAGGATCACCAAAACTATGGCTTACAAAGTTTACACTAAAAATAGTAAGAACTCAGAACTCATGGTTAAACTCAAAATATAAAATAGTCAAAATTCCAGGAACCCCGTGCCAAAAGAAAAGGGTGTTGCAAAAAGTCTACTTTGCAGGCACCAAGAATCCAATCAGATCTCTCGTAGCTTTTCATCAACACGGAATACATATTGAAATAAGAAAAGAAAAGCAATATTTCTTAGTAAAAAAGGTATAAAATCATAAATTTAAAATAAAGGTGATGTGTGTGGAAGCAACTAGAAGATGTCCAACAGTTCTAAGGAAAATGGGCATTAATAGAAGGCACTACAAAGCATCAAACAGAAGTTTTGGGCTATGATATGTATTCCATGTACTGAAGATGTAGCTAACCAAGACCAACCAAAAACTCAAGACCAACCAATGTAGCTAAATGCATCAGTTAAGCTCATCAATTCTAAATTAGAAGGCAAATGCAAAAGTCCATTGTTCGTCAAACTTAACATTCACAGGCAAAATGCAGAAAAAGAGAAATGGGTTATAAAAAAGAGTGTGTGTGGAGAGAACAACTCAAACTTTATTTCTCTTATAACCAAAGGAGCATGGAGCATGGAGCATGGGATTACGGTCTAACAGTGAAAGCATACCCAAAAAAAAAAAAAAAGGAATGGGTCACAGAGAACCAAAACCTTAAACTCAATGCTTCTTTTCCTCATCACTTACAACCAAAACCCTAAACAACCAACAAAAAAATAGGTCACAGAGAAGAATAAAGAAAGAAAAAAAAGATAAGAGAAGGGGTTTTTTACCAAAACAGAGAGAAGGCATAGGTTTTTGTTCACTCACGAGGGCGCCGGAGAAGAGGACGGTGGTGGCTTCCTTGTGAAGAGGAGAGGGATGAGTTTTAGAGAAAATGACAAACAATAAGAGAAGAATGAGAAGGGAAGATTGGAAAGGAAGAGAGACAATGAGAGGAGCTTACCTTTGTTTGATGTTGAGAGGGTCAGCATGCAGAGCGACGGAGAGCTGTGGAGAGCAGTGGAAAGCGGTGGAGAACGTAGGTCAACACAAGGGAAAGGGAGAGTTGGAGACTGAGAGCAGCTATTTGTGTATTAGGGCAAGGGAAAAGAAGAATGAGACTTGGGAGGGAGAGAGCTCAGATGAATTCTCAGCGCCAAAATGAAAAGGGAGGAAGTAATAATACACAACGGTTAGTTTAGAACCGATGTGGTAAACTTTCACACATCGGTTAATAAAAAAACCGATGTTTAAAAATAAAATTTTAATTTCTAATTTTTTTTATAGTTTTATACATCGGTTATTAGAAACCGATGTGGTTAATGACTGTTTTACACATCGGTTCTAATACAACCGATGTTAAATGTTAAAAATTTCTGACTTTAAGTTTTTTTATTTTAATTTTAAACATCGGTTAGAAATAACCGATGTGGAAATGTTTTACACATCGGTTATTCTTAAACCGATGTGTAATACTTTGATTTTAATTTCAAAAATGCCACCGCCTCCTTTTACACACCAGTTTAGTAGAAACCGATGTGTAAACTCCGATGTAGAATCCCTTTTCTGCACTAGTGAATTAGCTAAATATGATGTGACAAGCATCTCTTCATTATAGAAAATAATATTAAATGGTTGGTGATGGCAACATTAATTTTAGATCCTCACTTGTGACTCAAAACACAACTCCATTTAACCAAGAAAAATGAAAGTTTGTTAAAAAAAATATGTTTGAAGTAGAAACCATAGAGAAACTATTTTGTATATACTGGCGATATGATAAACAAGAAAGACCATTTAAAGGTTTGGCTAGTAACCAAACTAATTATTGTTTTTTTATTATAATTTTTGATAAAAAGTTTAGGGTCAGATGAGACTCTTCTTGTTCCAAGGCAAACTACCAACTTGATGAAGATTTACAATGAAATTTTAGATTGCTAACCAATGATAAATGTAACATTTCCATAAAATAATTATTAGGTTTACTTCTTAACTTTGGAGAAATCTTCTAAAATAAATAGGTTCTCTTGTTTATTAATAATACTCTTGTAAATGAACATAATGGTAGATTTTGTGTAAACTTCAAAATAAAAAAATAGATAATAATAATATGTAACAAGGACAACATAGAAACACACACAAACACACACACATTCGCACACATTCGCAAATAAATATATATATATATATATATATATATATATATATATATATATATATATATATATAGAGAGAGAGAGAGAGAGAGAGAGAGAGAGAGAGAGAGAGAGAGAGAGAGAGAGAGAGAGAGGAATCCTTCCTCATTGTTCTAATTTGATAGAAAAACAAAGAGAGAAAACAAAAAGTCGGAAGAAAATAGGAAAGAAAACATGAAAGCAGAAGAGAAAGAAGAAAGAAGGAATGAATAATAGGAAGAGGAAATTGTAACATCACGGGTTATTTTACGGATTAACGAATGTCCCCACAAATCAACACATGTATTTTCAGTGTGCTTTGTTCTCACTCATGCTTCCTTGAAAAACTTTCCAGGCCGGCAGCCACCTATCTCATAATTGTTGCAAGTCAAGCACGGTTAACTTTGTAGTTCTTAAGTGATAGGCTCCTAAAAAGAAGATCCAGCTTGTTGTTATCGATAGTACCAATCAATTATTTTCAGCTTCCTTCAATCACACAATCTCATAACTGCACAGCCTAAGGATCCCCTCATTCATGTGTCCCTCTGCCTAGAAGCTTGCCGATAATCACTCCCTGACCATGCTCTCTCTTGCACTGATGACAATTCCCTGCTCTCGTCAGCCCTGGGTGTCACATGCCCACCAGCTTTAGCTTAGTTCGTTCCCAAACCACATCGTACTGGGAAAGGCCCCTCTCTGATTCCACTTGTAACATCTCGGGCTGTTTTACGGATTGATGATTGTCCCCCAAACCAACACATGTCTTTTCACATGTTGTGTGTTAAGTCACAAAATGTTTTATTCTATCATGCGTCTGACTCATATTACTCTGATTAGCCCGTGTGTGTTTTGATGAACTCAAACATTAACCAAATGATTTTAATTAAACTGTGTGAATTTTTCTAATCATCTACTTGAGTTGTGTAGAAAGAGAATATTGTCTTAGCAGGTCAATTCAACTAAAGGATACTAAAGGATCAAAGCATATGATCTCAAGGCATAACAAAGAGCAATGCGTCTGAAGAATGACTGAAGCTAAAACTCTAAAGCCAATATCATATCTGACTCCTTGTCTCCAAAGTGTTAAGTAACCAGAAGCAAAAAGACAAAGTGATAAGCAGCTCGAAGAAAAAGGGCAAAGTGTCATTCCTAATCTAGCACCTACAAGATTGATAGTTGAAGATAGTGCATCATCAACTCAATCAGTTGTTCGTGAGAAGATTATGTCTAAGACTAAAGGAGGATCCACTCAAAGATTTCTTTTGCACCTGTTAGTATTCAAAACAAGGAAGATAAAGAAGTCATCTAAAAGCTATACACTGATCAAATGCTCACCGAAGCAACGATAAATTTCAAACACAAATCTTCTAAATAAAGTTGAAAGAAGATGATTCAAGATTATAGACTAGATCTTCATTAAAGACTCACATCAAGAAGCGTCCGATTACTCATAAGAATTGTCTTAGCTTTTGATAGAATCAAGAACTCTACTTTTGTCAGAACTACTCGAATAACCTGAATGATGCTCAAGGTTTATACCTCCCGCATGGAAAACATGTAGCATCAGAATATAGAACTACATTATGGCTGAAACAACGTTCAAAAGAAGAAATTGCGTGGAATCTAGATGAAAATGGTATGATTAAAGAAAGGATTTAATTTACTCAAAAGGAGTATATTAATCTATTGCTTGCCTTATATCGAGATCAGAAGAAAGAAGAAAAGACAAAGGGCAAACCTGCAAAATATCTCTTATGCAATAAAAAGAAAAGCTACTTTATTTGAGCTTTTCTAAGTGTTGCACAAATGAGGAAAGAAATGATGCCCAAAGCAAAGAAAGCATATCTGCTATGCTATGTGGTCAACTAAAGGACTTCCAACATTCTTTAGCATTTATTGCCAAGTCAGAACGGCTATTATCCAAAGTTGTATAAATTAAAGAAGTCGAAGATTTGAAGAAGAGACAAGAACATAGAAAAAAGCTGAACAACTAGAAAAGCTACAACACACAACACACTCTAACGAAATTCCATACGAAAGAAAAATATTCATACTGAGAATACAAAAAGCTGAAAGCTAACCATTTAGAGAAGAACTCATCTGCAACTTACCAT
Source organism: Sophora flavescens (assembly GCA_030762895.1). Classification (NCBI taxonomy): domain Eukaryota; kingdom Viridiplantae; phylum Streptophyta; class Magnoliopsida; order Fabales; family Fabaceae; genus Sophora; species Sophora flavescens. Next base: position 110,658,126 of record CM061064.1, on the reverse strand, counting down.
CTAAAATTTATATTCACTCTTTGAAGAGTTATTTGGTTAGATTGCTATTGTAATACAGAAGTTGTTCTTCAAACAACCCTTAAACTCTCTGAGCCTGAAGAGGCTTATTTCAAGAATACTTATTGAGCCTGAAGAGGCTAGGTGTGCAAACAATACTTATGGTGAGCCTGGAGAGGCTAGGTGTGCAAATAATACTTGTATGCTACCTTGATCAGTTATAGTGTTAAAACTTGGTGAAGCCAATGACTGGATGTAGCCCAAAGGTTGTGGATGAACCAGGATAAATTTCTGAGTACTTTCTCTCCTTATCTCCTTACTTTACTATTTAGTTTATTTAACTATCTTAGTAACTAATTGGGGAGTGTTAATAGTTGCTATTCAGTTTGCTGAAAAAGGCGTCTGGTTTTGTGCCATTTCACCGTGTCCTCACTCACATGCTTTATGGAAAACTTCTCAGGAGGTCACCCATCCCAGAGGTGCTCCAAGTCAAGCACACTTAACGTTGGAGTTCTCAAGTGATGGACTCCCAAAAAGAAGATGCATCTTGTGTTTACGGCTAGTACCAATCATTTCTTTTAAGCTTCATTCAACCACATAGTACCATACATGCACAGTCTCAGGATCCCCTCAATTGTACAGTCCCATATATGCACAGTCTCAGGTTCCCTCTCACTCTGATGTGGAACCAGTTCATTCATGTGTCCATCCACCTAGAAGTCTGCTAGGAGTTGCTCCTTGATCGTGCTTTCTCTTGCACCAGCGACCGGTCCCCTCCCTCGTCAGACCCGGGTGTCACAGAAACTAACCCAAGCCAAGAGTCTTATTACTCCTCAAGGTGATCACATTGACTCATTTTTCTTCAACCAAAACTCTATAACTTGGTTGTTAGTGTTTTTCGCTCAACTTTATGCATGAAGATTCCTATGAGTTTTTGTGATTCTTTGATTAAGTGTTACATATGTTGTTCTTACTTTATCTTCTCCTTAGAATGTTGGGAGAAGGGATGTTTTTAATGTAACACTGGTTGGTTGGTATAACCTAGCTAAGGTTTTCTTTTCTGTAATTGAATATATCAACACTGAACTTATATTATCAAGTTAGGGTTGAAAGGATGTTGAATGAAGAATTATGGTTTCATGAAAGTGGGAAAGCGCTGTTGGATACAAATAGGAGAAACAAAGTTGTATTTTCTCTGTTATGGTGTTCTTCTTCAACACCGAGCACCACTCATACAGTTTTAGGTGCAAATTTGGGAGCATTGGGAATTGATGTATGGCATTGGGCGCCTATCAATCAATGCTTAGCACTGAAACCTAGGCGCTTGATGCTTCCATACAATATCAAGCCATCAAAATGATTGAGTTAAGTCTTGAGTTCTGCATAATTAACAATTATATCTCTTTGTCTTAGATTTCCATCAAGATCAGAATCAACTCAATAGCATATCTACAACTCAAGTTATTCCTTAAATATCGAGACAAGGTCAAAGAACCCCGAATTCCAAATTCAGTCATAACATAATTGAACCCTAGGTAATTTATATATGATAAGTATATTTATAATTGAACCATAGGTAATTTATATATGCAATTTACTAATTGTGACATCATTTTCTTCTATTTATATGTCACATGCTTAACAATGATGGGACTTGGAATGTTCACAATATGAGAAGTGAGTGTCAATATGAAATCTAACCTATGTTTTTTTTTATTATAAGCAAACATATATTATTAAATGAGTACAAGGGGTACTTTAACCCATACAATACAAATGATTGAGACCAAGTAAGTCCACTGACTACCTAAGTAGAAAACCCACAAACACATCAACAACAACAAAAAAAAGGCTACAACAGAGATAGGTGGGCACAAAGCATCAGTTCCCTATACCAAAGCTCATTAAAAGCCACCATTCATATTCCCATTGTGTTTTTTTTTAAAATAACAAACACCTTCAACCTAACAAACTACATCCCATCCTTCTTTTTAATACACTATATATTGTATCACGCACAACAACAAACCAAGAAGAACCAAAGGAAACCATTATAAGACATTGATATCTTCATAACAACAGCTAATTGCAAAAACAGTAGATACCTGGCATATGCACTAGCAAAGTCCTAAAGTCTCAATCCATCCCTCCCGTGCTTCTCCACTAAGCAGTTGAACATCCACCCTCTGTCGCTAATAAATTACAACCAATGGGATTTATACACCAGTCCGAAAAGAAACATATGTTACCCCTCACTCTACCCAAAAACCATGACCAAAACCAAATCACAATGAGTTCCAACATATTTATCAAATCAAAGTTCCCGTTCTGAAAAATAATAAAATCTAACATATGTTATAAGCATATACTATATGCCAAGAAACCCATATTTACACATGAAATGTACATATGATTGGAGGGATGTTCTTATTATGCAATGTACATTTTACTTTGATAGTGACATCGTGATTAATTAATATACGCTTGTGAATACTTCATAGAGATGATATGTTATAATGAAATTACATTTTATATCACACATGAAAGGTGTATAATTATCACAAAGTTCATGCTATCATAATTATCTATTACTGATGGATAGAGATCCATTTTGGTGGGGACGAGGTGTGGTACACTATATTCCTGTTAATAATGTCTTGTCACATAAGTTAAAATTTTATGTAGATTAAAAAAGCAAAATATGTGTCAAGATATTATTAATGGAAACAGGGTGTGGTACACCAAAATGGGGCAAGTGATTTGTATCCATTATTGACAAGCATAAACATCTTAAATGTACATGGATTAACTAATAAACTATAAAATGAAATTAGAAGATTAAAGGCGAGCTTCATGGAAACCATCCCTTTATAGAGGATGATTGTGTAAGAATATTGTATCTTATAAGTTACTAAATTATTATTGTAATATTGTTTTAATATATTAGAAATCAAACTCAAATCATACTATTATCATCTACGAAAAATTGACTAGGTGTGCCAATTATTTTCACCGCTAGCATGGTAAAGATGTAGTGCTTGTATATTTTGTGAGCTCTATTGGAGTCGGTGAAAGGATAAGCTACTTATGGAGAAAGTTGGTCTTAATTTTTTCCCCATGTAACTTCAAGTTTCATCATCTCAATTTGGTTTAGCAATTTGCTTTCAAGGTTTGAGTTTTCAATAGGATTACTTTTACATATTGTTATGTTCTCAGAAAAAGTGACTTGTTTGGTGCACAACATATAGTTTTAGGCAAACCCAAGCTCCACATTAAGGACTAATTCTTTGTAAGTTATATCTCCATTTTCCTAAGTTGGCATAGCTAGAACTATAAATTAAAGAACTGAAACAATCATCTTAAAACATTGCAAACACTTTTAGCAATCTAAGTCATGAAAACGACGTGTTTTATTATGCTTATAAAAGTTCAACATGCTAAATTTTTGTTATGAAATTGTAAAATCCCCATGTACTACAGGTCACCTATATATTGGGAATCGAACCCAACAAGTATAAAGTCACGTACACAAAATCCCCTAAATTATTTTTATTTCACTATAAATCAAGTTTGAGTTATCCAAAATCTTAAACAAACAAGCTCTTATATCGTTTTTGGTTTGAGGTTAGCTGTGACGGAATCAGGTAGGTGGCAATTGTGTAAATATTTTTACACCAAACATGAAAGCGGAATGTTGGTTCATTGGTGTGTGCCTCTAGGCGGAGGCTAAACCAAAGAAGCTTATTTTTGGGACATAGGTACACAGTCTGGTATTAGGACTAACCACAGTGACACATAGGCTCTAAATTGACATCATATCACTCCACTTTCTGACTATCAATTTATCATAGCCACTCTATAGAATGTAGAGAGACATGTTTGAGTGTAAGATCTCTTTCACCCTATTTACGCTTTATCTTATTCGCACAGTGACCTGAATGTTGGAGTCATTGGAAGTACTGAACCCAACAACTCTAACACAGCAGGGCACCAAGTGATCAGTAGGAGAAGGCTTATTCTAGACCTAACGGTGGTGAAATCACTCTAGAACGGAATAACTATGATTATTGATATGTTTCACGTGAGTCAAACTTCCAGAATATAGTGCATTAAATCTACAAGTTCTTTAAATATGCATATATCTTTATAAAATATGAGGTCCATATATGACTTGGTATATAATTTTTTAATCTTAGTTTTGAAGTGCAAGTTTATATTAAATGAATATTAATATATTAAATGTAAAAAGTTAGATATGCATAATTTAAAGGGATTGGCATCATCTCTCGCGGTGTAGCAGTGCAACCAAAAATTGTGTACAGTACCACATGTGATAGTACCCAATGAGAATTGAGAGTGTAAATGTATCTAATGGTTCACATAAAACAATACATGCATCCAATGATCCACATTATTGATAGAGAAAGGCTGGAGATCACTTGGCTGCAAAGGAATCAAATTCAATTTAAAGTGGCAATTCTCACAACTGTTTTTCTAACAAAATCATGGAAGTGTGGAGAAAATGTGATAGGTCCAAATGTATAATCAGATGATAAAAACTATGCACTTATAAGATGATGTGAGTTAAAGTACATGTGAGAATTACTCTCTAAATCTAATTACATCTCTTGTTTACAAATTTGTGAAAGAAATCTGCTGCTTACATATCAGATACACACACATCTATTTTATATTTGTAGGATTATAAATTTATATAAACTATATAAATATAAAGTTATGTGTTATAAATGTGAGCGTATAAATTATTCAAAATTTCTTTCCAAGGAACCAATATAAATATTTTAGACGTTTTGTGCTTAAAAGTCTAGAACAAGGAGTTTTCTTAATTTCAATTCAAGATCAGAACAAACTAGTTACTCTAATAAAAACTTACTAGAGAATTGCAAATCATAAACTAACCCAAAACTCTTGGATTTAAACTCAAGTTCTATTTTCATTATCATAGCAAACCATCTTTGTGTACAGTCTATCTGTTGAGCATTGAACCTCAGATTCACACACTGCACACTTCTTCTAACTCCAAAATAAAGCGAAACTGACATAACAGAAAACATAAAAAAAAAAAAAAAAACAGCAACAAAATGCTAGTAAAAGAAGCATTCTAATCTTGGTTTTAAATAACTGTAATCAGGGTCGCAATGTTTTGAGTTCGGAGGTCTCCGAAACCAAAACACGACTGCAATTACGGTCGCATCACGGAGGATGAATCAGAGTCACTATGGCCACCCGCACCATCTTGATTTGGCTCCACCACGTGTAGTACATCATCGAAGTACAAGACATGCTTGCCTGCCTCTTTCTCTTCTGCCATCGATAACTTGGATCGAACAGAGGAATCAACAACCACGGCCTGTTCGTGGGATGTTTATTCCAATGAGGTGTTGTGACTGTTGCTGGCATTAGAATTCATCTGGGAAGATTTTAATGGGAAGTTGGTTCTAGCGTTAGGGCCACGAAACTTTCGAGCCGCAACATCGTAGGCTCGAGCTGCTTCTTCAGCAGTTTCAAAGGTTCCAAGCCACACATTTTTCTTCTTATATGGATCTCTTATCTCAGATACGTACCTACCCCATGGTCTCTTCCTCACTCCTCGAAAATGCACCTTCTCACTCATAACTTGAAACTCGAATACTAATATCAGAGTGATAAAATAAAATTGATATATGAATGAATATAAGTTTCTTGCTGCTGGGTCTTATATAGAGGGAAAGAAAGAGATCATGCCAATGGCGTGACACAGTGAATGAGGGGATTTGAGCATTTTACTGTGATATGAATGGGTGAATGCACTCTTTCTCATTGTAACCTCCTACCTGCTAAGCATTTAATTGCATCCGTTAATCCAGCAAATTATTAAATATTTGGATAAGAACCAAAATTAGGTCCTTTTATTTTTTAAATCAAAACTTTTATGAAAAAAATTCCTAACGGGAAGAAACTAAAAAGTATTAAAATCATTTAAAAAATGAGAACTTAATATTTATTTCTTTTGACTAATAAGAAACATATATTTAATGTAAAATAAACGCTTTTAACCAATATCCTTGTTATAGTCCTCTACCAATCATTTATTATTTTCAAAAGAAATTTAGCTTTAGGATATTGATTAAGAAATAAAAATATAAAAATGCATTACATAAAACTATAATAATTATTATATTGAGAATTAAAAAATTAACATTTATTTCCCTAAAAAAATGTAATAGTTTATTGGAAGTATCGAATACTTATTATTAGGCCGTCGGTAATGTTTGCTATTATCAAAGGCTTAGCTATTGGTCTCTCTCTCTCTCTCTCTCTCTCTCTATATATATATATATATATATATATATATATATATATATATTACATTAATTAAATTGATAATTTATAATTGAATTAAATTTTAAACAATTAATTAATATTTAACATATAACTAATAATTAATAACTAATTATAAATTTTATATATTTATGTATTTATTAAAAATAATTTTAATAATAATTATAATATGATACATCAATATAATAATTTTTACAAATGATAAATAAAATTTATAACAAATAAAACAAAATGTTTTTACAAGAATGTCGAATAAAAAATGAAATATAGTCCTAAAAAATGTATAAAAAAAAATCTAATAATCAATTCTATATTTATGGAACAAATAATCGAAGGTTGGATAACCATCATCCCCAGTAGGGTGACTGCCCTCGGGCTGGGATGACGGTTGTGGTGGCGGCTGCAACTGCGATTGAGGGGTGCGGTGATGGTGTTGGTCCTGCAGAGAATGCGATGGTAGCGACTAAGGCATAGGGGCTGGAAATTGCATCATGAACTCTCTCTGATGAGCCGCCATAATATCACTACAACATATTCAGGTTTTAATAGCGCATATTGTTGGCATTTCATTGCGCTTTCGGGGGCTATCTATGTCGCCGCTGTTGTAGGTCAATGATAATGATAGTGCTTCTAATGCGTTGTCGTATATTTAACTTCAATAGCATTTGTCATTCAAAACGCTTTAATAATATTCACGAAAAGGCACGGCGGGAAAGTTATGCTGACGTGGAATTTGAATAAAGATAGCACGACCTTAAGTACACACTATCTTCGTTCCCAATAACTAACAGTGCTTTTCACAAAAAGCACTACCATATATTTAGATGTCATAGTGTATTGTTAAATAAGAGATGTCTATTGTGCACATTTGTTTTTTAAATTTTGTTGCTTTCTGCACATCCCCCAGCATTCAACAATAAAAAACAGCATTCTGCTATCCAAAAACAACATTCACCGAAAAAACAAAATAGCATTCAACAATCAACATCAATAATATCCCTAATGTAGTCAACAAAATTGATCATAATCAAACTTTGGATCCTAAATATAGATATGATAATGCAAAAACAAAAGGCACATATATTCCATGAAATATATAAGAATTTACAGAGTACAAGATTTGAACTACCTGCATCCTTTTGAGCACTAACAACCAGAATCTCTCAACTTGTTGGCTGTTGCCATTTACCTACAAAAAAAATAAAATACACAAGTAAAAAGTAATTGGAAAATAATAAGTGAAGGATATATAGACGAAATAAATAAAAAGTTCTCCTCCTTAAAATTAATTAGAAAAAAAAAACATACATGTTTAAGGTGATTTTTTCCTTTTCCTTTTCCTTTTCCTTTTCCTCATCGGGTTGATCCAAATCCCCTCATCATGATAATGCCTCATATACAGTCCACCATCTCCATTTGCATCAGTCTCAAGTGACTCATCTGTCCCAATGAAAGGATCATGCTCTATATTAGTAGGTTGACTAGCTTCTTTATGTCTTCATCATCAATGTTATTGACATTTACTTTGTGGGTCAAAAGAACAATGGACCACCTATTATTAGATGGATCAGTGATATAGAAGACTTGTTGTGCTTGACTTGCCAAAATAAAAGGCTCATCTTTGGTCTTCAACATCTTCAATTTATACTGGAGCACAAGAGATCCGTTGAGATGTAATTAGAGGTCTTCGTTCTTTATACTTTGGATAACAGCCATTCTGACTTGACAATAAATGCTAAAGAATGTTGGAAGTCCTTTGGTTGAACACAGAGCATAGCAGATATGCTATCTTCGCCTTGGGCAGCGTTTCTTTATTTATTTGTGCAACACTTAGAAAAGCTCAGATAAAGTAGCTTTTCTTTCTATTTCATAAATGACATTTCTGCAGCATTGCCCTATGTCTTTTCTTCTTTCTTCTAATCTTGATAAAAGACAAGAAATAGATTAATGTACTCCTTTTGAGTTAATTAATCCTTTATTTTATCAAACCACTTTTCGTCAATATTCCAAGTATTTTCTCCATAAATAATTTCCTTCTCTTTTTTTTTTTGAACGTTGCTTTTATCCATATGAGATAAATCGTAGCTTCATAATGTAATGCTTCACGTCTTTAAAGCTTACAGGTGTAAAACTTGAACATCCTTCAGGTTTATTGAGAATTTCTGACAAGAGTGAAGTTCTTGATTCTGGAAGAAGTCCAGACACATCTAGATATACTCAGACGCTTCTTGATAAGGTTCTTTAATGAGGGTCTAGTCAATAATCTAGATCTATCTTTTTTCAAATTTCTTCAGAAGTTGTGTTTGAAATCTATTGTTTCTTCGAGGAGCGCTTGATCAATGTATAGCTTTTAAAAGACATCTTTATCTTCCTTCATCATTTGAATACTGAAAGGTGTAAGAGAAATCTTTGACACAGGCTTCTTACGAAAATCAGATTGAGTTGATGATGAGCTATCTTCATCTTTTATTATTGCAGATGCTAGATAAGGAGTGATATTTTACCTTCTTGCTTTGAACCGCTTATCAATGAGTCTTCTTTCTTCTGGAAACTTAGTACTTTGGAGACAAGGAGTCTGAGATATGGTATTGACCTTAGTGTTAGCTTGAGTCAGTCTTCAGACACAATATTTTTTGTTATGTTTTGATGACAGACGCATGTGCTAATTCTTTGATCCTTTAGTATCCTTTAGTTGAATTGACCTGCTAAGACAATCTTCCTTTTTTGAACAACTCAAGTAATTAGTTATAAATACTCACACAGTTCAATTAAAATCATTTGCTTAATGTTTGGGTTCATCAAAAAATACACGGGCTAACCGGAGTCAGATGCATGACAGAGTCAAACGCTTTGTTACTTAACACTTTAGCCATGTTATAAAACTTTGATTGTGGTCTTCTTTGATCCATTTCTCAGACTTATTCGGGTCCAAACCCTTAATCAAATCATTGTGTCTTTCAACATATGGATCAACCTCGTTGGTGTTGTGTAGAACATATAGGTCCACTTGCACCCTTTCTGTCTTCGACATCGTGAGTATTTGAGTTCCAGTTATCCCTTCACCTTTTGTTATTCCCTTGTGATGAGACTTTGAAAGCCCTATGAACACAACGTTGGATAGGTATTCAATACAGAATTCCACAGCTTCTTCCAGTGTGTTTCATTCAATAATACAACCTGCTTGTCGTGATCGATTTTCACTTACCCTTTTAATATCTTCATGTAACGCTCGAACGGATACATCCATCTCATATACGCAGGTCCACACAGTTGTGTCTCTCTAACCAGGTGAACTGCCAGATGAACCATTATGTCAAAGAACGAAGGTGAACTGCCAAATGAACCATTGTGTCTCTCACATCCATTCTTTTTTGTAATGCCGACAACTTCAATGGGTCAATCACTTTGCTGCAAATCATCTTGAAGAAGTTACATAGTTTAGTTATGGACAGTCGCACTTTATTGGGTAAAATGGAGCGTATCACGACTAGTAGCAAATCCTCCATGAGAACATGAAAATCATGAGACTTTAGACCCTTTAATTTCAGATTATCCATTGATACAAGGTTCCTAATGTTTGAAGATTATCCATTCATGTGCGTTCTCTGTAAAGTTTGATTTGATTCTTGTTTGCTTGTACAAATCATTGCTACACACACTATTTCTTGTGACATGTGAGCCCTTTGAGCATGAGCCCCTTATTCTGTTACTAGCCACATTACAAGCCCAATAACTTGTAAAACAATAATTGTCCTATCTAGTGTGAATATATGCCTTGAACAGGTTATTTGTTTTGATGATGGACAAAAGAAAAAGGTCCAAAAGGACTAAAGCATAAAAAGCAGCTAATTATAAAGCAAGCAAGCACAAGGGGCAAAATGAGAATTTCATTAATTGTATTGCATGTTTTAGAATCACATGTAAATGGTAAGTAGAGTTCTCAACTTAATATTGGTCCCACACACACACATTTAACAGATTTAACATGTGCTTAAAAGATATAAACTGACAATTAATTGATACTTATTAGGCAATCATTTTCTTAATTGTCAAGTTTTTCAATTTCAATTTTATACGTGCCATAATCGATTATGGAAATCCTATAATCGATTATGAGTCATGGTTAAATGGCTTTAATTAGTATTAATGAGTAATTATGACATTAAAGCCGTTGAGTTTAAATTTTAAAATAGAATAATCGATTGTGGTTTTTGTATAATCGATTAGGTCTTCTCTGACTTCAAATGGACTTCAAACAGAAACCTCGTAATCGATTATGTAATTGATTATGGCTTTTTAAATGAAAGTCAGTGGACCCATAATCGATTATGGCTATTCCGTCTAGCGCGTGCTTCCTGAAATTGATTTAAATAATCAATTATGCTCTTGCAATATCAATTATGACACGACAGAAATGAATTTTTAAGAGGCTTGACCTAATTTCTTTTGAACCATCACCCTTTTCATATAAATAGAAGTTTGGGCAGCCTTGTCTCAGTTACAATACTCTACTATCTTATTCTGTGCTAAAACTCTTATTTACATTCTATATATTATTCCTCTTGCACTATCACTTTGACCATATTGCTTTGAGAATTCTATACACCATATAGGTGTCATTGTAATTGCGCTTCAAGTTGTTTTCATATCTGCAGTTTTGAATGCTTTCTCATTGTAAAACTTTTACGTTTTTCTAAGTGAGTGTGATCTCACGAAACTTTTTTTGAGACTCTTACTCAATGGAGTGTTCGTCCTGTGATTTGTATTAAGAGTGCTCTGATTTGTAAAGGTTCTAGTTTAACCTATTTTAAAAACTAGAGTTGATTGAAAATCCTTGGTGGTATTGCCTTGGGGATTGGACGTAGGCCACATGGGTAGTTTGTGGCCGAACCAGGATACATCGTTGTGTCATCTTATTCTTCCCTTATCTCTTTACTTTCTCGCAACGCCTTTATCTTTTATACACTTTATTTCGTAACGCTTTATCATTAATATATCGCTTTGCAAAATACGTTTTAAGTTTTGATTAAATTTGCAAAAATTTTCAAAAATCAAATCACACACAATTCACCCCCGTCTTGTGTTTGAGGTGACTTGTCAACAAGTGACATCAAAGCTTAATTCTTGGATATAAAGGACAAAACTGTCTCAAGAGGAAATATGACTTCAAACTGTTTTTGTAATGAGGGTAATTCCATAAAAAGACCCCCATCGTTCGATGGTGATGGGTATGGATATTGGAAAGAAAGAATGCAATATTTTTTTGGAAGCTTCTGATATTGACATTTCGGATACTGTGGAAAATGGTCCATTTGTCCCCAAGCATGAAGTCAATGGTGCTTCGATGGATAAACCAAAAACCCTTTGGACCAACAAGGAAAAGAAAAAGGTCCAATACAATTTGAAAGCTAGGAACATCATCACCTCAGCTTTAAGCTACGATGAGTTCTATAGAGTCTCAAATTACAACATCGCTAAGGAAATGTGGGACACCCTACAATTGACCCATGAAGGTACTATCGAGGTCAAAAGGGCTAGAATGAACACATTAACCCACAAGTATGAGCTATTTAGGATGAAACAGGGTGAAAGCATACAAGATATGCAAAAATGTTTTACCCATATTATTAATCATCTTAGGGCTCTTAGGAAATCGTTTAATAATGAAGATTTGATAAATAAAGTTCTTAGATGCTTGAATAGAAGTTGGCAACCCAAAGTAACTGCTATTTCTGAATCACGTAATCTAACTTCTATGTCATTGGTCACTCTTTTTGGAAAATTACAGGAACCCGAGCTAGAACTCAATCGCATCATTAAAAATGAGGAAATCGACAAAAAGAAGAGAGGCCTTGCTCTTAAGGCTAATATAAGTGAAACAAACGAGGAAGATAGTGACTTTGATGAACTTGATGAGCTTGATAAAGTAGATGAGAACATGAGTCTAATGGTCCGAGAATTTAAGAGATTTATGAGGAACAAAGGCAAAGCACGACAAACCTTCACTCCTCAAAAGAAAGTTGATGGAGAAGGAACCTCTTACTTGCATACATTGCTAGGGAAGACAATGACATGGACTCCTCCGATGAATTCGACAACGAAGAAGCAAATCTTTTCCTCATGGTCAATCATGAGGACGACGAGGATGAGGTATCTGATAAAGAAATTGAAAATGAATTGTCTTATGATGATTTACTTTCTGCATGTGAAGAATTGAATAATGAAAGCACTTGTCTTCGAAAAATCATTTTATCTTCAAAGAAAACCATTTCTAGTCTTGAATTAAAAATAGACTTATTAAATAAAGAAATGGAAGCTATTAAGGAAAAGCAAGCTCTTTCAAACAAAACATCATCATGCCTATCTTATGAAAACAAAGTTTCAAAATGCAATGAATGTAATGTTTTGAAAATCAAAATTGAGGACTTGTACGACATTGTTGCAAAATTCACAAATGGGAGAGACAATCTCAATGTTTTACTAGGAAACCAAAAAGGAACTTATGACAAAGCTAGTTTGGGTTATCACCCTAAATTACTTGAAAAATCTTTTAAAAAGTTCTTTAGCCCTAGTAGTCCTTTCTTTAAATGCTTTTATTGTGGTAGAAAGGGACATACCACATCTATTTGTAATGCTATAAAGAATATGAATGTCAATGGCAAGAAAGTATGGGTTCAAAAGGGCAATGCGCCCAAAGCTAACTCTCAAGGACCCAACATGATTTGGGTACCAAAAGTTACAACTTGAAACTGTTTTATAGGTGTGCTTGAAAGCAAGGAACTCAAATTGGTATCTTGACAGTGGATGCTCTAAGAACGTGACAAGAGATAAAACCGAGTTCTCCTCACTCACACCTAAACAGGGTGGATTTGTTTTCTATGGTGACAACAACGAAGGTAGAATATTGGGAATTGGAACTATTGGTAGGAGTCCATATACCATCATTGAAAATGTTTTGTATGTTGAAGGTCTAAAACATAATCTTTTGATTATTAGCCAACTTTGTGATAAAAACTTCAACATTGTTTTTGATAACTCAAAATGCATGGTCATGGATTCTAATAATCAAACTAAATTAATTGGACAAAGAATTGGAAATATCTATATGGTTTGCTTGGATGACCTAACTTCAAATGGTGTATGCTGTCTACTAGGTAAAGAGGATGAAACTTTGCTATAGCATAGGAGGATGGCTCATATTCACATGGACCATCTTAATAAGTTGGTTTGCAAGGACCTAGTAATTGCTTTACCAAAGCACCATTTTCAAAAAGACAAGTTGTGTGATGCTTGTCAAAAGGGAAAACAAATAAAGGCCTCTTTCAAAACTAAAAAATAATGTTTCTACAAACCAGCCTTTACAGCTTTTACATATGGATTTGTTTGGTCCATCTAGAACCATGAGCTATGGTTGTATTTACTATACCTTGTTATCGTGGATGACTATTCTCGTTATACATGGACTTTGTTTATTCCTCATAAAAATGATGCTTTCGGTGCCTTTCGTAAACTTGCCAAGGTTATTCAAAACGAGATGGGATTAAACATTGTAACTATCCAAAGTGATCATGGTGGTGAGTTACAAAATGAGGCATTTGAGGCCTTTCGTATTGAAAATGGAATCGGGCAAAAATCGGTCTCCAGTAGAGCTAGCCAGGATGATGCTCAATGAGACCAACCTTAAGTATTTCTGGGCAGACACGGTAAGCACCGCATGCTATATGATGAATAGGGTCCTCATATGACCTATTATGAAACAAACGCCCTATGAAATTTACAAGGGAAGGAAGACTAACATCTCCCACTTTCACGTAATGGTAAAGATAACCTTGGTAAATTCGATGCTAAAGTTGATGAAGGTATATTTCTTGGATATCCCAATTCTAGTAAAGCTTTTCGAAACTATAACAAAAGAACTATGGCCATTGAAGAATCTGTGCATGTATCTTTTGATGAGACTAACCCTAAAATTATAGTAGAGGAAAATGTTGATGACCTTGCAGAAATATTGGGAAACATCCATCTTGAGGAGAAACACACTCAAGAGAAGGAAAATGATGATCAACCATTCCTCAAAATGAAGATTCACCTCACAATGATCTTCCAAGAGAATGGAGAACATCTAGACACCATCCTCTTGACAATATTATAGGTGATATCTCAAAACGGGTAAATATTCGAAACTCTCTCAACCATTCTTGTCACTATATGGCATTTGTACCACAAATTGAACCTAAAAATATTGATGAAGCTATAATTGATGAACATTGGACACTTGCCATCCAATATGAACTAAATCAATTTGAGAGAAACGATGTCTGGGAATTAGTCCCTAAACTGAAAAACCATTTGGTAATTGGAACTCAATGGGTTTTTTTGTAACAAGCTTGATGAAAATGGAATAATTTTAGAAACAAAGCTATGCTTGTTGCTAAAAGATATAACCAACAAGAGGGCATAGACTTTGATGAAACATATGCTCCCGTAGCTAGATTAGAAGCCATCTGCATCTTTTGCTTTCAAACTCTTTCAAATGGATGTTAAAAGTGCTTTTATAAACGGTTTTATTCAAGAAGAATTCTATGTGGATCAACCCCCTGGATTTTCAAATTGAAAAAGGCTTTGTATGGTTTAAAGCAAGCCCCTAGGACTTGGTATGAACGCTTAAGTAAGTTTTTGTTGGAAAATGGTTTTCAAAGAGGGAAAGTTGATACCACTCTTTTTATCAAAAACAAAAAGCATGATATTCTGTCGGTTCAAATTTATGTGGATGACATTATTTTTGGTTCTACTAATGAGGCTTTATGCAAGGATTTTTCTAATATAATGCAATGCGAGTTTGAAATGTCAATGATGGGCGAGCTCAACTATTTCCATGGATT
The DNA here is from genome assembly GCA_030762895.1 of Sophora flavescens. Classification (NCBI taxonomy): domain Eukaryota; kingdom Viridiplantae; phylum Streptophyta; class Magnoliopsida; order Fabales; family Fabaceae; genus Sophora; species Sophora flavescens. Next base: position 110,642,905 of record CM061064.1, on the reverse strand, counting down.
GTAAATCAAGCAAAAAAAGGAAGATATCTTCATCAACCAATCCAAATATTGAAAGGAGTTTCTTAAGAAATTAGGGATGAACAACTCGAAGGAACTATCTACTCCCATGAGCACCTCTTGCTATCTTCACAAAGATGAGGATGGAAAATCAGTGGACGTAAGTAAGTATAGAGGTATGATAGGATCTCTCCTTTACCTTACTGCTAGTCATCCCGATATTATGTTTAGTGTTTGCATATGTGCACGTTTTCAATCGAACCCTAAGGAATCACATCTCGCCACGATAAAACGCATTATGAAATACCTCATTGGCACACAAAATATGGGTTTATGGTACCCTAAATGGGCTGATTGCACCCTTATTGGGTACTCTGATTCTGATTTTACCGGATGCAAATTGGACTCAAAAAACAGTAGTGTAACTTGCCACTTACTAGGAAATGCTTTAGTTTCTTGGCATAGTAAGAAACAAGCAAGTGCGGCTTTATCCACCACCGAAGCAGAATACGTTGCGGTGGGAAGTTGTTTGGCACAAATAATATGGATGAAACAACAATTAAATTATTATGGTGTTGATCTTAAACCGTCCCTATTAAATGTGACAACACAAGTGCTATAAACCTCACGAAAAAACCAGTTTATCACTCTAGAACCAAGAGCATCGAGATAAGACACCACTTTATTAGAGACCATTGTTGGAACCAAATTGGTTTTGGACTAAATAATCTCTACTTTTTGATGTTAACAAAAAAGATTAAATTTGCTTGGAAAAGTGTTAATTGAGATCTAATATCTGCTTTCAGTTATGCAAGAATATTTAGTATACGGGATAAGTTTTCATTGAAAAATATGCGTCCGCCCTTGTAGACGGGCTGCTTAATGTTTTTGTAAAAGTTATTTATTTATTTATTTATTTGAGTAGACTGGTTTTCTTAAGTAGACGAGGTCTTATATGCTTACTAGACGAAAATCAAAATAACTTCTTAGATACAGGAAGTCCAAAGACTGGATAGTAAACGTGTCTAGATTACCATGTAAGCAGACGAAAGTAATTGATAAAATTGAATGAACTGAAAAATAAAGTAATCAGGTAGACGAGCTCTATCTGCCCCATCACGAGACGGAGATCTTTATAACTCATTGAGGTATAGCAAGTCCAAAGACTTGATAGACGAGAGGATATGCCACATCATCGGACGAGCAAAATAATTTGTTGAAACAGACTTGGTCTCACATATAACTAAGTAGACGGAGTTTTTAAGTAGACGAGCTCCATCTTTGAATAAATAAATGCAATATGAATCTCTTGAATTTATTTCAAATGATTGATATTTATTTCAATAGAATATTTGTTCTTCACATTTGTTTTATCTGCTTTAATGTGTTACCTTGTTGTAAAAGAAACATAGTACCATCAAGAAATGCAACAAGCAGAATCGTACAATGAGATACTGCAAAATGATCTGTACGATGACAACTTTATGACTGAAAAAGCTGGATTGTACACAAAGGAGGAACAACAAGTTCTCAAGCTGCAATACTCAGAGCAGTGAGCTTCCAATTTCATGCTACCTCGATAACCAAGAGTACAATTTAGCTTGCCACAATCAAGCTATCAGTCACAACGGATATCATGCATTAAATGATATCTCTAAATGGGATTATTCAAAATAACCGTTGAAGAAATACAAGTGAAGAAGAAGGTCACTATAAATAGAAGACCTGAGATACTGAAGAAACACTCTTGCCTGCACAACCTTGCTAGCCCAACTTTTGCCAATCAATAATCACTTATTCTAATATTCTTTCAAAAGCAAGAGTCTATATTCCTTAGTTTGAATATTGTGAAAATATTCATTTGATCTTAAACATTCATATCATCACACATAGTGAGTTAAGATGATCAAACGTTAAATCTCTTTGTTAGAGTTAGAGCCTGAAGAGGCTTGGTAAGAATGAAATAATTGTAGCCTGGAGAGGTGTTGAATACTTGGTTATAATCTATTTGGGAAATAGTGGAGAAAAACCTTCAAGTATAAGGGATCGGACGTAGCTCTTGGTTGGAAGAGAGTGAATGAGGATAAAACATCTTGTGTGAATCTTCTACTCCTAAACTCTTACAGCTTTATTTGTTTCTCACTAACTGAGGGGTTTTGATATTGCTTTTGTTAAAGCTTTTTAAAATATCTATTTCTTTGTGCTTGCTTCTGACTCTAATCTCCTTGTATGCAAAAATTGCTTTAAAGGTTGTTTTCTAAAATTATTAACAAACACAATTCAACCCCCCCTTCTTGTGTTTGCCTGTGTCAACTTCTGTTGGTATCAGAGCTCAGCCTCGAAAGGGTTGAGCATCTAACAAGTGCTGAGGGAGTACGATCCAATATCCATGGATGTAGAAGGACAAGCTATCAACAGACCTCCTCTCTTTGATGGAACATATTATGACTACTGGAATAAGAGAATGATGGCCTTCTTGGATGCACAGAATGTAGATATTTGGGAGCTGATTGAAAACGGCCACACTGAACCAAGAGATGAAGCTGGAGCTACTGTTCTTAGAGCCCAATGGACTTAAGAGCAGAAAAACCAACATCAGCTGAATCTGAAGGCTAAGCACTATCTCATGTGTGCTATAACCAGATCTGAACATGACAAAGTTCACAGCTGCAATACCGCTAAAGAAATATGGGATACTCTTGCCCTAGCTTATGAGGGTTCCTCACAAGTTAAGGAATCAAAGATCAGCATGCTGGTTCATCAGTATGAGCTGTTCAAGATGAGTGAACATGAAACAATAGACCACATGTTTGGAAGATTCCAAACCATCACCAACAGTCTCAAATCTCTTGGACAAGTTTATGAAAATTGAGATCATGTTAGAAAAATCCTAAGAAGTCTATCAAAGCAATGGAGACCCAAAGTAACTGCTATTCAAGAAGCCAAAAACCTGAATACACTCTTTCCGGAAGAGCTTCTTCGATTTCTCAAGGTTCATGAACTTGAACTTAATGAAGAAGAAAATTCCAGAAAAGGAAAATCTATTGCCCTAAAGGCAAAGAAAGCAAGTTCGTCAAAAGTTCTCAAAGCTGCTCAGTCATCGGATGAGTCTGAATCTTCTGATAATGATGAAGGATCAGATGAGGATGAATTGTCCTTTATCTCCAGGAAGATTCAACATATGTCGAGAAATAAAGGTAGTTTCAAAAGGAAGCAACTCAACAAAAAATTTTCCAAGGAGAAGTCAGACACCAAGGAAAAAGGTCCACCCATGTGCTTTGAATGCAAGAAACCTGGTCATTTCAAAGCTGACTGCCCTGAGCTAAAGGATAAAAAGAAATTCTTCAAAAAGAAGAAAGGCTTAATAGCTATAAGGGAGGATCTTGATCTGTCTTCATCAGATGAAGAAAATGAAGCTGAGGAAGAGGCAAATATCTGTTTCATGGCAGACACTGCATCAGAAAGTGAATACACTGATGCTGAGATAATGGACTCTGACCCGTCCACTCTTCAAAATGCTTTTGATGAATTGTTGTATGAATCATTTATACTATCACGAGAATACAAGTGTCTCAAAAAGAAATTTTCTAAACTGACAAAAGAATATGGTAGGGTCTGCACCGAGAAACAAAACCTTAAGGATGAAAATGACATACTAAAATCAGTGAATGTCAGTCTAGCTGACAAAATAGTGTGTGAACCTGATGTTTCTTGTGAAGTTGCAAAACTAAAACAAGTTGTAATATATCTAACAGATTCTCTGTCAAAGCTTGTAGGTGGCTCAGATAAGCTTAGTCTAGTTTAAAGGTATTCTAGGTCACCTCATGATAAATCTGGTCTTGGTTATGACAAAGAGAAGCAAGATGCATCTCACAAAGAGTCAAAACCACTTACATAGCATAGAGCTTCAAAAGTTCCAAATAAATATACAAAATCTAAGTCTAGCTCGTCCAACACCTTTTGCAAAGTGTGTTCAAAAAGTGGGCATGTTACATCTAGATTCATACACAATAAACATGCTAAGCATACTCGTCCAGTGACGACTAACAAGAAAGGACCCAAGTCAGTTTGGGTACCTAAAGACAAGATAATAACTGTTGCAGATTTTCTTAACAACAGGAAGAAAACAGATGTCTTGGTACTTGGACAGTGGCTGCTCACGACACATGACGGGAGAAAGGTCTATGTTCCAAAGCCTTAAGCCCAAAGATGGTGGCTGGGTCACATTTGGAGGAAATCATAAAGGGAAAATCATTTGTATAGGTAAAATTGGTAAACATCATTTTCCCTCCATTAATAATGTTCTTTTAGTAAATGGCTTGAAGCACAATCTACTGAGCATAAGTCAATTATGTGATAGTGGATATGCAATTTCTTTTGATAAGAACATGTGTACTGTCAAGAAAAATGATGGATCACTTTTATTCACTGTAAAAAGGTAAAACAATCTCTACAAGATTGACTTGGAGGACATCTCAAATCGAAGTGTCTCATGTCTAGTGTCCATTGAAGATGAGCGATGGATTTGGCACAAAAGGCTAGGTCATGCAAGTTTGAAATTAATTTCAAAGCTAAACAAGCATAACCTCGTGAGAGGACAACCAAACTTTAAGTTCAAATCCGATGCTCTCTGTTATGCATGTCAAAAGGCAAAACAAGTCAAAGGTTATTTTGAATCTAAGAATGTTGTTAGTACCAATAGACTACTAGAGTTGCTACATCTTGATCTTTTTGGTCCAACAAGGACTGCCTCCGTCAGTGGTAAGAAATATGGTCTTGTCATAGTAGACGATTACACTAGATGGACATGGGTTATGTTCCTAACTCCCAAGGATGAGTCTTTTATGGTCTTTTATGTATTCTGTAAACATGTACATAATGAAAAAGGCACGTGTATCACTTCAATCAAAAGTGACCATGGGGGAGAGTTTGAAAATGAGCTATTTGACAAGTACTATGAAGAAAGTGGTATCCTTCACAACTTCTCAATACCTAGAACACCACAACAAAATGGTGTGGTAGAGAGAAAGAACAGATCTCTTCAAGAGATGGCTAGGACTATGCTCAATGATAACTCTGTCCATGGACACTTATGGGTTGAAGCTGTTAATACTGCCTGCTACATTCATAACAGAATATACATTAGACCTATCCTGAATAAGACTCCTTATGAATTGTGGAAAGGACGAAAACCCAACATATCTTATTTTCACCCATTTGGTTGTAAATGCTATATACTGAATACTAAAGATCAACTTGGTAAGTTTGATACTAAAACAGAAAATGGAATACTATTAGGATATCCTGAAACATCTAAAGACTTTAGAGTTTATAATTCTAGGACTCTGATAGTAGAGGAAAGTATTTATGTCAAGTTTGATGACAAACAGCCTGATAAGAAATTATCAGAGCTAGATGAAGCTTTTGTAGATCTTGATCTAAACATCCCAGAAGACTCACCAGAGATAAAAGTTGATGATCAAGCAGATGACCCCACTCAACAACCAGAAACTTCCACTTCTCAACATGATACAGTTCAAAAATCTTGGTACTTCAAGAATTATCATCCACAAGATCAGATCATTGGAAACCCTAATGACAAGCTAAGAACCAGATCAACCTTCAGAGAACATGATATTTCTGTACTAGTCTGAGTTGGAACCAAAGACAGTAGACGAGGCTCTGCTGGACCGTGGTTGGATTCTAGCTATGCAAGAAGAACTCAATCAGTTTGAAAGAAGTGATGTTTGGACTCTGGTTTTCCTGCCCAAAGACAAATCAGTGATTGGAACAGAGTGGGTTTACAGAAAAAAACTTGATGAAAATGGTAAGGTAATAAGAAACAAAGCAAGACTTGTTTCTCAATGTTTCTCTCAAGAAGAAGGTATAGATTATACTGAAACTTTTGTACCTGTTGCTAGAGTAGAAGCTATTAGAATTCTACTTTCTTTTGCTACACATCATAGTATTATGCTTTTTCATATGGATGTTAAAAGTGCTTTTCTAAATGGCTTTATTAATGAAGAAGTCTATGTTATGAAACCTCCGAGTTTTGAGTGTGAAACCCATCCTGAACATGTATATAAGATTAAGAAAGCTTTGTACGGTCTTAAGCAAGCTCCTAGAGCTTGAAATGACAGACTAAGTTCCTTTCTTATGGAAAATGGATTCAATAGAGGAAAGGTTGACACAACCTTATTTAGAAAATCCATTAAGTCTAATTTCATAGTTGTACAAATATATGTTGATGATATTATTTTGGTGGTACTAACGAGTCTCTATGCAAAGAATTCTCTAAGTTAATGCAGAAAGAATTTGAAATGAGCATGATGGGAGAACTCGAATTCTTCCTTGGACTTCAATTAAAACAAAACTTGGACAAGGTGCTCATCCACCAAACTAAGTATACAAAAGAGCTTCTGAAGATGTTTAAGATGGATGAGTGTAAGCCAATGAATACTCCTATGCACCCCACTTCCATACTGAACAAAGATGATAAAGATAAAAAGGTTGACCAAAAGGTATATAGAGGTATGATAGGATCTCTCTTATATCTTACTGCGTCTAGGCCTAATATTATGTTCAGTGTATGTTTGTGTGCTCAATTTCAATATGAACCTAGAGAATCTCACTTATCAGCAGTTAAGAGAATCTATAGATATTTAAAAGGTACTACGAATCTTGGTTTGTGCTTTTAAAAAAAATGAATACAGATTAGTTGGTTTCTGTGACGTTGACTATGATGGAGATAGAATTGAAATAAAAAGTACTAGTGGAGGATGTCACTTCATTGGAGCTAATATTGTCTCATGACCAAGCAAAAGGCAAAGTACCATTGCCTTATCAACTGCTGAAGCTGAGTATATATCAGCTGTAAGTTGCTGCTCATAACTTCTCTGGATCAAACATCAATTGGAGGACTACAATGTGTTTGTAAGTAGTGATACGATTTCGGCAAGTATACCTAGTCGCAAACAAGTAATACGGTGGTGAGACTGGATATCGTTCTCAGGGATCGCGGACAAGAACCACTTCACAAATCGGACTACTATCTAGGAGATCGTTTGGATGGAAGGGAGTTCTAACATGTAACGAAACAAACAAGAATAAAATGTTTTTGGTCTTTTAGGCATTTTATCAAACACTTAACAAGCGAAAATTGATGTGGATAACAAATGGATGAAATTGTTAGGGTTAGACTACACTAATCCTCCCTTGATTGCAATGAAATGGTTAATAACACAATTCCTAATTCATTTATGACAATCAGATCTTCTGAAATACTCAAACCCCAATGTCTTAGGTGGAATGAGCCTAAAACCCCAAATTAAACCCTAATGTCTTAGGTGGATTAACATGAGATTTTGCATGAAGAGTCAAGATTTATAAGATTGCAATCACCCCAAGACCTATGTCTAGGTTCATGAACTACTAGGCATTTGATTCATGAGCATGCCTTAACATCAATCTTACAATTGTCTATCAAAGCAACAAATCATTCCTAGGATGATCAAACCTAGGAAAGCATTAAGCATGGAATCAAATACTCATAAAGAAATAGGAATTTGTATTACAATCAAATCATGAGACAACCAAGTTCAGAAAAGTCATCATCTAACCCCAACAAGAGGGGGTTTAGCTATACATAATCAAAGAGAAAAAGAAAAGAAAAGAAATAGGAATAAAGGAAGGAAAGAACTCCATAGAAGGATCCACAGCAGCCACAGCAGCCAGAGAGTATGTTTTTAGGGTTCAGCATGCTTTTTCTGTTCTGCCCAGAGGCCTTTTTATAACTTAGGCGCGCGTCACGGCCGTAATGGCCATCACGGCCAGGCCGTGACGTGTTTTGTCATGGGCGCGCTTTCAAATTTAGGAGCATCACGACCATGATGCTCATCACGGCTAGGCCGTGATCAGTTCTGCCTCTTAAGGGTCTGGTAAAGCTGGCCTGTCACGGCCGTGATGGGCATCGCGGCTAGGTCGTGACAGCTTCTGACTTTTGCCTTCTTCTCAGTTTTTGCTTGATCACGGTCGTGATGCTCATCACGGCTAGGCCGTGATGGGCTCTGCTTGGTTCATTTTCTTCACTTTTCAGGTTCTATCTTCATCCAAGCTCCATCATGGCTCATCTTGGGCATTTAATCTTTAATTTCTGCAAAACAACACCACAAAACCGCCTTACCTGTTCCAAGATAAAAACTAACTAGAAATCAAATTAAATATGCCTAAACTAAATGAAAATGCATGCAAAATGTACATGAAATATGAGGTGAAATCACACAAATCAAATCAACCCTAGCTTAAGACTTTGCTTGTCCTCAAGCAATCACCAAGGCCAGAAGATAGAAAAAGACAGAGCATGGATAGTGAACCAAGAACCCGAGTAACTAATCCACGTAACAGGCATTTCAAATAATTCACCAAGAGACAATCAATTTCAAGTACAATTAGAAGCTTAGGTTTTTTAGACTCATGTTCTCACTGATTCAGGCACTCTTTCTCACATCACTCAAGTGTTTAGGGATATGTAACAATTCGCTCAATTTCCTCAAGGAATGAATTCTACCATAAGCTTGACTATCAACCAAATCTCTACTTTATTAATGAAAACAATTAAGAATCAAGAGGTCTTTTGCTTTGGTTGTAACAGGGCCATGGGATTAATCGTTAGGTGGGGAAATCAAGAAAAGGAAATTTCAAAAGGCTACACAAAATATCAAGCATTTCAAAGCATGACACCTTATAAAATACCATTTTGGGTTTTGATTTAATTTTCCACCTTTCTTTCTTTCTTTTCATTTTATTTCTCACTTCCTTTTGTCATCCCCTTCTCTATACTTTTTTTTATGGAGAAGGGGAGATTTTCAATTCGAGAGAAATATTTTCTGACTTCCTCATCCCAAACTTTTTCAACTACCCTTTTACCTTTTTTGTAATACTTTAAAATGTGCCATACCAAGCATATTCATAAAAGTAATTCAAGGTACCAAGAAAAGTATTGTATTCTTTCAGGCTCAAAATTGGGCAACTAAGGGGGTAGCATTTAGTCAATCAAAGCTCAAGAGGCCGGAAAAATACCTAGTGCCTCAATCATTTTCAAAAATGTTTTCAAATATTTTTAAGCTTCAAAACAGTTTCAAGTCAAGTTCTAGAGAAATACAATCCAAGAGGAATAATACTCTACCACAAAGAATGGGATAGATTTAGTGAGTACCCCTTTTGGCTAAAAAATCTCACATTTTTGTAGTTCATAAATCAATGAGAAACACAAATCTACGGAACCATATGCTAATTATCAACTATCAAAAATCATATGAAGAATTTTTATTTGTAGCCTTATCACAAGAATAAAAAATTGGGTTCAAAAATTCACTATCTAAATTTATTTGGCACTAAGTTCTCACAATCGAATGCATAATCTAAGCAAGGGGGTAATCGAATCATGTGATCATGCAAAACTATGCCTTTATGAATGCAATATGTGTAACACCCTAGTTTTTACACCTATGATTAATTAATTTATTTAGATGTTTAAGTTTATTTTGTTATGTGGTTTAGTTTGAGTAATTAAATTACTCTTTTCAAATTATTTTATTGGGTGTGTTAGCACTGACTTATTTCAGTGAATGCACTTTTAATAGACAATAATTTATGTTATTGTCACTATTATACCAGTACAGAAAAATATTTTAAATAATATGATTAAGAGAAAAATATTTTCATATTCCTATTCTATTTAAATTTTAGAGTTAAAAATATTTTGGTTTGACATTTATTGGAGATTAAATTTTGGACTGAGTATTTTCTTAGTGGATCAGTTCAATTATTAATCTTTACTCTAATTTGAATTTCGAAATCATATCCTTATCAATCTTTATTTTTAGATTCTAAAAAGTAAAAACATGTTTATTTTAGGACTAATATTTATCACTCATTTTGTACCTATCACTAAGTAACTAGTTTAAAAACGAAAATTCCTCACTTTTCTCTCTCTCATTCTCGACGCCATCTCTCTCTTTTTCTTCTCCTTCTCTGCAACTTTTTCTTCTTTCTTTCTTCCTTTTCTTTTCTTCTTCTTCCTCCCATCTCAACATCATCTTCATCACCCACCTTCCTTCCTTCTTCTCCGTCGCTCGACCACCCCTGAGGCCGCCGTTCGGCCACCGCACGGAGAGAGCAGATGACCCGTTCCTCGTCACCGCTGCTGCTGTCTCGCGTCAGAACCGCCACCCACCGCCGTTCCCAGCCGCGGTAAGCTCCCTTAACCGCCGTTCATGGTGGTTCTACCACCCTTAAGTGTTGAATCTCCTTCTTTTATGTTTTCTCTCATCTTTTTTGTCCATGGTTGTTGTAGAACCCCGATCTGCCGCCGTCCTCAGTCGCTGCCGTCTCGCCACAGCCAGACAAGGGCAGCCACCACGTTCTTTTGCTTTTCATCTTGGGTGAGTTTTCACCATAACCTCTTCTAGTTGAAAATCCCCAAAATCTGATTTGAAACCCTAACCCTAACCCTAACCCTTTGATTTCAGATTTTAATTTTGAAATTTAAGGTTGTTTTATGAGATTGGGACTGTGAGTTTGTGTTTCCCTAAACCAATTTCATTATTCTGAGTTTCCCCTAAATTTTAATAAGGAGCCCTAAATCCCCAATTTAATTTTATTTGAATTTGGGTATGTTTTTGTGAAATTAATTATGATTTAGTGCAATTAGGACTCTTAATGGATGATTTCCAAAGTTCTTTTTCAAGATCTTTTAATAAAAACAAAGTTTCCTTAAAGGGTATTGGGAAGCGTGAGCTTCAAACGTGATTTTCCTTAAAAATAACCTTGTTTGGTAATTAGATTAAGTGTTTAGATAAAGTTAGAATATGTGTTTGATCATGTGAAATTGATTTCTTGATTTCTGGTTGTTGCGCGATGTTGGATATACTCTCTGAGACGTTTGGACACGGCTATGCTTGCTTGATGGAGTAGATATGAGCTAACGTGGGCATTAGGACGAGGATCCTTCACTTGTCTTCAAAGGTAAGGGGAGCTTGCCTGATGGATTTTTCTCAATAACCATTTGCTTGTTGACCATTTGCTTGTTGTGTATTCTGTATAATTGATGTGGTTGTGGTTATCTGATTATGTGGTTTATGTTGTGTTGTATATCTGAGTATCAGTGTTTGATCTGTTTTAAATTATTTATTTGAATATGATATTGCTATGGTACATGATCTGTCTAGTGGTTTGTTGTTGAATATTGCTTGTGAGTGTTGTTTGAGAAGCCTGACTGTGGTTAGTGCACAACCGACTAATCAGATAAAAGCTTTAATAAGCTGTGTAAATTATATTCAATGTTTTATGGGAAACGTTGGAATATAATAGTGGTGAAAAGCATTATTTTGGAAAAATAAGGAGTTTTGATGATGATAATTTATTAGTGTAAAAGTAACTTGAGTCACAATGAGAGCAAAATTGTGAAAATGTTAAGTACTGCTAATTTTTATGAAAGAAAGTTTGTAATATTATACAAAGTTATTTTATGAAATTAATTGTTGAAAAGAAGTTAAGATGATTTTAGAAAGTGTTTTCAGTGGAAAAAGTTAAGTATTGGCTTGAGAAGCTTTAAAAGTGATAATTGATGATTGATTTGGAAAAGTATGATGATAAATTTGGAAAAATATAGAAGGAAAGTATTTTGAAACGGCAGTACATATTTTAAGGAAGTTAAAACCTCAAGTGACTCATATTTGTGAAAACCAAGTTTTATTATTTAAGGATTTTACTGATGAATTTCCAATTTTTGGAAAAAGAATTTATGAAAGCAAAACTGATTTCGTGTTAATAGTGGTGTGGAACTTAGTAACCGAGACGTCGGGGTACTAAGGTTCTATGTTGTGATGGACTCAGTCATTTGGACTTTGAGGGCCTATATTGTATACATGAGGTATACTGTGTGAAACATTGAAGATGTTTCTAGTGCCACGAACCTAAGACTGGTGCACTGGTCGAGAGGTGTCGTGATTGAGCACTTGGACTGTAAGGTCCTATGTTTTGATAAAGGTTTTATGGACTGTAAGGTCCTATGTTTTGATAAAGGTTTTATGGACAGTGAGGTCCTATGTTTTGATGAAAGTTTTATGGACTGTGAGGTCCTATGATTTGATAAAAGTTTTATGGACAGTGAGGTCCTGTGTTGTGATGAAAGTTTTAAAAAGTGTTTTAAAACTATGTGAGTCGTAAGCCATTTTGAGCTTCGGCAAAAGAAAGAATGAGCACAAAGAAAAGAACAAAACAAAAGTGTTTTGCATGCATTTGGCAGACGTGCCTGCGATTTGTGGTTTAATGCATTATTTCACATTGGGGATAATTACCTTTGGCGAAAGGTAATTACGATGTGTATTTATCTCATTGTGCCTTGGAGGACATTGAGACCCCATCTTACTTGCTAATAGGTATAGGCCACTGGTTGTGGACGTTAGCAATGTGTTTGGCCTTGTGAGTGCCTGGCTGTGTATGCCTTGTTTTAAAGATGGGAAGAGGTTGCCACTGTTAGCGTGAGCTGTTAGCCAAAGGTGGCTATGGAGTCTGATCAACTCATATGATGTTGGGATATCTCATGAGATTAGGACGAAAAGTAGATGATGAATAGAAGTGTCATGCATAATTTTATGGATGATGTTTGGGGTGTTAAACCCACTGATAAACTATTAGCTTATAAATGTTCGCGTGGTAAATGTATATGTGTTATGTGGCGTCAAGCATTTAGTTATTGGGTTAAAACCATATATTGGCGTCTCACCCTTACACACACACATTTCAGGATTCTTCTAGTTCGATATTGTACCCTGGGTACTTTAACACAGATGGTGCAAAGGAGTCTTTCTAAGTCACTCAGAGACTTAGATCTAGTTGCTTGATGAGGTATTACTTGCGTAATAACTTTTAGAACGACCATCTTAGGGTTGAGACTTAGATTATTTTGATAGTATGTACGAGTTTGGCTCAGAGAGCCTTTATTTTAAAATGGAATGTCTATAGCTCGGAGAGCATATCTTTTGAATGAAAATCTAAGCTATTTCTTTTGGTCTTGTAAAGCTTATGGCTATAACTATTATTTTTATGTATTGATGCCTGGTTGAATTTAGTGTAACTAGAATTCTTGAGTGAAAATGTAATCTTTTTAACAGGTGTTATTTTATCTGGGATGTCCGAATTACAGAGGAGACTTTGTCGAAATTTTTGGTAAAACTACTATCTTGTATTTAAGTATATCCTTTAAATTAAATAGGCTTGCCAAGCTATGATAGTAAGTTTGTGTGTCGATTTTGGCTTAGGTGTGGAGTCGTAACAAAAATTTTATACCCAATTTCAGACACTTATGTACTTATATAAGTTCTTTTCCGAAAGCACCAGCAAATTATCTTTTAATTTTATTTTCGCACATGTTTAGAAGGTAATGCCCAAGGGAGGGTGTTACAATATGAACAATGTACAAATTCAAAAATTTGCAAAAAAATACCCTACCCCTACCCCAAGCTTAAAAATTTACATTGTCCCCAATGTAAAAAAAATCAAGTCGGAGAGAGGACAAAAAAAATTGGAACAACTCACCGAGGCGGTAGCGGGTGTTGGCTCACATGCCTAGGCAAAGTTAGGCTGCAAATTGTGTCACGACCGTGATCCTCATCACGGCTAGGACGTGATCAATTCTGGTCCAAAGGAAGAAGCCTGTCACGGTCGTGACCTCCATCACGGATAGATCGTGATCCTTTCTGGTCTTCACATTAAGCTCATCACGGCCGTGACCAGTGTCACGGCCTGGGCGTGATGGTTGATGACTTTTGTTTTTTTCCTGCCCTTTTGCTCTTCCTTCCTTCTAAGCCTGATAGCACTTAACAAATCTATTAATTTATGATTTTTGTCCTCTTGATCTTCTCAAATTATTCAAGAGGTAAACTAAAAAAAAAACAAATGAAAAGGGAAAAGGAAACTTGCGTTGCCTCCCAATAAGCACTTCTTTAACGTCACTAGCTTGACGGGTTACAGTCCTCTATGAGGGTGTTGTAAGAGGGATGGAGACTGTTTGACGGTCAAAGTCTCCTCCAAGGTAGTGCTTGAGCCTTTGCCCAATAACAGTGAAAGTTTCTCCGGATGATGGATCTTCCAATTCAACCGCACCAAATGGGGAAACTGACTTGACGTGGAATGGACCCGACCACCTTGATCTCAACTTGCCCGGAAATAGCTTGAGACGCAAGTTAAAGAGAAAACTGATTGGCCTTCTTCAAATTGCTTGGGAAGAATGTACTTATCATGCCAAAACTTTGTTCTTTCCTTGTAGATTCTTGCACTCTCATATGCCAAGAGTCGGAATTCATCCAACTCATTCAATTGCAACAGTCTCTTGTCCATAGCCAGCTTCGTGTCAAAGTTCAAGGCCTTCACTGCCCAAAAAGCACGATGTTGAAGCTCTACCGGAAGGTGACATGATTTTCCAAACACTAATTGGTAGGGTGACATACCAATGGGTGTTTTATATGCAGTCCGATAGGCCCAAAGTGCATCATCCAGCTTCTTTGCCCAATCTTTCCTAGCATTGTTCACTGTTTTCTCCAAGATCCTCTTTAATTCCCGGTTAGACAACTCCACTTGCCCACTGGTTTGCGGGTGGTATGGTGTGGCAACTTTATGATTGACCCCAAACTTGGCAAGCACCGCATTGAACTCTTTGTTGCAAAAGTGAGTACCCCCATCACTAATGATGGCTCTAGGGCTTCCAAATCGGGTAAAGATGTTCTTCCTCACAAAACTAACCACCGCTTTTGCATCATCTTTCAAAGTTGGGACTGCTTCTACCCATTTACTCACATAGTCAACCGCAACTAGAATATACTTGTTGTTGTAGGATGATGGGAAAGGACCCATGAAGTCGATCCCCCACACATCAAAGAGCTCCACCTCTAAAATACCCTTCAAAGGCATCTCATTTCTCATGGATATACTTCCAGTTCTTTGACACTTGTCACACTTCATTACCCAAGCTCTAGAGTCTTTAAAAATGGTAGGCCAAAACAGACCACTTTGCAAGATTTTCATGGCGGTTCTCTCACCACCAAAGTGTCCTCTATAAGGTGAGTTGTGGCAGTGAGTCAAAACCTTGTTAACCTCTTCTTCCGGAATACATATTCTCAGAATTCCACCCTAACCTCTTTTGAAAAGGTAAGGTTCATCCCATACATAGTATTTAGAATCATGGATGAGCTTCTTCCTTTGTTGTGCATTGAAGTCCTTCGGAATCTTGTTGGCGGCCTTGTAATTTGCATTGTCTGCAAACCAAGGTGCCACTTGCACCATAAACAACCTTTCATCCGGGAATTCTTCTTGAATTGGCAACTCATCTTTTGCTTGAATATCTGCTTGCGGAAGCCTAGACAAATGGTCGGCTACCACATTCTCCACTCCTTTCTTGTCCTTTATATCTAAATCAAATTCCTAGAGCAATAGTACCCACCTAATGAGCCTTGGCTTGCCATCCTGTTTATTCATGAGATACTTCAAAGCAGAATGATCAGTGTACACAATGGTTTTAGAGCCAATCAAGTAGGATCTAAACTTATCAAATGCAAACACCACAGCAAGCAATTGTTTTTTAGTCGTGGTATAGTTCAATTGAGCATCATTCAGCACACGACTGGCATAGTAAATAACATGCAACACTTTATTTTTCCGTTGGCCCAAAATTGCTCCCACCGCATAGTCGCTTGCATCACACATTAACTCAAATGGTAAACTCCAATCTGGAGGTGCAATGACCGGTGTGGTGGTGAGTTTTTCTTTCAAAAGTTGGAAAGCATGCATGCAATCATCATCAAACACAAAAGGAGTATCAACTACCAAAAGTTTGCACAAGGGTTTCACAATCTTTGAAAAGTCTTTTATAAATCTCCTATAGAAACCTGCATGCCCTAAGAAACTTCTAACACCTTTCACATTTATGGGAGGGGGAAGTTTTTCGATTACTTCAATTTTTTCCTTATCAACTTCTATCCCCCATGATGAAATCTTATGACCAAGAACTATACCTTCCCTAACCATGAAATGGCATTTTTCCCAATTTAGAACAAGGTTAGTTTCTTGGCATCTTTTCAAAACACATGCAAGATTTTTCAGACAATCATCAAAAGAATTACCAAATACGGAAAAATCATCCATAAATACCTCAATGAATTTTTCAGTCATATCAGAGAATATGGAAAGCATGCACCTTTGAAAAGTGGCGGGTGCATTACACAACCCGAATGGCATCCTACGGTATGCATAGACGCCATAGGGACAAGTGAAAGCGGTCTTCTCTTGGTCCTTTGGGTCAACCACAATCTAGTTATACCCTGAGTATCCATCAAGGAAGCAATAAAAGGCATGGCCTGCCAACCTCTCTAGCATTTGATCAATGAAAGGCAAGGGAAAATGATCTTTTCTTGTAGCCTCGTTCAATCTTCTATAATCAATACACACTCTCCATCCAGAAACGGTCCTTGAGGGGATGTGTTCATTTTTTTCATTTGCAACAACCGTCATCCCCCCTTTCTTAGGAACAACTTGGACTGGACTCACCCATGGACTATCGGAGATTGGATAAATTATACCCGCATCCAAAAGCTTCACAACCTCCTTCCTTACAACTTCTTTCATGTTTGGGTTGAGTCTTCTTTGGGGTTGTCTAACCAGCTTGAAGTTTTCCTCCAAAAGGATTTTGTGCATACAAAATGAAGGACTTATCCCTTTCAAGTCGGACATAGACCACCCAAATACGGATTTGTGCTCCCTAAGCACTCTCAACAACTTCTCTTCCTCTAAGGAGTTCAATCCGCTACTAATGATCACCGGGAATGAATAATTCACTCCAAGGAAATGATAACGGAGATGGGATGGAAGTTCCTTCAACTCTAGCCTAGGTGTCTCACCTTTGTCTTCAATCCGCACATCCTCCACAACTTTATCTTCATCATTATTCAAAACTAGACAAGCCTCAAGGGATTTAACCATGAACTCAACTTCTTCCTCACATACCTCTTCTTCTATATTCTCAACCATAAGAGCCGCTTCCAATGAATCTTCAAAAGTTTGTTGCACACTCTTGTCAGTCAATGATTCAACAAGGTCCACACTCATACATGTATCTTTGTCACTTGGATGTCTCATTGCTTCAAAAACATTGAAGGTGACCTTTTCATCTTGGACTCTAAGAACCAACTCCCCTTGATTTACATCGATCAAAGCCCTACCCGTGGCTAGGAATGGCCTTCCAAGAATCAACGGAGTCTCACTATCTTCCGCAATATCTAACACCACAAAGTCTACCGGGAAGATGAACTTGTCCACTTTTACCAATAAATCCTCCACTACACCATAAGGATAAGTATTGGAGCGATCCGCCAATTGGAGAGAAATCCCGGTTGGCTTGACTTCACCAATTCCCAACTTCTTGAAAATGGAGAGAGGCATAAGGTTGATACTTGCACCAAGATCACACAAGTCTCTTCCAATGTTCAAATGACCAATAGTACATGGGATAGTAAAGCTACCCAAATCCTTCATCTTCACCGGTAACTTCCTTTGGAGTATGGCACTACATTCTTCCATGAGCATGACCGTCTCCTCCTTCCACTTCCTCTTGTTAGTAAGAATCTCCTTCATAAACTTGGCATAGGAAGGCATTTGTTGAAGAGCTTCGACAAAAGGGATGTTAATTTGCAACTTTTTGAACACATCCAAGAACTTAGAGAATTGTTGATACTTTACCTCTTTCTTCAACCTTTAAGGATAAGGTATCTTGAAATACGGTGGCAACTCCTTGGGATTGTCAACTTCTTCAAGAATTTGCCTTTTAGTCTTCTTTCTTGCAAACTCTTCATCCACCCATTTTTCCCTCTGTGGTTTTTCAGCTTCAACAACAATAGGACTAGAGGTAATGGCTTGGGAAGTCTCTGGTTCTTCATTGGTTGCATCTTCAATGGTCACCTCATCAACTCCCTCACCAATTCTTTCTTCTCTCTCTTTTTCTTGTGGAACTACCACTTTCCCACTTCTTGTAGTAATTGCCTTGCAATCCTCCTTTGGATTCTTCTCGGTATCTCCCGACAATTGTCCTTGAGCTTTCTCCGTCATTTGCTTTGTCAATTGGCCTATTTGGTGTTCTAGATTCTTGATGGAGGATTCTTGATTCTTCATATTAGCTTGAGTTGCTTGCATGAATTGGGCTAGAATATTCTCCAAATTGCTTGAATTCTCTTGAGGAGGCTTTGCTTGAGAACTTGAGCCTTGCCCTTGTCTCCAACCAAAGTTAGGATAGCTACGCCACCCCAGATTATAGGTGTTAGAGAAAGGATCATGCTTAGGCCCTTAGTTTCCCATGTAGTTCACTTCTTCTTGCCCAGAACTTCCAACCACATTAATTTCACAATTGCCATTGGCATGGTTACCTCCACAGAAGTCACACATTGAGGCAGCTTGAACTTGGACCGCTTGTAATTGAGAATTTTGTAGTTGAACGGACCCCAATTGCTTGGTAAGAGCGGCCATTTACTCCTTAAGAGCACCAATTTCATCAAGCTCCAAAACACCTCTCTTGGCCAATGATCGAGAACTAGGCATTTGATAATCATTATTAGCCATAGTTTCAATCAAGGCCTTTGCTTCATCGGGTGTCTTTTGACTCAATGTTCCACCTGCAGCCGCTTCAATCATACTTCGAGAATTTTGGTTGAGCCCATTGACAAAGGTTGCAACTTGCTGCCATGTTTCTAACTCATGATTTGGACAAGCGGTAAGTAAAGATTTGAACCTCTCCCGTGCTTCATAAAGTGATTCACCATCCCTTTGTGCGAAAGCATTGATCTCCGATCTCAACTTGATCATTCTTGATGGAGGGAAGAAGCGAGATAAGAACTTGCTCACCAAGTCATTCCAAGTAATAATGCTCCCATGAGGATGGGATTGAAGCCATGTCTTAGCCCGATCCCTCAAAGAGAAAGGGAAAATCCTTAAACGAATAGCCTCATCGGAAGCTCCATTCCGCTTGATAGTATCACATAACTCAATAAATGTGCCAATGTGAGAATAAGGGTCTTCACTCTCTAAACCTCCAAATTGATTTTGCTGCACAAGATTGAGAAGTGATGCCTTTATCTCAAAATTGTTACAAGCCACTGCAGGTCTAACAATTGGAGTTCCACATCTATCGACTTTAGGGGAAGTGTAGTCCCCCTATTGTCCTCCTTTGTGCATTTTCGTCAGCCATGGTGACAGTTGCTACTTCAACCTGCGGTTCTTGCACACTTGGTAACTCAACTTGTGGTTCTTGCACTCTAGACGATGCTCCTTCTCTATTCTGTCTTGGTTTGGCTTCCTTTCTATTTTGTCTACAAAGCTTCTCGATTTTCGGGTCGAATTGAAGTTCACCCGGGTCAATTGTACCTCGCATACACGGAAACAATCAGAGCAGAACAACAAAAAATATCGCAAGTACAAGTCAAGCTTCAAGTGAACAATTCTGCAACTACCAGGAAAAAAAAAGGAAAACAGCAGTAAGAAAACAGAAAAAAAAAATGCCTAAATTAGGAGTCCCCTTTGGTACTCGTGATATTGGCACACCGATCCCCGGCAACGGCGCCAAAAACTTGATACGATTTCGGCAAGTATACCTAGTCGCAAACAAGTAATACGGTGGTGAGACCGGATATCGTTCTCAGGGATCGCGGATAAGTACCACTTCACAAATCGGACTACTATCTAGGCGATCGTTTGGATGGAAGGGAGTTCTAACATGTAACAAAACAAACAAGAATAAAATGTTTTTGGTCCTTTAGGCATTTTATCAAACACTTAACAAGCGAAAATAGATGTGGATAACAAATGGGTGAAATTGTTAGGGTTAGACTACACTAATCCTCCCTTGATTGCAATGAAATGGTTAATAACACAATTCCTAATTCATTTATGACAATAAGATCTTCTGAAATACTCAAACCCTAATGTCTTAGGTGGAATGAGCCTAAAACCCCAAATTAAACCCTAATGTCTTAGGTGGATTAACATGAGATTTTGCATGAAAAGTCCAGATTTATAAGATTGCAAGCACCCCAAGACCTATGTCTAGGTTCATGAACTACTTGGCATTTGATTCATGAGCATGCCTTAACATCAATCTTTCAATTGTCTATCAAAGCAAAAAATCATTCCAAGGATGATCAAACCTAGGAAAGAATTAAGCTTGGAATCAAATACTCATAAAGAAATAGGAATTTGTATTACAATCAAATCATGAGACAACCAAGTCCAGAAAAGTCATCATCTAACCCCAACAAGAAGAGGTTTAGATACACATAATCAAAGAGAAAAAGAAAAGAAAAGAAATAGGAATAAGGGAAGGAAAGAACTCCATGGAAGGATCCACAACAGCCACAACAACCAGAGAGTATGTTTTTAGGGTTCAGCATGCCTTTTTTGTTCTGCCGAGAGGCCTTTTTATAACTTAGGCGCGCGTCACAACCGTGATGGCCATCACGGCTAGGCCGTGACGTGTTCTGTCATGGGCTCGCTTTCAAATTTAGGAGCATCACGGCCGTGATGCTCATCACGGCTAGGCCGTGATCAGTTCTGCCTCTTAAGGGTCTGGTAAAGCTGGCATGTCACGACCGTGATGGGCATCACGGCTAGGTCGTGACAGCTTCTGACTTTTGCCTTATTTCTTCTCAGTTTTTGCTTGATCACGGCCGTGATGGCCATCACGGGTAGGCCGTGGTGGGCTCTGCTTGGTTCATTTTCTTCACTTTTCAGGTTCTATCTTCATCCAAGCTCCATCATGGCTCATCTTGGGCATTTAATCTTTAATTTCTGCAAAACAACACCACAAAACTGCTTTACCTGTTCCAAGATAAAAACTAACTAGAAATCAAATTAAATATGCCTAAACTCAATGAAAATGCATGCAAAATGTACATGAAATATGAGGTGAAGTCACACTCATCAAGTAGTATTCCACTTATGTGTGATAATACTGCTGCAATAAATCTATCTAAGAATCCAATTTTGTATTCTAGAGCTAAGCACATAGAGATTAAACATCATTTCATTAGGGATTATGTGAAAAAAGGTGAATTTGATATACAATTTGTTGATACTGACCATCAATGGGCAGATATCTTTACTAAACCTCTTGCAGAGGACATATTTATCTTATTAGGAAGCATCTTAATATGGTATGTGTTGATTAATTTAGGCATCCAGCCTTGAGAAAAATTTGTTTTGTTAATCTTGCATCTATTACTTATGCACGTCTAATACCTATTAAAAGTTGTGCATTTATTGCATGTTGTGTTGCACGTCTACTATATGTCGCGTCTGCTGGTATTGTTTACTACGCCCAGTGTGTAGTTTTAGACGAGTCCACATCTGCCTGCATCTAAGCATATTTTTATTAAATGCATTAATTTTGTCTCAATGACAAATTTATCCTTTATTCTCTTTACTGAGTCAGTAATTTCATCAATCCCATCAAGACCTTTTTATAGTTCCAAGATACCAACGTCGTTTTATCCATAATGACATGTCATGTCAAAAGTTTTTTTTTGTTAAACCTTTGGAATTCAGAATCTTTTAAGAGTAATCTTTTCCCTCTGAAATAACTTTACACTTCCCTAAAACTCTCGAGCTTTTCTTCTCTCTGTTTTCCAAACCCTAACTCTTCTCACCAAAATGGCTTCTTCTTCAACCTTCAACGTGGATAAGCTTGACTTGGCAATTGAGCATCATTTCAACTTTGGATTGTTACAAGACATTAACTTAGACATTAGCAAGTATGTTAGTGCTGCTGGATGGGGAGGACTCTTCACAGAGAAAGTCTCTGTCTTTCCCAACCTGATTAGAGATTTCTGGAGGAATGTTCGAGTGACTGATACTGACTTCTTCTCTATTGTGTTGAGAAAGAAGATTGTAGTCTCGGAGAAGACTATTGTTGATGCCATTTTATGTGCTCAGGAAGGTTTGGTTTTTACCGAGTAATGGGAAGCAAATTTGGGTGGCTTTGAGACCATTGAAGGCTGTCTCATGAAAGAAGACACAGTCAGAACTCACTCTTGGAAAGCTGTTGAAATCAAGGACATTGTTCGTATCCTTCATCAGCTTCTTAATAAGGTGGTTCATCATAAGGTTGGATCCAAAGACAACATCTCCTCTATGCACAAATTCTGCCTTTGCCATCTTCTCACCGAAACGAAGATTAATCTTCCAAGAATTCTGTATGGAAGATTTAGAGATGTCGTGATGAACAAGAAAAGACTCTCGACATTTCCCTATTGCCATCTTCTGTCTAAGATTTTCAAGGCTTAAGGAATCCACGAAATTCTTGCTTCAAGGACTCCTGAAGAGCAAGCTAGAATCTTATCTGAAAAACCAAAGTTAGCTGCAGACTTTGGTAAAATGAATATAGCTAACATGAACCTCAGTACCTATGTTGCTGCTGCAATGGCCAAAACTGAGGAGTTGATGAAAATGAAAGAGGAAATGGTGGAACAAAACACTGCTGAGGCTATGGAGCCAAAGAAGAATATCAAGAAAAAGACCACTGCAACATGGAAGCCTGCCAAGAGATCAGCTGATGGCATTGTTATCAGGGAACCTTCTGATGCTCATGATGTGAAGAAGCAAAGAAGAGTAGAAGAGTTATCTTCTCACACAATGAGGACGAGGAAGCTGATGAGGACAGAGTTCTTTTCAGTACCATCCTGAAGAAGTAGAAAACTTCTGTTACTGCTGTTGAGGCCATTGTACCTGTCTCAACAAAACCCAGAAGGTAACCAATAAGAAAGACCAGAACAACTAAGACTTCTAAGGTAACCATCTCTGCTAGTGATCATGTTCAAATAGCAGTAGATGCCTTAGTGTCTAGTCTAGAAACTAGAGTTGATGCTGTTTCTGCTGCTGTTACCTCTGATGATAACTTTCTTGTCTCCACTCAAGATGATGTATACATTCCCACACCCCTCTCACCCCAACCAACACAAATTGACCAAACCATAAACTTGCCTACATCTTCACATGCTCACTCACAAATAGCCACCTCATCCAGACCACAATTTCAACCAATTATCCCTGCCGATGATTCCTGGTTCAATCAACCAGATGATGGCATTCCCCCTGGTGCTCCCTTCCCAAAACCCTTAAGAACCTTATTTCCCTTCACCCCAATTTCTGACATTTTTTATGGCAAATATGAGGATTGGGTCAAACTAAAAAAAGAATGGAGAGTTCTGTTTCTCACTCACCAACCTGAACCTGAACACATTCGTAACAGGTGGTACCCCTTACCAAAGTACGAGGAAGAAATAAGCCCACCTGTTGAACCATTCCATTTACCTCATCCTGACTGCAAATTAATCACAAAAGTGCCTTCACAAATGCACAACAACATAGGATCCTTAGTCACTCACCTGCCCCTAAACAATTTCCCCCGCAGGAAAATATATCTGAACCTTGTCAAAACTCCACCTCTCTTACCCCTCACTGACGGAGTTGAGAGACACATAATACCTGTATGGGAGACAGAGCCTCTAAGAAAGAATCTTCCTACCATCCCTGAAAGAAGAGCAAGATCATCCAAGCATGGCCCCATAATCATGACCATTGACACAAAATGGGTATCCTTTGAGCATCCCAGAGTCTATGGGAGGGCATTTGATTTCTTCCTGGATCAGCTCATCTATGAAATGCTGAAGTGGGAATTCAGTCATTTCAGAGTTGATAGAGCCACACATTTTGTTCCTCCATCCTGGCTAAGACATAGTGAAGCAACCAGAGTTGGAATCATGCCTTATAGAATCTGTCCAAGACTATCGATAGTAGATCTTAATAAGGACAAGGACAAGAAGAACAAAAGATTCAAAGGAGTCATGCCTGAAGCTGAATCAGCAATGCTTGATCTACATCAAGAAACTTTTGACTACTCAATGCTGGATTTCTTTTTGCATATTGAATCCATTGGGTTGATCAATGAACAATGTGCTACAGATTTATGGAAATCTCACATTATTCATTGCACACGAGAAGCATCTTCCTCTGGACTGACCCAAGAAGAGAAGAAGGAAATTCCCAAAGTCAGAGGAAAGTGTGGTCTTTCTAAATTCGGTACATGATATATAAAGACCTTTGGGGACTTCCCATAACAAGACAAAATGTGGAATTCTCCTACCCCATCAAATGGACAAAGGAAGTATCAGTGACCCCTTTACCCATTCTAGTGATTAATCCTGCTTCGTCTTCACCTCCTTCTGAGCACATAGAAGATGAAATTGTAGTTGAAGGACCTGGCATGAATGCCACTATTTCTGGTTTAGGAGGTCCTGAAGAAGGAACTGCTGAGTCCATCTCCAAACAAAGCTCATCAGGAAAGCACTCTTCTCAACCACTAGCTTTGGTTGTGATGCATCCTTCAGATCACCCTAAACACTCCAGAGCCTTAAGCACTTTTCAAGAATCTGCTGAGAGTTCAAGACAACATGCTCTGCCATCAAATCTTGAAGAAGTTATTAGCAAGATTGTTGATGAAAGAGTTGGAAAAATAGTTGATGAAAAGGTTGAGAAGATGACTTAGAAAATAAAGGAGGATGTCCAACAACAAGTTCAAACATCAATGGCTCCAACCTTAGAAGTTGTCAACAAAATGCTTGAATTCTTGATGGATTTCAAGAAAAGCCAAACTCAGAATCAACCACCTCCACCACCTCCTCCTGCCTAACCTGAATTCTTTTTATATTAACTGACAATGATGGTCTACTCCTTCTTTTTACTGATGGCAAAAAGGGGGGGAAAGGAAAGAAAAGAGATTTATATATATATAAAAGTCAGTTTTTGAAAAGCTCATATTTGTCTGCATATGCATATTCTGTTTTCTACTTGATAATTGCTCTGATACTTATTTTGTCTATTTACTCTGATATCTGCTAACTATGCTTATTTATTCCTTCATATATACTCTAAGTCTGATAAGTTGTTGCACTTATCTATTAGCTTATATGAAGTTTGTACATATGCTTTTACTATTTATTTATCTGAATGTTTTGTCTTAGGGGGAGCCTTGCAGGCTCTCTTAGACTTTGCTTTTCAAATTTAATTAATTTTGTCACCATCAAAAAGAGGGAGATTGTTGGAACTAAAGTGGTTTTGGACTAAATAATCTCTAAGTTTTGATGTCAACAAAAAAGATTAAATTTACTTGGCAAAGTGTTAGTTGAGATCTAACATGTGATTTCAGTTATGCAGGAATATTTAATATACGGGATAAGTTTTCATTGAAAAATACGCGTCCACCCTTGTAGACGGGCTGCTCAATGTTTTGGTAAAAGTTATTTATTTATTTATTTGAGTAGATCGATTTTCTTAAGTAGACGAGGTTCTAAATTCTTACTAGACGAAAATCAAAATAACTTCTTAGATACAGCAAGTCCAAAGACTGGATAGTAAACGTGTCTAGATTACCACGTAAGCAGACGAAAGTAATTGGTAAAATTGAATGAACTAAAAAATAAAGTAATCAGGTAGACGAGCACTATCTGCCACGTCACCAGATGGAGATCTTTATAACTCATTGAGGTATATCAAGTCCAAAAACTTGATAGACGAGATGATATGCCACGTCATCGGACGAGCAAAATAATTTATTGAAAAGGACTTGGTCTCACATATAACTAAGTAGACAGAGTTTTTAAGTAGACGAGCTCCATCTTTGAATAAATAAATGCAATCTGAATCTCTTGAATTTATTTCAAATGATTGATATTTATTTCAATAGAATATTTGTTCTTCACATTTGTTTTATCTGCTTTAATGTTTTACCTTGTTGTAAAAGAAACATAGTACCATCAAGAAATGTAAAAAGTAGAATCGTACAATGAGATACTGCAAAACGATATGTACGATGACAACTTTTTGGCTGAAAAAGCTGGATTGTACACAAAGGAGGAACAACAAGTTCTCAAGCTGCAATACTCAGAGTAGTGAGCTTCCAAATACATGCTACCTCGATAACCAAGAGTACTATTCAACTTGCCACAATCAAGCTATAAGTCACAACAGATATCATGCATTAAATGATATCTCTAAACGGGATTATTCAAAATAATCGTTGAATAATTGTTGAAGAAATACAAGTGAAGAAGATGGTCACTATAAATAGAAGACCTAAGATACTGAAGAAACACTCTTGCCTGCACAACCTTGCTAGCTCAACTTTTGCCAATCAATAATCACTCATTCTAATATTCTTTCAAAGGCAAGAGCCTGTATTCCTTAGTTTGAATATTGTGAAAATATTCATTTGATCTTAAACTTTCATATCCTCACACATAGTGAGTTAAGAAGATCAAACGTTAAATCTCTTTGTTAGAGTTAGAGCCTGAAGAGACTTGGTAAAAAATAAATACTTGTAGCCTGGAGAGGTGTTAAATACTTGGTTGTAATCTATTTGGGAAATGGTGAAGAAAAACCTTCAAGTAGAAGGGACTAGACGTAACTCTTGGTTGAAAGAGAGTGAACCAGGATAAAACATCTTGTGTGAATCTTCTACTCCTAAACTCTTACAGCTTTATTTGTTTCTCACTAACTGAGGGGTTTTGATATTAATTTTGTTAAAGCTTTTTAAAAGATCTATTTCTTTGTGCTTGCTTCTGACTCTAATCTCCTTGTGTACAAAAATTTCTTTAAAGGTTGTTTTCGAAAATTATTAACAAACACAATTCAACCCCCCCCCCCCCCCTTCTTGTGTTTGCCTGTGTCAACTTCAATCATGTCAAAAAAGGAGACTACTTGATTGAATTCGTAGTGACATCTAAACAACTCGCAGACATTTTTACTAAACCTCTACCTAAAGAAAGTTTCTTTTTCATAAGAACTGAATTATGAATTTTAAATCAATCATGCATTGAATAAATGTGCATTTCTTATTGTTATTACTAATCTATATATTAAGTGTGATAGTTTTTCAAGAAATAATCAATTATTGGATAGGCATAATCGATTATGAGAAGTCAGAAAGCCCAAAATCGATTAGAAGAATCGATTATGCGCAGAAAGGAGAAAAACATCAATAGTAAGTAAGGTGGTAATCGATTACACTTGGAAGATGAGAAAAAAACAAAAGTCAGAATGCCTCTAATCGATTATGCACGAGGGCATTTCCTCAGAAGATCCAAAATCGATTACAAAATCGATTAGGTGTTCATCATGTTCATCGAAAAACCGATTATCGAAAGCACCCAGGCAAAAATTGGTTTCATAATCGATTTTGTGAAGAAGAAGGGTCAGGCGCTAAAGTCATAATCGAGTATTCCATATTGGATAATCGATTATACAACAAAATTGACCAATCAAAGAGTAACACGGTAAGCAATAATCGATTATACTCACTTACATAATCGATTATGGGTAAGTTTAAAAGGTGTATCAGGGCATAAACTCAACATCAATCATCATCATGCCTCCTAAACTTATAAGAACCGCCACTGTGAATCCTGGAACACTGACTTCTGCTCAAATGGAAAGGTACTTCACTAACAATACTCAAAGTACGGATTTCATGAGTGGGTTCTACAATAGGGAAGTCCAGAGACCACGATTTCTGGATTTAAACTTCTTGAGGGAACAAGGATTCAAATTCATGAAGTTTTTGGACCATGCAAATCTGACAACCTTCCTCTCCTCCACTGAAGATATTTATCATGAACTGGTGAGAGTATTTTACTGTAACCTCCACTTGGTTGATGGTGCCCTGATCTCTGAGGTATGCCATAAACCCATCAGGTTCGCTTCTGCTTAATTTTGGGAAAGTTGTTGGAGTGCCTTCTGGTGCCACTCATGTAACTGCTGAGGGTCCTGTTGCACCCTTAGCGGGTGAGTTTGTTAGACTGGAAGCCACCAGGGCTTTGTTGATTGATCCCAGTGAGGCCACTCACAAGGAAATCACTGCTGGTCAGATGAAGGTTGAGAGTAGGCTGCTTCATTACGCTGTTGCTAGGTTGTTATTCCCTAGGTGCCATAATTTTTCTCAACTGTTAAAATTGATGTTGTTCTCTGGTTGCTGGAAAATAAGAAATATGTTGATTGGGCTGGTCTAGTTATACAACATATGTTTGACAATAGGATAGGTGGTTCTCTGCAATATGGGCACTTGATTACCCGCATTATGTGACATGTCTATGTCAGTTTCACCGGGGAAGCCAGGCTTGATGGCTTAAAATACCATGCCATGTACAATCAACGAACCATAAACATGATGGGCATTGAAAATCATGGGGGTGTTTGGGAATATAAGTGTAACACCCTATTTTTCCTGTGTTTTCTGTAGCAGTAAATACATATTTAAATGTGTTTAATTTAGATTAAACTCAGAGGATGATTTTAATCAAACTAAAATCATTTTCTTGTGTGTTATATCATATGAAGTCACGGTAAAAATTTCGGTTGAAAATTCAGACGGAAGCCGGTATGCGATTTCACTGCCGGTGCAAGTTCACTGTACAGAAAACATAATTTAGACCCGTGAACGAGATAGTTAGTGTTTTTATTATGTTTCCTTCCACTTTGGTTATTTTGAAAATTTTCGTTCAAAAATAAAATACAATATTTTATTCGGGCGAAAACATCGGAAGAATTACGATCGGAAATGCAATCGGGTACGAAATGGAGCAGATTGTTAGACCGCCCATTCAAGCTAATAACTTTGAGCTCAAATCAGTATTATTGCAGTTACTTGCACTTAATCAGTTTGATGGGTGAGATAATGAAGATCCACACAGGCACATTACCAGGTTCTTGGAGATTTGCGACACCAACAAGCAGAATGATGTCTCTGATGATGCTCTTAGATTGCGGGTATTCCCATTCTCACCAAGGTACAAGGTCCGTGACTGGTATGATTCTATGAACAATAGGAGAATAACCACTTGGGTGGACATGGCTTCAAAGTTCTTGGCTCAATTTTTTCCATCGCATAAAGCTATACAGGTGCAAGCCGCTATCACTTCTTTCAGGAAATATGATGGCGAATCTCTTAGTGAAACATGGGAGCGGTACATTGCACTGTTGAGGAAGTTTCCACAATCTTTCTTTGACTTATGGATGCGTGTTCAGTATTTCTATAATGGTCTTCTACCTAAGACATGAGCTTTATGTGATGCAACCGCCAATGTTCACTTGCTTATAAATATGCTGAAGATGCATGGGAATTATTGGAGGAAATAGCTCAAAATGATTATCTTAAAAGGAGTGAGCGAAGTATCACCAAGCGAGGAGTGCACAAAGTTGATACATATAGGGCCATGTTAGCTCAAAATAAACTCTTATCACAACAAATGGACCTTCTTACAAAGGAAGTACAGAGCTTGATGATGAATGCAGGGAAGAATACTATGGCTACTTGCAATTTTTACCAAGGGGAGCATGATAGTTCGAATTGTCCTGGAAATATGTTTGCTCATGAGCAAGTGGATGCATGCCATAATTTCTATGACTCTAATCCTAAGGGGTGGAATGAATATTAGAAGACTCAGAATAACCTCTACATGAGCACTTAAAATTCGGGGTGGAAGAATCATTTGAACTTTTATTGGACTTCTAATGGGAATCTTGGACAGCAAAAGCAAGGCTTCGTATATCATAATTATTCTCAACAACCTCCTAACCACAATTCCTCAAGTTAAATTCAAAACAAGGATGGGAAGCGTGATTGGGATATTGCTTTTGAGAAAATGGTCAATCAACAAGCCATCATGATAAATCAACAAACTTCATTCCAAGATGAGACTAAAGAAAAATTTGGCAATGTGGATTTGGGATTTAATCATATCACTTCATCCATCAAGAACCTAGAGAATCAAATGGGTCAAATCTCCAAGTAACTAAGTGAAAGGCTTCCGGGTTCTTTTCCCGGAAACACCGAGAATAATCCTAAGGGACAATGTAATGCCATTTTAACTAGAGGTGGCAAAGTTGTTGTGGAACCCCCAAATCCGAAACCATTATATTTCAATTATTTAATCATTAATTATGTTATCGCAATTATACTAGTCGGCAGCGGTAAAACAAAAGACCAAAAATACAGAAAATTAAAAACATACACGCGTCAAATGGTTCAGAATAGGGTCCCATATATCTCCCTTAAAGTTTAAGGTTATCAAAGGAAGGAGCCATAAAAAGAAGTTCTACAAAATAAAAGAAAACATAGATAGGGTTTCATGACGACCGAATGCAAAACATGAAAGCGGCTAAGCGGCATGAACCCATTCTTCATCAACAGGTGCTTCGGTAGCTCAGACCTCGTCATCATTCCCATCAGCTCCAATGTGAATCTTCACCTGCATCCAACCCGTCACTGGAAATGGCTCGTACCTCGCTCTTACTTCATCGGCGACTTTAAGATCCACTAAACCCCAAAAGGTAAAGAGATTATTCTCTCGGTCTATCTCCCACTGGCTCTCCAGTAGGGTTACTTCCACTGGTTCTTCTGGTTCCCCGTCTATGATGATTGCCTAAGAAGAGAGAAAGAAGAGAAGAGGAAGAAGAGAAACATAAAATCAGGTGTGAGAAATCCCTTATTTCTCAATAGGATAGGAGCCCACAAAAAGGCGTGCTTTGTCCTCACTCGCACGCCATCAAACACAAACAAGGGTCGCATAAACAATCAATCCAATCACACACTATACAGTCAATCAAAAGATCAGACAATTTCCCTAGACATCAATATGATGTATGCTCAACTCTAAAAAGGACTCATGCACCTAAGTGCAATGTATGGTGGTCCCAAATCATCGCATATCATGCAGCATTGCACCCTTGGCGGATAATATCTGGCATTCAAGCCACTTCACAATTCATGTGGCATCGCACCCCTGGTGGATAAACTGGCATACAAGCCACTTCGCAAATCATGCGGCATCGTAACCCTGTTGTAGGACCTAGCACACCACAATTTCAGATGGCCACTTCACAGTAAACTGCGGCATCGCACCCCTGACGGATAATGCATATGATGTATGTATGCAAGACCAACATCAACACAATCATTCTTATTAAGTCTTTGTGAGAATTAATATTTCTTAGCCACTCAGACTCACTTTCTGTATCCATACACAGGCTTACATTCTCTAGCCATACACAGGCTTACATTCATTAGCCATTCACAGACTTACCTTCCTTAGCCATACACAGGCTTACCTTGCAACACTTAGTTGCATTCTTTTCTTTCTCACAATTAATTCTTTTCTACTCGGGTTGGCCTTCATCCACACTTATTAAATTCTTAAGGACCAGCTGTCTTTCAAATAAATTTTAAAAAACATTATTTCCATTGATTATTTAATTGTTATTTAATTATTTAATATTAAATTAATTTTTATTTATTTATTATTTATTATTTATTTAATTATTATTTGATTTATTATTATTTAATTATTATTTAATTAGTTAATTATTTATTTAATTATTTAATAATTTTATTATTATTTTATTATTTAATTAATTGTTTATTAATTGTTTAATTATTAAAACCAAAACCACCTTTAGTTTTTCCAAGAAACCACATGGTTTTCCAAACCATGGTTTTCATTACACCAAGGTGGTTTTTCCAAAACCATCAACTTTCCTTCTCTTTTAGAAATCCTTGGACACTTGGCATGCATCCTCTAATAGCAAAGATGTCATTTTGTCCCTTATGTCATTGGTTATGCCACATGGCTCTTAAGCATTTGATTACCCAAATTTTATCCTTAAGCTTATCCTTGGTGACACATGGCAAGGATGCTAAAGTCACCTTAGGATTGCTTTATCTTAATTAAATTATTAAGGATTTCATTGGATGGATTACAATCGCCACTTGGCACACAAGCAGTGGCTTATTGGATTCTCTTATCCAATTAAATTTTGGGTTAACTTCAGGGTAGATTGCCT
Source organism: Sophora flavescens (assembly GCA_030762895.1). Taxonomy (NCBI): domain Eukaryota; kingdom Viridiplantae; phylum Streptophyta; class Magnoliopsida; order Fabales; family Fabaceae; genus Sophora; species Sophora flavescens. The sequence continues at coordinate 110,610,925 of CM061064.1, read as the reverse complement.
TTGCCACTTGGCACAAAGGCTGGATTATATTATCTATTAGTTTTAAGTTTTATATTTAGGATAGATTGCTTGTGCCACTTGGCACAAAAGCAATATTTCTAGGATTCCATGTTTATAATTAAAAATTGGGTTATCCTTTAGGGTAGATTACCCTTGACATTTGGCATACACTCATAAGCCAACTTAGATTACTTATCCATTAGTTTTAATAATAGTTTAATTTTTAACACCTTAAACTTATCTACATGAGTTTGAAAGGATCAAACTCATGTTTTCTACAAGTTCTTATCATGAACTCATCAAGAACACTATGAAGGTGTTCATTATCTTCTTCATACCAAAATATTCCATTTTCATCCAAGATTCATTTTTATATACTCTTTCATTCAACAACTTTTATATCTTAACATTACACTTGTTTATGGTCCTTAATTCAACTCAAATTCTTCTCTTTTCTCTTGGTGATGCTCACGGCCAAGAGGCAAAAAATTACAAGTTCATGGCTTTTATGGTTCATCATGTTTTCATTTGCTCATTCAAGCAAAAAAACCAAAGTTCATCATGCTACACTCATATACACCATTCGGCCAAGCATCATCCAACAACATTTATGCATTCATTCAAGTTCATATCATCAAGAACATATATTTAAACTTTCATACATGTGGGTAATTCGGCCAACACCACATTTTAAGGCAAACAACATTTCATTCAAGCAATCAAGCATAGATATCAACATGCAAGCAAGTCAATAAACAAAAATCAATTTCATACCCATAAAACTTGTCCTTGCCAAATGTACCCCCTTTGAAAAAGATAATATTTTCAACATGCAACATCAAAGATCACAACTTTAATCCCATCCCCAAACATAAAGGCTCATGCAATGAGGTTTAGGAATTCTCCCCCCTACCTTAGCTAGTGATAACCTTGAGTTTTCTTCGTCCAAAATGAGGTCTTCACTCCAAGCTCCAAGTTTGAACCTTTAAGTTATGATCTAGATAAAAAATGAAAGATTGACTCATATGCATTGAAGGAAATGACAAGGAATGGACATGCATGTGAAGTTCTTACCCTTAACTTTGAAGATCAGGTGTTCTTGGAGTGTAGATGACAAAAAGTTCCTTCCTTGCTCTATGATGATGATGATTCGGCCAAGAGAAGAAGTGAAGGATTGAGATGTTTGTTGATGATTCTAAGTAAAGATTGTTGTTTATCTAAGTTAGGAGGTTCATTTTCATATATGGTTTGATGATAAAAAGTGGTGGTTGGTGGTGGTGGAGTGGTGACCGTGTGGTGGTGAGGTGGTGGGGAGGATGATGTTTCTAGAGAGAAGGTGGAGAGAATTGGTTTCTAGAGAGAAGGTGAAAATTGAAGAAATGGCATTCAAAGTGAAGCCATGGTGTGGTGATGCCTATTTATAGGCAATTGTGGAAATTACCACAATTCCCTTAATGAAAACTTCCTTCTTATTCCTTCATGCCCTTTTTTGTAATTTCACACCCATTTCATTCATTAATTCATTTTATTTATTTACACTAATATATTCAATTTTTGGGTCGTGACAATGGTTGCTTCTAATGGAGAGCTATAAGGAAAAATCGAAGAGATACAAGCTAAGGATCAAGGAAAGAAAGAGGAAAAGCCAAAAAGCATGGAAGAATAGGTGATTGTAGAAGATATTGAAGATGTAAGTGAGAATGATCAACCTTCTTCAAATAAAGAATATGACCCAAAACTGAAATTAGTTGATGAAGAATTCACTCGGGAGATTAAAAGCAAGTTTCACGCTTCCTAGATGTTTTCCAAAAATTTCAAATCAATATTCCATTCGCGGAAGCTTTGGAACAAACACTAGTGGAAAATATACATTAGACGGTAAAGGTTTACGTCAGTTAACCAAAAGCTAGACGTTAAAAAGGGGGCGGTGGCAGTTTTGTAAATATCAGACTTCATTAATTCAATTTTAACGTCAGTTGTTGGTCGCGCTGTCGCGCACGCGCCAAAAAGCGAGCGGTTTGTAAAAATGTAGTTTAGGGAGCGACAACTCGGATATCGTCTCAGAATGACTCTTAGGTTGTTGTTATTAACACAAAATCAGTTTTAGGGGGGGGGGGGGAGGGGGGTTTGGATATGAAATAAAATAAATAAAGAAATAGAACAGAAACAGAGCAATAAAACAAAGTAGTTAAAATGACAAATAAGCTAAAGACGATTAACCTACTGTTCTCGGTTTCCCACTATCATTGGTTCATGTAACTTCCAAGCCCTAAGCAGATTCTAATCCCCTTTCGGTTGTAGCAACAATTAACAAACGAAATCGCTACTACAGATATATGTTCCTATTCCCGAATTAAACAAACGGGGTTAAGTCCTCATGAACTAAACGAACATGAACGAACACACGCGAATTAAACAAACGCGATTCAATATAGGAACATAACATCACCGAAATAAATCAACACAACACTATACACTCCTGAATTAAACAAACAGAAATATATAGCATAGTATTGAAAGAGAATAGCAAACAAAACAAGAATTACATAACCTCAAGTGTGGATGGAACCCAATCACAGTAGATTAATCTAAGGAGACTAGCTCTCCATTACAAAAGAAAAACAAAACTGTAAACCTAAATTCGTAGCAGTCCTATTCTAAAAGAAAAGAAGATAAACTACTACTGACTAAAACTAAAAACTCCTTCAATCTGCCATAGAACATCTATTTATAGTATTCAAGAACCGCGCCTACTCGCGAGGCGAACACTGTCTCGCGACGCGAATATTATGAAGAGTCAGCAACGTTTGGTATTCTCGCGAGGCGAAGTACGGCTCGCGTGGCGAGGAATGGAAGAGTCATGGCATCTGGTCTTCAATCTCGCGAGGTGAGACATGTATTCGCGGGGCGAGACAGAAAGGTTTTCAATTTCTGGAACAGTCACGCTTCAGGTTCGCGAGGCAAAAGCCTTCTCACGGGGCGAAGAACTCCAGAATTATTTCTTTTTATTACCTGAAAACAAGAAATAGCATAAGTACTTTATTTGACTCTAAATCAACTAAATTAACCTAAAAATACTTAAACGACTCAAAATGCTGCTTAAAAACAATCAAGTCTAATTTGGGCGAAAATGAGATATAATTAGCACAAAGCCAAGGTTTTTCTAGTTATAAAACTAGACTAGCCAGAGGCTGATCAAAATACCCCAAACTTAAACTTTGCTTGTCCCCAAGTAAACTAAAACTCAAAAACTTAGAAAGACTCAAAACATGGCAAGCTTAAGAGATTTAATCAACTTTGCACAAATTTCAAGTAATTCATCAAAACAGTTTTCTTCAATGTTCCCCCCTTTCAAACAAAGCAATCCCCATATTCCATTATTCTGAACATTTTAGTATTTCATCATTCAAGCAATCATTAATCTAAGCAAGAGATCCAAGTTACACACAAGAGGGAGATCACCAAATTCAAATAATCGCCTTCCTCACAAGGGCATTTGGTGTTTCACTCATTCGCTCAGTTTGTCTAGGTTAACAACATTTCACTCAGTTTCACTTTTAAGAGCACTTCCCATAAATTTGATTTTCATCTCAAAATGATTCTCACAGAAAACATGCATGCAACATCAAAAGGTCTTTTATGGTTGTAATGGGGCCTGGCTAAGGGTAGGATATACAAGGGTACTAGGCTGAAGACCCTAGGAACTAAGAGAGCATAAGCTTTTTACACTTTGAATTTCCACTCAGATTCCTTTTTCCATTTTTCATTTGCCTTGGGTGACTACAGCCTTTTTCTTCTAATACCTTTTTGACATTTTTGCACTTTTTATTATTTTTTTATTATTTTTTTTCTTTTTTTTTTTGCTTTTCTTTTCTTTTTGCCTTTGGCTCCAACCTTTTTATTATATTTTTTTTCTTTTTCTCAATCCCAGAATGACATGTCACATCCTTGTAGCCACCCAAAACTTAGTTTCTTGCAACCATTCTCTTGCTAAGATTCCATGCTCTCCTAATCCTAAGATCGGGTTAACTTGTTTTTTTTTTTTTTTTTTTTTTTTTTTTTTTTCAGATTTTAGCTTGTAACATAAGGTTATCAAGAATTAACAGGCTAATTAGGCTCCATGGGGCTAACTAGGAAACATGCATTGGGGATGGTTATTTTAGGCTAAGTAGTTATTTACAAAGAAAATGCCTACATCATCTGAAGCAAACACATAAACATGCAAACCATGAAGAGATTCAAGCAAATTCGAGAAAGTGCAACTTGAAAGTGATTCACACAGTTAAAAACATGTTGGAGGCTCAAATCCTCACCTGGACATTTTTTTGCAAATTGTTTGACTGAGATTCAATCCCTAGTGTGTGCTTCCCTTGACCCCAAACTTATCATAAATCATGCAGTCATAACAAAATATCTCAAAGTTCAGTTTTCAATTTTTCAAGTGGGGATCAAATTTTCAAATTTCAAATCCTAGGGGGAAACAGTCAACAATTAACATGCAATCATCTATGCAAAATTAATCAAAATCCAGCAAACTTGCCAACACAAGACTCGCACACATACTCCTGATCTTCTCAAATTATTCAGGAGCTAAAAGAAAAACAAAACAAAAATAAAGCAAGCATAATTAAAAAGAGTAAGGTTCAGAGAAAACTCATGGGGGCGGTTCCACCGGGATCCCACTGTCTATGATACAGCGGCCACAGAATGCCCAAATTGCAGTATGATCCTCCCGGATCCCATGGCATGCAGCTTAATGCCCACGTGATAGACAAGGGACGGAATCTTGTTCCATGGTCCCCTAACTTGCAGCCTTGATATGGAGGTGAGTGCTTGACAGTTATGGTGACCTCGCCAAGTGCGGCGGACTTCTCACTCCCTCTAGGGTCAAGATTGACCTCTTTCTCAACAAAGTCCTCCCAATAAAATCGGGGCTCGACCTCTTGGACTGGCCATGGTGTAAAATCCAGAGGCTTGAACTCCATCACCGGTTGTTCCACAGGGGGAGGTGACAAACAGGTAGCTGAGGTCTCTGGTGCTGCTTCAACTTCTGCCCAATTTTCATCCATTGCTTTACCAGATTCATCACCTGTTAAACCTGCAGAATTCTCAGTACACACCACAGAAAGGTTAGAGTTAGTACAGTCAGTAAATATAGTACAAGAAACTGAATCATTAAAGGTCTGAATGTCTGGACTTTCAGCACACAATTCATCCACCCCATTACTTTCAACACATGCATCTAATTCCAAAGGTTCTTCATTATCCTCAAGCTTATTTCCTTGATTGTAAGGATGGACTGCATAAGCTCGAGGCAAATCAGTAACTTCTGTCAGAATGGGGCATGCATCAAACAGGTGATCAGGAGAGCCGCACATGCCACACAACCTTGCCGGTAAATCAGTAACTGACCCTTCTTTCAGAATAGGGCATGCATCAAACAGGTGATCAGGAGAGCCGCACATGCCACACAACCTTGCTGGCAAATCAGTAACTGACCCTTCTTTCAGAATAGGGCATGCATCAAACAGGTGCTCAGGAGAGCCGCACATGCCACACAACCCTGCCTGCTGAACCTTATCCATTACCAATTGCATCACCGAAGAAGTGAGCCTATCAATTCTATCATCACGGGCTTGGTTGGAAGAAGAACTATGGACCTCATTCACACCAATCATGTCAAAACCACTGCTGAATTCATAACTTCCAGTAAAATTAGGATAATTTGTGCATGGTGGTGGTTTATTAAAATCAGGATAATATATGCATGGTGGTGGCTTATAATAAACATTAGGCATATCACCAAACAATAAATTATCCATAACAGTACTAAGATTCATAACCAGACAAATTCAGCAAAATGTTTTTTTTTAAATTTAATTTTCTGTTAAATAACAACAAGAGTCCCCGGCAACGGCGCCAATTTTTGGTTGCGCTGTCGCGCACGCGCCAAAAAGCGAGCGGTTTGTAAAAATGTAGTTTAGGGAGCGACAACTCGGATATCGTCTCACAAGGACTCTTAGGTTGTTGTTATTAACACAAAATCAGTTTTTTTTTTTTGGGGGGGGGGGGGGGGGGGGTTGGATATGAAATAAAATAAATAAAGAAACAGAACAGAAACAGAGCAATAAAAGAAAGCAAGTAAAATGACAAATAAGCTAAAGACGATTAACCTACTGTTCTCGGTTTCCCACTTTCATTGGTTCATGTAACTTCCAAGCCCTAAGCAGATTCTAATCCCCTTTCGGTTGTAGCAACAATTAACAAACGAAATCGCTACTACAGATATATGTTCCTATTCCCGAATTAAACAAACGGGGTTAAGCCCTCATGAACTAAACGAACATGAACGAACACACGCGAATTAAACAAACGCGATTCAATATAGGAACATAACATCACTGAAATAAATCAACACAACACTATACACTCCTGAATTAAACAAACAGAAATATATAGCATAGTATTGAAAGAGAATAGCAAACAAAACAGAAATTACAGAACCTCAAGTGTGAATGGAATCCAATCACAGTAGATTAATCTAAGGAGACTAGCTCTCCATTACAAAAGAAAAACAAAACTGTAAACCTAAATTCGTAGCAGTCCTATTCTAAAAGAAAAGAAGATAAACTACTACTGACTAAAACTAAAAACTCCATCAATCTGCCATAGAACAACTATTTATAGTATTCAAGAACTGCGCCTACTAGTGAGGCGAACACTATCTCGCGACGCGAATATTATGAAGAGTCAGCAACATTTGGTATTTTTGCGAGGCGAAGTACGCCTCGCGTGGCGAGGAATGGAAGAGTCATGGCTTCTGGTCTTCAGTCTCACGAGGCGAGACATGTATTCGCAGGGCGAGACAGAAAGGTTTGCAATTTCTGGAACAGTCACGCTTCAGGTTCGCGAGGCGAAAGCCTTCTCGCGGGGCGAAGAACTCCAGAATTATTTCTTTTTATTACCTGAAAACAAGAAATAGCATAAGTGCTTTATTTGACTCTAAATCAACTAAATTAACCTAAAAATACTTAAACGACTCAAAATGCTGCTTAAAGACAATCAAGTCTAATTTGGACGAAAATGAGATACAATTAGCACAAAGCCAAGGTTTTTCTAGTTATAAAACTAGACTAGCCAGAGGCTGATCAGTTGTTTTAAGGACTGACGTTAAAAGTGAAGTGACTGACTTTTAACGTCAGTTCAAGAAACAACTGACGTTAACAGTGAACATTTTAACGTCAGTTCTTTATCGAACTGACGTTAAAAGTGAGTCACTTCACTTTTAACGTCAGTCCTTACATCAACAGACGTTAAAGGTTATTTTAATAATTTTTTTATCTAGTATACGTACCCTTCCGCATTGCCTTCCTCAAAGTTTCAGTTTCACAATTGCTTTGATGTTTTGTGTTTCTGTTTTGAAAACTAAAATATATGTGCGAAGTATAAGTTGAATCAATAACCCAAACCGGATCTCATTCATGAAGTGTAATACAGACTGATACAGAAGATTGAAAGGGTTTAAAATCCTATAAAAAGTTACATTGAAAGGGTTTTAAATCCTAAACATTTTTTGAGGCTTCGTTCCCTTATCACACCCGAAACATTAAAGCTACATCCCATCAAAGAGTTTTATGAAATATGCCAAAGGGAAAACTATACTCCGAAGGGTGCACTCGATCTGTTTTAGAAATGGCCTTGGAACAGTCACTTGCCTCCTTTAAGACCTCAAAAAACTGGGGGGCATGAGAGAGCTCAAGAGAGGCAAAAACAGGTGCACTAGATCTGTTTTAAGCAAAGGCAGTGGTTCTAGAGACTTCCATGACGGTCACTTGCTGCCAAAGCTGAGGTTTTGGAACTGTGACACCCGAGCACCTGATTTGCCCTCCAGCAGCTGATTCTCCGAAAGGATGATAAGGTGAGTAACTCACATTACGTGATTTACACAAGCTTAGAAGTTGTTTGACCATTAAGACAAATATCTTTGAGTCTAGGAATAGGAAGAAAGAGTGATGAAGTTAATCTCCATGGCAGAGCCATATTGTGAAGCCGAAAATTAAAAGGATGGAAGGAAGCTATTTATAGGAGCAGGGGATGAAGTTACTAAGCTATTCCGATTTTCTTGAAAACTTATCTATAAACTTAATGCTCATTAAGAGGATTAAGTTACAAGGTGCATGGGTAAGTAGCACAGTAGTCAAAGGAATGAATGTTTTTGCAGATATCTATACACTTTTAACGTCAGTTGTTTAAAAAAACTAACGTTAAAATTGTTTTTAAAATAAAAAATATTAATTGTTAACGTCAGTTTTTTATACAACTGACGTTAAAAGTGTGATTTTTTACTTCAGTTAAATAAATAGCTGACGTAAATAATCCTATATATTATAAACGTGCAGAATGAATATTGGAAATAATGTAATTAATATACGGGAACTTGGCAGTCATAAATTAAGTTGACGTTAAAAATGAGGTGGTGGCAGTTTGTAAATATTAAATCACTATTTGCGTCAGTTCTATAAATAACTGACGTAAATAATTATGAAACTCATTTCATTGGTTGTCATGTCCCTCTTAACGCAGATCACTCAATATAGTGTAGTTTATTTCTAAACCTTTTTTTTAAACAACTTTATTTTTAATTTTTATTAATTATCTTGAATTAGTAAACAAATTCTTGTGCAAATTAAAATAAATAAACACTTAACATAAAACAAGTTATATGTATAATCAAATCGTATCTCATTGAAGCGATTCATAAGTTAAAATTACATGATTAAAAGATAAAAAATTTCTGCAACATAGCCCTAAAATATAAAAAAATTTCTGCTTCAACATCATTTTCTTCTCAGTCCTGTCATCAGAAACTCCAATGGATGCATCACCTCCCTCACTTGAATTCCATGATGCAAAGTAAATCCTCAGTCACTAGCAGTGAAAGCAAAGTGAAATGGATCTTTGCATCTTTCTTCTTTACTGGAATTCCTTGATGCATCGTCTTGAATCCACAGTCACTTGCTTCCAAAGCAAAGTGAAAGGGATGACGGGGATGAAATAAAGTGAGAGAATCACATTACGTGATTCACCCAACCTTACCATCCATGTTATGTGATTTACACAACCTCAGAAGTTGTTTGACCATTAAGACAAAGATCTTTGAGTCTAGGCATAGGAAGAAAGAGTGATGAAGTTAATCTCCATGGCAGAGCCATATTGTGAAGCAGAAAAAATTAAAAGGATGGAAGGAAGCTATTTATAGGAGCAGGGGATGAAGTTACTAAGCTATTCTGATTTTCTTGAAAACTTATCTAAAAACTTAATGCTCATTAAGAGGATTAGGTTACAAGGTGAATGGGTAAGTAGCACAGTAGTCAAAGGAATGAATGTTTTTGCAGAAACTAATAAACTTTTAACGTCCGTTGTGTAATACAACTGACGTAAGAAGTGTGAGTGTTTTTAACGTCAGTTTCTTAAGACAACTGACGATAAATATATGACCTTTAACGTCAGTTTTTACTAACAAATGACGTAAGAAGTGTGAGTGTTTTTAACGTCAGTTTCTTAAGACAACTGACGTTAAATATATGACCTTTAACGTCAGTTTTTACTCACAACTGACGTAAAATGTTGTTTTATTTTGATTATAACGTTTACACACACGCGCCTTATGCACTTCTCTGTACGTCTCTTTTCTCTTTTCATCACGCTCAACCCTCACTCTCAACCCTCACTCTCACTCTCACTCTGCCCTAATCGCGAGCTCATCTCCACCGCAACCACCACGAGGGCTTCTTCGCCACCACCGTGAGGTACACTCTTAACCCCTAACTCTGTCTTCCCCGCTCATTCTTTGCAATAACTTGACATCTCTCTTTCCCATTCCCGCGCACTAACTCTCCTTGTCCCTCTGCTCTCAGTAACCACATTGAACGTTGGCCACCACTCGAGCTTCCCCCCCCCCCCCCCCTCCCCACCCCCACCCCCACCACGTGAGCGCCTATTTCTGGTGAGTCTTTAGGGCACATTTTTTTATTTTTGGTTTTGAGTGTATGTTGAAACTGTAGTCTCAGTAGTTGAAACTTGAAACTGCGAGTTTGAGTTGTTTGGAATGTCTCTATTTTTGGTTTTGAGCGTATGTTGAAACTGTAGTCTCAGTAGTTGAAACTTGAAACCGTGAGTTTGAGTTGTTTGGAATGTCTCTATTTTTGGTTTTGAGTGCATGTTGCTCTGCTGGTTGATCTGTCACGGCCGTGATGCTCATCACGGCTAGGTCGTGATCAATTCTGCCTATGAGGGTTTGGTTCAGTTGGCACGTTACGGCCGTGACCAGTGCTTGGCAATCTTCAAAAACTATAGTTTTCAATCTCCCGTATTGTCCTTATATTGGATAGATGTTTTGTATATCTACAGGACCTATCTAGTTATTTTTATTTATACTTCTGTATTTATTTTGAATTATAACCTATGTTAATACATATATATTATTTCTGAACAGGCATACATATGGATCAGTCAGATAGCCCACATGCACGGGAGGACACTGTGGGGGCTTCGCAGGACCCGATCACGCCTACGCCTGATTCTAGTGTAAGTTTACATGTTATATACTATCTTTAGTCCTTCTGTTTAATGTAAGTTTATAATGTTACAACCCTCTATTTTATCATTTTTTTGTCCATACAGACATCACAGGCTCATAGGAAACGGGGTAGAGGAGCCACCTCGTTGAAGAAACTAGAGAAGGACAGGCAAAGAGGACAGAAGCTTGAGGTGTCCTTCGATGCTAATCTAAATGCCCAGGGACCCCGTGCTAAAGAATTTAATAAGTGGGTGTTTCTACAAGCGAAGCAGCACGTAGGCATCAACTACAACCACTGGAATGACGTTCCACATAACGTTAAGGATCAGATTTGGGAGGCTATCACGGTATTTTACCCTTACATTCGTTTGATTTACATTATTAGATAATTATCCGAGTTATAATCCATCCAGTTGTTATGTATTTAATGTGTAAGTAGCTTGGACTGTGCCAAATGACGAGGATCATCGTCATAAATGTATGAAAATGGCATCAAAGCGTTGGAATGGGTTCAAGCATGATCTTACCAGGTACTATGTATCTGGGAAGAAGACGCTTGATAAAATGTTCTCGGATTATCCCTGGATTGATCAGGATACTTGGGATATGTTTGTCAGGAGTCGACAGGATGGAGAATTTCAAGTTGGTTGATTAAGTTAATTTTGTATGCTTATTATAGATCATTTAAATGTATTTAATTATGTGTTTTTGTTTGAATAGGCTAAGGCAAATAAGGGTCGGCAGAATCAGGCGAAGAACGTCCACCGCCACACCATGTCTCGGGGTGGGTACCAGACTCGGATCGAGCAGATGATGGCGGATAGGCTGAGGGCGAAGCAGGAAGAGCACTCTGCTAGGATTGAAAGAGGAGAGGTGCCTGAGGGCACACCATTAAGTCCTCCGTCGGACATCGACCGCGAGGATGTCTGGTTAGCCGGCCGCATGACAAAGACGGGATCTTTTAAAGTTGATGCCACTCGCGAAGTGCAGATAAGATTGTAAGTAAATAATTAACTTGATTTCAATTGATAATTAACTTTCACATTTTTTCATTTTTTTTCATTGTAGATGGATCTTAAAGCACAATCCTCCCAGGGCGCATTCGTCCCTTCTGGACGGCGGGACGTCTTGATGACTGCTCTAGGCAAGAAAGACCATCCTGGTCGGGTTCTCGGTGTTCCTGGGAACGTGACCATCAAAGAATATCATGGCAAGTCTGCTTCACGAAAGCGGGTGGTCAATGAAGCATCAATTTTGGCTGACATTACTCAGCACCTCATGTCCAACCCAGCTATTACAACACATCTGATGCAAGGCTTAATATCCAACCCAGAATTCAAGCAGGCGCTTGCCAGGGAGCTTTCCTCCGTCGGTACATCCCAGGACACCGCAGGGCATGCCAACCCTTCACATGTGAGCACAAAAGAGAGTTTTAGTAGGGCACATGTGGAGGACGATGAGTTGGCAGCTAGGGAGCGGGAGTTCGAAGTCCAACGCCATGAGCATGAGTTGGAAATGAAAAGGCGTGAGCTTAAGTTGGATTCCAAACGACGTGAGCTCGAAATGTTAACAAAGGTATGTATTCATTATTAATGTCCAAATTAGTCAAATAATTACTTGTGTTTTTTTTAATTATCAACAACTTATCTATTTTATTTTTCCTAAACAGAAGGCCAAGTCGACGTCGGTGTCGCTGTCACCTATCACTCGTTTGTTCTCACTTGGTGAGGATTATGCGTTTGAGATTTTTTAATGTCCATTGGAGCACGATGGATGGGTGGCATGCCCAGATCAACGGAGGATATTTACCTTCTGTGGTGACGATCTCGAGAACGCTGCGCAAAATAACGCCTGGATAAACAACAATGTTTTCGTCTACGGTGCACGTAAGTTAATTTTAATTTTATAACTTATTTATTTTTGGTATTTTTCCATTTAATAATTTATTTTAATTTCAATATATATATTATGTAATTAACATCCACACCTTTTCATATCTTAGGTATCTCCATCGTCTTCAGCTTGATAAGGGCGTTGCATCAGTTTACGACTTCTTAGATCCGTCAGTCCTTCTGCCCCAATTCTTTGATGGCGATGGATTAAGTAAATACATAGGGAACTTGTTGGGAGACAATCGAAAAGAATTATATCTGGCTCCCTACTGTATGAAAAACCGTTGGCAGTTGTTCGTACTTTACCCGTCTAGGCATACTGTCATATTCTTCTGCTCTTTCCACCAAGATCCGCCACCGAAGGTGGTGGAAGCTGTAAATAAGTAAGTAACTAATCTTAAATTTAATTTAAGTTTTAATATCAGTTGTTTTTAGTTTATTACACACATGATATATGAATTTGTTAATTGATCGACATGATTATTTGTTTATGATAGCGCGCTGAAGGCGAGTAGCATAAGTTGCGCCAACGGGAGAAGTAGGACTTCTAAGGCTAAAGCAAATCCTGTATGGAACATCCTCATGGTTTAGTAGTTTATTTATCAAATAATTAATATTATAATTACTAATTTATATGTATATTCAACTGACGTTGAAATTAATTTTGTTCGTAGTCTCGATTTCAAATTGACGGGTGGTCGTGCGGCTATTATGTGATGCTTCATATGCTGAACATAGTCTCCGCATCTATTACGGATGGATGGAATAAGGGAATATTTAAACAACTTGTTAAATTATATATTATAGTTTTGAAGATGACTTGCATTGATGTTATTGTTATTATTTGAACGTGTGTAGGCATTTATCGACCAATCGCCTATTCAAGAAGATGAGTTAAGAGACTTGAGGATGCGCTTCGTTGAATTCTCCTTCAAGTATGCGGCTGAAAAAGGAATTGACAAGATACCTCCGCACTACTTAGATGAATAGTTTTTTTGTTAGACTTTAGAAACTAATTAATAACATGTATATATATATCCTTAGATTGGTAGTTTTGTTTTTTAGACATTGGAACTAAAATTTATTTATATATATACATGGTTTTGGTTTTAAGTCCCCCCATTGTTCCATTTTTCCTTTGCAATTCTGTAATGTGTGTGATATTCTGTGTTACTGGGATATTTACTGAATGCAGGGATAGCTGAGGGGAGTGATATTTTAAAACTGAATTTAAAAAAATAAATAAATATATTAACGTCAGTTGTATCAAACAAATGACGTTAGTATTTTATAAAATATACAGTACACTATTAATGTCAGTTGTATTAGGAAACCGACGTTAAAAATGAAACCTGTAACGTCAGTTCTTTAACAGAACTGACATTAGTTTTAACAAAATTAACGTCCGTTGTCTTAAAGAACCGACGTTGATAGTTTTATGTTTAACATCAATTGTTTAAAAAACTGACGTTAATTTTTACAAAATTAACGTCAGTTTTGTTAAAGAACTGACGTTAATAGTTTTATATTTAACGTCAGTTCTCAACTGACGTTAAAATATTAACTATTAACGTCAGCTGTATTTACGTCAGTCAGTATTCTGACGTAAAACATCAATTTTAACTGACGTAAAAAGCACTTATTGCACTAGTGAGATGCCTTATTATACCAAATTCATGAAGGAGTTTTTGTCCAAGAAGAGGAGATTGAAGTATGATGAAACTGTAGCTTTGACCGAGGAGTATAGTGCTATCTTGCAAAGGAAATTTCCTTCGAAGTTGAAAGATCCGGGGTCATTCAGCATTCCTTGCACCATTGGAGGAATCACTTGTGGTAAGGCTCTTTGCGATCTTGAGGCTAGCATCAATTTGATGCCCCTTTCTATGTTGAAGGAGCTTGTAATAAAGGAAGTCAAATCCATTATGATGTCTCTCGAACTAGTGAATCGCTCTATCAAATATCTGTATGGTGTGGTTAAGGACCTTCTAGTCACAGTGGACAAATTCATCTTTCCGGTAGACTTCGTTGTTCTTGACATGGACCAAGATTCGGAAATAACACTAATATTGGATAGGCCATTCTTAGAAACCGGAAGAGCTCTCATAGACGCGCAACAAGGAAAGCTAACATTGAGGGTGCAAGATGAGGATGTGGTCTTTAACGTCTTTGATACAATGAAAAATCTGGATGATAAGGCTCAATGTTGGAGTATTGATGAGGAGGACTCTTTAGTAGCATCATTTACTCATGATTCTCATATTGGTTACACTTGAGAAAGTGTTGGTAAAATCCCAAGGTTTAGAAAAGGATGCGAAAATTGAAGATGATGATTTCTTGGAATGGGTGAAGCACCGGGAAGCATTACCCGCATATTTGAAACAAGAATCTAGCACATAGGAGATTTTACAACCACACTCCTTACAAAACCTAAGATAATCATCAATAAACACACAAAATCCCTCAAATGGTTTGACGAATTAGGAGGAGAAAGGATGGTAGAAAAGAATTCTTCACACCCAAACAACAAAAATCAAGCCAAGAAAGTACACTTTCATCCTTGGGTCGTCGCGCCTTCTCCCTTTTTTTCTCAAGCAAGACTAAAAATGCTAATAAAGTTCTAAACGACTATCAAAACCAGTGTTGTTAAAACCGGACCGGACCAGACGACCCATACAACCGCTGTGTCAAAAACTACATAAAAACCCTTGGACCGGTATAAAATCAGGAAAACCAGACAAAACCAGTGATCCACGGAGTTTCAATAGTCCAAGAAAAATGTTATGTTCCCCTTGGATCCAGCAACTCCGGCGACCTCAAGTGACTTCCGGCGACCAATCAGAACGCGTACAGAAACCAGAGACAGGAGGAGCGAGAGAAGAACCATGCATAGAGAAAGAAGAGGAGGAAGATGATAATAATATGAATGCTTAAAGAAAAATGATCGCGGAGAAGCACCTGATAGTAGAGGAGAGAGAGGGGATAGGGGTTAAAAAGTCACGTGACTTTGTGTTCTAATCTTGACAACTCATGTATGATCCAAAGATCCAGATTTACTCCTCTCATCTCTCATAATAACATATACTCCTCTCATTAAAATATATTATGGTATTTGGATTATATTAATCAAACTTCAGCTTTGTTTTTATTATTTTATAGTTGGACAAAAAAGCATATAAAGAAGCTTTATGACGGGCCTTGAAATTATTATTTACATTTATGGGAGTAAATACAAGAATTATTTTACAAATATATTAACATAAAATGCAAAAAGTATTTTATATTGTTAATAAAATATGAGAATTTAAAATTTATGCTAATTTTACTAATATATTATATTAAAATTTAAAAAATATTATTTAATTATTAATGGTTCAACAATGGTTAAACCACGGTTGGACCATTGAACCTTGAACTGATGCCTTCACCAGTTCAGTGACTGGTCCGATTTTAAAAACATTGATCAAAACCCTGAAGCAAAACTTATATACTTACTATATTTTACTAAAAAGTCTATAACCTTAAGTTATTTTTTGCTTGATGTTGAGGGTAAAAAGGGATATGTTCCTAATTATTTAAAAAAAACGTTTTATTTTTAAATTTTAATTTCCTTCATCACAATAATTATTTATTATTTATATAGTCCTAATATTATTAATTTAAATTATTTACCACAGTAACCCGGGAGATTAGTCTCTCACCTATCGGGTGGAAGTACACTCTGGGAAACCAAAAAAATATTTATTTATTACGTGCCAAACAATTTGACGCATTCATTAATTTAAACAATAAAATTTTATGCTACTATTATAATATACTCAACAAATTTAACATGTCCCTATTTTTAATAATTATACATTTTGCCATTTTAAAATTAACTAAGCCATTTTTTAGATGGTATTACATTTTACCCACATATAAAGGAATTTTCCTCGAATTCCAAGAGTGACTATACCTAAAAGTCACCATGTTATAACCATGTCTTCACAACCCAAGCATAGGTATCAAGTCACACTATGCACGAAACACAACATTCATCAGCATATATGAAACATATATACAACATCAACCATAATGTGTGACACCCTCTACCCCGCATGTTATATAAAACATTTACTTGAAAGAGGTAATATAAAAACATGCATTTGTTTCATTAAAATAAAACTGGATAAAAGGTACCACATGTAACATCTCAACGCGGAAAGAAACATAGATTAAAGTAAATAAAACATGAACAAGAACGTTAAAACATAAAAGATAACCCAACCCCGATGTCACGTATAAAGCTGGTATAACCATTCCGGAATAAATCCTCGGAATACAATGAAACTGAAAACAAACTAAACTAAACAGTTGTAACTACTGAACATCCTACTAGAGTCGCGGCTCCTCAGAGTCACTCCTCCACTAGCTGCTCACCGTCCCCTGCATAAAGAAATACATGCCAACAACAGACAAAGAGAAACGGGGATCGGAGTAAGAAAACATGTAAACACATTGGCATGGAAGTAGTAAGCAAGATGAATATACATCATAGCATGACATAGCAATATACAACAATATAATCACATCAACATGTTATTTCAATCAACATATGTTATGCTGTGCAACATTACACCGCTACTCCATTATGCATGTGGATCCAAACCATCTCAGGAAGGCAACTTCGGAGTTACATATCCACATTGGTCAAAAAGCACCAATGCCGGTAGTTCACCAAACCATGGGTGAACCCCTTGGATAGCCGACGCACCATACCTAGGATGCACCACCACGGGGGCGCACAGTTCACCAAACCTTGGGTAAACCACCCGCGGACGGCCGGATCGCCGTACTCTAGGACGACCTCCCCTATGTTGATATTCCCCCACTAACAACTTCAACGTATGAATGCATGAGCACAATAGCAAACAAGGGCAACCACCTTCTTCGCTTGGGCCAATAAGCACCCAAGACTTATCACCAACATCAACATCAACAACATCGTGGCCCTTAAGAGTCAAGGCCCCCTTGGCCAAAAAGCACCAAGGTTCAACTCATCAACACCTCGACCAAAAAGCATTGAGGCCACTTTGGCCAAAAACCACCAAAGCATATCAACGTGCGGCAACCCATTAGGCACTGTCTTATCCAACTTATTAATCTTGTTTCATCTTAATTGGTCTTTAATTAAGTTAACTAGCATTTCTTTCTTCGATTGGTGTCTTATTTCATTATTGGGGACCATTGGGGTGAAACACCCCTTAATTACCTTTAATTCACGTTATGACCATTAAGGGGAGCACGAGCGTGCTCACCCCGGCACGGTCGTGCTATCACTTAAGTGGAGCACGGTCGTGCTCACTGTCCTGGACGGTCGTGCTCAATGCACGACCATATTCCGGACTCAAACTGGGAGCACAGGTGTGTCCCCCTGTTTAGTAGGACTATGCTCCTGGATCCAGCCGTACTATTTTGGGAAGATTCAACTTGTGTTCTTGGAGCCAAACTCCCTAACACTCTCAAATCAGATCCTAGGGTCCCTTGACTAATCCAGTTGGCATCAAACCTCACCTCTCACAAACAGTTCATGTCTTATGAAATATTGGGGAATTAATCTATTAATTGTTACGTTAATTAAGAGTCTTATTAATTCAATTAGGGTCTTATTAACTGTTTCAATATAGCAACAACATAATTCAGGCAATCAACATTCAGCCAATCTATGTATAATAACAACAACATAACAGTAACGTTCATGTCATAAACAGATTCAACCAATTATAAATCATTGGCATATAACATAATAATCATAAACAATAGGCATACAAGACACGCATACTGTAACACCCTATTTTTAATTATGTTATTTTAACAGTAAAAATATATTTAATTATATTTTTATATGAGATCGAGAAAATGATTTTGGATAAAACAAAAACATATTCATACTCTATCTTATGGTAGCGGGTTACGGTGAAATTTTGGGTTTAAAACTCAGACGGAAACCGGTCTGTGTTTATATTGGCAGTATAATTTTATACCTGTAGAAAACCCTAATTTGACCCGAAACTGAAAATTTGTAGATTTTTTTATATTATGTCCGTCAGGAATTCTACTTTCCAAATTTCTGATCAGAAATAAAATATTATGTTTATTCGGACGAATTTTGGTAAAAGTTCGGACGGAAAACGGTTAGTGTATTCACTGACAGTAAGATTTTAATGATCAGAATACCTAATTTTGACTCGTGAATGAAATGGTTTAGGTTTAAATCATATTTCCGACGAGTTTGGTTAATTTGAAAATTTTCAATCAAAAATTAAATATTATGTTTTTATACAGGCGTAAAACCCTAATCGAGAAACCAACAGAATCGGAAACGGAACTGCAGAGATGGAACTGGACACCGGAGGAGCAGAGCTATGGGATGACTCATCAAGAATTTATGAAGTAATTGATGTTAGGAATTATGAGATTTTAGGTGAAATGACCAAAATGCCTTTAAGCCTCACCTAACCTATCCTAGTTAGTTTCTAACCATGGTTAAGGCAAGACAAAGCCAATTTGGCTTCTTCCTCCTATTTTGTGGCTCAAAATCAGCCACACCTCTCATCAATTCTTAACCACATATTTTTTTAACCATGATTACTAATTAACCCTAGTTAAGTTATTATTAACTGTAGTTAAGTTATTATATTATTTTCTAACTTAACCTATGTCAACTAATTCAACCATGGTTCATTTTAAACAATTAAACAAAGCCATTTCACTCCCTCACACTCTCAATTTCGCAGCTTCCTCCCCATTCCTACACTTAACATCTTTGTTTCTCTTCCTATTTTCATTCTTACTCGTTCTTCACCAAGAACACTAAGAATATCCTTTGTGTTCTTGAGAAGTTCTTCATTTCTCTTCAAGTTCTTCATCAAACCTCATAATTCCAAGGTGAGAAATCCCTTCCTCATCATCTTAGCATCATTTATCATGCATCAAATCTTCATTTCCATCAACTTTTCGCAAATTCCATTTCTTAGATCTACAACTTCAAATAATTCTAGAAAATTGTATAGAAATCATTTTAATGTGACACAAATTTCTATGATCTTGATATGTCTTCTACTTTCATAATCTAAGAGAATGTAAGAAAAAGAAATTCCTAGCCCTATTTTCCTATGTTGGCCGAATCTAATCATAAGTGGGTAAGATGAGTTTTCTTCAAAGTTTTGCATAAATGATGATGGTTCTAGGCTATCTAAGGTTTGTAGGTTTTAAATCTAAGAGTATGTAAAGAAAAGAAACTTCTAACCCTATTTTTATGTCTTGGCCGAATCCTATACTAAAGAGGTTAGATGAGTTTTATTCAACTTTAACTTGGATGATGACTTGAAATAAACTACTTGAAATCCCTAGAGTGTTAATCCAAGAGCTTGCAATCAAAAACAATTTCTAGCCTATTTTAGCTCTTATGGCCGAAACCCTAACCTAGTTGGTTAGTGGATTTTGTTTCATAATTTTAACTATTAACACTTAACTTATGTTAGTTAATATTCTAGGAATTAGTATCTAAAAGATTGGATTAAGAAAATAACCCTAGCCTCATTTTGGTAAGTTGGCCAAACCTAGCACCATATGGCCATATTTAGATTTGTTTGATTAATTTTTTTATTGTTGATTTGGTTGAAGGTGGATTTGGTAACTCGTGGCGTGATAACGAGGATCATCGATTTCGTGTTTTTGATGGTAACTTAGGTGGGAGAAAGAACCATTCCATCGTCGGAACGGATAAGTAGTATATAATTTATAATAATGGTGTGGGGCGACCTAAACCCTACTAGTGGTCGAGTAATCGACAATACCAAAATCTCATTGGAAACTTTTCCATAATGCCAATGACGATTTGGGAATTGTAGGTTTATCGCCTTAGATTAATTTTATAATATTAAGGATGTTTGATTTATTATTATTAAATTGTTTGTTATACGCTGGTTGATGTATTCTACTGCATGTGACATTTATTTTAGTATTTGAATATCTTATGGATTATTGTGTTATACATGATCTGTCTGGTTTGAATAATTGCTTAGTTGTCTTTTAAGTAAAGATATATGTTGTTCAGGAGATGTTTATGTGGGTGAGAGCTTGAATGCGACACCCCTTCCCGGGATATCACATTTAAAGAAACTCGTTTGCGGAAAAATAACTCAAGTGAACTTAAAATAATTGTGTTGGTTACTTTTGGAAAAATATAATTTTCTAATTACTTATTCTTTAGAAAATGGTGGTAATTTTTTTTTCTTTTTAATACAATTTTTACCTAAGCTTACATACAACATCGTTAACATACACACAACGATATACATCATATATGCATCATAGTATCATACATCACCTTATCTTTATTGTACCAGGTCACTAGTCACAATCACATAGTTAGAAGATAACATAATGCCACACTAAAATGAGAAAAGCTTAAAACAAACCTAGTGGAGTCTGAACTACTACAACCCAAAAAGAAGGCTCTCCACAGTCAGATTTCAAACTAACAAAAATCCCACCATCCTATAGTTAGATCACTATCCTACAACTGGCCAATCTATAGAAAATCGTTAGGAAGTCCGGCATAGACTTCCCCACCAGGAGGAGGTGAATCCGGAGAGAACACCTCCACTCCTGCCCCCACATTAGGCACCACTGCATTATCCGGGGAATGATGAACTGGGTCCTCAACAAGATCCTCTTTAGGATCCTCCTCATCAACATCATGAATCCCTCCAGGTACTAAGATAATAGGAGTCGGAGGTCCATTTGGCTGCACTGCTTGTAAAGGATCAACATAGTGGGGAGGGTAGTGCTCGAGATCTCCCTGCTGCACTAAATACTGTAGGATCATCCAGATAGGTGGAAGTGAGACTTGGATAGTCTCCATACTATGTACTTGGTGTTGCGGTCCATCTACAACAGTCCCTGACAAAGTCCTCACCAGACCAGTATAGACAGCACTCTTGGCTCCAGGGTTGATTTCCCAGGCACTGCTCTCATCAGATTTGTCAAAAACTAGGGCTCGGATCCCAGAGTAAGTCAGGTCCGGCTCGTTCGGATCCATCTGTGCTCAACATATATAATCCACACAGAAAACGAACAATAGAAAGTATAAAAGGGTGAGTTACCAATATATGAGTTCAAAAAGATAACTATATGCGCGACAAACAGAAACGTATACAAAATGTTCACAGTATATAAAAAAATAACCATAGAGTAATAATTCAGTCCACAGGGTCTCATACCCGGCATTCATCGAAATTTTAAAAGAATGCATGACACTTCAATAATCCATCTCTCACTCACAACTCTAACAAACCTTGTTTTTCATTTACGCTGATCAGACGTTTTAAATGGATCATCAAACAGATTTCAACTAATTGGAATTCCCCAGGCATCACAATAGTTGTTTGCGCAAAATATGAGACCTTAGCCAACTTAGGACTCAATTGTCATCACGATAAGCGGGAAACATCTGTCCACACATTGCCCGACACTTATGGCACAATGGTTATCACGGTTAATGGGCTTTATGCCATCAAATACATTGAACAGAATATATGATTCAATGATCTCCAGACTTGTAACATGGCATGTCTGCCAGAAATATGTATGAGAAATACTTTTATTCTCGACACTTTTCTTTGTCGCATAATTATTTCCTTGTCGAGGCTCTAAGCACACGGCCATGCTTAATTTCATTATTAAGACTTAAAAACTTTAGGCACACACGGAACACACGAGTTCACGTGCTCAAGTTCAACACAGGACACACTAGTCCTAGTGCTCAGTCGCAAAACTTTCAAAATGATGCATGATAAGCCTCTGGCTTATCTAGTTTTATGACTAGATGAACTAGGGTTTATGTGCCAATTTATTCGAGTTCACTCTCGTTTTCGCCCAAATTTTCCTTGTTTTGTTCCTCAGTTGGACTTTGACTCGTTTTGCGTCTTTTGTGTAGTTTTTAGATTCTTTTGGATAGAATTACGCTTGTGGTTGCTTGTGTTGTTTTCAGGTCCATAAGTGAAGCTCTAAGAATTAAGGAAAGTCAAGAAATAGTGGAGATTGCTATTCTGGAGATTCTCGCCCATGAGAGGAAGCTCGCCCCGCGAGAGTTTGAAGACCCGGGAAGACAGAGACCATCACGGCCTAGCCGTGATTCACATCACGGGGCGTGAAAGGAAGGTTCGCGTCGCGAGACGTCCTTCGCGTCGCGAGTGTGTGAATTCCAGAAAAGTAGTCAGAGACCATCACGGCCTAGCCGTGATGTATATCACGGCCGTGACCTAAAAGCCACACAAGTCAGAGACCATCACGGCCTAGCCGTGATATGTATCACGGCCGTGACCCAAAATCCACACAAGGCAGAGAACATCACGGCCTAGCCGTGATTCACACCACGGGCCGTGACAAGAAAACTCGCATCGCGAGACATCCTTCGCGTCGCGAGAGTTCGAATTCCAGAAGTGCGCCAGAAGCAGAGGCCGTCACGGCCTGGCCGTGATGGCCGTCACGGCCGTGACGCGTGGCCTCCTTATAAATAGAGCAGATCAGAACAGAAAAAAGAGCACTTTTTGGATCAGAATTTTCAGAGATCTTTTGTAATCCTTATTCTGGGGCTGCGTCTCCTCTTCTTTTCTCTTGATTCTTAGTCTTAGGATGATTTCCGATTGTACGTGCGTTGTTGTTACGGACATGAGGAACTAATCCTCTTGTCTAAGGGATCGATGAAGCCACCTATGGCGGCATAGTACTCATGTGATGTAATTCTCTCTCTCTTAATTCAATTATTGTTTTTCAATTCTGATTTCATTGTGTTGGTTATATGCTTGCGTGATCAACTTGTTAAACGTGTATGAGGCCAAGAGGCGATTCGCGTTTGAATCGGGAATTGGGAACATCGATCGAGTGTTGCACGAGAGTGAATAGGAGATCGATGCAACTCTTAGGGAACAAGAATTAATAGAATTCGAGATTAGGGTTAAGAGACCTAGGAAGTAATTAACTCAAATCATCGAATACGTCCTATTGAGCACGACAGTGGATATAGGAGAATTTAGGGGTCCCGTTGACATTAAAATTGAACCTAGGGAGGAGAGCAATATCACTTGGGAACTTTGCATGATTGGGTAGGTGGATTCGAAACCTTAGATGCTTTTAAGTCCAGATTTCATCACCATCTCTTTGATTGATTCGATTTGTTAATTTGAAGTGTGATCTTAGTTTCTTTCCAACCACTTTCTCTACTTAACCAACTTATCGGATTTCTCGCGAAATTAGTCGAATTGGTAACCCAATCCTTGTGTTCGACCTCGGTAGACTCTTACCATGTTTTATTACTTGCGACGACTCGGTACACTGGCCGGAGTCACAACAAGTTTTTGGCGCCGTTGCCGGGGATTGGCACGACCAATTTTTCCTAATTTTTAGGAAATTCGGCTACTTGGTTAAGCTGACTTTTAGTTTTATTTTTTTTTATTTAATTGCCATTATTTTTCTTTGTTTCTTTGATTCCACTTGGTCTTTGCCTGTTTTTGTATGCGAGGTACTCTTCTACAAGAGGACTTGCTATTAGATTCAGAGATCACCAGGACCGAGAGGCAATTAAGAAAAGAGGCCAGAGAAAGGAAGAGGTTGGAAGCAATTAAAATAGAGGGCATGGCCGAAGAAAATCCTCCTCCTCCTCCTCCTCGTCGTTACAAGCCTCTCTTCGAGTACGATCTACCAAGCTTGGGAGATTGTGACTCTTCTATTGTGAGGGGCAACCTGAACACAGACTCCTTCAGAGTTGAAGCATGTGTCACATACCAGATCCGTGAGAATCAGTTTGATGGGAGTGGCAAGCAAGACCCGCATAGACACATCACTCGCTTCCTTGAAGCTTGTGACTTGCAGAAAACCAGGGGAGTCTCTCAGGATGAATTTCGCTTGCGGCTTTTCCCTCTTTCTCTTAGGGATGTCGCTCGCGATTGGGTTGACAGTTTGGATAGGAACAGCATCAGAACTTGGGAGCAAATGGCACAGAAGTTCCTAACCAAATACTTTCCTCCTCAGAAGGCGGCACAAGCAAGAATAGCCGTCACTTCATTCAGGCAGACGGAGGATGAAACTTATAATGAAGCTTGGGAGAGGTACAATGGCTTACTGAGAAGATGCCCTTCAGCGTTCTTTGACCCCGTTTCCAAAGTACAGCACTTCTTTAATGGGTTGAGGGGACGCTATCAGATGAACTGTGATGCCGCAGCTGGCGGCTCTTTTTCCTACTTATCAGCTGAGGATGGATGGACATTGTTAGAGAAGATGTCATATAATGATTACAACCGTGGTAGGGAGACCTCGAGTGGAATCGATTCAGGACAATGGAAGCCATTTTAGAGCAAAACAGACTTTTTGAAGATGCGAGAATGAGGCTTTGTCCCGGGAATAAGAGGGTTAATGCGATACACGAGGGAATGCCTCCGGGTTGTGCAAATTGTAATGGAGATCATGACACTCAGATTTGTCCGCTAAATTTCCCTCGGGAACATGTGGACTCTTGCCACAACTTTTATGATATCTTGTGCCCCGAACAACTATCGGAGGAACAATCGAATCGGAATAGGGGCTACATGAGAAGAGACCATCCGAGATTTGCTTGGAGTGATGTTAATGGTGGTCTAGCCGGTCAACAACATCCGCAATGTGAATTGGCAACAACCTCAACAGAGTCCGAGACCGAACATTGGAATTCAAGCAGTAAGCAATACTCAAGAGCTCTTCCGGGCCTAATCGATTTAATCGACAGATAGTGGAAGACAACCTTGGGAGATGGCTTTTGAGAAGTTATCAACCTTTACAGGCACATCTTTTGAGAAGATGAATACAGCAATGGAGAAGTTGTCAATCGACACAAATACTGCCATTAACAAGTTGGCAACTCATACAGGGTCAGGCAATTCACAATCTAGAGACGCAGGTTGCTCAGCTCGCAAGGCAACTTAATGAGCGTCTCCCAGGCACTCTCCCAGGTGACACCGAGAACAACCCGAAGAACCAATGCAATGCCATCACAACTAGAAGCGGAAGGGTGTTGGGACCTAGCAGGGTACCACTAGTTCTCGAGGATGACAAGGGCCGTGAACAACTACCCGTTGAGGAAGAGCAACCAGAGAAAGAAGGGTTGGCAAGTGACAAGGGACCGGAGCAAGGGGGAAGGCTGAAACTTGTGGATGAAGAGTTCCGAAAGAAGAAGTGGGTTGAACCCCAAGACCTCCCGCCCTACATGAAGGTTCCGTATCTCAGAAAGATTGAAGAAGCCTCAACAGGATAAGCAATTCAATAAGTTCCTTGATGTCTTCCGAAAACTTCAGATTAATATTCCATTTGCGGAAGCCTTGGAACAAATGCCATCATATGCTCGGTTTATGAAGGAACTTCTCACTAAGAAGCGGAGGATTGTGGATGAAGAAACGGTTGCTTTGACCGAGGAGTGTAGTGCCATTCTTCAACGGAAACTGCCTCCGAAGTTGAAGGATCCCGGTTCCTTCTCGATACCATGCACCATTGGGGGGATGACTGTAGGGAAGGCATTGTGTGATCTAGGGGCAAGCATCAACTTGATGCCCCTATCTATGATGAAGAGGTTGGGGATCAAAGAATTCAAGGATACACGGATGTCGCTCCAACTAGCCGATCGCTCTATAAAATATCCTTATGGGGTGGTCGAAGACTTGTTAGTAAAAGTGGACAAACTCATATTTCCGGCGGACTTTGTAGTGCTTGATATGGACGAAGACGCCGAGGTTCCTCTCATATTGGGTAGGCCCTTCTTGGCCACTGGGGGTGCCTTGATAGATGTGCGGCAAGGGAAACTCACTCTAAGGGTGCAAGATGATGAGGTAGTCTTCAATCTTTTTGAAGCAATGAAGCACCCTGCAGAGAGGTCGGAAGTGTATCGAGTGGATGTGGTGGACCCAACTGAAAAGGTGAAGACAACTCGAGAAGACCATGATCCTTCATCTGCAACAGTATCGGTAGAATCTCATGAGAAAGACAGTGAGGAAAAAGGCCCTTCGGGGGATGAAGTCTACCTTGAGTGGCTACGAGACATGGAACCCATACCGAGTCTCCCAAGGGAAGAATGTGCAAGGAAAGAACTCAGCAGCAAAGGAATGAAAAAGAAGGGTAAAGCACCCAGGTTGAAGGGTGGCACAACCGTGGTGGTGGGTACAGACAATAAGTTGATCTCAAAAAGGACCACCACGGAGTGGAGAGTTCGTGCTGATTATAGAAGGGTCCTGAACTTAAATGAGCTGTCCGGGAACCGCATGCGAGCATATAAAGGGGCACAAACCTACAAAGAACGGGCCAAGGAATGGCATGGCAAGCAGGATCTTCCTCCGGATTAGCCCTTAGGGGCGACTTGAGTCAGGCTCGGGACGTTAAACAAGCGCTTCTTGGGAGGCAACCCAAGCTAGGTACCCTCTCTTTTCCTCACTCTTGTTTTTGTTTTTGTTTTTGTGTTTGTTTGTTTTTGTTTGTCACTCTTGAATAATTTGAGAAGATCAAGAGTTTTTGTATGAATGTTGTGTCGGCAAGCTTGTTGGATTTTAATTGAATTGGAGCATAGATGGATTGCATGAATTGTATTGACCATTGATGATTTCCCCCTAGGTTCTAATAATAGAAAAGTTGATCCCCACTGAAAAATTGAAAATTGAACTTTGAAATTTATTATGATTGCTTGATTTATGATAAGTTTGGGGTGAGGGGGTGCACACACTAGGAATCGTATCTCGGTCAAACAGTTTGCAAAATGTCCAGGTGAGGATTTGAGCCTCCAACTCTATTTTTGAATGTGTGAATCACTGTAAGTTGCACTTTCCCGAATTTGCTTGAATCTCTATATGGTTTGCATGTTTATATGTTGCATCAAATGATTTAGGCAATTTTCTTTGAATTAACTACTTGGCCATAAATTGAACCAACCTTGATGAATGATCCCTAGTTAGCCACATTGAGCCTTGAAGCCTATTGTTCTTCATGACCTTACATTACAAGCCATTAACTCAGAAAAACCATGATTTTCCCCTATCCTAGGATTTAGGAGAGTATGGAATTTTAGCTTTGTAAGTGTTGTTGTGGAACTAAGTTTGGGGTGGCTACAAGTTCATGAATCATAGTTGAGAAAAAGAAAAACGGAAGTAAGGGCCGAAGGCTTGAAGAAAAAAAAAAGGTGATAAAAAGCATTGAATATGTGCCAAAAAGGGCAAGAAAAATAAATATAAAAAGGAAGAGGTGTGTAGCCACCAACTGCAAGGAAGAGAATAATATGAGAGTAAATTCAATTGTTGTGATATTAGTTTCATGCTCTCATTGATCCTAGGGACTTAGCTTCTATCCTTTGATTATCCTACCCTTAGCCAGGCCCCATTACAACCTTTGAAAGACCTATTGATGATGCATGCATGTTTTCGTGGGAACTATGTTTGAGATGAAAATCAAATTCATGGGAAGTGCTCTTAGAATGTGAAAGTGAGTGAAAAGTTGATAGCCTAGACAAACTTGAGCGAATGAGTGAAATACTAAATGCCCTTGAGAGGAAGGCAATTGTTTGAAATAGGTGATCTTCCTTTGTGTGTATCTTTGAGCCTCAACTTAGAGTAATGATGGCATGAATGATAACTTCTCAATTGTTTAAAGTAGATGAATGTGGGGATTACATTGATGAAAAAGGGGGGGGATCAAAGAAGAAAAACTGCTTTGTAAAGTCGCATGAAATTTGTGCGAAATCGATTGAATCCCTTAAGCTTGCCAAGTCTTGAGTCGTTTTTGAGTTTTAAGCTTGCTTGGGGACAAGCAAGGTTTAAGTTTGGGGTATTTTGATAAGCCTCTGGCTTATCTAGTTTTATGACTAGATGAACTAGGGTTTATGTGCCAATTTATTCGAGTTCACTCTCGTTTTCGCCCAAATTTGCCTTGTTTTGTTCCTTTGTTGGACTTTGACTCGTTTTGCGTCTTTTGTGTAGTTTTTAGATTCTTTTGGATAGAATTACGCTTGTGGTTGCTTGTGTTGTTTTCAGGTCCATAAGTGAAGCTCTAAGAATTAAGGAAAGTCAAGAAATAGTGGAGATTGCTATTCTGGAGATTCTCGCCCCGCGAGAGTTTGAAGACCCGGGAAGACAGAGACCATCACGGCCTAGCCGTGATTCACATCACGGGGCGTGAAAGGAAGGTTCGCGTCGCGAGACGTCCTTCGCGTCGCGAGTGTGTGAATTCCAGAAAAGTAGTCAGAGACCATCACGGCCTAGCCGTGATGTATATCACGGCCGTGACCTAAAAGCCACACAAGTCAGAGACCATCACGGCCTAGCCGTGATATGTATCACGGCCGTGGCCCAAAATCCACACAAGGCAGAGAACATCACGGCCTAGCCGTGATTCACACCACGGGCCGTGACAAGAAGACTCGCGTCGCGAGACATCCTTCGCGTCGCGAGAGTTCGAATTCAGTGTGCGCCGAGAAGCGAGGCCGGCCGTCACGGCCTGGCCGTGATGGCCGTCACGGCCGTGACGCGTGGCCTCCTTATAAATAGAGCAGATCAGAACAGAAAAAAGAGGACTTTTTGGATCAAAATTTTCAGAGATCTTTTGTAATCCTTATTCTGGGGCTGCGTCTCCTCTTCTTTTCTCTTGATTCTTAGTCTTAGGATGATTTCCGATTGTACGTGCGTTGTTGTTACGGACATGAGGAACTAACCCTCTTGTCTAAGGGATCGATGAAGCCACCTATGGCGGCATAGTACTCATGTGATGTAATTCTCTCTCTCCTAATTCAATTATTGTTTTTCAATTCTGATTTCATTGTGTTGGTTATATGCTTGCGTGATCAACTTGTTAAACGTGTATGAGGCCGAGAGGCGATTCGCGTTTCAGAACTAGAATTGGGAACATCGATCGAGTGTTGCACGAGAGTGAATAGGAGATCGATGCAACTCTTAGGGAACAAGAATTAATAGAATTCGAGATTAGGGTTAAGAGACCTAGGAAGTAATTAACTCAAATCATCGAATACGTCCTATTGAGCACGACAGTGGATATAGGAGAATTTAGGGGTCCCGTTGACATTAAAATTGAACCTAGGGAGGAGAGCAATATCACTTGGGTACTTTGCATGATTGGGTAGGTGGATTCGAAACCTTAGATGCTTTTAAGTCCAGATTTCATCACCATCTCTTTGATTGATTCGATTTGTTAATTTGAAGTGTGATCTTAGTTTCTTTCCAACCACTTTCTCTACTTAACCAACTTATCGGATTTCTCACGAAATTAGTCGAATTGGTAACCCAATCCTTGTGTTCGACCTCGGTAGACTCTTACCGTGTTTTATTACTTGCGACGACCCGGTACACTTGCCGGAGTCACAACAATGCACCAGTTTAAAGTTCGTGGATATGGTAGACAACGCTCAGGCATATCAAATTGTAGGACACACAGTCCACCATTTTACAAGACACTCATGTCCAATGACACGGATCCCAGATCCTCATGTCAATTAGAACCCTAGGAACCCGAAGACTCGGTAACTAGGTTCGCTTGTCTTCTTTAAAACATTTCGCTCAATGAAATAACAAATACAAAACGAAATCTCCAAAAAACTTATCCAAGTTTGACGGAATCACTTTCACTGAATAAATCTCTTTCAGAAATTCTTTTCTTTCGAAAATGTTTGAAAATACGTTTAAAATCCAGAGTTAATTGATTTCTCTTGCTAAAGCATTTCACTCTTAAAAATAATGTTTTTGACAGAAAAGAACATCGATTTCTTTAAACACCTTTCTTATCCCCACCCAAAATCAATTAAAATATTTTTTTCCATTTTCTTCATAAAAATGTCAATAATCACTTTTTAATTCAAAATTGTTATTGAAAAATTCTAATTAAGTTACTTTTGCCAATAAATGATTTCAAATAACATTTTCCAATATAGGGGAATATATTTTAGTAAAATTAACATCTGTGAAATATTTTCACGGTTACGCCCTCATTGACACTCGTTAACTCATTAATCGTCTGAAAAATTAATAAAATATTTTTTTTTTTCACTTTTACACTATTTTACACCATTAAATTGTTGGATCAAAAATATAAGCTTAGCAAGCTTTTAATCTTCCGAATTAATTAAACTCTGACCACTGTCAGGTTTAACACTCCATCAATCGACATCAGTTATATCATACATGATTCATACATAGCATACTTTCATGGACATAGCTTGCATCACAGATACAACTAGCAACAGATCATAACCACATATCAGATAATCACTCCACAACAAATAATTGAATAAAGCAATAAATAAAACAGGAAATAAATTAAAAGCCAGATAAACACATAAATATTATACAGACCAACTTGATAGCATATAGCCATCTCAATGAAAACTCCTCAGGTAAACCCCCTATCCAAATGAAGTTTCAGATTTGACTTCCACAAAGATTTTGATCCTGATTCCCGTAGCGCCGCTTGTAACTTGTCTACCGATTGAATCCTTCCCAGCGAATCACAACCAAAATTAACAAACAACATACAAAACACACTAGTTTTAGAGGGTTGAGGTTTCAGCCCTCTCATGATCAATTGGCTAGGAGTTTTAAAATTTTCTCAACTCTTAGATCAATGATCCTTAAGTAAGATTAAGGCATAAACAAAGTTTATTTAACAAAACTTGAAACAAAATCATCTTAAACCCAAGGTTAATGGTTTCGGCCATCAACCAAAAATATGGGTTAGATTATGTTTTGATCCTGTAATCACTTGAATCAACAAAAGAACGGACCAGAGATCATAGATCAACACTTGTTTACAAAGTTTGAAACAAAATCTTTCCTCACCCACATCTATGTAGGTTTGGCAAAGCTAGGATAAATAGGGAGGAAATTTTTATGGAACACATGCTCTTGGATAAAAAATATATAGATGATTACAAGATCATAGAAATTGGTTTCAAGTTCATTGGATTTTTCTATAATTTATAAGAGATTTTAGAAGAAATGTGTTCCAAACTTGAAACATGAAGAACAAGGCATGAACACATGAATATATGTGAAGAGAATGACTTAGAAAGATGAGATGAAGTGAGGTTACCTCTTAAAGCAAGAAGGAATGATCAAAGATGGTAAAGTTCTTCACAAAATCTACTTGGTGTTCTTGAGTTTTCAAGTGTTCCATGAGTAGCAAACTTAAGTTAAGACAAAGTCAAGTTATGAAGTGAAAAACAACTTATCAAGGGTGTGGGGTTGATGGGGTCACGACTAGGAGGGAGTTTTGGGGGGGGGGGGGGGGGTGTATTTTGGTCATTTGGTGCTGTGACAAACTTGTAAATAAGTAGATAGTAAAATAAAATAGTAATATAAGTTTATAAAAATCTAAAAATCATTATGACATAGATAGGATTGTCATAAATACTCATCACATCGGTCATTCGAGTCAAACAAAATATCTCATCTCCAGATTCTGCTCCGTTTCAGCCTTGTCTCAGGTCCCCGAACGCGATTCTCGACATTTGACCCCGCAAAAAATAATAAAATATTATTTTTTTTCAATTTTTTTTAAATAGCCAGCATTCTTGTAAATGCTGTAAAAACACTAATGGCCTCAGTCTCGAGTCAAGATTAGGTCTTCTGCTCAGTAAATTCTTACTGTCAGTGAAATCTCAGATCAGGCTCCTTCTGAGTTTTCAACCACAAATCTCCCCGAAACTTCAGGTTTTCAAGCAAGGCATGAAAATAACTTTGGCTAAGCCAAAATCATCATTTAAAACTCAGTTCATGGATATATTAATTTATATATTTATTACCAATATCAGAAAAACAGAAAAGTCGGGGTGTTACATTGAATATGAATTAGAGGTTCCTAGCCATTATTTTATAGAAGTGATGTGACATAGAATGTAGGTGGAGGCTATGACAAAAGCTTGAGGCACTAGGTTGTTGTTGATACAGGTCAGTGAGGTTCATATGTATTATTGTTCACAACTGTGTATTGGGAACACACGAGGTCCGATGTTCTTGCGGGGTGGTCCCAATTTAGTGTTAGATTGTGCAGCTATAGTGTCATGTTGCTTTGTATGAGCACCCTTGAGATAGAATCAGGGTGTGCACCGACTGTACTATGAAGCTATAGTGTCATTGCTTTGTATGAGAATTCTCACCATGGATGAGTATGTGCACCGGTTTTAGAGGGGATGCATCGCTTGAACGATGGACTAACATCCCTCAGCGAGAAAGGGATGTGTGATAGGATTGGTGGTGGCCATGTCAGAATAACAGTTTAGTTGCATGAGATTGAGAGTAGAGGAAAGTATTATGAGTTGAAGATGATTGTTAATGATGAGTGTTGTTTGTTTGTGACCGCTTTTATATTATATGCTATGAGTCTTTTCCGCTTTTGATGATACAACTGTTTCTTGTCTCCCTATTTTTGTATTTTTGTGTATGTCTACTTTATTTTGTTAGAAGACTCGGTGGAGGAATATGTTGTTGAGGAGTTAGACGGAACTCCGTTGGAACCAGATGCTGGAGAACAAGCTACGAATGTTAACAATATAGTGTCGTAAGTTTAGGGCCAGTGAGTCTTTAAAGACGTTTTATGTTTCAGCTAGTTATAAGCATTTTGTATAATGAAGTACCTGTGAGGGATCCTACTGACATAATACCCTAAACAGTGTTTTGGTATTGTAATGAATAAACATGTATATATTTATATATTATAATGTTGGTGTGTTTTAAATTTGTAGAAGTTATATGATTATTAATTAAGTTTGAACTTTCTTCGTATTTTTGGGTTATTATTAACGTTAAATAAGCGATTAAGTTTAATAAATAATAAATGGCACAACGGGGCATCTCACATACCATTAACCAAATAATGATTAGCAATTAACTATACAATACAGGCATACTCATAACTCAACAACATTAATAGGAATTAATCCAATTGAACATAATATCATTTATAACATGGCATTAACAACTATTAACAGCAACGGGGCTATGGGAACCCCTCATCTTACGCTACCCCCTTGCCTAATGTATACACTATCCTTCTCCCCATACCTGGTATGAAGAATCCGGTAGTGACAACTTAAACGGTAAACCAATGCATCCCTCAAACAGCTCAGTTAGCTTTCCAAGCCTTGGTTAAAAAGAAAAGGTCAAACCATTAGTTCCCAATTCTCAATAAAAGAAAGTAAACTAGAAGAGGGAGAAACCATTACCTACACCGATTGGCACAGACGAACAAGATGCTCCCAAGAGTCTCTAAAGCTCCAACAATGCAATTGGTTTAGAGAGAAAAGGGAAGAAAGGGTTCGTATCCGTAACAGGATTTCTATTTGTGCCAAAATATGGTTTATGAGAAGACCCTCGATTACTGTTCTCCTTTTAAAGGCACCGGCCCGAGCACGGTCGTGCTCCTGCTTCAGCACGGACTTGCGCAACTTAGCGCCTATGAGGCACGGCCTGTACTTGAGCACGATCGTGAGCACGGGCGTGCCCAACCTAGCGTCACTGAGACAGGCTTTCCCAACGAGCACGGTGGTTCTCCCTATTGAGCACGACCGTGCTTGTGACTCAGACAGTCACAAGACACAAGCCTAAGCAAGGGATTTTAAGCCTAGAACTCCTATTAGCTCCCCAACAACGACTCTAAGCTAAGACCTAAAGGCTTAAGCAACCAAACAAACATACATAAAAGCACTTAACGAAAAACAGGGTGTTACATCATGCATTAAGAACATCTACCACCTTCGGATCAATTTCAAACAATTCAAATATCACAAAACATAAATATTAATTTAAACAAAACCAAGTAAAACACTATCCATCTCAAGTTGCTGCTTATAAATGCCACGTGAGAATCTTCATTTTTCAACGACTTCCTTCAAAACAAACTAGATTAGTTACTAATGACTTCTGACATAACTCTTGCCCGGGTTTGAGAATCATCCCAGAACTAATCAGTTTCTAATCCTACTCAAGACCTATAACCATTAGCTATGCTATCACTTGTATTTGTAACATCCCTAGTTGCTCTACGGATTGACGACTGTCCTCAAAAACTAACACGGGTCTTTTCAGCGTGCTTTGTCCTCACTCACATAGTTCTTAGGAAAACTTCCTAGGAGGTCACCCATCCCATAATTGTTCCAAGTCAAGCACGCTTAACTTTGGAGTTCTTAAGTGACGAGCTCCCGGAAAGAAAATGCACGTTGTTGATATGGGTAGTATCAATCAATTCTTATAAGCTATCCTTAACTGTATAGTCCCATACTTACACAATCTAGGGATCCCTCTCATTCGGTTGTGTAATCGGTTCATTCATGTATCCCTCTGCCTAGAAGTCTGCCAGGAGCCGCTCCTTTTTTGTGCCTTCTTGTACTGGCAACCACTCTACACCCTCATCGGCCCTGAGTATCACATCTAAGGTGAGGGGTTTGCTTGATGGTTTCATTTTAGGCAGATCATGCATGTGGACAAAATGACACCTGAAGATAGTTTGAAAGAGATTACCAGAGGGGATATCAATATCCCTATGGATACAGTATTTCAGATGTTCCATTACAAGGAATGGAAGATTGATTTGAGAGCAAGTGAGGAGGTGATACAATGGTCAATCTAGTTTTTGAAACATCTAGGGGACTGACGGCGGTAGGATCATTGAAATAGCGACAACACTCTAGGAAGAATCGAGCCTTACTGGTCATAAATTGTCTTTGAGCCTTCTTTTGTTCAACATTGTTCCCAAATATATCCCAATAAACCTTCTTTAGAGAAAGGCTCGGGTCTTCCTTTATCCACTCTAGGCTTCTGTAACTCATCAAACCACTATGTGGAGCTATTGTTGTGGCAACAATAAAATCCTCATTGATTGTCACTATTTTTTCAGTTACTTCCGCACTGATGGATCCGTCAGCTTTGATCTCAGTGTTGGACCAGAACTCCTGAAGTTCTGTCATAGGGATGAGATGATCAATTTTGAATAAATATTTCTATCCTTGAGCCTCAACCTCTATAGTAACATCAAATCCATAACTTTTGAGCTTTTCAAAATCAATTTGCTTTATGGGTTTAATGTTCTGAGCAGAAAATTTGGGGGCCATTGTGGGAAATTTCTATGAGAATGTAGTAAAAAGAAAATGGTTACTTGGTTTACCAGAGAGAGATCTTTGCCTCTTTTTATAGAGAAGACATGCGAAAAAAAAGCAGTCATGTGTTTTCAAAGAGATACCATAAATAGAAGTTACAACATAAGAGGATATAGAGAAGAGGAAGACATACATGTAGTCGTGCGTTTTCAAAGAGAAACCATTAATATAAGTTACAACGTTAGTGGAGATGGAGAGGAGGAAGACGTACAATCATGCTCTGTCACTTGATATCATTCCCGTAAAAATTTGAGATATCAATATATAATAGCATTTCTTCAGAGAAGCGATGTTTAATGTATCATTTTAAATAGTGTTTCATGAACTAGGTGCTATTGAAGGTATGGCAGACCAAAAATATCTATATTAAAGGAATGTGACCACTATTACTCTCTCTCACACTCGTTCGAACCAACGCACGCTCTCAAACTCTCGCTCTCTCTCTTACTTGCTCTTTTTCCCACCTAGCAACTAACTCTCTCCGTCTTCTCTGGTAAATCTCTTCACCTGTAACTGTAACACACCGACTTATAAGAGTTTATATATATATATATATATATATATATATATATATATATATATATATATATAATTATTTGATTTATGAAAATAGTTTATTTCTCAAATAAAACCAAAAACCATGCATATAAAACTTTTGTTGGAAAACCTGATAAAATCACATGGGCCTCTCAAGTACCCAGTATGAGTGCTACATTCTAATCAACATAAATAAAAGAACAATACAATGAGCCTAATGGGTGTCGTAGCGCCACTCCTAAAGGTTTGTTAGGGAATATCAACGGAATCACCATGAGGACAAGGATGATTTCCGGTATGCAAAAGTTCCCCTCAACCTCTACTAAAACTAAACTGAGACTAAGGCGGACCACGTCTCGACGGTATGAACCTCCTGAATACCTGAACTGTCAGAGGGCCGTACAGCACCAGTGGTGTAGTGATAATCCTCGGAGGAGTCGGTGCGAACTGGAACTCAATACTCGTGACCTTCAGATACTCTAGAAATGGGTTCTCCGTCAGACTGTCCTGATCATCATCATATATAAAGATCCCAAGTACCGTAGGCCTGGATCCACCTGCAGGATCGTGTAACACCCTATTTTTCGTTAACTGCTTTTGTGTATGCCTTGTTTGTTGGGAAGGTTTAAAACGTGCTAAGTATGGTTTTAGGTGGAAAATCCCTTTCTTAGGCTTGTGTCTTATGACTGTCTGAGTCACAAGCACGACCGTGCTTAATAGAGAGCACGACCGTGCTGGTTGGACTAGCGTGTCTAGTTGACGCTATGCTTAGCACGCCCGTTCTCAAAGGCAAACCATGCCTTGTAGGCCCTGAGTTGAGCAAGGTCGTGCTCAAGGAGGAGCACGATCGTGCTCGGGCCTGTGCCTTTAAAAGGAGAACATTAACAAAGGGTTTTCTCATAAACCCTATTTTGGTACAAATAGAAACCCTGTTGCGGCTAAGAGCGTTCTTTTCCATGTTTCCTCTAAACTCAGTATGTTTTAGGAGTTTTGGAGACCCTTGGGAAGTCCTTGTTCGTCTGTGCCAATCATTGTAGGTAATTGTTTCTCCCTCTTGGTGTTTCCTTTTCTATTATTTATATTTTTGGAACTAATTGGTTAATGTTCTTGTTTGACCTAGGCTTGGAAGCTGACTGAGCCGCTCAAGGAGAACTCGTTGGTTGTCGTTTGGTCTACCATTTGAGTTATCGCTACCGGATTCTTCATACTAGGTATGGGGAGAAGGATAGTGTATGCATTAGGCAAGGGGGTAGCGTAAGATGAGGGGTTCCCATAGCCTCGTTGTATGTTGTTAATTGTTATTATTAATTGTTAAGTATGCCATGTTCTGTTTGATTATATGGTTAATTGCTATTATTTCTAGTTGGTTAATGGTATGCCTACTGTTTATAATTGCTAGGTTGATGCTGTATGCCAATGATGTATAAATAGTTGAATCTGTTCATGATATGAATATGATTGTTGTGTTGTTGCTATTATACATTGATTGGCTGAATGTTGATTGGCTGAGTTATATTGCTGTTATGTTGAATATGTTAATAAGACCCCAACTGGCTAATTTAGGACTCTTAATTAAGTAACGGTTAAGGGATTAATTCCCCAATATTTCATAAGACATGAACAACTGTTAGTGAGAGGTGAGGTTTGACGCCAATTGGATTAGTCAAAGGACCCTAGGATCTGATTTGAGAGTGTTAGGGAACACGAGTTGAATTTGCTCAGAACAGTACTGCTGGCCCAATAGCACGGCCGTGCTGAACAGGGAGCACGCCCGTGCTCCCAGTTGAATTCGAAGATGGCTGTGCATTGAGCACGACCATGCTCCACTTAAGTGGCAGCACGACCGTGGGGGGGGGGGGGGGGGGTTTTCCCTATTGGTCAGAATATGAGATTAAAGGAATTGAAGGGTGTTCCACCCCAAATGTCCCCAATAATGTAATAACACACCAATTGAACAAAGAAGAGATAGATAACTTGATTAAAAGGTTAATTAAGATAATGAGAATAATAAGTTGGTTAAGTCGGTGCCCTTTTGGTTTCTGCACGTTGATAAGCTTTGGTACTTTTTGGCCAAAGTGGTCTCGATGCTTTTTGGTTAAGGTGTTGATGAGTTGAAGCTTGGTACCTTTTGGCCAAGGGGGCCTTGATCCCCATGGGTTAAGGTGTTTATGTTGATGTTGATGATGGTGATAAGTGTTGGGTGCTTATTGGCCCAAGCAAAGGAGGTGGTCGCCTTGTTTACTGTTGTGCTCATGCATTCATACGTTGAAGTTGTTAGTGGGGGAAGTTCAACATAGGGGAGGTTGTCCCAAAGTATGATGATATGGCCAAGTCTCGGTGGTTCACCCAAGGTTTGGTGAACCATGCACCCCCGCGGTGGCATATCCTCATTATGAGACGTCGGCTATCCAAGGGGTTCACCCATGGTTTGGAGGACTGCCGGCATTGGTGTTTTTATGGCCAATGTGGATATGTAACTCCAAAGTTGCCTTCCTGGGATAGTTTGGATCCACATGCATAACGGAGTCGCGGAGTAGTGTTGCACCGCATAGCATATGTTGGTTAGGATGACATGTTGATGTGATTATATTATGTTATGTTGTATATTGCTATGCCATGTTATGATGTATGTTCATCTTGCATAACTATCTCCATGCCATTGTGTTTGCATGATTTCTTACTCCTCGTTTTCTCTGTTTCTGTTGTAGGCATGTATCTCTTTATGCAGAGAACGATGAGTAGCCAGGGGAGGAGTGACTCTGAGGAGCTGCGACTCTAGCTAGGATGTTTAGTTGTTTTAGTAGTTATAGTTTGTTGTTACTTTCAGTTTCAATTTCAGTTGTATTCTGAGGATTTTATTCCGGAATTGTTATAGCAGCTCAGTATATAACATCGGGGTTGGGTTATGTTTATGCCATGTTTACGTTTATGGTTATGTTTTTTTTATAAAAAAAAACTATGTTTCTTTCCGCGTTGGGATGTTACAATGCGGTATCTTTTATCCAGTTTTTATTTTAATTAAATAAATGCATGTTTTTTATATTACCTCATTTAAGTAAATGTTTTATAAATAATATGCAGGGTAGAGGGTGTCACATTTAGTGGTATCAGAGCAGGTCTGTCCTATCAGGCCGTGGCATGAGTCTGTTGTGAGTCTGTTGTGTGCTCTTGTATGAATTGTCTATACTTGTTATAGACAATGATGCTTAAAGTTATGAGCCTATCGCTTTTTCCTGCTTAAGTTCTCTGTATTTATTAGTTGTTTGAACATGTACAGGAACTCATGGCAGGAAGAGGCAGAAACGATCAAGCAAATGCTGATGCGTTGACACTCCTTGCCAATGCAATCGATCTAGTGCAGAACAACAACAACGGAGGACCGACTGAGTTTCAGGGTCTTGACAAGTTCCAGCGGAACAATCCACCGTCTTTCAAAGGATCCTATGATCCCAAGGGAGCTTTGTTGTGGATGAGGGAGATCGAGAAGATCTTCAGAGCTATGGACTACAATGACCAGCAGCGGGTTATCTTTACCACCTTCATGTTCGCCGAGGAGGATGAGCACCAGTGGGAGAACTGTCATCAGAGGATGGTGACTGAGGGTACAGCAGTCACCTGGGCTATTTTCAGAGATAGGTACTTGGAGAAATATTTTCCTGCGGATGTACGTGACAAGAAGGAAATGGAATTCTTGGCGCTGAAGCAGGGAAATATGTCAATGGGGGAGTATGCGGC
This sequence comes from Sophora flavescens, assembly GCA_030762895.1. Lineage (NCBI taxonomy): Eukaryota > Viridiplantae > Streptophyta > Magnoliopsida > Fabales > Fabaceae > Sophora > Sophora flavescens. The sequence goes on along the minus strand of CM061064.1, from coordinate 110,570,979 downwards.
TAAGTTCGAGGAGCTGGCTAGGTATTACACACCTTATCAGGTCATGGTGGATGATTGGTCAAAGTGTGTAAAGTTCGAGGGCGGTCTTCGTCTGGAGGTCAAGCAGACGATCTGTTACTAGGAGATCAGAGTCTTCCCAACCTTGGTGAACAGGTGCGGGATATTTGAGGATACCTACAAGTCCTGGGTTACTAGTTTCAGAAATTCAGATAGTCGGGGCAGCAAGAAGACCGAGCAAAAGGACAAGGGTAAGCAGGGTTACGCTCCAGCCGGCCGGGATTTCAAGCAGAGTGACAGGAAGCCACGGTTTTCTTATGATAGGTCCAGGGGTGGCAGCTCTAATGCCTCTAGACACATGAAGTGCAGCAAGTGCGGCACATCAGGTCACTTCACTATCCAGTGTAACGAACCAGACGTCATTTGCTTTAGGTGTGGCAAGTCTGGTCACATCAGTCGGGATTGTGGAGGAGCGAAGTCAGAACCTCCAAGTGCTAGCAAGAGTCAGCAGTCTCAAGCTAATTGACTGAAGACCACTGGGAGAGTCTTTACTCTTAGTGGAGCTGAGGCCTCCGAGTCTGATGACTTGACTCAAGGTATGTGCTTAATTGATGGAACTTCTTTAACTGTATTGTATGACTCGGGTGCTACGCACTCGTTTATATCACATGATAGGGTCAAGAGTCTTAATTTACCTATTACCTTTCTTGAGTATGATTTGGTTGTCTCTACGCCTACGAACAAACCTGTTCTTACTTCTCATTCATGCAAGAACTGTCATATCACACTTAATGGTAGAACCTTTATTGTAAATCTTGTGTGCTTACCTTTAAAGGACCTTGATGTCATTCTTGGCATGGACTGGTTATCTTCCAACCACGTCCTTTTGAATTGTTTTGATAAAACCATAGTTTTTGGAACTCCTGTGGAGTCTAAGGATCCAATCTTTCTCTCTGCCAACCAAGTTAAAGCTTCGATGAAAGACGAAGCCCAAGTGTACATGATGTTGTCTTCCGTGGAAGTAGAGAGCCCTCCTGATGTCGGAAGTGTGCCTGTTGTGCGAGAATTTCCTGAAGTGTTCCCAGGGGATGTTTATAACTTGCCCCCTGAGAAAGATGTCGAGTTCACCATAGACTTAGTGCCTTGCACCGGGCCAATATCCATAGTGAAGTTGACACAGGCAAAGACAAGAAGGGGGGGTTGAATTGTGTTTGTTAATAATTTTATAAAATAACCTTTTTAAGATATTTTCTCAAGCAGAAGATAAAGCAAGGTACACACACAGAAAAAGACTTTTGAATGATTAACAAAAATCAAGTTCAAGACTCCCACAGTTAGAATAAATAAAAACTGTAAAAGGAAAGGGTTAGAAGAATCACATAAATATTTTATCATGGTTCACTCTCTTCCAACTAAGAGCTACGTCCAGTCCCTTCTACTTGAAGGTTTTCTCCACTATTCTCCAATAGATTACAAGTATTCAACACCTCTTCAGGCTACAAGTATTCTTTCTCTACCAAGCCTCTTCAGGCTCCAACTCTAACTAATAGATTTTTTGTTTAAGATATGCTTACTCATTATATATGAGGATATGAAAGTTTAAGATCAAATGAATATTATAGAGATATTCAAGCTAAAGAAGAACACAGACTATTGCACTTGAAAGATTATTGGAATGTTAATTGTAAATTGGCAAAAGTAGCTTCTTCAATAGACATGGTTGCCTATTTATAGTGAGCTTCATCTTCTCTTGAAAATCTTCAACAGTCTTGAATAAACTTCCCTCGAACAGCTCGGTTAGCTTTCCAAGCCTTGGTTAAACAGAAGAGGTCAAACCATTAGTTCCCAATTCTTAATAAAAGAAAGGAAACTAGAAGAGGGAGAAACCATTACCTACACCGATGGGCACAGACAAACTAGACGCTCCCAAGAGTCTCTAAAGCTCCAACAATGGAATTGGTTTAGAGAGAAAATGGAATAAAGGGTTCGTATCCGTAACAGGATTTCTATTTGTGCCAAAATAGGGTTTATGAGAAGACCCTCGGTTACTGTTCTCCTTTTAAAGGCACAGGTCCGAGCAAGGTCGTGCTCCTCCTTGAGCACGGGCGTGCGCAACTTAGCGCCTACGAGACGCGGTCTGCCCTTGAGCACGACCGTGAGCACGAGCGTGCCCAACCTAGCATCAGCGAGATGGGCTTTCCCAACGAGCTTGGTCGTGCTCCCTATTGAGCACGGCCGTTCTTGTGACTCACAATCACAAGACACAAGCCTAAGAAAGGGATTTTAAGCCTAGAACTCCCATTAGCTCCCCAACAATGACTCTAAGCTAAGACCTAAGGCTTAAGAAACCAAACAAATATACATAAAAGCAGTTAACGAAAAACAGGGTTTTAAATCATGCATTAAGAACATCTACCTGAAGTTGGCATAGGCAAACACAAGAAGGAGGGTTGAATTGTGTTTGTTAATTATTTCGCAAAAACCCTTTTCACAAGCAGAAGATAAAAAGATTAAGCACACAAAGAATCCTTTTTAAAAGATTAACAAAACCAAAATTAAATCCCACAGTTAGTGTAAATAAATAGAACTGTAAAAGATAAGGGATATAAAATTCACTCGGGTATTTTATCCTGGTTCACTCTCTTCCAACCAAGAGCTATGTACAATCCCTTCGACTTGAAGGATTTTTCCACTATTTCTCCAAATAGATTACAAACAAGTGTTCAACACCTCTCCAGGCTACAAGTATTCCTTTCTTACCAAGACTCTTCAGGCTCTAACTCTAACAAAGAGATTTAAAGGTTGATCTTCTTAACTCACTATGGGTGAGAATATGACAGTTTAAGATCAGTTGAATATTACAACAATATTCAAACTAATGAATACAGACTCTTGCTCTTGAAAGAATAATGGAATAAATGATTATCAGATGGCAAAAGTTCAGGTAGCAAGATTGTGCAGGCCAGAGTTATTCTTCAGTATCTAAGGTCTTTAATTTATAGTGACCTTCAAATTCTCTTGTAAATCTTCAACAGTTATTTTAATAGTCCCGTTATAGAGATAGCATTAAGTGCATGATATCCATTGAGACTGATAGCTTGATTTTGGCCGTGTTGAAAAGTATCCTTGGTTATCAGAAAAGCACAAAATGGAGGCTCACTGTCGTGAGCAATTGGTTTCAAGTGATTCTTCTTTAATCTTCATTTTCTCCTCAAGCTTGGCCAACTCCACTTTCTTGTATGTGCTAAGTTACATGCCATTGAGATTAACTCTGCCACAATCAACAGCTTGCAATACTTTCTCACGAAGGAGTCTTTCTTGTTCATCCTTAGGCTTTGCACTCAGAACATCGTACATGCTTGCTGCTTGAAAATTTTTGACAGAAGATGAGTAAAGGTAATGTGAGAAGCAGATTCTTTGTTGGTAATGGCATATTTGAAGCGATGGAACTGGATCCAGGGTAAGTTAATCTTTGTTTCGAAAACCAGATGGCAAAGACAGAACTTGTGAAGAGCTGATAAGTTGTCTTTAGAGCCAATCTTATGAAGCACCACCTTGTTCATGATTTGGTGAAGAATCCTGATTGATCTTTCATCTCAGAGGATTTCCAAGAATGAGCACATGCAATCTCATTAGAGATGGTTTTCTCGGATACTATCACTTTCCTTCCCAGCACAAACCCAACAACTTCTGTTTCAGAAATCTTTGGTCTTCTCCAGAATTCCCTTATCAAATCTGGATACACTGAGACCTTTTCAAGAAAGATTCCATCCCATCCAGCAACGTTAATGAACTTACTCACATCCAAATTGTACTCTTGTAGAATTCCAAAATTGAAGTGATGTTCCACAGATATGGACATAGTGTCAGTTGCAAAAGCGGTCATGAGAGCAGAGGTTGAAGCCATTGTTGAGTAAGATTAGTTAAGGTTTGGAAGAACAAGGGAGACAGAGAGTTCGAGAGTTTCAGTGAGAGGTTGACAGGGATGAAGAGACGCGAAAAGTTTTTCAGAGGGAAAGAGGTTACTTTTAAAGGTTTATGAAAAACAACAGTTTTCAAAAAAAAAATGACAAGACATGTCATTAAGTGTAAAACGACGTTGGTAAATTGTTACCATAAAAAGTTACGATGGGATTGATGAAGGTAGCTAACTCAGCAAGGAAAAAGAAGGGTTTTATATAAATATGTGCATAGACGAGTCCACACAAGACTAAGAGTGGACTCGTAAAGACATATGTAGTGCATGCGGCATATCAACAGAAGTGGACACGTAGATTCCACGTGCTTTGGACATCATGACTAGTGGACGTGCAGAGAAAACATGCAATAGATGACCAAATTAACAACAAATATACTAACTCAATCCACATACAAAATATTTAAATGCTTTCTTATAAAGATAAATATGTCCTCAGCAAGAGGTTTAGTGAAGATATCTGCCCATTGGTGGTCAGTATCTACAAATTGAACATCAAACACACCTTTTTGCACATAATCCCTAATAAAATGATGTTTGATTTCTATATGCTTAGCTCTAGAATGCAATATTGGATTCTTAGATAAATTGATTGCAGCAGTATTATCACACATAAGTGGAATACTACTTACAAATACATTGTAGTCCTCCAATTGATGTTGGATCCATAGAAGTTGTGAGCAGCAACTTGCAGCCGATATGTATTCTGCTTCAGCAGTTGATAGAGCAATGGTACTTTGCCTTTTGCTTGACCATGATACTAGGTTAGCTTCAATGAAGTGACATCATCCACTGGTGCTTTTTCTTTCAATTCTATCTCCAGCATAGTCAGCATCACAATAACGAACTAATCTGTAATCATCATTTTTCTTAAAGAACAAGCCCAGATTAGTAGTACCTTTTAAATATATAAATATTCTCTTTAGTGCTGAGAGATGAGTCTCTCTAGGATCAGATTGAAAATGAGCACATAATCAAACACTGAACATTATATCAGGCCTAGACACAGTTAGATATAAAAGAGATCCTATCATACCTCTATATACCCTTTGGTCTACCTTTATCTCTTTATCATCTTTGTTCAGTATTGAAGTGGGGTGTATAGGAGTATTCATTGGTTTGCAATCATCCATCTTAAACCTCTTTAGAAGTTCCTTTGTATACTTAGTCTGATGGATGTACACCTCGTCCATAGACTGTTTAACTTGAAGTGCAAGGAAGAATTTGAGTTCTCCCATCATGCTCATTTCAAATTCTTTCTGCATTAGCTTAGAAAATTCGTTGCACAGAGATTCATTAGTAGCACCGAAAATGATATCATCAACATAAATATGTACTATAATGAAATCTAACTTAATAGATTTTCTAAATAAAGTTGTGTCTACTTTTCCTCTGTTAAAACCACTTTCCATTAGAAACGAACTTAACCTATCATACCAAGCTCTAGGAGCTTGTTTAAGTCCATACACTGCTTTCTTAAGCTTATAAACATGTTCAGGGTGATTTGTATTTTCAAAGTCAGGAGGTTTCATGACATATACTTCTTCATTAATAAAGCCATTTAAAAAGGCACTTTTAACATCCATTTGAAAAAGCATAAAGCTATGATGTGCAGCAAACGATATTAAAATTCTAATAGCTTCTAGCCTAGCAACCGGTGCATAAGTTTCAGTGTAATCTATACCTTCTTCTTGAGAGTAGCCTTGAGCAACAAGTCTTGCCTTGTTTCTCACAACCTTACCATCTTGAAGCTTGTTTCTGTAGACCCACTTTGTTCCAATGACTGATTTGTCTTCAGGCAGGGGTACAAGAGTCCAAACTTCACTTCTCTCAAACTGATTAAGTTCTTCTTACATAGCTAGAATCCATCCTTCGTCCAGTAGAGCTTCGTCCACTGTCTTCGGTTCATATTCAGAGACAAGAGCAGGATCACTTTGTTATCTGAAGGGTGACCTAGTTCTTAGCTTGTCATTGGGGTCACCAATGATTTGATCTTGAGGATGGTAGTTTCTGAAATGCCAAGATTTCTGAGCATTTTCCTGTTGATAGGTAGACGTTGCTGGTTGTTGTTAAAAAGTGTCGTTTATTTGGATATCATTCTTGATTTATGGTTTCTCTCATGCGATATTTAGATCAAGATCTGCAAAAGCTTCATTTAGCTCTGATAGTCTCTTATCAGGCTGTTTGTCATTAAATTTTACATGAATACATTCTTCTACAACTAAAGTTCTAGAATTATAAACTCTAAAACCTTTTGAAGTTTCAGAAAATCCAAAAAGGATTCCATTATCTACTTTAGCATCAAATTTACCAAGTTGATCTTTTGTATTCAAAATGTAACATTTACATCCAAAAGGGTGAAAGTATGAAATGTTGGGTTTTCAACCTTTCCAAAATTCATAAGGAGTCTTATTCATAATAGGTCTGATGTATATTCTGTTCTGAATGTAGCAGGCAGTGTTCACAGCTTCAGCCCAGAAGTGCTTAGGGACAGAATTGTCATTGAGCATAGTCCTAGCCATCTCTTGAAGAGATCGTTCTTTCTCTCTACCATACCATTTTGCTGTGGTGTTCTTGGTATTGAGAAGTTGTGTTTAATACCACCTTCTTCACAAAACTCATGGAATTGCTCATTGACAAATTCTCCCCCATGATCACTTCTAATTGAAGCTATACACATGCCTTTTTCATTCTGTACACGTTTGCAGAATACATAAAAGACTGTGAATGACTCATCCTTGTGAGCAAGGAACATAACCCATGTCCATCTAGTGTAGTCGTCTACTATGAAAAGACCATATTTCTTACCACTGATAGCGGCAGTCCTTGTTGGACCAAAGAGATCAAGGTGTAGCAATTCTAGTGGTCTGTTGGTACTAACAACATTCTTAAATTCAAAATAACCTTTGACTTGTTTTCCTTTCTGACATGCATCACAGAGAGCATCAGATTTGAAACTAAGGTTTGGTAGACCTCATACAAGGTTATGCTCTTTTAGTATTGAGATTAATCTCAAACTTGCATGACCCAACCTTTTGTGCCAAATCCATCGTTCATCCTCAATGGACACTAGACATGAGACACTTTGATTTGAGAGGTCCTCTTAGTCAATCTTATACAGATTGTTTTGCCTTTGGACAGTGAAGAAGAGTGATCCATCAGCTTTCGTGACAGTACACATATTCTTATTAAATGAAACAGCAAACCCACTATCACATAATTGACTAATGCTAAGCAGATTGTGTTTAAGACCATTTACTAACAGAACATTATCAATGGAGGGAAAAGGATGTTTACCAATTTTACCTATACCAATGATCTTTCCATTTTAGTTTCCTCCAAAAGTGACCCAGCCACCATCTTTGGGTCTAAGGTCTTGGAACATATACCTTTCTCTTGTAATGTGTTGTGAGCACCCACTGTCCAAGTACCAGGACTTCTGTTTTTTTCTTGTTAAGCAGATCTGCAACATGGGTTATCTTATCTTTAGGTACCCAAATTAACTTGGGTCCTTTCTTGTTAGTGATCATAGGTTGTGAATGCTTTGCATGCTTGTTATGTATGCATTTAGATGACACATGCCCACTTTTTCCACATACTTTGCAGTAAGTATTGGAAGGGCTTGGTGTAAGACGAAGCCCTCATTCATGTTTTGATGTATGATAAACAAAGTGTATTTTGTATAATATTTTTGATTTTGACTATATACTTATTATGTGTTAAGTTGCATGCAAGATCACTCATGAAAAAGATAAATCAAGGATTAAAGGATGGAAGACCAAGGACACAAAGCAATGGACAAGGACTAAAACATCAAGCAATGAAGATCTTATAATTTAGATGCTATTGTATAAATAGCACACTGGATTTCTTAGGTGAAGCACTTAAATTTTAAGAAGAAACTAATTTTTACAAAGGATAATATAAGCGCTCGTCCAACACTGGGATAATATAAGCGCTCGTACAATGAAGTGATAAAAAGCTGACGTCCAATGAACTACTAAAAAGCTAACGACCAATGAAGTGATAAAAAGCTGACGTCCAATGAACTACTAAAAAGCTGACGTCCAATGAACTACTAAAAAGCTGGCGTCCACTAAAGTGACAGAAGCTCGTGTCTACTAAAGTAACAGAAGCTCGCGTCAACTAAAGTAACAGAAGCTCGCGTCTACTAAAGTGACAGAAGCTCGCGTCTACTAAAGTAATAGAATCTCGCGTCTACTAAAGTAACAGAAGCTTGCGTCTACTAAAGTGACAGAAGCTCATGTCCAATAAGGTAACAGAAGTACTCATCTACTGAAGTAACAAGAAGCGCTCGTCTACTGAAGTAACAAGAAGCGCTCGTCTACTGAAGTAACAAGAAGCCCTCATCTACTAAAGTGTCATATGGAGCTCGTCTACTAAGGTTACGCTCTTTGGACTTACTAAGTCCTTAATGAGAAGCTCCGTCCACTAAAGTATCATATGGAGCTCGTCTATCGTATGAAGCTCGTCTATCATATGGAGCTCATCTACCATATGAAGCTCGTCTACTAAATGGAGCTCGTCTACTAGCCCATCTTAATGTAAAATCTTAATGGCTAGATGGAAACGGTTATTTTTCAAGATGGACGCAAATTCTACAAGAACAATCAGAATCTTATTTCAAGAACGAGAATCAAGAAAATGGATTTTGTTAAATCAGATCCAAATCTGTTTTAATTGATCCCAATGATTATAACTTGTTTTCTATATAAAGACGGATCAAAGGAACACTCTTCAAATAACCTTACACATTCTGAAAGTGAAAATACAAAATATTCAAAAGCTTCCAAAAGTGCTTCATCTTTTAGAGAAAAGTGTGATATTTCTTAGAACTTCAATTTGTATAATCAGACTTTTAGAGTTTTTCTTCTACTCAATTCTTTATGTGAATTAGTGTGATTAAGAGAGGGTATCTCTTAGGATTGAACAAGGATAGAAGGGATCCTTGGGTATAGAAAAGCAAGTGTGCTTTTTGGTGTGTTCTTGAGCAAGGAGGTTATCCTTGTGAATACTGTAATTGGATATTGTAATTTCTGGTTATAGTGGAGAAAACCACAGAGGTGTGGGACTGGATGTAGGCTTACCAGAGGAGGTAGCTGAACCAGGATAAATCGGTTTAAGTGTTCTTCTCATCTCTAAACTCCATATACTTTTTATATGCACTTGTGTGTTGTGAATGAGTTTCAAGAATGCTTGTTAACTTGAATCTTTGATCTACAATCTGTGTTAAACTTGTTGTTACTTCTTATAATTCTTCTTAACATCCTTACTTATTACATAACCTGATTCTTGGGAATTAAAATTGAGTGAAAACTAATTTTCTTTAAGAAAACTCTGTTTTGTTTTAAATTACCAACACTTGGTTTTGACTTTGTGTGCTGTGGACGGACTTTAGAAGTCTTATATTGTGTATGAACTTTTGGTTTGTTCAGAGATGCATCTTGCTTCTCTTTATCATAACCAATGCCAGATTTGTCACGTGGTGATCTAGAATATTTTAAAATAAGGTTTAATTTATCTGAGCTACCAACCAGTTTTGACAGAGAGTCTATCAAGTATGTCACATCTTGTTTCAGTTGTTCAACTTCACAAGAGCTATTAGACTTACACTTTGTCTTGTCATCCATACTAACATTGTTTGATTTTAATATTTCATTTTCATCCTTAAGGTTTTGATTCACTGTGCAGACCTTATCATAATCTCTAGAGAGTTTAATAAACTTCTTTTTGAGACTCTTATACTCTTTAGACAGTATGCATGATTCATGCTGTAATTCATCAAAAACAGTTTGAAGAGTAGATGGATCAGGGTCCATTACCTCAGCATCAGTGAATTCACTTTCTGATGCAGTGTCAGCCATGAAGCAAATGTTTTCTTCTTCTCCTACTTCATCTTCTTCATCTGAAGAAGACAGGTCAAGATCCTCCCATGTGGCCATAAAGTCTTTCTTCTTTTTGAAGAATTTCTTTTTCTCCTTCAGCTCTGGGCAGTCAGCTTTGAAGTGTCCTGGTTTCTTACATTCAAAGCACAGGGGTAGGCCTTTCTCCTTGGAATCTGACTTCTCCTTGGAGAATTTGTTGTTGAACTGCTTCCTTCTGAATCCACCTTTCTTTCTCCACATGTGTTGGATTTTTCTGGAGATGAAAGATAGTTCATCCTCATCTGAGTCACCTTCATTATTTGATGAACCAGCTTCATATGAGGACTCGGCAACTTTAAGCACCTTTGAGGAACTAGCTTTCTTGGCCTTTAAGGCAATGGATTTTCCTTTTCTGGAGTTTTCCTCTTCATTAAGTTCAAGTTCATGAACTTTTAATGACCCCAGAAGCTCTTCCAGAGAGAGAGTATTCAGATTCTTTGCTTCCTGGATAGCAGTTACCTTAGGTCTCCACTGCTTTGAGAGACTTCTCAAAAATTTTCTCATATGATCTCTATTCACACAGACCTTTCCAAGAGACCTGGGACTGTTGGTGATTGTTTGGAATCTTCCAAACATCTGGTCTATAGTTTCATGATCAGCCATCTTGAATAGCTCATACTGGTGAACCAGCATGCTTATCTTTGAATCATTCACTTGTGAGGAACCTTCATGAGCTAGTGTAAGAGTATCCCATATTTCTTTAGCTGTGTTGCAACTATGAACCTTGTCATGCTCAAATCTGGTGATAGCACACATGAGATAGTGCTTAGCTTTCAAGTTTGGTTGATGTTGGCTTTTCTGCTCGTGAGTCCGTTCAGCTCTAGGTACTGCAGCTCCAGCTTCACTCCTTGGATCAGTGTAGCCATTTTCTATCAGTTCCCAGATGTCAGCATTTTGTGCATCCAAGAATGCCATCATCCTCTTTTTCCAATAATCATAATCAGTTCCATCAAAGAGATGGGGTCTGTTGATAGCTTGTCATTCTGCATCCATGAATGTAGGATCGTACTGCCTTAGCACTTGTTAGATGCTCAACCCTGTCAAGGCTGAGCTCTGATACCAACTGAAGTTGGCACAGGCAAATACAAGAAGGGGAGGTTGAATTGTGTTTGTTAATTATTTTCGTAAAAACCCTTTTCACAAGCAGAAGATAAAAAGATTAACACACAAGAAATATTTTTTAAAAGCTTAACAAAACAAAAATCAAATCCCGCAATTAGTATAAATAAATAGAACTGTAAAAGATAAGGGATAGAAAATTCACTCGGGTATTTTATCTTGGTTCACTCTGTTCCGACCAAGAGCTACGTCCAGTCCCTTCGACTTGAAGGATTTTTCCACTATTTCTCCAAATAGATTACAAACAAGTATTCAACACCTCTCCAGGCTACAAGTATTCCTTTCTTACCAAGCCTCTTCATGCTCTAACTCTAACAAAGAGATTTAAAGGTTGATGTTCTTAACTCACTATGGGTGAGAATATGACCGTTTAAGATCAGTTGAATATTACAACAATATTCAAACTAATGAATACAGACTCTTGCTCTTGAAAGAATAATGGAATAAATGATTATCAAATGGCAAAAGTTCAGCTAGCAAGATTGTGCAGGCCAGAGTTATTCTTCAGTATCCGAGGTCTTTAATTTATAGTGACTTTCAACTTCTCTTGTAAATCTTCAACGGTTATTTTAATCGTCCTATTATAGAGAAAATATTAAATGCATGATATCCGCTGAGACTGATAGCTTTATTTTGGCCATGTTGAAAAGTATCCTTGGTTATCAAACCCATCAGCCGCTCCTCTTTTGTGCCTTCTTGCACCGGCGATCACTCTCCACCCTCATCGGCCTTGGGTGTCACATCTAAGATGAGGGGTTTGCATGAAGGTTTCATTTTAGGCAGATCATGCATGTGGACAAAATGACACCTGAAGATAGTTTGAAAGAGATTTCCAAAGGGGATATCAATATCCCCACGGATACAGTATTTCAAATGTTCCATTACAAGGAATGGAAGATTGATTTGAGAGAAAGTGAGGAGGTGATAAACAATGGTCGGTCCAGTTTTTGAAACATCTAGGGGACTGACGGTGATAGGATCATTGAAAGAGCGACAACACTCTAGGAAGAATCGAGCCTTACTGGTCATAAATTGTCTTTGAGCCTTCTTTTGTTCAATATTGTTCCCAAATTTATCTCGATAAACTTTCTTCAGAGAAAGGATCGGGTCTTCTTTTATCCACTCCAGGCTTCTGTAACTCATCAAACCACTATGTGGAGCTGTTGTTGTGGCAGCAATAAAATCCTCATTGATTGTCACAATTTTTTCAGTTACTTCCGAACTGATGGATCCGTCAGCTTTGATCTCGGTGTTGGACCAGAACTCCTGAAGTTCTGTCATAGGGATGGGATGACCAATTTTGAATAAATATTTCAATCCTTGAGCCTCGACCTCTATAGTAACATCAAATCCATAACTTTTGAGCTTTTCAAAATCAGTTTGCTTTATGGGTTTAATGTTCTGAGCAAAAAAATTGGGGGCCATTGTGATAAGTTTCTATGAGAATGTTGTAAAAAAAAATGGTTACTTGATTTACCAGAGAGAGATCTTTACCTCTTTTTATAGAGAAGACATGTGAAGAAAAGCAGTCATGTGTTTTCAAAGAGATACCATAAATAGAAGTTACAACATAAGAGGATGTGGAGAAGAGGAAGACATACATGTAGTCATGCGTTTTCAAAGATAAACCATTAATAGAAGTTACAACATTAGTGGAGATAGAGAGGAGGAAGACGTGCAATCATGCTCTGTCACTTGATATCATTCCCGCAAAAATTTGTGATATTAATATATAATAGCATTTCTTCAGACAAGCGTTGTTTTATGTATCATTTTAAATAGTGTTTCATGCACTAGGTGCTATTGACGGTATGGACGACCAAAAATAGCTATATTAAAGGAATGTGACCACTATTACTCTCTCTCACACTCGTTCGAACCAACGCACGCTCTCAAACTCTCGCTCTCTCTCTCTCACTTGCTCTCTTTCCCACCTAGCAACTAACTCTCTCCGTCTTCTCTGGTAAATCTCTTCACCTGTAACTGTAACACACCGACTTATAAGAGTTTATATATATATATTTTAATTTATGAAAATAGTTTATTTCTCAGATAAAACCAAAAACCATGCATATAAAACTTTTGTTGGAAAACCTGATAAAATCACTTGGGCCTCTCAAGTACCCAGTATGAGTGTTACATTCTAATCAACATAAATAAAAAGAACAATACAATGAGCCTAATGGGCGTCGCAACGCCACTCCTAAAGGTTTGTTAGGGAATATCAATGGAATCACCATGAGGACAAGGATGATTTCCGATACGCAAAAGTTCCCCTCAACCTCTACTAAAACTAAACTGAGACTAAGGAGGACCACGCCTCGACGATATGAACCTCCTGAATTCCTGAACTGTCAGAGGGTCGTACAGCACCAGCGGTGTAGTGATAATCCTCAGACGAGTCGGTGGGAACTAGAACTCAGTCCTCGTGACCTCCGGATACTCCTGAAATGGGTTCTCCATTAGACTGTCCTGATCATCATCATCTATAAAGATCCTAAGTACCGTAGACCTAGATCCACCTGCAGGATCTTGTAACACCCCGTTTTTCGTTAAGTGCTTTTTTGTATGACTTGTTTGTTAAGAAGGTTTAGAATGGGCTAAGTGGGGTTTTAGGTGGAAAATCCCTTTCTTAGGCTTGTGTCTTGTGACTGTCTGAGTCACAAGCACGGCCGTGCTTAACAGAGAGCACGCCCGTGCTTGTTGGACTAGCGCGTCTAGTTGACGCTATGTTTAGCATGCACGTGCTCAAGGAGGAGCACGACTGTGCTCGGGCCTGTGCCTTTAAAAGGAGAACATTAACAGAGGGTTTTCTCATAAACCTTATTTTTGAACAAATAGAAACCCTGTTGCGTCTAAGAGTGTTCTTTTCCCTGTTTCCTCTAAACTCAGTACGTTTTAGGAGTTTTGGAGACCCTTGGGAAGTCCTTGTTGGTCTGTGCCAATCAGTGTAGGTAATGGTTTCTACCTCTTGGTGTTTCCTTTTCAATTATTTAGATTTGGGAACTAGTTGGTTAATGTTCTTGTTTAACCTAGGATGGGAAGCTGACTGAGCCGCTCAAGGAGAACTCGTTGGTGGTCGTTTGGTCTGCCGTTTGAGTTATCGCTACCGGATTCTTCATACCAGGTATGAGGAGAAGGATAGTGTATGCATTAGGCAAAGTGGTAGCATAAGAGGAGGGGTTCCCAAAGTCCTGTTGTATGTTGTTAATTGTTATTACTAATTGTTGAGTATGCCATGTTCTGTTTGATTATATGGTTAATTGCTATAATTACTAGTTGGTTAATGGTATGCCTATTATTTATAATTGCTACGTTGATGCTGTATGCCAACGATGTATAAACAGTTGAATCTGTTCATGATATTAATATGACTGTTGTGTTGTTGCTGTTATGCATTGATTGGCTGAATGTTGATTGGCTGAGTTATATTGCTGCTATGTTGAATATGTTAATAAGACCCCAACTGGCTAATTTAGGACTCTTAATTAATGTAACAGTTAAGGGATTAATTCCCCAATATTTCATAAGACATGAACAACTGTTAGTGAAAGGTGAGGTTTGATGCCAATTGGATTATTCAAAGGACCCTAGGATCAGATTTAAGAGTGTTAGGGAACACAAGTTGAATCTGCCCAGAACAGTACGGGTGGCCCAAGAGCACGGCGGTGTTGAACAGGGAGCACGCCCGTGCTCCCAGTTGAATTCTGGAAGATGGTCACGCATTGAGCACGACCGTGCTCCACTTAAGTGGCAGCACGACCTTGGTGGGGTGGTCCCTACTGATCAGAATCTGAGATTAAAGGAATTAAGGGGTGTTCCACCCCAAATGTCCCCAATAATGTAATAACACACCAATTGAACAAAGAAGAAATAGATAACTTGATTAAAAGGTTAATTAAGATATTGAGAATAATAAGTTGGTTAAGCCGGTGTCCTTTGGGTTGCCGTATGTTGATAAGCTTTGGTACTTTTTGGCCAAAGTGGCCTCGATGCTTTCTTGTTGAGGTGTTGATGAGTTGAACCTTGGTACTTTTTGGCCAAGGGGGTCTTGATCCCCATGGGTTAAGGTGATGATGTTGACGTTGATGACGGTGATAAGTCTTGGGTGCTTATTGGCCCAAGCAAAGGAGGTGGTCGCCTTGTTTGCTGTTTTGCTCATCATTCATACGTTGAAGTTGTTAGTGGGGGAAGTTCAACATAGGGGAGTTCATCCCAGAGTATGGTGATATGGCCAAGTTTCGGTGGTTCACCCAAGGTTTGGTGAACCATGCGCCCCCGCGGTAGCATATCCTCTTTATGATACGTCGGATATCCAAGGGGTTCACCCATGGTTTGGTAGATGATAGTGTGATTTTGCATCATATTTCATGTACATTTTTTCATGCATTTTCATATAGTTTAGTCATGATTAGTTTGATTTTGGATAGTTTTTATCTTAGAACGGGTAAGGTGGTTTCGTGGTGTTGTTTTGCAGGAATTAATGATAAAATGCTCAAAATTGACCATGATGGAGCCGGATGGAGATAGAGCTTGAAAAGTGAAGAAAATGAGCCAAACAGAGCTCATCACGGCCTGGACGTGATGGCCATCACGGCCATGATCAAGCAAAGCAGAAGGCAAAAGTTAAGCTGTCAGGGCCTAGCCGTGATGCCCATCACGGTCGTGACAGACCAATTGGTGGAAACAGAAGCGATCCCGGCCTAGCCGTGATGAGTGTCACGGCCATGATGATCCAAAGTTGAAAGCGCACCCATTCCAGAACATGTCACAGCCTGGCCGTGACGGCCATCACGGTCGTGACGCGCTGCCACTCTATAAATAAAGAGAACAACAGACAGAAAAAAGAGAGGCTGGGAACCCTAGTGGAGACCAGAAACACACAGAAAAACAGGGACTTTTACCCTAGGAGCACTTTCACCCTAGGAAGACCTTGGAGGCTGGTAGTTGAGGAGGACTGGAACCCTAGAATCAAAGGAGGCCGACGGTTGGGAAAAGCTTCCAATGGAGTTTCTTCTTTCCCTTCTTCTTTCCTTTGTCCCTACTGTTTTAGTTTTGGCTTTCTCTATGAGTAGCTAAATCCCTATTGTTGAGATTAGATGTAACCAAACTGAATATTATGTATTTGCCATGATTGATTAATATGTGTTCATGCCTTCGTATTAGTGTTTGATTCCTACGCTTGATGCTTGTTATGGTCTGATCATCCATGATTTGATTCGAAGATTTGATTTGCAATGGGGACGTTCTTATCATTTCTTGATCTGGAATTAATCACCTAGTAAACCTTGCATCTAGGAATGGAGTTTGGTTTATTAGTAATCGCGTAATCCTTAATCCTAATGCAAATTCATTAATCTAGGCCACCTAAGGAATTAGGGTCTATTAGTGGATTTAGGCTCTTGACATCAAAGGAATCAGGGCTTGAGTAATTTCGTGGGTTGATTTTAATATTTGAAGCATGAATGGGAGGTATCTAGTCTTGGTATTGCATGAGGCTAAGGTTTGGTGAAATTTAATCCCAACACCTCTTTCTGCACTCCAAGTGTTTGTTAAAAGTTCCCAAAAAGACAAAAAACATTTTATTGCTTTGTTTTATGTTTTGATTTCTTTTCATTCAAAGTTTAGTCTAGATAGTTGTTTGATTTGCGAATTGGTAATTGGAAACCGATCCCTATGGATACGATAACCGGTCTTACCACCGTATTACTTGTACGACTAGGTATACTTGCCTATTTTCGTCGCAACAAGTTTTTGGCGCCGTTGCCGAGGATTGGTTTTGCCAATATCATTAGTAACAAAGGAGGTAACTAATTTAGACTTTTTTATTTTTTATTTTTCTATATATATTTGATCTTTTTGTTTTGAGTTTTTTTTTGGTAGGTGGACGAAATTCATGGACAATTATTATTATCCACCTGATGAGGAAGCCTCAAGTCACACTTTGGAGGACGACTGGTGTTTGGGAGACTGCATAGATTTGCTGAATCATATTATTCCAGCACATGTTGATAGTGTGACGGGTAGGCTTATGTATAACATCTCTGAGGAGGATTGGTAAACCTTTTGCTCGTATTTACCACCTCCACCACCATGTTTACAGCCGATTCCCAAGAGCCACATGAAGCAGAAATTGAGCAAAATCTGGTTGTGGGAATGGATCAAATTGAAGATGAAGGGGTGATGGTAGACGAGTCACAAGAAGAGGAAGTACCTTTCACAAATCCTTGGGAAACTGAGGAATGGGAATGGAATGAGCAGACACCTTTGAAAGCTGCTCTAGAACAATATTCCCAAGAACTATCCGCCTTTGAGGTCAAAGCAAGAGCCAATTGTGACTGTATCGAAGCTCTGATGCAAAACTTCAAAATGCAAGTTGAGGAAATTTGCAAACAATTAGTACAAGAGTCACATGCAGCACAATTTGAGCAAAATCTGATTTTGGGGATAGTTCAAAATGAAGATGGAGTGGTAATGGACTCCACCATGCTTGCTAAGAAGCCTGAATTTGCTGCATTAGACAAATACGTCGGCTTAAATGCATGTGTGGACACTACTAAGTTAATCCCTTCCACTTGTCTGTTAAACTTCCTCGTGAAAACACCATTTTACCCGAGAGGAAGTGAGTTCATAATTGTAGAGGTCAATGGAGTTTTCACACACTGGCTAGGTGGAATTGTGGATAGAGTCATATTGCTTCTACAATCGCCACTCCATAAACCATGGGATCAGGGTGGAGGATCTTACATCTTGAGCACCCCTTGGTCCTTATACCATAGGCTATGGGATCCAGGTGGATGCTTCTTAATGAGTCAAGCTAGTGACGTTAAAGAAGCGCTTATTGGGAGGCAACCCAAGTTTTCATAACCCTTATCTTTAGTTAGTTTTTGTTTTTGTATTTTACTCTTGAATAATTTGAGAAGATCAAGAGGAAAAATAATAAATTGAGATTTGCCAAGTGATTTCAGGGAAAGAAGGAAGGGAGAACAAGAAGACAAGGAAAAGCAAAGTCAGCAACCATCACGCCCAAGCCGTGACACTGGTCACGGCCGTGATGAGCTTAATGAGGAGACCAGAAAGGATCGCGGCCCAGCCGTGATCCCCATCACGGGCGTGATGGGAAGGACCCTGAAGACCAGAGAGCATCACGGCCTAGCCGTGATGGAGGACACGGCCGTGACAGGCAAACCCCTATGGACCAGAATGCATCACTGTCTGCCCGTGATAAGAATCACGATCGTGACCCAATTTTTATGCAATTCCTTCTGACTAGGCATGTGAGCCAGCACCCGCTACCGCCTTGGTAAGTAGTTCCATTTTTTTTCCTCTCTCCAACTTGATTAGTTACATTGGGGACAATGTAAATATTTAAGCTTGGGGTAGGGGTACTTTTGTATACTTGTGCATTTTGCATGTTGCATTCATATAGGCATAGCTTTGCATGATCACATGATTCGATTGCCCTTTGCTTAGATGTTGCATTCGATTGTGAGAACTAAGTGCCAAATAAATTGAGATAGTGAACTGTTGAACCCAATTTTCTATTCTTATGATAAGGCTACAAATAAAAATTCTTGAGATGATCTGTGATAGTTGATAATTAGTATGTGGTTTCGTAGATTTGTGTTTCTCACTGATTTTTGAACACTAAATGTGAGAATTTTGAGCCAAAAAGGGGTACTCACTAAATCTACCCCATTCTTTGTGTTAGAGTGTTATTCCTCTTGGATTGTATTTCTCTAGAACTTGACTTGAAACCGTTTTGAAGCTTACAAATTTTTGAAAACAATTTTGAAAATGATTGAGGCACTAGGTATTTTTCCGGGCTTCTGAGCTTTGATTGATGAAATGCTACCCCTTAGTTGCCCGATTTTGAGCCTTCAAGAATAAAATACTTTTCTTGGTCCCTTGAAAATTTTTGATGAATGATGCTTGATGAGAGACCTTCTAAAGTATTGCACAAAGGGTAAAAAGGTAGTTGAAAAAGTATGGGATGAGAAAATCAAAAAAACATTTCTCTTGAGCTGAAAATCTCCCTTTCTCCAAATGAAAAGAAAAAGAGAAAAAATTAGAAAAAGAAGAAGATATATATATAGAGAAGGGATGACAAAAAGAAAAGTGAGAAATAAAAAGAAAAGAAATAAAGAAAGGTGGAAAGTGAATCGAAACCCAAAAAGGTATTTTAGAAGGTGTCATGTTTTGCAATGCTTGATGTTTCGTGTAACCTTCTGAAATGTCCTTTTCTTGATTTCCCCACCTAACGATTAATTCCATGGCCCCGTTACAACCAAAGTAAAAGACCTCTTGACTCTTAACTGTTTTCATTAATAATGTAGAGATTTGGTTGATAGTCAAGCCTATGGTAGAATTCATTCCTTGAGGAAAATGGAGCGAATTGTCATATATCCGTAGACACTTGAGTGACGTGGGAAAGAATGCCAAGCAAAATATTAAGCTTGGGGTGATTTTCAGGTGAGAAAGAGTGCCTGAATCAGTGAGAATATGAGTATAAGAAACCTAAGCTTCTAATTGGACTTGAAACTGATTGTCTCTTGCTGAATTATTTGAAAATGCCTGTTACTTGGATTAGTTACTACTCGGGTTCTGATGACAACCAAATGGTGAGGTTGCCTTTGATGATCTTTTTGGTTGAATTTTAACAATTAATTTGCGTAACAATTTTTGAGATTAAAATAAAGGGAAGAAAAGAAACAAATGGATGGAGAATAGAGATGGTGATGGCGCCACAAACTAGAGAGTTTGATAAGCCAAGTGAGGTTCGCCACAAGAATCGTGGATTCTTGATAAGAACAAGATGGCTCAACCAAGAACCAAAGAGAGACAATTCCCTCACAAATGGATTTAATCCAAATTCAACATCCAAGTTACCATTTCATGTGTTTAGGCATGTTACATATAGGGGTGTGGCTGCCAACATTTGGCTTCACCCTTTGTCTTCCCAATGATTCCATAACCCCCACATAACTAGCCTATTCATGACTTACTAAATTCACACTTAACTCAACCACTTAATAGTGACTTATTACCCTCTCTCTATCATTATGTAGCAGCCACACTTATTTCTCAAATTAAAAGTGTAACTCCCACATAATTAACAAAACATAAAAAGTCTAAAAACTTAAAGGAGTTACTATTGGTATGCAAACCAACAAGATTCCTCCCACTATGCACCCAAATTCGAAATTCTTCATAAAACCCAAGTTTATTGCACTTTATTTAATAGAAATAAACTAGAAAATGATAATATGTGAAGTGGACGTCCAAGCCCATCACGGGTCTTCAAGTTGGATGAGATAAGTAACCATTTTGTCCTCCACTCCATCAAGACTTGAACTTGGGCTTGTTTCCGTCAAGGTTGACAAAATTTGGTTTAGAACTTCTTGGGCTTTCTTGGCACTTGCACTTGTCTTAGACCCACCAAGTCCTTTTAGTGCTCCTTGGTCCATGCTCCTTATTGGGCTCATATCAGGTTCTTAGTTCACTATCCGTGATCTGATTATCTATATCTTCTGGCCTTAGTGATTGCTTGAGGACAAGCAATTGAATAAGCTTGGGGTGATTTGATAGTGTGATTTTGCATCATATTTCATGTACATTTTTTCATGAATTTTCATATAGTTTAGGCTTGATTAGTTTGATTTTGGATAGTTTTTACCTTGGAACGGGTAAGGCGGTTTCGTGGTGTTGTTTTGCAGGAATTAATGATAAAATGCTCAAAATTGACCACGATGGAGCCGGATGGAGATTGATCTTGAAAAGTGAAGAAAAGGAACCAAACAGAGCCCATCATGGCCTGGCCGTGATGGCCATCACGACCATGATCAAGCAGAGCAGAAGGCAAAAGTCAGAAGCTGTCACGGCCGTGACAGACCAATTGGTGGAAACAGAAGCGATCAAGGCCTAGCCGTGATGAGTGTCACGGCCGTGATGCTCCAAAGTTGAAAGCGCGCCCATTCCAGAACACGTCACAGCCTGGCCGTGACGACCATCACGGTTGTGATGCGGGGCCACTCTATAAATAAAGAGCGCAACATACAGAAAAGAGAGAGGCTGGGAACCCTAGTGGAGACCAGAAACACACAGAAAAATAGGGACTTTTACCCTAGGAGCACTTTCACCCTTGGAAGACCTTGGAGGCTGGCAGTTGAGGAGGACTGGAACCTTAAAATCAAAGGAGGCCGACGGCTGGGAAAAGCTTCCAATGGAGTTTCTTCTTTCCCTTCTTCTTTCCTTTGTCCCTACTATTTTAGTTTTGGCTTTCTCTATGAGTAGCTAAATCCCTGTTGTTGGGATTAGATGTAACCAAACTGAATATTATGTATTTGCCATGATTGATTAATCTGTGTTCATGCCTTCTTATTAGTGTTTAATTCCTACGCTTAATGCTTGTTATGGTCTGATCATCCATGATTTGATTCTAAGATTTGATTTGCAATGGGGACGTTCTTATCATTTCTTGATCTGGAATTAATCACCTAGTAAACCTTGCATCTAGGAATGGAGTTTGGTTTATTAGTAATCGCGTAATCCTTAATCCTAATCCAAATTCATTAATCTAGGCCACCTAAGGAATTAGGGTCTATTAGTGGATTTAGGCTGTTGCCATCTAAGGAATCAGGGCTTGAGTAATTTCGTGGGTTGATTTTAATATTTGAAGCATGAATGGGAGGTATCTAGTCTTGGTATTGCATGAGGCTAAGGTTTGGTGAAATTTAATCCCAACACATCTTTCTGCACTCCAAGTGTTTGTTAAAAGTTCCCAAAAAGACAAAAAACATTTTATTGCTTTGTTTTATGTTTTGATTTCTTTTCATTCAAAGTTTAGTCTAGATAGTTGTTTGATTTGCGAATTGGTAATTGGCAACCGATCCCTGTGGATACGATAACCGGTCTCACCACCGTATTACTTGTACGACTAGGTATACTTGCCTATTTTCGTCGCAACAGTGGACTGCTGGCATTGGTGCTTTTATGTCCAATGTGGATATGTAACTTCGAGGTTGCCTTCCTGAGATAGTTTGGATCCACATGCATAACGGAGTAGCGGAGTAGTGTTGCACCGCATAGCATATGTTGGTTGGGATGACATGTTGATGTGATTATATTATGTTATGTTGTATATTGCTATGCCATGTTATGATGTATGTTCATCTTGCTTAACCATCTCCATGCCATTGTGTTTACATGATTTCTTACTCCCCGTTTTATCCGTTTCTGTTGTAGGCATGTATCTCTTTATGTAGAGGACGTGAGCAGCCAGTGGAGGAGCGACTCTGAGGAGTCGCGATTCTATCTAGGATGTTTAATTGTTTTAGCAGTTATAATTTGTTGTTAGTTTCAGTTTCAGTTGTATTCCTAGGATTTTATTCCGTAACGGTTATACCAGCTCTGTATATGACATCGGGGTTGGGTTATGTTTATGCCACGTTTACGTTTATGGTTTTTTTATATTTAAAACTATGTTTCTTTCCGCGTTGGGATGTGACAATGCGGTATCTTTTATCCAGTTTTTATTTTAATTAAATAAATGCAGGTTTTTAATATTACCCTGTTTATGTAAATGTTTTATAAATAATATGCAGGGTAGAGGGTGTGACATTTAGCGGTATCAGAGCAGTCTGTCCTATCAGGTCGTGGTATGAGTCTGTTGTGAGTCTGTTGTGTGCTCTTGTTTGAATTGTCTATACTTGTTATAGACAATTATGCTTAAAGTTATGAGCCTATCACTTTTTCTTGCTTAAGTTCTCTATATTTATTGTCTGTTTGGACATGTACAGGAACTCATGGAAAGAAGAGGCAGAAACAATCGAGCAATTGTTAATGCGTTGGCACTCCTTGCTAATGCAATCGATCTAGTGCAGAACAACAACAACGGACGACCGACTGAGTTTCGGGGTCTTGACAAGTTCCGGCGAAACAATCCGCCGTCTTTCAGAAGAGCTTATGATCCCGAGGGAGCTTTGTTGTGGATGAGGGAGATCGAGAAGGTCTTCAGAGCTATGGACTGCAATGACCAACAACGGGTTATCTTCGCCACCTTCATGCTCAATGAGGAGGATGGACACTAGTGGGAGAACTGACTGTCGTCAGAGGATGGTGGCTAAGGGTACAACAGTCACCTGGGCTATTTTCAGAGATAGGTTCTTGGAGAAGTATTATCCTGCGGATGTACGTGACAAGAAGGAAATGGAATTCTTGGCACTGAAGCAGGGAAATATGTCACTGGGTGAGTATACGGCTAAGTTCGAGGAGTTGGCTAGGTATTACACACCTTATCAGGTCATGGTGGATGATCGGTCAAAGTGTGTAAAGTTCGAGGACGGTCTTCGTCCGGAGGTCAAGCAAGCGATCTGTTACTAGGAGATCAGAGTCTTCCCAACCTTGGTGAACAAGTTCAGGATCTTTGAAGATACCTACAAGTCCAGGGTTACTAGTTTCAGAAATTCAGATAGTCAGGGCAGCAAGAAGATCGAGCAGAAGGACAAGGGTAAGCAGCGTTACGCTCCAGGTGGACGGGATTTCAAGCAGAGTGGAAGGAAGCCATAGTTTTCTTATGATAGGTCCAGGAGTGGCAACTCTAATGCCTCTAGACCCATGAAGTGCAGCAAGTGCGGCGCACCAGATCACTTCACTACCCAGTGCAAGGAATCAAACGTCATCTGCTTTAGGTGTGGCAAGTCTGGTCACATCAGTCGGGATTGTGGAGGAGCGAAGTCAGAACTTCCAAGTGCTAGCAAGAGTCAGCAGTCTTAGGCTAATCGACTGAAGACCACTGGGAGAGTCTTTACTCTTAGTGGAGCTGAGGCCTCCGAGTCTGATGACTTGACTCAAGGTATGTGCTTAATTGATGATACTCCTTTAACTGTATTGTATGACTCGGGTGCTACGCACTCGTTTATATCACATTATAGGGTCAAGAGTCTTAATTTTCCTGTTACCTTTCTTGAGTATGATTTGGTTGTCTCTATGCCTACGAACAAACATGTTCTTACTTCTCATGCATGCAAGAACTGTCATATCACACTTAATGGTAGAACCTTTATTGTAAATCTTGTGTGCTTACCTTTAAAGGACCTTGATGTCATTTTTGGCATAGACTGGTTATCTTCCAACCACGTCCTTTTGAATTATTTTGATAAAACCATAGTTTTTCGAACTCCTGTGGAGTCTAAGGATCCAATCTTTCTCACTACCAACCTTGTTAGAGCTTCGATGAAAGACGAAGCCCAAGTGTACATGATGTTGTCTTCCCTGGAAGTAGAGAGCCCTCCTGATGTCGGAAGTGTGCCTGTTGTGCGGGAATTTCCTGAAGTGTTCCCAGGGGATGTTTATAACTAGTGCAATAAGTGCTTTTTACGGGAACGTTTTACGTCAGTTGACCATATGTTTGACGTTAAAAATGAGGCCATGGCAGTTTTGTAAATATTAATTCACTAATTGTGTCAGTTGTGTAATGAACTGACGTTAAAAGTGATTTGAAGAATTATTAACACTTTTAACGTCAGTTGTTTATACAACTGACGTTACAAGTGTTATTTTTACTTCAGTTAAATAAATAACTGACGTAAATAATCCTATATTCCTCTGAAACTCATTCCTATCTTTCTTTCGTTGTCATCTCCCTGTTGTCACTCTTAACGCAGATCACTCCATATATAGTGCAGTTTATTTCTAATCTTTTTTTTTAAACAAGTTTATTTTTAATCTTAATTAATTAGCTTGAATTAGTAAACAAATTCTTGTGCAAAGCGGAGTGAAAGGGATGACGGGGATGAAATAAAGTGAGGGAATCACATTACGTGATTCACCCAACCTTACCGTCCATGTTACGTGATTTACTCAAGCTCAGAAGTTTTTTGACCATTAAGACGGAGACCTTTAAGTCTAGGTATAGGAAGAAGTAACAAAAGTCTCAAATATGATAGAGCCATATTGTGAAGGAATAGAAAACGCACGAAATATAGAGGAAAAGAAGAGGGGGGTGTATTACAGACTGATACAGAAGAATGGTACTTTATATAGAGAATAGAGACTACCTGATTTTCTTGAAAATTGATCTATAAACTTAATGCTCATTAAGAGGATTAAGTTACAAGGTGCATGGGTAAGCAGCACAGTAGTCATAGGAATGAATGTTTTTGCAGAAACTTATACACTTTTAATGTCAGTTGTCTTCAACAACTGACGTTAAAAGTGTTTTTAAAATAAAAAATATTTATTTTTAACGTCAGTTGATTAATACAACTGACGTTAAATAGATGACTTTTAACGTCAGTTGTTACAAACAACTGACGTAAAATGCTTTTTTAAATATGGTTTTTAATTATAATGTTTACACCCGTTCTTGTTCTTCACTTCGCTCTATACGTCTCTGTTCTTCTCTTTTCATCACGCTCACGCTCACGCTCACTCTCACTCTCACTCTGCCCTAATCGCGAGCTCCTCTCCACCGCAACCACCGCGAGGGCTTCTTCGCCACCACCGTAAGGTACACTCTTAACCCTAACTCTATCTTTCTCGCTCAATATTCTTTGCAATAACTTGACATATCTCTCTCCCCTTCCCGCGCACTAACTCTCCTTGTCCCTCTGCTCTCAGTAACCACATCGAACGTTGGCCACCACTCGAGCTCCCCTCCCCACCACCACGCGAGCACCTATTTCTGGTGAGTCTTTAGGTCACATTTTTTTATTTTTGGTTTTGAGTGTATGTTGAAACTGTAGTCTCTGTAGTTGAAACTTGAAACTGTGAGTTTGAGTTGTTTGGAATGTCTCTATTTTTGGTCGTGGGTTTTGTGTTTTCTCTTGTTTTTCTTCTGCTATCATGACCTATTTCAAAATGGGAAGAAATCTAGAGTTGCTTGTAGCATGTGACATCAACAATATATTGCTCATTGCTCAACCTGAAAATGGTGTAAATTTGAAATAGTTTTTAAACGCCTTGCTTCTATATATCATGCTCTCTTGATAAGATATACATGGTTGACGGGATTTCAAAAACTAGTTTTCAATTAGGATTTCAAAAACTAGTTTTCAATTAGGATTTCAAAAAATAGTTTTCAATATCCCTTATTGTCCTTATATTGGATATATGTTTTGTATATCTACAGAACCTATCTAGTTATGGATCGTAGTTGGATGGTTTGTAAGCGCACTAGTGCTAAGTATTTGAAGGGGGGAGAATTTATAGAATTTGCTCAAAGGAATTTTCCTAACAGTGATGGAATGTTCTGTTGTCCTTGTGTCAAGTGTTTGAATACGAGGAAATGAACGGTGAAGGATATACTTACTCATTTGATTTGTGAAGGGATTTGCTTGAGTTATACAAGATGGATATGGCATGGTGATGTGTTGTTGAGTAGTACAACAAGTGTCTCCCAAAGTGAGGACGTTGACGTAGATATGGAGGA
The DNA here is from genome assembly GCA_030762895.1 of Sophora flavescens. Classification (NCBI taxonomy): domain Eukaryota; kingdom Viridiplantae; phylum Streptophyta; class Magnoliopsida; order Fabales; family Fabaceae; genus Sophora; species Sophora flavescens. The sequence goes on along the minus strand of CM061064.1, from coordinate 110,544,512 downwards.
TGATGGAGTAGAGGACATGATCTGTGATATTGGACAAGAATCTTTTCATCGAGCTCATGTGTATGATAGGTTGTGCGGTGATGCGGATAAGCCTTTATATCCAGGGTGTACTACTCATACACGGTTGTCGACGGTGCTAAAATTGGTTTGTGTGAAGACGAGAAATTGTTGGACCGATAAAATCTTCACGGAATTGCTTTAAGTGTTGAAAGACTTACTTCCGGAGGACAACACATTGCCTGACCGTAACTTTGAGGCCAAGAAAGTATTGTGTCCGATGGGTATGGAGTATAAGAAGATACACGAATGCCCCAATGATTGCATATTGTACACCGGTGATCATGAAGACATTCATGATTGCCCCAAATGTGGGTTATCACGATACAAAGTGAAGGGTGGTGATGATGATGATCTTGATGATGTGAGAAAAAAGGGTCCTCCTGCGAAGGTGTTGTGGTATCTTCCAATAATTCCAAGGTTCAAGCGATTGTTTGCCAATGCGAAAGATGCGAAGAATCTTAGATGGCATAATGATGAGAGGAAACGTGATGGAAAGGTTCGTCATCCTGCTGATTCTATGCAATGGAAGAATATTGATACTATGTTTCCGGATTTCGCCGATGAGCCAAGAAACCTAAGGCTTGGACTTGCTACGGATGGAATGGATCCTTATGGTAACATGAGTAGTATTCATAGTTCATGTCCTATTCTGTTGATAATTTACAACCTGCCCCCTTGGTTGTGCATGAAGAGCAAATACATGATGTTGTCTATGATGATTTCGGGCCCAAAGCAACCGGGAAATGACTTAGATGTTTATCTAAGTCCCTTGATTGAAGACTTGAAGATGTTGTGGGTGGAAGGTGTTCATGTAGTTGATGGGTATTCTCATGAGACTTTCAAACTTCGTGCCATGTTATTTTGCACCATCAACGACTTTCCAGCATATTGTAACTTGTCTGGGTACAGTGTTAAGGGGCATAAAGCATGCCCTATATGTGAAGAAGGCACATGCTACACTCAGTTGCATCATGGAAAGAAGACGGTTTACCTTGGGCATCGGAGATTTCTTAGACGTGATCACCCATATCGTAAGATGAAAAAAAATTTTAATGGATGCCAAGAGACAGAAGAAGCTCCGGCGGTCTTAATTGGAGAGCAGGTTTATCAGAGGGTAAAGGGCATCGTTGTTATATTCGACAAGTCCAAAAAGAAAGGTAAAGCTGCTGAGAAAAACATATGGAAGAAGAGGTCGATATTCTTTGATCTTCCATACTGGCGCAAGTTTGATGTCAGACATTGCATTGATGTGATGCATGTGGAGAAAAATGTGTGTGATAGTGTGATCGGGACGCTTCTCAACATTCAGGGCAAGACAAAGGATGGTGTGAATGCTCGTCTCGACCTCGTTGCTATGGGTATATGAGAGCAGTTAGCTCCAGTTGTTAAGGATGGTATGCGGACTTATTTGCTGCCAGCATGTCATACTTTGTCAAAAAAAAAGAGACAAAGTTTCTGCGGGTGTCTTCAGGGCATCAAAGTTCCACATGGTTACTCTTCAAATATGAAGAGGCTTGTCTCTAGTGATCTTAAATTGGTTGGCTTAAAGTCTCATGATTGTCACATCTTGATGCAACAACTTCTGCCCGTTGCTATTCGTGGTATTGCTCCAAAAAATGTGAGACATGCCATTACTCGGTTGTGCTCATTCTTCAATTCTATATGTAACAAAGTCGTTGACCCTCGTATGTTGGATGACTTGGAAGTTGAGGCTGCTACAATCTTGTGCCAATTTGAGATGTACTTTCCTCCTTCCTTTTTCGACATAATGGTTCACTTAATTGTTCATTTGGTGAGGGAAATTAGATTCTGTGGGCCAGTTTTTCTGAGATGGATGTACCCAGTTGAGCGCTACATGAAGATCTTGAAAGGGTACGTGAATAATCCTCATCGTCCGAAAGCATCTATTGTTCAAAGGTATGTTGCAGAAGAAGCTATTGAGTTTTGTTCGGACTACCTTCATAACACGGATCCTATAGGGGTTCCTAAGCCTCGGCATGATGAGATAAGATGTCAAGGTAAAGGTACACATGGCTTAAGAATTAATAACAAGGGTCGGGAGGAAGTTCTTCGAGTACATTTGTATGTATTGAACAACATCGATTCTGTTCAACCTTTCTTATTTGAACATAAAAGAAAAGTCAATCAAGAAAACCCTCGAATAAGTAAAAGGTGGTTGTTGAACAAGCATAACAAGACTTTCTTACCATGGTTCAAGGAAGAAATGCTTAAGGATGGTAGTACTGCTTCTGATGACGTAAGATGGCTAGCACGTGGGCCTAGCTTCAACGTCATATGTTGGAGCGGATACGACATCAATAACTTTTCCTTTTATATAAAGGAACAAGATAACAAGAGTACCATGCAAAATAGTAGGGTTATGATCATGGCCGAAGCAATGCACTTCTCTAGTGCAAAGGACACAAAACCCATTAAAGCACCGACACCTTACTTTGGATATATTGAAGATATTTGGGTGCTCGATTACACTAAGCTTACGATTCCGGTTTTTAAATGTAAGTGGGTTGATAGTAACGGTGGTGTAAAAACTGACGAATTGGGATTCACATTGGTAGACCTCAACAAGTTAGGTCATATAAATGAGCCTTTCATAATGGCTTCCCAAGCAAAACAAGTGTTCTACATCACTGATCCTTCTAACAAAAGGTTGTCCGTGGTTCTCCAAGGAAAAAGCTTGTATAATGGTAGTGATGAAAATCAAGATTCAAATCTTGATATTCCTGAGACTCCTTCTTTTTCAACAAACATGCCTACTATAATCGAGGAGACACGGGTGGACGATGTACATGCCACTCGTGATGATCATCACAAAGGGATATTGATATAGGTAGTTTAAACTCAGTATACATTTATTTTTATTTATACTTCTGTATTTATTTTTAGTTATAACCTATTTTAATAAATATATATTGTTTCTGAACAGGCATACATATGGATCTGTCGGATGACCCACATGCCCGGGAGGACACTGTGGGGCCTACGCAGGACCCGATCGCGCCTACGCCTGATTCTAGTGTAAGTTTACATGTTATATAATATCTTTAGTCCTTCTTTTTTATGTAAGTTTATAATGTTACAACCCTCTATTTTATCATTTTTTTTGTCCATACAAACATACAGTCTCAGAGGAAACGGGGTAGAGGAGCCACGACTTTGAAGAAATTAGAGAAGGCCAAGCAAAGCGGATAGAAGCTTGAGGTGTGCTTTGATGCTAATCTAATGCCCCAGGGACCCCGTGCTAAAGAATTTAAAAAGTGGGTGTTTCTATAAGCGAAGCATCACGTTAGCATCAACTACAACCATTGGAATGACGTTCCACAGAACGTTAAGGATCAGATTTCGGAGGCTATCATTGTATTTTACCTTTACATTCTTTTGATTTACATTATTAGATAATTATCCGTGTTATAATCCATCCAGTTGTTATGTATTTAATGTGTAGGTAGCTTAGACTGTGCCAAATGACGAGGATCATCGTACGAAATGTATGAAAATGGCATCAAAGCGTTGGAATGGGTTCAAGCATGATCTTACCAGGTACTATGTATCTGGGAAGAAGCGGCTTGATAAGATGTTCTCAGATTATCCCTGGATTGATCAGGATACTTGGGATATGTTTGCTAGGAGTCGACAGGATGAAGAATTTCAGGTTGGTTGATTAAGTTAATTTTGTATGCTTCTTATAGATCATTTAACTGTATTTAATTATGTGTTTTTGTTTGAATAGGCTAAGGCAGAGAAGGGTAGGCAGAATCAGGTGAAGAACGTCCACAGCCACACCATGTCTCAGGGTGGTTACGAGACTCGGATCGAGGAGATGATGGCGGATAGGCTGAGGGTGACACAGGAAGAGCACGCTGCTAGGATAGAAAGAGGAGAGGTGCCTGAGGGCACACCATTAAGTCCTCCGTCAGACATCGACCGCGAGGATGTCTGGTTAGCCGGCCGCATGACAAAGACAGGCACTTTTAAAGTTGATGCCACTCGCGAAGTGGCAGATAAGATTGTAAGTAAATAATTAACTTCATTTCAATTGATATTTGTATAGATATTTTTAACACTTTTCACTTGCACGTTTTTTCATTTCTTCATTGTAGATGGATCTTAAAGCACAATGCTCCCAGGGCTCATTTGTCCCTTCTGGACGGCGGGACATCTTGATGACTGCTCTAGGCAAGAAACACCATCCTGGTCGGGTTATCGGTATTCCTGGGAACGTGACCATCAGAGAATATTATGGTAAGTCTGCTTCACGAAAGCAGGTCGTCGATGAGGCATCAATTTTGGAATCCATGACTCAGCAACTCATCTCCAACCCTGTTATTACAACGCATCTGATGAAAAACTTGCTATCCAACCCAGAATTCAAGGAGGCGCTTGCTAGAGAGCTTTCCTCCGTCGGTTCATCCCAGGACACCGCAGGACATGCCAACCCTTCACATGTGAGCACAAAAGAGAGTTATAGTAGGGCACATGTGGACTGTGGAGGACGATGAGTTGGCAGCTAGGGAGCGGGAGTTGGAAGTCCAACGCCATGAGCTTGAGTTGGAAATGCAAAGGCGTGAGCTTCAGTTGGACTTCAAACGCCGTGAGCTCGAAATGGTAACAAATCTATGTATTCATTATTAATGTCCAAATTAGTCAAATAATTACTTGTGTTTTTTTTTAATTATCAATAACTTAACTATTTTATTTTTCCTAAATTGAAGGCCAAGTCGACGTCGGTGTCGCTGTTACCTGTCACTCGTTTGTTCTCACTTGGTGAGGATTATGCCTTTGAGATTTTTGAATGTCCATTGGAGCACGATGGATGGGTCGCACGCCCAAATCAACAGAGGATATTTTCCTTCTGTGGTGAACATCTCGGGCACGCCTGCAGAGATAACGTCTGGATGGCCAGCACGGTTTTGAGTCTCTGGTGCACGTAAGTTAATTTTAATTTTATAACTTATTTATTTTTGGTATTTTTCTATTTAATAATTTATTTTAATTTTAATATATATATTATGTAATTAACATCCACACCTTTTCATATCTTAGGTATCTCTATCGTCTTCAGCTTGATAAGGGCGTTGCATCAGTTTACGGCTTCTTAGATCCGTTAATCCTTATGCCCCAATTCTTTGCTGGCGATGCATTTAGTAAATACATAGGGAACTTGATGGGAGACAATCTGAAAGAATTATATCTGGCTCCCTACTGTATGAATAACCATTGGCAGTTGTTCGTACTTCACCCGTCTAGGCATACTGTCATATTCTTATGCTCTCTCCACCAAAAGCCGCCACAGGAGGTGGTGGTAGCTGTAATACGTAAGTAACTAATCTTAAATTTAATTTAAGTTTTAATATCAGTTGTTTTTAGTTTATTACACACATGATATATGAATTTGTTAATTGACATGATTATTTGTTTATGATAGCGCGCTGAAGGCGAGTAGCATAAGTTGCACCAACGGGAGAAGTAGGACTTCTAAGGCTAAAGGAAATCCTGAATGGATCATCCTCAAGTTTTGGTAGTTCATTTATCAAATAATTAATACTATAATTACTAATTTATATGTATATTTAACTGACATTGAAATTAATTTTGTTTGTAGTCTTGATTTCAACCTGACGGGTGGTCGTGCGGCTATTATGTGATGCTTCATATGCTGAACATAGTCTCCGCATCTATTACGGATGGATGGAAGAAGGTAATATTTAAACAACTTATTAAATTATATATTATAGTTTTGGTGATGACTTGCGTTAATGTTATTGTTATTATTTGAACGTGTGTAGGCATTTAACGACCAATCGCCTCTTCAAAAAGATGAGTTTAGAAACTTGAGGATGCGCTTAGCAGAATTCTTCTTCAAGTATGCTGCTGAAAAAGGAATTGACAAGATACCTCCACAATACTTAGATGAATATTTTTTTTGTTAGACTTTAGAAACTAATTAATAACATTTATATATATATATATATATATTTATTTAGATATATATATATATATATATACTTAGATTGGTAGTTTTGTTTTTAGACATTAGAGACTAAAATTTATATATATATATATATATATACTTGTAGATAGTTATGTTTTTCCTATACATGGGTTTTGGTTTTAAGTCCCCCCATTGTTCCTTTGTATATTTCTTTTCTTTTTGTTAATATTGAAATTTAAGGGTAGTGTTTGCAATTCTGTAATGTGTGTGATATTCTGTGTTACTGAGATATTTACTGAATGCAGGGATAGCTGAGGGGAGTGATATTTTAAAACTGAATTTAAAAAAAAATCTATTAACGTTAGTTGTATCAAACAACTGACGTTAATAGTATTTTCTAAAATATATAGTACACTATTAACGTCAGTTGTATTAGGAAACTGACGTTAAAAATAAAACCTTTAACGTCAGTTCTTTAACACAACTGACGTTAGTTTTAACAACATTAACATCAGTTGTGTTAAAGAACTGATGTTAATAGTTTTATATTTAACGTCAATTGTTTAAACAACTGACATTAAAATATTAACTATTAACGTCAGCTGTATTTACGTCAGATAATATTCTAACGTATAAAATCAATTTTAACTGACGTAAAAAGCACTTATTGCACTAGATAACTTGCCCCCTAAGAGAGATGTCGAGTTCACCATAGACTTAGTGCCTGGCACCGGGCCAATATCCATAGTGAAGTTGACACAGGCAAAGACAAGAAGGGGTGTTGAATTGTGTTTGTTAATAGTTTTCGAAAATAACCTTTTTAAGATATTCTCTCAAGCAGAAGATAAATCAAGGTACACACGCAGAAAAAGACTTTTGAAAGATTAACAAAATTCAAGTTCAAGACCCCCACAATTAGAATAAATAAAAACTGTAAAAGGAAAGGGTTAGAAGAATGTACACAAATATTTTATACTGGTTCACTCTCTTCCAACCAAGAGCTACGTCCAGTCCCTTCTACTTGAAGGTTTTATCCACTATTCTCCAAATAGATTACAAGTATTCAACACCTCTTCAGGCTACAAGTATTCTTTCTCTACCAAGCCTCTTCAGGCTCTAACTCTAACTAAGAGATTGTTTGTTTATGATCTGCTTACTCACTATATGTGAGGATATGAAAGTTTAAGATCAAATGAACATTATAGAGATATTCAAGCTAAAGAAGAAGACAGACTATTGCACTTGAAAGATTATTGGAATGTTAATTGTAAATTGGCAAAAGTTGCTTCTTCAATAGACATGGTCGTCTATTTATAGTGAGCTTCATCTTCTCTTGAAAATCTTCGACAGTCTTGAATAAACTTCCCTTGAACAACTCAGTTAGCTTTCCAAGCCTTGGTTAAACAGAAAAGGTCAAACCATTAGTTCCCAATTCTTAATAAAAGAAAGGAAACTAGAAGAGGGAGAAACCATTACCTACACCGATTGGCACAGATGAACTAGACGCTCCCAAGAGTCTCTAAAGCTCCAACAATGGAATTGGTTTAGAGAGAAAAGGGAAGAAAGGGTTCGTCATGCAAACTAGATAAGACTTGTTAGATCTCAAATGAAACTTTGTCATGAAAATTTAATTCTTTTTTTAACATCAAAACACGGAGATTATTAAACCAAAACCACTTTGGTTCCAACACATAGCGCCCTATAGAATGTCTCCTCTAGAGCTAGCTGAGTTGAAGAAATAGATAGAGGATCTTATCCAGAAGCAGTTAATTAGGCCTAGCGTATCCCCCTGGATCTTATCCAGTGTTGCTAGTTAAGAAGAAGGATGACATTATGAGGTCGTGTGTCGACTATCGACAGCTCAACAAGGTGACCCTTAAGAATCAGTATCCCTTCCCTAGGATTGAAGATCTTATGGACTAGTTGATAGGCCCTTGCATCTTCTCGAAGATAGATTTGAGGTCAGGGTACCATCAGATTCGGGTTAAGTTTGAGGACATCCCGAAGACAGCATTTAGGATGCGTTATGGTCACTATGAGTACTTGGTTATGCCCTTTGGTGTGACCAATGCTCCTGCTGTGTTAATGGATTACATGAACAAGACCTTTCACCCTTACTTGGATAAGTTTGTGGTGGTTTTCATAGATGACATCTTATTGTACTCCAAGACCAAGAGGAACACCTGAGGGTTTTCTTGCGGAACCTTTTGGGAAAGCAATTGTATGCTAAGTTGTCTAAGTGTGAGTTTTGGTTAGAGGAGGTGAGTTTCTTAGGACATGTCATCTCTAAAGGTGGCATTATCGTGGATCCGGCTAAGGTAGAGACGGTGCTCCAGTGGGAAGCATTGAAGTCAGTGACCGAGATTAGGAGTTTCTTGGGTTTAGCAGGGTACTATAGGAGGTTCATAGAAGGTTTCTATAAGTTAGCTTTACCCTTAACCCGTCTCACCAAGAAGGGACAGTTGTTTGTGTGGGACTCTATGTGTGAAGAGAGTTTCCAAACCCTTAAGGATAGGTTGACATCAGCACCAGTGTTAGTTTTTCCCGATCCTAGTAAACCTTTCGTAGTGTACTGTGATGCATCAAATCAAGGTTTAGGTGGAGTGCTGATGCAAGATGGTAAGGTAGTAGCTTATGCCTCTAGGCAGTTGAAACCCATGAGAAGAACTACCATATCCATGACCTAGAGTTAGGAGTTGTGGTATTTTCCTTAAAGATCTGGAGGCATTACCTTTATGGAGCAAAGTTTGAGGTCTTTAGTGATCGTAAGAGTTTGAAGTATCTCTTTGATCAGAAGGAGTTGAATATGAGGCATCGTAGGTGGATGGAGTTTTTAAAGGATTATGAGTTTGATCTAACCTACCACCCAGGAAAGGCCAATATGGTGGTAGATGCCTTAAGTAGGAAAACCTTGCACGTCTCAGCTTTGATGGTTAGGGAGATGGATCTGATTGAGGAGTTTAGAGACCTGAGTTTAGCTTGGGAAGTTACCCCTAAGAGCATTAGGCTTGGAACCTTGAAGGTTACCAACAGTTTGATGGATCATGTTAGAAAGGGTGAGAAGTTAGATCAATTTCTCTTTGACCAGGGAGAGTTGCTCGCTCAGGGTAGAAGCCTTAGTTTTAAGGACGGAAGTGACGGAGTGTTGAGGTTCAAAGACAGAGTCTGTATACCAGACGTCCCGGAGCTTAGGAAGTTGATCCATGAAGAAGGACATAGGAGTGGACTGAGAGTGCACCCAGGTGCCACTAAGATGTATCAGGATCTTAAGCGGATGTTTTGGTGGCCTAGGATGAAGAAAGATGCAGCTGAGTTTGTGTACGCTTGTTTCATGTGCCAAAAGGCTAAGATAGGACACTAGAAGCCATCAGGAAATTTACAACCTTTAAGTATCCCAGAATGGAAGTGGGACAATATGTCCATGGATTTTGTGTCTGGACTCCTTAAGACTCCATCTGGTTTTGAGGCTATATGGGTTGTTGTGGATAAATTGACTAAGTCCCCCCATTTTATCCCTATGAACATGGAATACCCTTTGGAAAAGTTGGCTAAGCTGTACATCAGAGAGATAGTTAGGTTACATGGTGTACCCTCTAGCATAGTATCTGATAGAGACCCGAGGTTTACCGCTAGGTTTTGGAATAGTTTGCAAGAGGCTTTAGGAATGAAGCTTAGGCTTAGTTCAGCTTATCACCCACAGACTGATGGTCAGTCTGAGAGAACCATCCAGTCCTTAAAGGACTTGCTTAGAGCTTGTGTGCTAGAACAGTCGGGTAGTTGGGACAAGTTCTTGCCTCTGATAGAGTTTACCTACAACAACAGTTTCCAGTCTAGTATCGGGATGGCACCTTATGAAGCTCTTTCTAGGAGGAGATGTAGGACACCCTTGTGTTGGAGTGAACCTAGTGATAATGTTGTGTTAGGACCTGAAGTCACTAGTGGAAAATATACATTAGACGGGAAAGGTTTACGTCAGTTAACCAAAAGCTAGGCGTTAAAAAGGAGGCGGTGGCAGTTTTGTAAATATCAGACTTCATTAATTCAATTTTGACGCCAGTTATTGTAAGGACTGACGTTAAAAGTGAGTCACTTAACTTTTAACGTCTGTTCTTTCATCAACAGACGTTAAAGGTTATTTTAATAATTTTTTTTAGCTAGTATACGTACCCTTCTGCATTGCCTTCCTCAAAGTTTTAGTTTTACTTTCTTTGATGTTTTGTGTTTCTATTTTGAAAACTAAAATCTATGTGCGAAGTAAAAATGCTATAAGTTGAATCAATAACCCAAACCGGATCTCATTCATAAGGTGTATCAATAATACAATTACAAGATACATTCAAAATTTTAAAATCCTATAAAAAGTTACATTGAAAGGGTTTTAAATCCTAAACATTTGTTGAGGCTTCGTTCCCTTCACGGGTGAGCAAGAGAGGAGATTCGAGCGACTGAGTTTTCCAAAGTCACTGAGCAAGGGTGCACTCGATCTGTTTCAACAATGGTCTTGGAACAGTCACTTGCTTTCAAAGCTGAGGTTTTGGAACTGTAGCTACCGATTCTCCGGAAGGATGATAAGGTGAGCAACTCACATTATGTGATTTACACAACCTTATCACCCATGTTATGTGATTTACACAACCTCAGAAGTTGTTTGACCATTAAGACAAAGATCTTTGAGTCTAGGAATAGGAAGAAAGAGTGATGAAGTTAATCTCCATGGCAGAGCCATATTGTGAAGCGGAAAAATAAAAGGAACGAAGGAAGCTATTTATAGGAGCAGGGGATGAAGTTACTAGGCGTCGTAAGTTGCTAAAAAATTAAGTTGATCATTAAGAGCATTAGGTTCCAAGGCGCATTGGGAGTTGGCAGTCATATATTATAAACGTGCAGAATAGAAAACGCACGAAGGAATAGGAAGAAATAGACCTTTAAGTCTAGGTATAGGAAGAAATAACAAAAGTCTCATAGCCATATTGTGAAGGAATAGAAAACGCATGGGTAAGTAGCAGAGTAGTCATGGTTAGTAGCACAGTAGTCAAAGGAATGAATGTTTTTTAACGTCAGTTGTTTAATACAACTGACGTTAAACAAAGACTTTTAACGTCAGTTGCTTACGAGAACTGACGTAAAATGTTGTTTTATTTTTGGTTTTTGATTATAACGTTTACACCCGCGTGCCTTCTACACTTCCCTCTATACGTCTCTGTTCTTCTCTTTTCATCACGCTCACTCTCACTCTCAACTCTCACTCTCACTCTCACTCTCACTCTGCCCTAATCGCGAGCTCATCTCCACCACAACCACCGCGAGGGCTTCTTCGCCACCACCGTGAGGTATACTCTTAACCCCCAACTCTCTCTTTCCTGCTCAATATTCTTTGCAATAACTTGACATCTCTCTTTTACCCCTTCCTGCGCACTAACTCTCATTGTCCCTCTGCTCTCAATAACCACATCGAACGTTGGCCACCACTCGAGCTCCCCACCACCACGCGAGCACCTATTTCTGGTGAGTCTTTAGGGAACATTTATTTATTTTTGGTTTTGAGTGTATGTTGAAACTGTAGTCTCAGTAGTTGAAACTTGAAACTGTGAGTTTGAGTTGTTTGGAATGTCTCTATTTTTGGTTTTGAGTGTATGTTGCTCTGCTGGTTGGTCTGTCACGGCCGTGATGCTCATCACGGTTAGGCCGCGATCAGTTCTGCCCGTGAGGGTCTGGTTCAGTTGGCACGTTACGGTTGTGATGGACATCACTGCCAGGCCATGACCAGTTCTTGGTAATCTTCAAAAACTAATTTTCAATCTCCTATATTGTCCTTATATTGGATATATGTTTTGTATATCTAAAGAACCTATCTAGTTATTGCACTAGTGAGTGGTGCAAGAAACCATGGATAAAGTGAGGATGATTCAAGAAAAGATGAAAGTGGCACAGAGTAGGCAAAAGAGCTACCATGACAAAAGGAGGAAGGCACTCCAATTCCAGGAAGGTGACCATGTGTTCTTGAGAGTTACCCCGACAACTGGGGTTGGTAGAGTGATGAAAGCAAGGAAGCTTACTCCTAGATTCATTGGTCCTTATCTAATTTTGAAAAGAGTCGGCAAAGTCGCCTACCAAATAGCTTTACCACCGTTCTTGTCCAATCTTCATAGTGTCTTTCATATGTCTCAACTCAGAAAGTACGTTCATGACCCTAGTCACGTGATAGTACCCGAAACCATACATTTAAAAGAGAACTTAACTTTTGAGGTATTACCCCTTTGAGTCGAGGATAGGATGGTGAAGCAGCTAAGAGGCAAGGAGATTCCTTTGGTCTAGGTCGTTTGGAGTGGGGATACTAAGGAAACTGCTACGTGGGAGCTAGAAAGCAAAATGATGGAGTCGTATCCGCACCTTTTCGAGTGAGGTAAACAGAAATTTCGAGGATGAAATTTTTATAAGGGGGTGGAGTTGTAACACCCGTTTTTCGTTAAGTTCTTTTGTGTATGCCTTGTTTGTTAGGAAGGTTTAGAATTGGCTAAGTGGGGTTTTTGGTGGAAAATCCCTTTCTTAGGCTTGTGTCTTGTGACTGTCTGAGTCACAAGCATGACCGTGCTTAATAGAAAGCACGACCGTGCTCGTTGGACTAGCGCGTCTCGCTAACGCTAAGTTGAGCACGCCCGTGCTCAACATTGAGCATGCCCGTGCTCAAAGGTAAACTGCGCCTCATAGGTGTTAAGTTGAGCAAGGCCATGCTCAAGGAGGAGCACGACCGTGCTTGGGCCTGTGCCTTTAAAAGGAGAACAGTAATCGAGGGTTTTCTCATAAACACTATTTTGACACAAATATAAACCCTGTCTCGGCTAAGAGTGTTCTTTTCCCTCTTGGTGTTTCCTTTTCTATTATTTAGATTTGGGAACTAATTGGTTAATGTTCTTGTTTGACCAAGGCTTAGAAGCTGACTGAGCGGTGCAAGGAGTACTCGTTGGTTGTCGTTTGGTCTACCGTTTGAGTTATCACTACCGGATTCTTCATACCAGGTATGGGGAGAAGGATAGTATATGCATTAGGCAAGGGGTAGCATAAGATGAGGGGTTCCCATAGCCCCGTTGTATGTTGTTAATTGTTATTATTAATTGTTGAGTATGCCATGTTCTGTTTGATTATATGGTTAATTGCTATAATTGCTAGTTGGTTAATGGTATGCCTATTGTTTATAATTGCTAGGTTGATGTTGTATGCCAACGATGTATAAATAGTTGAATCTATTCATGATATGAATATGACTATTGTGTTGTTGCTGTTATGCATTGATTGGCTGAATGTTGATTGGTTGAATTATATTGTTGTTATGTTGAATATGTTACTAAGAACCCAACTAGCTAATTTAAGACTCTTAATTAATGTAACGGTTAAGGGATTAATTCCCCAATATTTCATAAGACATGAACAACTGTTAGTGAGAGAGGAGGTTTGACGCCAATTGGATTAGTCAAAGGACCCTAGGATCTGATATCAGAGTGTTAGGGAGTTTTGGCTCGAAGAACACAAGTTGAATCTACCCAGAACAGTACGGCTGGCCCAGGAGCACGACCGTGTTGAATAGGGAGAACGCCTGTGCTCCCAGTTGAATTCTGGAATATGGCTGTGCATTGAGCACGACCGTGCAGGATAGTGAGCACAACCCTGCTCCACTTAAGTGGCAGCACGACCATACCGGGGTAAGCATGCCCGTGCTACCCCTACTGGTCAGAATATGAGAATAAAGGAACTAAGGGGTGTTCCACCCCAAATGTCCCCAATAATGTAATAACACACCAATTGAGAAAAGAAGAGATAGATAACTTGATTAAAAGATTAATTAAGATAATGAGAATAATAAGTTGGTTAAGTCGGTGCCCTTTGGGTTGCCACACGTTGATAAACTCTGGTGCTATTTGGCTAAAGTGGACTCGATGCTTTTTTGTCAACGTGTTGATGAGTTGAACCTTAGTGCTTTTTGGTCAAGGGGGCCTTGATCCCCATGGGTTAAGGTCAACGATGTTGACGTTGATGATGGTGATAAGTCTTGGGTGCTTATTGGCCCAAGCAAAGGAGGTGGTCGCCTTGTTTGCTGTTGACCTCATGCATTCATACGTTGAAATTGTTAGTGGGGGAAGTTCAACATAGGGGGGGTCGTCCTAGAGTACGACGATCTGGCCAAGTCTCGGTGGTTCACCCAAGGTTTAGTGAACCGTGCGCCCCCGCGGTGGCGTATCCTCGTTATGATACGTCGGCTATCCAAGGGGTTCACCCATGGTTTGGTGGACTGCCGGTGTTGGTGCTTTTATGGCCAATGTGGATATGTAACTCCGAAGTTGCCTTCCTGAGATAATTTGGATCCACATGCATAACGGAGTAGCGGAGTAGTGTTGCACCGCATAGCATATGTTGGTTGAGATGACATGTTGATGTGATTATATTATGTTATGTTGTATATTGCTATTCCTTGTTATGTTGTATGTTCATATTGCTTAACTATCTCCATGCCATTGTGTTTACATGATTTCTTACTCCCAGTTTTCTCTGTTTCTGCTGTTGGCATGTATCTCTTTATGCAGAGGACGGTGATCAGCCGGTGGAGGAGTGACTCTGAGGAGCCGCGACTCTAGCTAGGATGTTTAGTTGTTTCAGGAGTTATAGTTTGTTGTTAGTTTCGGTTTCAGTTGTATTCCGAGGATTTTATTCCGGAAGGGTTATACCAGCTCTGTATGTGACATCGGGGTTGGGTTATGTTTATGCCATGTTTAAATTTATGGTTATGTTTTATTTTTTAAAAAACTACCTTTCTTTCCGTGTTGGAATGTTACAATGTGGTATCTTTTATCCAGTTTTTATTTTAATTAAATAAATGCATGTTTTTTATATCATCTCTTTTAAGTAAATGTTTAATAAATATGTGGGGTAGAGGGTGTAACAGATCTGGAAGAAAGGTAGTAGGTGGAACGGCAAGGGGGTCCTCCTCTTCTCTTGGTATAGATATATCAACCTCCTGTGGCGCATCCTGCTCCAGATGCTCAAGTAGGTCGCCCTCCGTCGGAAGGATCTCGGCTCCATCTGGAAGTGGTGAGATCACGGGAGCTCTCTCGAAAGGAGGTAAGGGCTCGTATGTGTTATCTAACTCCGTGTAGGATATCGTCTCCAGAGATCTTCAGGATCATGCAAGGGAAAAGAATAGCAGATACAACGAGAAAGGGAGTGAGAATCTCAGCTGATTCACTTAGTAAGGGGAGCCCTCAGCGTACTTTGTCCTCACTAACACGCCATCAAGCACATACAAGTTTCAAACACAAACATAGAAAACAGCCATACACAATCAACAACGTATGCATTATGATGCGTGCTCAAACAATGTTCAACTCATGTTTAAATGATATGCATGTGGGCCTTACTTCATCGCAAATCCTTGCGGCATCGTACCCCTGGCAGATAATCTGGCATTCAAGCCACTTCACAAATCATGCGGCATCGCACCTCTGACAGATAATCTGGCATTCAAGCCACTTCGCATTCACTGCGGCATCGCAACCCCGTTGCGGGACCTGGTGATAAATCATTTTTGAGTCACCTTTTAGTATTGTACACTTGGCATAATTAATTTCTATATGGGTTTAATATTGGTGATTTGGCTGAGTTTTGCATTATTGGGTTTAATCAGGCTTAATTGCTAAACATTTTTAATTTTCGGATTTTTGACTCATCCTGACCTTCTTGTCTTGTGCAGGGCATAACTAGAACTACAGATATCGGATTTGGGTGATATGGGTGTCCCTGGAAAGCTAAGACAAATATATACAATTTTAGATTTCACAGGAACTATCAAATGCGGCCAAATTCAAGGCCAAACTGGGTCCCTAATTCTCTGACGCGGATCAGTTCGCAGTCCATGGTGTTCCTTCACTTAAATCGGCATAACTTACTCATCTTAAGCCCAATTAAGGCATATGATACTTTGTTGGAAATATTATTCAGAGGGCCTTAATCTGTGCTAGGGTTAGAGAAGGATTAATGAGTAAAATTAGCAGTTTAGTGCCACACAAGTCAGACACGAAATTAGAGAACTTTTACAATCCTTGTTTTTGTAAGTTTTGGAATTCTCTTCTCCTCTCTTCTCCCCTTTTTAGTTTTCTACACTTTGATAGATGTTTGTTGTTAAAGCTTATCCAATGGTGATGACTATGGAAGGCTAAACCTTTTATCAATCCTAGACATTCAAGTTATTTGGTTTGAATTCCGAGTTCCTTGCTCTTAATTGTTTTTCAATTGCTTCTTCTCCTCTTCTCTTCTTTCAATTATGATTTATGTGTTGTGAGTGTGATTATGCTTGATCTATGTCTGATTAGATGTAGATTCAGTTTTCATGATTGAATGAGAATTAGAAATTAGGATTGATTAATCTGAAAATCTAATAGAGATTAGGGAACCGATTGGTAACCTAGGTTAATTGAATTTGTGCATAAATCAACATTATTACGGATTGCAATTGTGATTCCAATTTTATTGATTAAACCCTACATGATTATGTAGTAGATTTCAAATTAATAGAGGAGGATGGCAAACGAATTTATATCTTTTGGGAACAATGACAAATTCTACCAAAGAACTTGACGTCTTGGATTGATGTTTTTAATTAATTGAATTTCTTTTTAATTGCAATTTGTTTTCTCCCTACGAATTTTGAAAACCCCTTTTCTCTAACATTCTTGATTGGCTAATAATTTTAAAGATCCTCTTGAGACGACGAAGGTTGTTTTTCCTTGTATTATAGTTTTTAATTACTATTATTTTGATCCGTGTACGGTCTCGGATCAAATTTGGTACCGTTGCCGGGGATCTTTTTTATAAGCCATATTTGGCCAGTAAAATTAGTCACATTGCCTCCACCTTGACCGCACTGCAATCACAACATCTCCTTGAAGAGCATTCAGATTCACAAATAGATATTATTGACAATACTTCTTTTGAGCATAATTTTGATAATGATGTCGAGAATACTATTATTTATGAATTTTGTGTTGAATTTCCAGATATTCAAGATTTTCCTGATTCTATTTTATGTACTTCATGCGTTGATTTTAATGGCGTTATTTTGTGTGCAGCATGATTTGAAATTTCATCCTTTTTAGGGTATGAGGAGCAAAAAGTGCATATGGAACATGAGACACATGAGGTTGAGGACCTTGTGCAGCCAAGAAATATAGAAAATGGGGATCATGCGGACATGCTACACACAGAAAGCATCCTCATGAAAGATGGTGATCATGTCATGATGGATGATGCAGGAAAACTTATGTTGGAGACAGCCACTAAGACTTTCATGGTTGATAAAGACTGACTCAAGCAATTTGGTGAGAAATTCTCAGAGCAATCATTGGAGAAGCGCTTGAGCGACAGCAGGACTTGCTGCACTACATTCTATAAGGCTATTTCTTCCCCTTTCTATTTTATTTTTTTGTGTTCTCTATATTAATGAATTTGTTCTTGTTCTTGATTTTAACATGTTCTACATTGAGGACAATGTAGATTTCCAGTGTGGGGGAGATATACCATGTCATGATGTTTTAAAATTGTGTGTTGAACTTTGTTGGCATATCTTTCTTTTGTTATTTATGTTATTTTTCTCTATTTTTAAAATAAAATGTAAAAAATTGTTTTTTTTATTGGTACTTTAGTGTGTTAGTATTTTTTTTTATTTTGTTTGCTGTTTTAGGGTCTAAAAAAATATTTGTGTTCGAGTCTTGTTGCATGCTTTTCAGTGAATTTTAAGTTTGTATGAGTTGTGAGTGATTTGCATCATTCTTGGTTAAGAGGTTTCTTGACTTGCTATGGATAAATTCTTGCATTTCTAGTGTAATAAGTGAGCATTGAAAATTAATTTGTGAATCATTTGTGATAGAATTAACCCTTGTGAGTTTTTGAGCCCTATACATGGATGGATTGCATTGTTCCAGGTTTTCCTTTCTTGTGTGATTACACTCATGATTGTTAATTACTCTAGAACTTGACTTGACTCTTTGAAGCCTCTTGTTCACATGCTTGTATTGAGATGATTTAAGCCTTCTTTGTCCTACCTTGCATTAAGACCATTGCTTGCCCTCTTGAGCCTGTCTAACCCATCCTTTGTTTTGTAGCTAATCACAAGCTCATGAAGTGAAAAACTATGATTCCCCTAACCTTAGGGAGTAAAGGAGCTTTGCAATTATTTTGGGGATGGGTTCTTAAATAAGTGTGGGGGTCTACCCAAAAGTTTTGTTGCTTATTTGGTTGGAGTGGCAAAGTGGCAAGTGAAAAGAAAAAAGGAAAGAAAGAAAGAAAATATAGAAAAAAAATGAAGAAAAAAAAAAGTAGATTGTAATGCAATGTAAAAGTGCAAATGAGTAGAAGTACAAAGGAAGAAAAAGTTCAATAGAGACAAAGTGGTGTTCATTAACATTGAATTGTTTTTCTTGGGGTAAATTTGCATGCTTATTTAAACTCATTCCTCATTGCTCCTATAGTCTCTTTGGTTTATAGCTAGCATCCCTTCTTGTATTCACCCGTACCTTAGCCCCCATTACAACCTTGAAAAAGTCCTTTTGATCTTTATGTGCATGTGTTTCAAGTGGTGGAAGTTAGAGGCTTGTCGAGATTATGGTAGTGTTAGCATTCATGATGTGCTTTGAGTGTAAACACAAACATCAAACACATGAGAGTTTGAGAGTATGCCTAGTGAGGACTCTACCACTTTTGATTCATCTTTGATTTGAATTGCCTCCTTGTTTGCTTGAAATGTTAAGAACGTATTCGTGATTGTTTTGATTCCTCGATGCTTCGAACATTTTCATCTTTCTCACTCTTGTACATTCTTGGGATTCATTGATAAGTGTGTTTGTTTTGTTCATCAAGTTTTTGGGAATTCAATTTTTGAGTTTTGCTCAGGAGTGCAAAAGAATAACTGTGGGGGAATTTGATAAATCATTTTTGAGTCACCTTTTAGTGTTGTATACTTGGCACCATTAATTTCTATATGTGTTTTATATTGGTGATTTGGCCGAGTTTTGCATTATTGGGCTTAATTGCTAAACATTGTTAATTTTCGGATTTTTCACTCATCCTGACTTTTTTGTCTTGTGCAGAGCATAGCTTACGCTACAGATATGTGATTTGGGTGATCTTGGTGTCCCTAGAAATCTAAGACAGAGATATACAATTTTAATTTTCATAAGAATTGTCAAATTCGGCCAAATTCAAGACCAAACGGGGACCCGAATTCTCTGACGCGGATCAGTTCGCAGTTCATGACGTTCCTTCACTTAAATGGGCATAACTTACTCATCTTAAGCCCAATTAAGGCATATGATACCTTGTTGGAAAGTTTATTAAGAGGGCCTTAATCTTGGATAGGGTTAGATAAGGATTAATGAGTATAATTAGCAGTTTAGGGCCGCACAAGTCAGACACGAAATTAGAGAACTTTTACAATCCTTGTTTTGCAAGTTTTGGAATTCTCTTCTCCTCTCTTCTCCCCTTTTTAGTTTTCTAAACTTTGATAGATGTTTGTTGTTAAAGCTTCTCCAATGGTAAATACTATGTAAGGTTAAACATTTTATCAATCCTAGAGATTCAAGTAATTTGGTTTGAATTCTGAGTTCCTTACTCTTAATTGTTTTTCAATTGCTTCTTATCCTCTTCTCTTCTTTCAATTATGCTTTATGTGTTGTGAGTGTGATTACTCTTGATCTATGTCTGATTAGATGTAGATTCAGTTTTCATGATTGAATTAGAATTAGAAATTGAGACACACCGTTATGTCCCGTTGTGCCATTAATTATTTATTAAACTTAATCACGTTCTTAATGTTAAACGTAATCCAAAATTACGAAGATATTAAAAACTTAATTATAACACATCCAACTTCGGAAAGTTAACACACTACCCCATAATTATATTACACATACACACATATTTTTGTCCATCATAAACAAAACACTGTTTAGGGGATCCTATTAGTAGGATCCCTTATAGGTACATACTTACACAAACTGTTATAATTATCGGAAAATAAAACGTCTCACAAGACACACTGGCCATACTCCCTAAACTCTACCACTCGAATCCACAACTCGTCCTCCCTCATTCGGTTCATACGGAATTTCATCTAGTTCCTCGCCAACTGGTTCCTCCATCGGGCCTTCTCTTGGGATAAGATAAACACACACAAAATACAGAAATAGGGAGATAAGAAATAGTTCTATCATCATGAGCGGAAAAATAATACATAGCATATAATATAATAACAGTTAAAGACACATATCACACATAACTAACAATCATCATCAAATTACGATATCATCCTCTACCCTTAATCTCATGCAACTAAACCTTTATGCTGACTTTGTCATCTCTATTCCTATCACGTTAGTCATTAGTCCAGAACGGTTCGGTGTCAAGAACTCGGTATAGTGCATTTCTATCTTTTGATAGGATAGAACTCGGTATAGTGCCCTTCTATCTTTCGATAGGATAGAACTCGATATAGTGTCCTTCTATCTTTCGATAGGATAGAACTCCGAAGGAGTGAATGATAAAGAAAGGTAAGGGGATGAGGAAGAGGATCCTCCATTGAAATTGTAACACCCCGATTTTCGCTGCTTCGTAATATCGGTAATAAATATATAAATAGATATATTTTTATCCGAGACAGAGAAAATGATTTTGGATAAACCAAGGTCATTTCCTTGTTATACTTATTTTTATAAGGTTACGGGGAAGTTTTTGGTTGAAAATTCAGACGGAAGCCGGTCTCCCATTTTCTGTGTTTTCACTGACAGTAAAAGTTTACTGCTCAGAAGACCTAATTTTGAGTCGTGAACGAGATGAAAAATGTTTTTATCGTATTTACTACGATACTGGAAGTTTTGAAAATTTTGGTAAAAAAATTAAAATATTATATTTGTTGCGGGTGTATAAGTCGAGATATCTCTAGGAAAAGCTTGCACCAGATGAATCGAGGAGTCGACAACGTAGCAGAGATGTTGGATTGACCGACTTGCCGAGTATTTATGACGAGCTTATCTGAGTCATAATGGCCATAATGGCACATTTATGACAAAGTGAAATTTTCCTATGAAATGACCATTTTGTCCTTGTCTTTATATGACAATTGCAAGCAAATGCCATTGGAAGAGTTAACTAAAACTTACACAAAACCCACGGCTCCCAATTCTTCTTCACCAAGTTTTGAATTCTTCTTCACCAAGTTTTGAATTCTTCTTCATTAAGTATTGATTTCTTCTTCATTAAGTATTGGTTTCTTCTTCATTAAGTTGGTTTCTTCTTCATTTAAATAGGTTGTCTTCTTCCTTAAGCCATTTTTCCATTTTCATGTTCCTTGCTCCAAAAAGTTCATAACTCGTCCGATTTTGCATAGCAATTCTGATCAGTTTCTATTTTGAATCTTGGAAAACTTTCAACATGAAAGTTGTTCATCTTTCTCTCTTCTTTACAACAACATAAAGATCATCCAAAATGGATAAGTATGTTGAGAGATCTACCCAAAATACTAAAACTGTTCTAAACCCTAACTATGTTCATCTTTTTCCTTAAGTTTCTCAAGGACATCATGAAAAATTTGTGAAGAACATCATCCAAATATTGATTTCCTTGAATCATCAAGAGGTAAAAACTTATCCTCTTGTCATTTGAATCATTTCTCTTCACAACTTTTGTAGATTCATGGCTAAGATTCATATGTTCTTCATTTGTTCAAAGTTCATGGAACTAGATTCAAAAATTCATAACTAATTCTAGAAAAATCCTTTTGACATGAAACCAATTGCTATGATCTTATAATCATCTCTATTTTCATCATTTAGAAGCACAAGATCATGAGAAATTTCTTTCCCTAAAATCTGGACTGGGCCGAACCTAGGTTAACTTTGTGTTCTTAGGTTTTGTTTCAATTTCATGTCTTGATTCATGATTATATCTTGATAGTTCTTGTATTCAAGTATATAGAAGATCAAAAATCAAACTTGAGCCTATTTGTTTCTTCAAAAACCGAAACCCTAAGTATGAGCACTTGTTGGTTTTATGATTCAAAAGTTGTTTGTAATACTTGAATCTAACTCTAGGTTTTGTATGTTGATTAAATCCAAGAGTTTAGAAATTTTAGAGATTTCTAACTCCAAACTCAGCCCTTGGCCGAAACCCTAGTTCTTGGAACTAGATGAGTTTTAGTTCATGTTTTTGGTTCATAATCATGGTTAAAGTGATTAATCATGCTTAAGTAACTTATGGATCATTAATCCCTAAGTTAATCAAATTTTAAGTTTCCTAACCTAGAAAATTGGGTAAAGCCGAACCCTAACCCCCATTGATTTAAGTGTGTTGTTGTTTGATTTGATTTATTTTGGTTGCAATTCGTTTGAAGGAAACAACTGAGTTAACCGATTTACGCTGACGGAGAGAAAAATCGGATCGGGATCAGGAGATTAACAGGAACGGTTAGTTCAATCTTCAAGAGGTAAGGGGAGCTTACCTGATGGATTTTTCTCAATAACTCTTTGCTTGTAGTGTGGTTTATATGATTTATATGTGGTTGTGATTATTTGTTTATGTGGCTTACGTTGTGTTGTTTATATGAGTATCGGTGATTTATCTGCTTTTAATTGATTTAATTATCTGCAGTAGTATATTATGTTGCTATGATGCATGATCTGCCTGGTGATATAATTATGATGATATTGTTGGATGATGAATGTTGAATGTTGTTTGAGAGGCCTGACAGTGGTCAGTGCACAACCGATTAATCAGATAAAAGATTTAATAAGCTGTGAAAATTATATTCAACGTTTTATGGGGAATGTTGGAATATAATAGTGGTGGAAAAATATTATTTTGAAAAGTAATGAGTTTTTGAGAAATACTATTGTTTTAAGGATTTATTAGTGTAAAAGAAATTTATGAGTCACGGTGAGAGCGTAACCGTGAAATTTTTTAGTACTGCTAATTTTTACGCAAGAAATTCCTAAATATTATAAAAAGTTATTTTGTGAAATTAATATTCAAAAATACTTTATAAAAATAAAAATAATAAAATAATAATATAAAATGAAAAGTCAAAGTTTGACTTTAAAAATATTTTCTTGGAAAATGATAAATGATGGCAAGTTTTGAAATTCTTTACGGTGAAAGTTTAAAACTAGCAGTACTTGTTTTGAGAAGAAGTTTAATCTGAATTGATTTTATAGTTGAAGTTTCAGTAAAAAGTTTTTGATGATTGGACGTTTTATAAACGAATTTCAAGTAGAAAAGATTTTCTGTAAATGACTTTACTCAATAACGTATTTTCGGTAATTTGGATAAATTACGGAGATATTATTTTGGATATGTTTTCATAAACGACGTAAACGACGTAAACGATGATGTGGAACTTAGTAACCGAGATGTCGGGGTACTAATGTTCTTATGACGTTATCCTATTTTGGATTTGTTTTTCACAGACAAAAACGATGTAAAACGACGATATGGAACTTAGTAACCGAGACGTCGGGATACTAGTGTTCTTATGATGTTAAAGACTTGGTGTCTAGTAGGTAGACTGTGTGTCTACTTCACGACGTAATAAACAACGGTAAAAGATTTATGATGTTTTCTATTACCACGAACCTAAGACTGATTGCAAGGTTTAGGGTTTCGTGATTGAGCACTCGGACTTTGAGGTCCTGTGTTGTTAATAAAAGTTGTAAAGATGTTGAAAACGATGATGCTTTTGAGAGCATTCGATGTTGAAAACGATGATGCTTTTGAGAGCTTTGATGTTTAAAAACAATGATGGGTCGAAAGCTTTTGAGAGCTTTGACAAATAAAGATATAGCACAAAGAAAAGTGTTGAGAACAAAAGGTTTTTATTGCATGCATTTGGCAAACGTGCCATGATCAAACGAGTGATTACCATGCGGCGTCATGGTAGATCATAAAGATGTTCTTATTGTGCCTGGTGGACAATGAGGACCCATCTACGTTGTGACACCTGTGCCACGATGTTGGACAGTGTGTGATGGGTTTTTGATCAAGTGTGCGTGGATCGCGTGTCTGTGGCTGCGTGCCTGTAACTATCGAGTCTGATCAACTCATTACGATGTTGGAGATATCTCATGAGATTAGGAAAAGTTAGATGATGTATTGAAGTGCTCATGCATAATTTTCCAAAGTTGATGTTTGGGGTGTGAAACCCATTGATAAATTGTATGCTATAGTAGGGATGCTTATGTTGTTATAACATGGAATTGTACTTGTGCCTTCTTTTGTGCGAGCATTTAGTTATTTTGTAAAATCCCTATATTGGTGTCTCACCCTTACAACACATATCAGAGTAGCACAAGGGGTATGACCTCTACAAGAAGAAGGAGGCCGTCTAGTTCGAGATATGCTGTGCTGCTCCTTTCAGGTGTAGTGTCTGTTAGTGGCGACCAGCTTAGGTCCTATTGTGTTATACGATGTTTTGGGAATAAACTAAACTGATAATGATTTAGGTATGAAAATATATGAGGCAGTATAGTTGTAAGATTTATATACATTGTGTTGTTAAGTGTGATTTGATTAAGTTGTTATTGTTATGAGGTTGAAAAGAAAAAAAAATTATCACCATATTTTGAAAATATGAACGTTGAGAAAACATTATTTTCCGAAAGTAACCAGCAAATTAAGTTTTATTTCTGCAAACGGGTAACCATGTGATGACCCGAGTTTAGGGTGTCACAGAAATGAAGAAAAGAATGATCCAAGATGCAAGCTTTGCCATCATGGAATTTTAGGTTTTTGAGAGAAACGACTTAGAGAATTTTGGTGAAATGAATGAATTACATCCAATAATGAAGAGGAGACAACAGCCACAAAATTGGCTGTGTGTGTGTGGGGGGTGGGGTGGGGTGTTATAGCCATGCAAAATGAGTGGTTGAGGGATAGGAGATGTATCCTTAATAATCATAGTTGATGTTAACTAAGCTAGGTTAAGTTAAGTTAGAAATATAATATTATAAGCTAGCTAGTCTTAGTAATCATCATGGCTAGGAATGAAATGTGTGGTGGATCGGTGTTTGAAGGATGTGGCCGTGTTGTGTATCACAAATGAGGAAGAAGAAGCCAATTTGATGATGTCTTGGTGTTGACCATGGTTGCCATTTAACTATGATAGGTTAGGTTACTACATAAATATCTAGATATTCTAGGGTTTGCATTTATGATGAAGATGAGTCACCACCATGACTCACCATGGTGACTCATTCCCTCTGAGTCATCATGGATGACTCTTCGTTTTGTCTCCCGGTGTACCTCTGCGCATCGTATCCGATTCCGTTGTTTACCCGATTACAGTTTTTGAGAGGAAGATGAT
The DNA here is from genome assembly GCA_030762895.1 of Sophora flavescens. Classification (NCBI taxonomy): domain Eukaryota; kingdom Viridiplantae; phylum Streptophyta; class Magnoliopsida; order Fabales; family Fabaceae; genus Sophora; species Sophora flavescens. The sequence continues at coordinate 110,519,112 of CM061064.1, read as the reverse complement.
GAACCTATGCTTGCACCAGTGCACGAGGAGGATAGAGGATGATATCGTAAATGTCATCGTTACTCCCTATACTTATAGTATAATTATTTTTGTAGCAGTGTTCTTTTAAAATTGCTGGTAAATTTATTTTAATTCTTACAAGGTAAAATTTTATTTTACTTCTGTAATAATTGATGAATATTTACTTACACCAATAAATATTCATCAATTATTACAGTAGTAAAAAAAATTTTACCTTGTAAGAATTAAAAGAAAGTTACCTGAAATTTTAAAAGAACACTGCTACAAAAAAAATTATACTATAAGTATAGGGAGTAACGATGACATTAATGATAAAGTGTCTATTTAAAATAACAAGAGACAATAAAAAAATCCCCTAATAACAAGTAGCAAATAATATCACAAGAGGCATAAAAAAATAATAGCAATAACAATTACACCAATAAATATTCATCAATTATTACAGTAGTAAAAAAAAATTTCCTTCTAAGAATTAAAAGAAAGTTACCTACAATTTTAAAGGAACACTGTTATGCGCCACGTGGCACTGCAGGGCAGATTTTGTCTTTCTTTTTTAATGATGGTAGGCACCAGTTTGACTGGCGCCTTTGACCTTGGTAGGCGCTAGTCAGACTGGCGTCTTTGACCCGTCAGAGTGAGAAAAAAATATATGCCACGTGTCCAAAAGGACCCCCATAGGTAAATAGTTTTAAAATAACCCTAAACTGGTAAAAGTTTTAGAATAACCCTAAGCTGGTAAATAGTTTCTAAAAGGAACTCACTTTGGTCAAAAAAACATATATATGAATGTGATGGATGTTTTATTTAAGTTTTTATTTTCTGCTGTTTTTTTTAAATATACATTTAATGCTAATATCACGATTAGGAAGGAAATTAAATATGATTCTTTTAATGGGACATCGGGTTGTCTCACTTAGCATGATCATATGCTTTGACTAGTGCATTCTCATAGTGTCATTCATCATTGAGCATACATAGCTCTTACACCAATAACCTTCATATCATTTCTTTATTGAGGATACATAGCTCTTAAACAATAACCACCATATCATCGCTTGGATATTATTTGAGTACCTCATTTGAATTATACCTCTTCTTTTTAATTACCTCCTTTAAAAAAAATTGTTTTTAATTAATAACCTTTATACAACAGGAGCTCTTATTGCTAAAGTAAAATTCATAAATACTCATATAGTACCCTTACTCCTTGATCAAAACGTTTGAAGATAATACTTTGTTATTATACGTTTATGTCCTTCAAATATAATAATGAATATTATGTAAGAAATTACATTTATTCAAATATTATCTCATAAATAGAATTTATAAATATCATAGGAAAATGTTTTAATTGAAAGTGATTGTTTTATCAAAGTAAGGTTCCAAATTTGTAACTTACAGAAAACTCATTTCATAAAATCGCATTAAGGTATATAACCCTTTAATAATAGTTATAGAAAATACTTTCATTGTTGGTTATCCTTAACCACAACGTCTTTACTCGTCAAAACATACTCTCTTTTTGTAAATCATCTTGACAACTTTATTTAAAAAAAAAGGTTATCCAAAATAATTATTGTACATATTTTGTGGAAATAGGAGAAATACTTTATTCATAAATATTTTCATTATCTATAAAATACTACTTACGCGTACGTATACAAAATTCCTTTAAACCGTTATTTAGATAATTTTCGAACGTACATATTCACCAATCTATATTTCTTCAAATACCCGTTAAAACATTTATATTTAAAAAAGGCCCTCTTCCTTTTTATTCCAACTTGTTACCTCAAATATATTTTTTTTGACGATACCTCAATTCTTTTTGAAAACCTCTTTTTATAATCATCCTTTTCACTTGCGCTTAGTTTTATAATATTCTTGTAGTAAATTCTTTTCATATAAAACTTATGATGTATTTCCCATGAAATTCTCCTATATTTTCTTACTCATCCACACGGCCACCACCCCTTCTTATATTCCTCATACTTTAAATTTTTCCTATTACACATTACTAATTACTCATATGTCCTTTTATTATTATTTTAAGATTTAAAGCTTCTCCAATCTTTCTTTTTGCTTTCTTACACAAGGCATGTGAAGCCTAGAGGGTTCAATGCAGTTTTCTTGCCTCCTTTTTGCTGACATAGCTTCTGCCTTGGTCAGTATACTCATCACCCTTAGCTTTGCAAGCTTCTCAAGCAAGAGCCATGTATTGGCTCTCACCATGGCTACTCTAGTCCCTATTCTCTTTTCCCTCTTAATTTATTTTAATATTTTATTTACTAACCTTAATATTATACATTAACCCATCAACTCAGAATCTAACATTCTTGTCTCATTAGTTTTGAGATGATTTTTATGTGTTTGTTGGTGTTCATCACGTTTTTCCAGCATTATGCTGGAATCACAAACTCCATTTTTAGGGCTATTTTGTAGCACAGTTTTAGGTGCCTTACAAAAATCCCATACACGAGTTCTTTATATCACTTTAACGGTTTTCTCGTCTTATTTCCAGTGGTGTCTTTAGATGTTTAAATAAAAATCTATAAAATTATTAAAAATCTTGGAATGACTAAAGGTCAGTCCAGGATATGATTTTTCACAGTCAGCTCTAATCTGACTTTGTATGTATTTTTAACCCATCATTTCTTCTTCAAAAATTACAACCTTTATATGAAAATTTAAACCCCGAAAGTGAGGATTCTAAATATGTGTTCAGTTTTTCGAGATCATTTTTCTTTTAAAAGATACTACCCATAATACAAACATATGTCAGGCTGAGAAATCATGTTTCAGCACATGCAAGCACAAATATCAAACATCCAACAACACATTATGAACACATTTCCATCACCATATTGCATGTAACACATATTTAATATTCAGTACAGAGAGTAAATTAAACATGCAAAGCATTTCTAGGCATTCAAACATTAAGGGGAGGGGCTCCAAAGTACAAAGATGAGAGTCTCCTCCCTTACCTTCCCTCTTCCATGTGGGCAGCAAGGTATATATGGGTGTAGAGCCTTCAAGATTGCTCCCTTACCGTCTCTCTAGCTTTTTTTTCTCTTCCTCCTTTTCTCTCTCTTCTCTCATGCCACTCTCTCTCTCTCTTCTCCTCTCTCTACTCTGATCTTAATGAAATGAAGAAATGGAGTAAAGGTGTGAAGTGTAGGGAGGGGTACCCTATTTATAGACTCAAGGAAATAGCCTGATGATCCAAATGAAATGGATGTCCAAGCCGATAATGAAACAAGGGGGCTTGCTATTAACACCTTGCATTTTGTTTCACACACCTTGCACTTTTTTTTACTTTTTTTTCCAAAAATACCCTTTTCGTCTCGTTAGTACGTTCATGTCGGTACGTTCGTCCGATTTTAATTAAAACCCGGTTCAAGTGCAATATGGTACATTAAGTCATAATAATTTATAAGGGACCAACATTATCAAGGATAGTTAAAATAATTAGAGATGGGTACTATTCATTTTATCGATATAATTTATCGTCATCCGGGTCTATGCATTTGTATTCAGATAATAAAATCCTTAATACATAAACTTAAATTTTTTATTAAATAATTAATTACAGTGTTCCATTACTGTAATTTTAGGGACATGACATCACCTCTATCATTTGAAATACTTAGGGTTACTTTTAGTAATTCCATTGTTGTTAAATGGCTACTAAGGGTTATGTGAGTTATTTAAACTCTCTTCACCGCTTGTTTGCCAAAAGCTTCTATTGGAAGGTTCCCCTTAGCAACCTATGTGTTTTATTTGGTTAAATTTGCTACTTTAACCTATTTACAAAACATGTGTTGGTAATTAATTTTTTCATTCTGTAGGTTGAGTTTGGAAAGTTCCTGGCGATTATCACGAAGTTTCTTGAACTTTTTCAAAAATCCCTCTCCTTGACAAGTTGTGATTGGAAGGTTCAAGACTATAAGTCCCCCTATGTGTTTTATTTATCCTCTTTAACCATTTACCAAAACATGTGTTGGTAATTAATTTTTTGACCTTTTGCTTCTTGTTACTAGCTTATTCTGGATGACAACAAGATATTAGTGAAGGTTTGTCATTGTCTTTTCAGATTTTTTTTTCCTTGTTTCAGTAATGTATAATAGTACTTTCAACATGGAGGATTGTTTTAATCTTTTGTTTGATAGAGGTATATTGGCTTTTATTTTAAGCACCAATGTTTGATTATGGTCGATTTTGTTGATTAATATTTTATTTGTCGAATGTTGAATATTGGTTTTTGATTGCTTAATAATATTTTTTGATCGTTGAATGCTTTTTATTTGATTGGTGAATGCAGGGGAATGTGCAGAAAGCAATGAAAATAGCAATTAAAAAGAAGTGCCAAATAGACAACATTTGTTTATAAAACTTCAACGTAGTTAAAAATAAGATAGTATTTTACTGAAATCACGCTATCGTTATTGAATAACTAAGATAACACATGTTTTAGGCTGCACTATCTTTATTGTGAACTCACGTCAGCACTGTTTCCTAGATGGGCATTTTAGTGTGAAAGACTTTAGCGTTTCATTGGACAAACACTATTGTAATCAAATCAAAGACAACGCCTCAGAAGTGTTATCCTTGTTTGCAACATTCGATAGCACCAAGATAGATAGCGCCCGAAAGCGCTATAAAATGGCGAAATTAAACGCTATTAAATCCCACATCCGTTGTGTGGAATAGTCGTCAGGCACCCTGAGCTCCTTTATCCATTGGCAAACTAACCTTTCTTCCCGGATAGTTAAGCTAAAATTGGCCTTTGGTTTGTTCATCTTCCCATTAGCCTGATGTTTTAGCTCCAAGTCCGATCTCTTGCAGTAAAACTTTAAGTCCATTCTAGCCTTATCGTTGTCTTTGGTCTTGTCACATATATTCATCATCATGTTGATTATGTTGTCAAAGATTTTTTTTTAATGTGCATAAATTATCTTTCCAATAGGAAGATTCCAAAAAATACTTCTCTTTGTTCAATTATGCCACTCCTCGTATCCTTCTAAACTGGAAACTTCCATTTCTGTGAATTTTGACAAGTTGATCCCTAATTCTTTACCAAACTTGTTCAGCTGTCAACCTCGGGGGCGACCCATCTGTTTCAACAACCCCCTTCCTAAAGGCATTCATATTCCTTCTAAATGGATGATCGTTTGGTAAGAACCTACAATGGGAGTCAAACCAGGACGTCTTCCCCTTGTATCTCAAGGTAAATGCCTTTGTATGCTCCATACAATGCGAACATGCAAATTTCCCATGAGTCCCCCAACTAGACAACATGCCATATGCCGGGAAGTCATTAATTGTCCACATCAATGTGGCCCTCATTGTAAAATTTTGTTTTCGTGAAACATCGTACGTCAAAACACCATTCCGTAACCTCTTCAGGTCATCAATCAAAGGCTGTAAGTAAACATCAATGCCAGCCTTTGGATTAGATGGACCCGAAATTAGACAAATCAAGAACATATATGGCTTTGACATACACATTTCGGGAGGAAGATTGTATGGGATAACAATAATGGGTCAACAGGAATAAGGCGAAGCTGAGGCTTGGGTATATGGGGGTAAAGCCATCAGAGCATAACCCGAGTCAAACATTACGAGGATCCGCGACAAAATCAGGATGCACCTTATCAAAGTGCTTCCCTGCTTCTCCAACAGAAGGGTGACATGACACTCCCAAACTCCCATTCTCATGGTGCCACATCATTTGACCCGCAATCTACGTTGACGCAAACTTCCTCTGTAACCATGGAATGATTGAGAAGTAGAACATCAATCTGACCGAAACTGATTTCTGATTACTTCTACCAGTGTTGCGGTGACGATACCTTAGTGCATGACAAAATCCGCACTTAACCGATGCGCCATCATTTTTGTCAAAATCATTGTCGTAAAAGATCATGAACCCATTCTTGAAATGAACAGATTAAAACACGAGAAGCAGGGTTGAATTGTGTTTTACATAAACTTTTTTGCAAACAAGATAGTTTTCTCTAAAAGCAGGATCAGACACTTAGATGTGTCTGATATAAAACAGATTAATTGAAAACTTAACACTTTTAACTCAGTTAGAATGATAAATATAAAGAAAAATTAAAGAGATAAGGGAAGAGAGTTGACACACATATTTATACTGGTTCACCCCAAACCTTGGACTACGTCCAGTCCTTGGTTTCACCAAGTGTTACACTATAACTGATCAGGTTACAGACATGTATTGTTTGCATACCTAGCCTCCTCAGGCTCAACTTACAAGTATTGTTTGCACACCTAGCCTCTCCAGACTCCTTACAAGTATTCTTTCAGCAAGCCTCTTCAGGCTCTATAGAAAGTAAGAAATAAATGAAGCAACAGCTTCAAGGTTTACAACTTTGCAAGTCAACCGAAGAACACTCAATGAGTGAATAAGATTTAAGGTTGGTATGACTACAGTAATAACTTCTCAATAAATGCAGATGATTGAGACGAGAAGTATTCATAGAAAGAAGAACTTATAGAGATTTAAATGTGAAGATAGTATTGAATGCTTGAATGATTAAGTTCAAGTGTGTGTCTTCAGCGGTCTTCAAAGTCTCCTTTTATACTCATCAGCAATAAATTCGTTGGAGATGAATATAATTTTTGTTCTTCATTCATTAATTTCAAAGAGTCGTTTTGAATCTCCATTTATTATTTATGATCGTTGGAGAGCTTCAAGACAAGTTGAACGTATTTCTTGGCATAGCTTTAACAGAGTGCAGCATGATTCAGAGCAGTAGCAGTTGCTTTTCTGACTTGGGAAGCACGACTTTCCTTATTTGTACAACACGGGTCTGTGACCACATAAAGGTCTCTTATATTTTTACAACCAAAGGAACTTCCAGCACGACTTCATACTTTATGCTTCTGAATTCCTTTTTCTTGATTTGAAAATGCAAAGGAATATTCTTGTCTTTCGAGTAAGAGTGGTGTGAAAGACTTCCTGTCAAGTTGTAGGGTCAGACGCATTTTCATATCTTGTTGTTAGTGAGTCTAACTTCAGACGCATTGTATAAGTAAACAATGACGCATCTTTTAGACACGTTGTTTTACCAAAATGCTTTTGCCTTATGATCTGCACACTTAACACACATATTAGCATATTTCAAAAGGTTCAATTAAAATCATTCTTTGTTTGGATTCATCAAAATTAGAGATGTCAACAACTTAGACTTAACAATCTCCCCCTTTTTAATGATGAAAACATTTTCTTATTATTTTAATGAACTTCAAATAGAACAACAACAAAAGTTAATATCATGATCTCCCTAAACTTATGTTTATATGTAACAGATTATTATTTAGGGTCACATCAGATATTTTATGATCAGAGCATATCAAATATTTTGAGAGTCATGATTAGAGCATATATAAGAATTATAAGAAGTCATAGTGTACATGTTGCATTCAGACGCATAGCTCAAAAGTTCATTTTATAGTTTTCCCCCTTTATCATCAATAAAAAGGAAATAGAAATAAACAGAGATAATTGAAACAACCTTTTATTTATTAAGAAAATCATTGACATAATCATTGCTATTGGAACAAAGGGAAGAAATTACAAAAGAAAATCATTTATTTTGATGTTCAAGAATCTGTCTAAGCATGACCATAATTGCATCCATCTTTTCACTAAGACCACTGATTTGAGATCTAGCAACTGGATCCATAGCAATGAGAACAGATGCCATTGCATCAAAGTCAGAGTGTTGAGATGAAGTAGAAGGTGTGGGCTCAGGTTGGGAATTGGATGTTTGAGGCGGTTCATAGGGAACAATCTCAAGATAGTGCCAAGGGAGAGAGTAAACAGAAGAATAGATGAAAGTAAGGTCAAATATTAGAGGGGAAAGAGATAGAGTTAAAGAAAAAATCGAGTGTAAGGAACAAAAGGGTTTAAGAAAAGGAATCCGAAAATAAATATGTTCAAAGATAAGAAATAAGAGGTGGGAGAGTGGAGAAAAAGCAAGATAAATCTTGTGAGGAAACAAGTAAATTAAAAGAGTAAATAGAAAAAAGGGGTTTGTATAAAAACAAGTTGGAAGAATGAAAAGAAAATGAGTGAAAATGAAGGTTGGTTGTAAGGGGCAGAGTTGCCTTGTTTCTGCTCAGACTTCATCTGGATATCAATCCAGGAAATCTGATTGAATGAAAGTCTTGCTCTGTTAGTAGGTGTCTCAAGTTTCTCAACCAAAGATAATCCACAGTGGTGAGCTTGGTCCTGAAAGACATGTGATCCAGGATGGCTCATAAAAGATGTGGACCATCTTGGAAACTTCGGCTTTTCTGCAGTCCTCTCAAGCCAACAAAAGGGCTTTTTGGTCTCTGGGGCCAACTTCTGTGGATTATAGTATGGTCCTCTGTCAGGATAGATTTTCAAAATGGTTTCTGGCCACATACTAGCTGTATGATTCAGCTTGTACTTCCAAGAGGCTCGGTTCAGCTAAACTATAACCTGCTCAGTAATGAGATTGTTGATTTCCTCAAGATCATCCGAGCTTAGAATGTTAGGGCTAATAAGGTCAATTGGATGTGGGGTAGTGGAAATGCATCTGAATGGAGGGGTATTTGTTTTTGGTATTCCTGTGTGTGGTGTGGTTAGGAAAGAGGGTGGTGTTTTCCAGGAAATTTCTTGTTTCCAGGAGGTTGTGATAGTGGAAATTTCTTGTGGAGGAGAAGTTGGAGAATGGTCAGGTGAGAAGTGTGGGTGAGGATCAACTGAGGTAACATCAAGGGTGAGATTTAAATTAAAGTTCCTGAGGGAAAGAAGGTTTTCAGCTATGGCTATTTTTTTATGAAGGAGGAGTGTTATGATATAACAAGGGTGTAGAAGAGGAGGCAGAAGGTGAGGGTAAGCAAATTGGTGAAGGAGGTGAGGGTGCAGATGACCTTACTGGTGAGGCAGCAGGTGAAATCTTTTGTACAGGTATCTGCACAGGCTCAACAATCTTCAGCCTGGTTGACCTTCTAAGTGGTGTAGCTTCAACTATAACTTTTCTCTTTAAATCCTTGTTAGGGGTAACAGCTAAATCCCCTTTGACTATTTCATTCTTCAGAACTTTGGAAATAGGTTGGTCATCATCATCAAACTCCTCTGTGATGACTAGCTTCCTCTTAACTTGAAGCTTTGGTCTGACCTTGGGGTCTAAAGGTAGAGACTCTTCAATAGCCTCTGAGTCATCAGACTCTTCTGAAGATCCTTTTTCAGACTCTTTTGAGGGCATTTTATTTTTAGCTTCCTCATCAGAATCAAGAACCTTTACAGGTTTCCTCGGCTTCATCTAAGAGAGGGTTCTCTCATCTATAGCGGTAGCCATATCAACCATGCCTATATCAAGTCGAATACCTTTGTTTTCCAACAGTTTGGTAATCAACATTCCATATGTGTAGGAGTATCAATTCTGAGGCTTAGCCATCTTCAATATGTACTTGAAAATTAGATCATTCAAGTATATTTTGCTGAACCTCGGGAGATGAACTAGGGCAAACCTATCCATCTTGTTGACATTGTTCGTAGCACTTGTCCCCGGCATGACAATTCAGCAGCAGGACATGTAGAAATCTTTCTTTTGAAATAAGCTTGGAAGCAGCCTTAGTCCTAGGGTTAGACGCACTGTATAGAATCTTATTCACAACATCTTCTCCAATAGCTTCTTCCCAATCATATGAGATGGCAGCTCCTTGTCCGGGATAACCAGTGGCCATTTGAATACCCTTGAGAGTGAAGGAGTACGGTTTCCCATTACACTGAGTTCTGATAAAGAAATGGGATTGACACGTCCTTTCTTCAGCATTTTCCCAGACCTGTTGAACTAGGAGTGGGTAGACTGGTTCATTCAAATTGAAGAACTTTACACATTGTTATGCATCCAGCTCTGGCATCACATTCTTCCCAGCTTTTATGATTTTCCTCATCTTGACAAATCTTCCACACACAATCATGGAGATGTCAGTAACACTCATTCTGATTCGAACATCAGCACAAACAAGTTTGTTGGAGGGACCTTTTGGTGCCATAGATTTGGGTTTGAGAGAATAGGGTTTCGAAAGATTTTTCGCACGACGGAGAGAAAAAGTGAATGATTTGAAACGGTGAGAGGTTTCTGACAAAAGGTGTATTCTTTAAAAGAGAGAGGTGTTTTCAAACAGAGCTGTTGAAAATAATAACGACAAAAATGTTTTGAATTCAAATACTTTTAGAAAATTGCAATGTAAAGTCTCAATCACTGATCCACGTCATAAGACGTATTCTTAGTACAGACACATTCTAACAAACATTATTCATTTATAAAATGCATGTTCAGATTATCTTTAATATAAACAAACCTATCTTCAGTTAAGGGTTTTATAAGAATATCACCCCATTGATTTTCAGTTTTGACAAATTTAATGTCAAAATCACCCTTTTGAACATAATCTCTTATAAAGTGATGTTTAATTTCTATATGCTTAGCCTTAGAATTTTGTATGGGATTCTTAGATAAACTTATAGAACTTGAATGATCACACCAAACAGATTTATTATGCTCAAAAATAGAATAGTCCTCAAGTTGGTGCTTTACCCATAGAAGCTGTGAACAATAGTTTACAGTTGAAATGTATTTTGCCACTGCAGTAGATAGGGAAATTTTAGTCTGTCTTTTGCTTGTCCAAGAGACTAAACTTGCTCCAATGAAGTGACATCCTCCATTGGTGCTTTTTCTTTCAATTCTATCTCCAGCATAATCAGCATCACATAAACCAACTAGTCTGGATTCTTATGTTCATAAATACATCAAACCAAGATTAGTTGTTCCAAGCAAATATATAAATATTCTTTTTAAAACTTTGAGATGGGATTTCCTAGGTTCAGATTGGAATCTTGTACATATACAGACACCGAATTGAATATCAGGCCTACTGAAGGTTAAGTTCAGAAGAGAACCAATCATACTTTTATACCTTTTTACCTTCTCCATCTTTATTTAGATTTGCATTGGGTAGCATGAGAGTTTTCATTGGCTTTGCTGTAGCCACCTTATATTTCTTTAAAATCTCCTTGGTGTACTTTTGTTGATGGATATATATCCTATCGTTGGTTTGCTTGATTTGTAGACTAAGGAAGAACTTCAATTCTCCTGTCATGCTCATCTCAAATTCATTCTGCATTAACTTAGAGAACTCTTTGCAGAGTTTTTCATCAGTAGCACCAAATATAATATCATCAACATAAATTGTACTATAATGAAATCCTTTTTAGAGCTTTTTCTGAAAAGAGTTGTATCAACCTTTCCTCTAATGAAATCATTTTGCATAAGAAAAGAACAGAGTCTATCATACCATGCTCTAGGTGGTTGTTTTAATCCATATAGGCCCTTTTTAAGTTTAAAAACGTGATCTGGTTTATCCGAATCTTCCAAACCAGGTGGTTGTTTAACATACACTTCTTCTTCAATTATTCCATTTAGAAAAGCATTTTTCATCCATTTGAAATAAAGTGATCTTGTGTTGTGCAACATATGACATGAGTATATGAATAGCTTCTATTCTAGCTACTCGTGTAAAAAATTTAGTGTAGTCAATACCTTTTTGTTGGTTATAGCCGTGAGCTACTAACCTTGCTTTGTTTCTGACAACTTTGCCATCTTCATCAAGCTTGTTCTTGAAGACCCACCTTGTTCCAATGACTAATTTTCCTTTAACTTTTGGAACTAGTGACCATACATCATTTCTTTTAAATCGATTTAGTTCCTCTTGCATAGCTAAGATCTAGTTTTCATCTTCAAGAGATTCTCCAATATTTTTGGGTTCTATTTCATATAGAAATGTCATATTGTTTGAGTCACTGAATGCTGATCTAGTTCTGACTCATTGAGATGGATTTGTAATAATCAATTCTCTAGGATGATGTGTTTTGAATTTCCAGTCTTGTTTGTTGGGTTCAGTATCAGACGCTTGTCTGGGAGGTGGTTCAAATGCTTGAGTAGATGCTTTATATCTTCAGTCTTCATATTGTCATTTAATTGATCATCTTGTTTTCCAAGATCCAAACCTGCAAGGTCATCTTCAAGATCTGATAGTTTCCTATCAGTCTTTAAGCCATCATTAAATTTGACACGAATTGATTCTTCCACAACTTCAGTTTTAGAGTTATAGACTCTAAAAGCTTTAGATGTTTCTAAGTAACCAAGGAATATAGCTTTATCTACTTTGGAGTCAAACTTTCCAAGTTGATTCCTAGTATTTAGAATAAAGCACTCACACCCACAGACATGAAAGTAAAAGATGTTGGGTTTTTTGCCTTTCCACAATTCATATGGAATTTTGTTTAAGAAGGGTCTTACCAACATTCTGTTATGTACATAACAAGCAGTATTCACTACCTCAGTCCAAAAGCACTTTGGGAGTTTCCTTTCATTAAGCATATTCCGAGCCATCTCTTGTAGAGATATGTTCTTCCTCTCTACTACTTCATTCTACTGAGGAGTTCTAGGAGAATAGAAGTTGTGAGAAATTCCATTTTCTTCACAAAATGTATTTGAAGTGCTCATTTTCAAACTCCCCCCCATGGTCACTTCTGATAGATGAGATACATGATCCTGACTCATTTTGTACTTTCTTAAAGAATATGGAAGACATCTTAAATGACCCATCCTTGTGAGTTAAGAAGAGTATCCATGTATATCTAGAATGGTCATCCACTAAGACAAAACAATATTTCTTTCCTGCTTTACTAGCAACACTTATTGGACCAAATAGATCCATATGCAACAACTGTAGTGGTCTATAAGAAGATACTAGATTTTTGGATTTGAAGCTAGACTTAACTTGGTTTCCACTCTAGCAAGAGTCACATAGAACATCCTTTTTGAAACTAATGTCAAGTAGACCTTTCATAAGGTTATATATCTGAAGCTTGGATATTAGTTTCATATTTGTTAGCTTCTTATGCCAGATCCATCTTTCATCTTCCCTTAACACAAAACATGTCACACTTTGATCAGATAGTTTAGTTAGATCAATCTTATAAAGATTTTGTTGCATGTTTGCTGAAAAGGGAACTTTGCATTTGTGTCTTTGACTATGCATGCATTCTTAATAAAGGAAACATTGTATCCATTATCAAATAATTGACTATGCTAAGAAGATTATGTCTTAATTAGTTACCTCAAAGAACATTAGAAATAGATGGTAGAGGTGATATTCCACCAATTTTACCTATCCGAATAACCTTTCCTTTTTGGTTTCCACCGAAAGTGACATGTCCTCATTCATTAGGTTGGAGGTCTAGAAACATAGACTTTTCTCCTATAATGTGTCGTGAGCAGCCACTGTTCAGGTACCATGATAGGTATGATCTTTTCCTATTAAGGATATCTGCAACATGAATAATCAAGGCTTTAGGTACCCATATTTTCTTGGGTCCTTTCTTGTTAGTTTTTTTAAGTTTATGACAACTTCTTTCTTGTGTGGATTTACTTAGACGTGATATGTTCAGTTTTGCCACAAATCTTAAAACTTTCTTTGATATAAAATGAATTGACCTTATCATAAAGATATTTTGGCTTTTATCCTAAGAATTTGTTAGATACTTTATGATGCGTCTGGTAAATAAATCCTATGCCAGTTTTATCAAGAGAGTGTCTCTGAATTTCTAACAACTTTGTCAGATTGTCTCTTCCATTGACAAAACGAGCAAGATCAGAGGTGAGTTCTTCTACTTTCTTTTGAAGTTTGACAACTTCTTCGGACTATAGTGTCTCAATTGTGATCTCAGTTTCAGGCTTTCCAGCCTTTAACTCACTGTTTTCCTGAGACAGTCTTTCACACTCTTGAGTCTTATGTTTATATTCTTTTAAGGGTTTCACATATTGACACTTAAGTGATCTGAAAGCCTTAGTTAAACAGTTAGATTATTCAATCAATTCATCATAGGCATCTTGAAAATCCTTAAGATCAGAATTTATGTAACACCCTAGTTTTTACACCTATGATTAATTATTTTATTTGGATGTTTAAATTTATTATGTTATGTGGTTTAGTTTGAGTAATTAAATTACTCTTTTCAAATTATTTTATTGGGTGCGTTAGCACTGACTTATTTCAGTGAATGCACGCTTACTAGACAATAATTACGTTATTGTCACTAATATACCAGTACAGAAAAATATTTTTCATAATATGATTAAGAGAAAAACATTTTCATATTCTCATTCTATTTAATTTTAGAGTTAAAAATATTTTGGTTTGACATTTATCGGAGATTAAATTTTGGACTGAGTATTTTCTTAGTGGATCAGTTCAATTATTAATCTTTACTCTAATTTGAATTTCGAAAACATATCCTTATCAATCTTTATTTTTATATTCTAAAAATTAAAAACATGTTTATTTTAGGCCTAATATTTATCACTCATTTTGTACCTATCACTAAGTAACTGGTTTAAAAACTAACTTTTTCAACCTTTTCTCTCTCTCTTCCTCGACGCCTCTCTCATTTTCTCTTTTCTTTCTCTGCTTCTTTCTTCTTTCTTTTTCTTCTTCCTCCTCTCTCCATCCTTCTTCTTCTCTCCTCAACACCAGCCGCACACCACCGCTAGGGAGGAGCTCCGACCGTCGTGTGTCACGCCTGGAGCACGACTCGTCGAGCCACTCGCCGCTGGGCTGGGAAGATCTTGTCCTGTCTCTGTTACAGCTCGCCTCCACCTCGGGTGAGCTTCCCGCCGTCGTGTAGCGCCGTCCGGCCACCGTTTGAAGGGGAGACACCGATCATACGTCTAGGCTCGTAGATCTGTATGTTTTAGGTCCCATGAGAGTTCGTGTGGCCACTGTACCACCGCCGCCGTCCCCTCCACCCACGGCCGCCGCCGTTCTACCTCCATAACACCACCACAAGCCCATCTTCTTCACCTTGGGTAAGAGTTTTACCTCTAACCTCTTCTCTTTTGTAAATCCCCAAATTGATTTTGAAACCCTAACCCTAACCCTCTGATTTCAGATTTTAATATTAAGATTAAAGCTTGTTTTATGAAATTAGGACTGTGAATTTGTGTTTCCCTAAACCAATTTCATTATTCTGAGTTTTCCCTAAATTTTAATAAGGAGCCCTAAACCCCAATTTTATTTTATTTGAATTTGGGTATGTTTTTGTGAAATTAATTATGATTTAGTGCAATTAGGACTCTTAATGGATGATTTCCAAAGTCCTTTTTCATGATCTTTTAATCAAAACAAAGTTTCCTAAAAGGGTATTAGGAAGCGTGAGCTTCAAACATGATTTTCTTTAAAAATAACCTTGTTTGATAATTAGATTAAGTGTTTAGATAAAGTTAGAATGTGTGTTTGATCATGTGAAATTGATTTCTTGATTTTTGGTTGTTGCGCGTTGTTGGATTCCCTCTCTGAGACGTTTGACACGGCTATGCTTGCTTGATGGAGTGGGTAGTTACACTCTTGGAGCTAATGTGAGTATTAAGACGAGGATCCTTTACTTGTCTTCAAAGGTAAGGGGAGTTTGCCTAGGGATATTCAATAACTGTATGCATGTGTGTAAGTATTTAACTGGATAGTTATATGTTGATTGGGCTTACTTGATTATCTTATGTACTTGAACTGTTGTGCTATTATCTGATGTTGAACTGTACTTGTTCTAAATGATAAAATGCATATATGTGATGAACTGCTTTCAACTGTGATATTAGCATTGCACTGATGATATATACTGTTGTTGATTGAAAGTTTGCCAAGCCAGACGTGCGTCTGTGCTCAACCGTTATAAGGATTAAAAACCTTAATAAGCTTTGAAGATGAAGGGATTGGTGTTCTTTTCCAAAAGCTCATTAACTTAAAGTACTTGTTTTAAATGTTGAAATGGTTTTGGTGTACTACTGTTATACAAGAGAAAAATCCTTTTCGAACTATGTGTTTTCAAGTGAAAACTTTCGGAAATATTTTACAATATCCTATTGGGGATTTTCAAAGTTAAAAGTGTTTCAAAAACGTTTTATAAAGGATTTTCAAAAGAAAAGGTTTTCTCCCAAATGATTTAGAAACTTTCCGATAGCCAGCATAGGTTATCGAGGCTTTCGATTTCGAAAACTGTTTTCGTCAAATGAAAGATAAGTACTAAAAGAATAGGAATCTAGACGTGAGACGTCGCCTCTAGTTTTCCATGCTTGGCACGTGATCTTGGATCAGTGTTAATTCGGGACCGTAAAGTCCTATTCGTAATGTTATGGACTTCAAGTCCAATTCGCGAAATCGAGGACAGTTCGTTCTGATTTCCGTTGTTGTGGGCTATTGTCCTTAGCATGGTAAGTAAAACATGACTAAAAGTATATTGATTTCCATTACCACAAACCTTGACTGCGGCCACGGTCTAGGTGTTGGGATTGAGCATTCGGATTGTGTGTCCTATGTTTCTAAGTTTTCAAGTGATGGGGAAATAATGTTAAGTCATTAGCTTTGAGCTTTGACAGGTGAAATATTTACACAAAGAAAAACCTTAAAAGGAAAGTTTTTATTCATATGCATTTCCCCGGCGGACGTGCCTTTGCTTATTGAGGATACCCATGGGGTATCGAGAGTCGATCACATTGCTAGCTGTTTCGTTAAGGGCATGTGGCGTTGTCCGACCAAGAGGCTTGGTGCATCGGGATGCGGTGGCAACAGCCCGGTGGGCGAGCTTGACCAACTCTATCTGCTCAATTTATAACATGGTGTAGTGATATCATGAGATTAAGTTAGAGCCTGATGATTGAAGTGTCATGCATATTTTCAAAAGATTGACTGTGCGGGTTTGAGACCCTTTGATATAACACTGTTATGTTATGTATATGCATGATTTAACTGCTTATATGATTATGTGATGTATGTATCATGTATATGGTTGTTGTGTGATATATCCATTTGTCGGTATCTCACCCTTACAAACATATCAGGTTTCTTCTGGTTTGCTATCGTACCTTGGGTATTTTAGTACAGATGTGCAGAGGAGTCTTCCTAAGTCACTCAGAGACTTAGATCTAGTTGCTTGACGAAGTATTTGGTTGTGGAATGATCACGTGAGTTCTTCTCAGGAAATACTTTTAGAATGACCAGCTTAGGGTTTTGAGACTTAGATTATTTTGATAAGTATGTATGAGTATGGCTCAGAGAGCCTTTATTTTAAAATGAAATGTTTATGGCTCGGAGAGCGTTATTTTGAAAGAAAACTTAAACTTTCCCTTTTGGTCTTGTAAAGCTAATTGATATAACTATCTTTAGCATGTTATTGCTTGATTGTATTTGGTGTAACTGGAATTCTGGAATGAAAATGTAATTATTTTAGCAGGTGTTCTTTTACCTGGGATGTCCGAATTACAGAGGAGACTCTGTCGAAATTTTCGTAAAATACTAGCTTTTATTCAAGAATATTCTTTAAATTAAATAGGCTTGCCATACTACGATAGCAAGTCTGTGTGCCAATCAAGGCTTAGGAGTCGTGACAAAATTTTTATACCCAATTTCAGAAACTTGTATACTTATATAAATTATTTTTCGAAAGCACCAGCAAATTATCTTTTAATTTAAATTCCGCATGTGTTACGTAAGTAATGCCCAAGGGAGGGTGTTACAATTTACCTCTAAATTAGAATCAACGTCTGCCATGAGACATAGGTTTGCTTCTTCGCTTTCTATATCATCTTCTGATGAACTCCCATCTAGATCTTCCCAGGTGGCCATCATTCCTTTCTTTCTCTTTTTGTAGAAGTTATTGTAAGGCTATTTCTTCAACTGAGGACATTGAGATTTAATGTGTCCCGGTTTCTTGCATTCATAGCACACTATAGGACTCTTATCTGAACTGTTGCTTTCTTTAAAGAACTTTTGTTTAATGAACTTCTTGAAAGGTGGTGTATCCTTTATGAAATTCTTATTTTTCCATAACTTCCTCATTTTTCTAGTTACAGTGACATTTCATCATCACTATCAGAATCTTCTTCAGATGCATCTGACTCTGAATCTGATTCTTCAACCTTTAGAGCTTTTAAGGGAGTCTTGTCAGCTTTGAGAGCAATGGATTTCCCTTTCTTTGTAGAACTATCTTTATTTAGTTCTTGCTCATGAACTTGTAGATTTCCAGGAAGATCACTCATTTGAAGAGTTTAGAGATATTTAGCTTGAATTATTGCTGTAACAAGAGGTCTCCATTGTTTAGGAAGACTTCTCAAGATTTTGCTCACTTTCTCTGCATTGGTGTAGGTGTTTCCTAGAGATTTCAGACTGTTTGTGATGGTTTGAAATCTTCCTATCATTTGAGCAATGCTTTCTCCATCTTCCATGGTGAACAACTCAAACTTTCGTACAAGCATGTTTATCTTTGTTTCTTTCACCTTTGTTGATCCTTCATGACTTATTTCTAGAGTATCCCATCTTTCTTTTGCGGATCCACATGCATGGACCTTTTCAAATTCTTCCTGACTTAAGGCACACATCAAGGAGTACCTTGCTTTATTATTCAGATTCCATTTTGTCTTTTCTACTTGTGTCCACTGAGCTTTTGCCTTGTCATCATCATTCTTTGGAGTATAAGGACCCTCGGTGATGATCTCCCAAAGATCTGAGTTTGTAGACGTGATAAACCATTGTCATCTCTCTTTCCAATAGATGTAATTTTCTCCATCGATGAACGGAAGTCTGGTCATGGATGCTTCTTCCATCCCTGAGTTGCTTATGCTTATGCTAGCTCTAGCTGTCATGGTTTCTGTGCAACAAGATCTTTCCTCAACAATGTTAGGTGTTCAACCTAAAGGTTAAGCTCCGATGCCAACTGAAATGAATAGATTAAAACAAGAGAATGGGGTTGAATTGTATTCTACTTAAACTTTTACGCAAACAAGAAAGTTTTCTCTAAAAGCAGGATCAGACGCTTAGATGCTTCTGATATAAAATAGGTTAATTGAAAACTTAACACTTTAAACCCATTTAGCACAATAAATATAACTGATCAACCCTTGGGCTTCGTCTAGTCCTTGGTTTCACCAAGTGTTACACTATAACTGATCAGGTTACAGACAGGTATTGTTTGCACACCTAGACTCCTCAGGCTCAACTTACAAGTATTTCTTGCACACCTAGCCTCTCCAGGCTCCTTACAAGTATTCTTTCAGCAAGCCTCTTCAAGCTCTATAGCAAGTAAGAAATAAATGAAGCAACATCTTCAAGGTTTACAACTTTGCAAGTCAACTGAAGAACACTCAATGAGTGAATAAGATTTAAGGTTGGTATGACTGCTGTAATAACTTCTCAATAAATACAAAAGATTGAGAAGAGAAGTATTCTTAGAAAGAAGAACTTAGAGAGATTTGAATGCGAAGAGATTATTAAATGCTTGAATGATTAATTTCAGGTGTTCAGGTGTGTATCTTCAACAGTCTTCAAAGTCTTCCTTTTATACTCATCAGCAATAAATCCGTTGGAGATGAATATGATTTTTGTTCTTCATTCATTAATGCCAAAGAGTCGTTATAAATCTCCATTTAATGTTTATTACGGATGTAAGCGGATCCAATCTGATCTGCGAATTCGATGGATCTGAACCGATTCGAACCGATTTTGGTGGATTGGTTTGGATCATCGGATTGGATTGGATTTAAAAATCACTAATATGAACAAGGTCGGTTCGGGTCTCGGATCCTGTAAATCTAATCCGACTCGATTAGACCCGATCCGATCCGATCCGAACCCTATAAATATTTATTTTTAAAATTATTTTATATACACATATATAATGTTAATATATTATTATATATATTAACATAATTAACAATTAAATATGTATATTTTATTTTATTTTATTTTATTTTTTCTGTTTTTTTTATTAATTTCCAAAGTTTAAATTAAAAATAATAATAATGGGTAATATGATTGTGATCAGTTCGGATCGGATCAGATCCGTAGTTAAAAAGCACTCAAATCTGAACCGATCCGAACCGATCAAATTTGATTGGTTCGGATGATGAAAACCCCCAAATCCGATCCGAACTGACTCGATTACATCCCTAATGTTTATGATCGTTGGAGAGCTTCAAGACAAGTTGAACGTATTTCTTGGCATAGCTTTAACAGAATGCAGCATGATTCAGAGCAGTAGCAGTTGCTTTTCTAACTTGGGAAGCACGACTTTCCTTATTTGTACAACACGGGTCGGTGACCACATAAAGGTCTCTTATATTTTTACAACCAAAGGAACTTCCAGCACGACTTCATACTTTATGCTTCTGAATTCCTTTTTCTTGATTTGAAAATGTAAAGGAATATTCTTGTCTTTCGAGTAAGAGTGGTGTGAAAGACTTCCTGTCAAGTTGTAGGGTCAGACGCATTTTCATATATTGTTGTTATTGAGTCTAACTTCATAAGCATTATATAAGTAAACAATGACGCATCTTTTAGACACCTTGTTTTACCAAAATGCTTTTGCCTTATGATCTGCACACTTAATACACATATTAGAATATTTCAAAAGGTTCAATTAAAATTATTCTTTGTTTGGATTCATCAAAATTAGAGATTTCAAAAACTTGGACTTAACAATTCTAACAACAGTCAATCCTCTTGGACTCCAATCCAAAATTGGACACTAACCTCTTTGCATCATAATAATTGTTATGTAATCCCCCATCATAATAAACATTTTCCATGTTTGATGTTATATTGTTTCTTATCCCTTTTCTTCGATGGAGGAGCCAGCTATGGAGGAGCTAGATGGAACCCCTTATGAGCCAGATGCTGGAGGACGAGCAGTGGACCCGAGTAGTTGAGTAGAGAGTCTACGGCCAGTGCGTCTTTTTCTACGTATTATCTTCTATTGTTTATATCAATTTGTACTAGTTTGTATATTTTGGGATCCTACTGATGGAAATCCCTTGACAATACCTGTATTAGCATGTATGTATATATTATAGTTGCGTCTTTATATATATATATATATATATATATATGTTTATAATTTTATGTTTTAAATTTTTTTTTTCCGTTTTAATATATCCACTTAACGATAATAACACGTTTAGGTTCTAAATATTATGGGTTTTCTTTAATGGGACGTCTCAAGATACCACAATCAACTGAATCAAGTATGTACCCAGAGAACAAAAGGTAATGTGTTAGACCAAAATTTCATTAAATATATCACATAAGAATTAATGAATAACTATTATACTAGTAAATAATTTTTTTATATCAAATTGTCCTACTTGGACAATTCAAGGTTCAATACAAAGAGAAGAGTGACTTGCATAATTACATGTGCTCAAAAATATTGAACTTCAAATGGGTAACTAAGGTTTTTCTCAACTATTAACTCATCTAGAAAATAAAACTTTAACCCTATAGACAATTTAATATCCCTACATACTTGAATATCAAGTACATAAGATAAATATAATTGCTCAAACTAATCCCCCCACTTTAGAACTTAAAGTGCATAGGGACCGATAAAAATTCACTACAACAGATTAGACTTTAGATAGCGTTTCCGTATGCCTTTTAATAGCGTTTGTAACCGCTATCTATGCCACCGCTATTAAAACTCGTTAGCAAAGATAGCATTTAGGAAGTGCTATTAATAGGTGACTTTAGATAGCGTTTGTACACGGAAACGCTATCTAAAGACTGACTTTACCCCCCCCCCCCCCCCTTTTTTTTTAATTTTACATATTTTTTAACTGTTACCTCCATTCCTTCATATTGAACTACATCACCAAAAAAACCACAATTGTTGCAGTCAATACAAATGTTCCCTTGCTTCCACTATACTTCTGAAGTAAATATGTATGCAAAAAGATGCATAAAATTAGGGAGAAAAAAATAAGGAGCCAAGTATATAAGGGAATCCGCAAACTTCATATATTTCAGCCACACTGATCATATACAGATTATAGAAGCAACTGATTCATAATATTAAAGCTTCCCAGTTTCAACATCATCCAAAACCTCAAGTCAACAATGAAACTTCATTAAATTTGTTTCAGAAACTGCTAACTAACAATGCTTAATTACAAGACAGCAAGTGCTTGCATGAGACCGATCATAGACGGAATATGCCCAGATAGTTTATTGCCTTGCAATGACCTACAAAAATCAAACAAATCCATCAAGAAATTCCCAGAGAAGGGAAGTGGAAGACCAAATATCCTTCTTATTAAAAATTGAAATAGGTTATAAAGGATCATGCAACACATACAAGGTTGCTACTTGCAAAAATCCAATATTGTATGGTATCTCTCCGATTAGTGGTTGTAGGATAAATCCCTGAAATCAAGGGAGGACATTAAAGAGGTTACAAATAATACAAGACAAGGTATAGAAAAGTCCGACATTCGGTTGGATTACATACAGGACCTGGAAGGCAGTACAGTTGCCTATGTTTTCAGGAATACTTCCTGTAACGCCCCCCTTAGGGCATTACTTACGTAACACATGCAGAATTTAAATTAAAATATAATTTGCTGGTGCTTTCGGAAAATAATTTATATTAGTACATAAGTGTCTGAAATTGGGTATAAAAATTTTGTCACGATTCCTAAGCCTTGATCGGCACACAGACTTACTATCATAGTATGGCAACCCTATTTAATTTAAAGAATATACTTGAAAAAAAGCTAGTATTTTACGAAAATTTCGACAGAGTCTCCTCTGTAATTCGGACATCCCAGGTAAAAGAACACCTGCTAAAATAATTACATTTTCACTCCATAATTTCAATTACACCAAATTCAACCAGACAGCAAAAAATAATAGTTATAACCATAAGCTTTACAAGACCAAAGAAAACAGCTTAAATTTTCATTCAAAAGATATGCTCTTAGAGCCATAAACATTCCATTTTAAAATAAAGGCTCTCTGAGCCATACTCAAACATACTTATCAAAATAATCTAAGTCTCAAAACCCTAAGCTGGTCATTCTAAACGTTATTCCTGAGGAAAAACTCACATGATCACCCCACAATTAAGTACTTCATCAAACCACCAGATCTAAGTCTCTGAGTGACCTAGGGAGACTCCTCTGCAACATCTGTACTAAAATACCCAGGGTATAATAGCGAACCAGAAGAAACCTGATATGTTTGTAAGGGTGAGATACCGACAAACGGATATATCACACAACAACCATATACATGATACATATATCACATAATCATATAAGCAGTTAAATCATGCATATACATAACATAACAGTGTTATATCAAAGGGTCTCAAACCCGATCAATCAGTTTTATAAAGAGAATGCATGACACTTCAATATTCAACTCTGTTTTGATACCTAATCTCCGGAGATCCCACAACTTTCTGTTTCGTTTCAAGCTGATCAGGCTCCGCACATGGCACATTGTAAAAACGAACAAAACAATGCCCAAGAAAATCAATGGGGCACATCCCCATTCCCGATAGGATGCTCATGCAAAGCAATGACACTATTCCCCCATTCCCGATAGGAAATAGCTGCACACATATTCAACTTCACCGTTTTCCACTGGAGAAGAATTAGAGTTGGTCAATCTCTAGCCCACCGGGCAGTTGCCTCCATACCCTCATGCATTTAAGGTCTCAGGACGAGCAACGTCACATGTGCCTCTGAACTCGGTTTACATGGACAGACTCCCAGATACCATCTTTGTATCTGATATATATCAACAGCACGTCTGCTTGGGGAAATGCACATGAGAAAATATTTTATTTAAAAGGTTTTCTTTGTGTTCATTCTTTTCACTGTCGCAGCTCAAAGCTAACGACTTAATCATCATTTCCCCATCACTTGAAAACTCAGAAGCATAGGACACATAGTCCGAATGCTCAATCACAATGCCCAAGACCGATGCCGCAGTCAAGGGTTGTGGTTGTAGAAAACAACATTCACCTTTGACAATGTTCATCACACATGGTTAGAAGACACGATCCAACAAAACGTGATTAGGACCAAAAGTCCATCACAACGAAATCAGAACGCACTGTCCTCAATTTCGAGAATTGGACCCTCAGTCCAGAACATCATGAATAGGACCTATGGCCCCGAATTAACACTGATCCAAGATCACGTGTGTATAACTGAATACTAGAGGCGACGTCTCGCGTACTAGATTCTCTTTCTCAAGTATTTATTTTTCGTTCAGTGAAAATCAAATTCAAAACCGAATCCTCGATAACCTATCCAGGCTTATCGGAAATTTTCTAAAATATTTAGGAAAACCTTTTCTTTGAAAATCTTTTATAAAGCATCTTTGAAATTCTTTTATCTTTGAAATATTTCCCCCAATAGGATGTTGCCAAATCATCTTGAAAGTTTTCACTTGGAGACACATAGTTCGAAAAGGATTTTTCTCTTGTATAACAATAGTTCACCAAAACCATTTCAACTTTTAAAACAAGTACTTTAAGTTAATGAGCTTTTGGAAAAGAACACCAATCCCTTCATCTTCAAAGCTTATTAAGGTTTTTAATCCTTATAACCGTTGAGCACAGACACAAGTCTGGCTTAACAAACTTTCAATCAACAACAGTATATATTATCAGTTCAATGCTAATATCACGGTTGAAAGCAGTTCATCACATATATGCATTATAACATTTAGAACAAGTACAGTTCAACATCAGATAATAACATAACAGTTCAAGTACATTAGATAATCAAGTAAGCTCAATCAACATGTAAATACCCAATTAAAACACATACACACATGCATACAGTTATTGAATATCCCTAGGCAAACTCCCCTTACCTTTGAAGACAAGTAAAGGATCCTCGTCTTAATGCTCACATTAGCTCATATCTACTCCATCAAACAAGCATAGCCGTGTCAAACGTCTCAAAGAGGGAATCCAACAATGCGCAACAACCAGAAACCAAGAAATCAATTACACATGATCAAACACACATTCTAATTTGATCTAAACACTTTATCTTATTACCAAACAAGGTTATTTTCAAAGAAAATCACGTTTGGAGCTTACGCTTCACAATACCCTTTAAGGAAACTTTGTTTTGATTAAAGGATCATGAAAGAGAACTTGGGAATCATCAATTAAGAGTCCTAATTACACTAAATCATAATTAATTTCACAAAAACATACCCAAGTTTAAATCAATTCAAATTGGGGGTTTAGGGCTCCTAAATACAATTTGGGGAAAATTCAAAATAATGAAATTGGTTTGGGGAAACACAAATTCACAGTCCCAATTTCATAAAACAACCTTAAATTTCAAGATTAAAATCTGAAATCAAAGGGTTAGGGTTAGGGTTTCAAATCAGTTTGGGGGAAAATGAAAGAAAAAGTGAAACATAGGGAAAACAACTCACCCAAGGTGGAAGAAAGAGGTTGCGACGGCCAACCATGGGTACGGCGGCGTCACGGCGGCTCCGGCAAGATCGCAGTGGCGGTGGAGTCTTGTAGCAGCCATGGTTCAAAACAAGACTAAGTTTCATGGGAAGGAAAATGAGAGCTCGAACCCCACCAAAAATGGAAGATCCACCATGGACAGCAACCCAAAGGCGTTTTCACGGCGGAGGACGGCGCGTTCGCGTGAGCAGGGACGCGAGTGTGGGACTGAGGTACGGGCTGAGCTCAACCGAACACGGTGGTCGCGCAGCTCCGGCTAGCTTCCATGCGGCGCTGCTATGGTGAGAGGAAGGAGGAAGATGAAGTTGAGGTGGAAGGAAGAAGAAGAAAAGAGAAGGAAGAAAGAAAGAAAGAAGAAGAAGTTGCAGAGAAGAAAAGAGAGAGTGAGGGCGTCGAGTGAGTGGGAGAGAGAAAAGTGAAAAACTTAAGTTTTTAAACTAATTATTTAGTGATAGGTACAAAATGAGTGATAAATATTAGGCCTAAAATAAACATTTTTTTACTTTTTGGAATCTAAAAATAAAGATTGATAAAGCTATGATTTAAAAATTCAAATTAGAGTAAAGATTAATAGAGGAACTTATCAACTAAGAAAATACTCAGTCCAAAATTTAATCTCTGATTGATGTCAAACCAAAATATTTTTACCTCTAAAATTAAATAGAATAGGAATAGGAAAATGTTTTTCTCTTAATCATATTTTTTAAAATATTTTTCTGTACTGGTATAATAGTGACAATAACATAAATTATTGTCTATTAAACGTGCATTCACTGAAATAAGTCAGTGCTAACGCACCTAATAAAATAATTTGAAGAGAGTAATTTAATTACTCAAACTAAACCACATAACATAATAAACTTAAACATCCAAATAAAATAATTAATCATAGGTGTAAAAACTAGGGTGTTACATTACTACCCCTCTTAAAAAATTTCGTCCTCGAAATTTCGTAGCTCAAAACTACACCGGATTTTGTAATCACACTTTGACCCTAAGATCCTACTTTGTATTTCATCTATAACTCTATAACAAGATCGATTCTTATGCCATTCTATTTATCCTCGAGACTTTTCACTACCGCATTATTTCCACTACCTTCGATATTTCACCTTAGTCTATTACACTTTAAAGAACAAAATCAACGCTTAATCTCTTCACTTCTCAATATAGATCCATTAGCAAAACTTTCTCCAATAACCAACTTTCACAACTAACATTAAAACCCACGCTAACTTTACCATAACATCAACTAACCTTCTACTCAAGAGATGCAATCATAGTCTTAGTCCATTTGGGCTTAATCTACTCTTCTAATCATACCAAATTAACACTTTTCAAGTCTCCAATCAAAACGTCGTAACATTCCTGAGTTGCACCTAATAAACTTTGCGCCAAAAACCTAAGAAATTCAATCTTATTGAAATTGAATCTTACCACATCCAACATAGTCCGTTCTCTTTTTAATTCCTCTCGAATCTTTTGCCTACTTCGATTTCATATCCTTTATTTGCCTCTCATTTTCAATTTGGTTCTTAAGCCCCGTTAGTATCCCTGGTTTAAGAATTTCCCATGCACATCTACCCTATTGTCCAAGGAAAATACACAACCCATAACAATTCCTCCATCTGAAGATATAGCTCTATCACTTATGCAAGGAAGTGCTTGTATCATATATGCACTTATCTTATATATCTGCAGCTGAGAAAAGAGATTCTAAAATAGAGTTTCTCTAAGGCCATTACCCCTAGGAGCTGCACCAAAGCAAAGCCAAGAAATCCAGGTGGACACTCCCCTATGGCAATCTTGAATTTAAAAATGTCCAGTTTATTAAGACCTCAAAGATTATAACATTTCGCCATAGCTTACCACACACGAAGGACATAATCAAAACTTAATCACTTCTTGCCTCAAAATGTGTCCGCTGGCAAAACTTATTCAACACCTTATCCTCACGACGAACATCATGTTCAACACTTAACTCTATCACATATATCAACCTTCAACTCAAAGTACACAATTATAGTCTTAGTTTCCTTTGGACTTATTCCACCACTCCAAATTATATCATAGTCATTCATTTCAATCTTAAAGAATACGATTACATTCCTCCATGCAACTACAACCAAAAGGAATTACTTCAGTTTGAATTATCCCAAAATCATAATTCTTAAACTTTTCTAACAGCTTAGTTTCACTCAATAACTCCTCTTTACTATTTCCGTTCAGCTTAAGGAAAACTAACATAGATATTTTTCCGTTAATCCTCGGACTCACGAAGTCAACATTAACCATAAACGTTGATCACTACTCTAAATTCCTTTAATGATATATCTGCCTCGATCATGATAAGGTCCATTGTAATCATCTTACTCGATGATGTTGAACTTAAGGGTTCTCATAATACCATTCACATCTATACATTAATGAAACTCCTATCAACCCTAGTTTGTCCTACCATAGAGATGACAAAAATTAAGTACCACACTATCTCCCAACTAACCCGCTAAGGATAGGTCATTTCATTACTTATCCATCCCGCTGAGGATGATCAGTTGGACTTAGCCTCAACTTAGTCCTCAACACTTAAAGTAAACTTAACCGACACACGTTGATAAACTTCCGTTTTTCATCTGAAACAACACTTGAAGATACTCCATGAAGTATAAACAATTCTCTGATACATTATTCGGTTCACTAACACTGCATAGTGAATCTTAACTCGTAAGAAGGGTGTAGACTTCACCAGTCGATCCACGATCACTTGAATTCAAACAAGACTCATGTAGGCCTTCAACAAACTCATAACAAGGATTCATGGCAATGCCAATATCTTAACAAGGATAGAAAAGAATTTCATTAATTTGAAGGATACAGGAACATCCAATATGGAAAAAGATCCTTCCATCAGGTTCGTGGGTGTAAAAATGCATGATCAATACACATTTACAAACATGAATCTAATAAAGTTCATTCTTCCACAAGAATCTTCCAGCGGAGTCAAAGAATCAAGGGGTGAATAATGTCTAATCCAAAGAGGATTAATTCTTATTCTTAGTACAAGGAATTTACAAAATGATGACTTTCACCTCTACCAAAAATAGAAGTGACAAAACTAAGTTTCACTAAGAAACTTCTGCTATCACGAAATTATTTGGGTTATAACTCAAGAAATAGTCATAACCACTTTTCTCAACAAAATGTAAAAGTATCCAGACCAATGGATTCCGTTAATTCAATTCACTCAAATGTCTAATACATCGAGGATCATTTAGAAGTGTGAGTACGACTTCTCACAACAAAGAAATGAATAACTGGAAATTTATGAATCGGTATAACTAATTCATAAGTCCTGACAGACTGCAAATTAAAATCATAAAATATGTCTGACACGATTCGCAAGGATAATCGAATGTCATATTCGAACCCAAGTAACATTCAAGATCTAAGGTCTCCCAGGACATAAAGCCTTTGGAAAACCATCAAGAAAACATATACTTGTGCGTCAACACACATTGCTTCAACAAGAAACAATTCAAACAAGAGCAAACCAGAGATCACACAACAAAAACTTAACAGACCTATTCCCCTAAGATCCCGAAAGACTCGACCAGCTCTGATACCACCTTGTAACGCCCCCCCTTAGGGCATTACTTACGTAACACATGCGGAATTTAAATTAAAAGATAATTTGCTGGTGCTTTCGGAAAATAATTTATATTAGTACATAAGTGTCTGAAATTGGGTATAAAAATTTTGTCACGACTCCTAAGCCTTGATCGGCACATAGACTTACTATCATAGTATGGCAAGCCTATTTAATTTAAAGAATATACTTGAATAATAGCTAGTATTTTACGAAAATTTCGACAGAGTCTCCTCTGTAATTCGGACATCCCAGGTAAAAGAACACCTGCTAAAATAATTACATTTTCACTCCATAATTTCAATTACACCAAATTCAACCAGACAGCAAAAAAATAATAGTTATAACCATAAGCTTTACAAGACCAAAGAAAACAGCTTAAATTTTCATTCAAAAGATATGCTCTCAGAGCCATAAACATTCCATTTTAAAATAAAGGCTCTCTGAGCCATACTCATACATACTTATCAAAATAATCTAAGTCTCAAAACCTTAAGCTGGTCATTCTAAACGTTATTCCTGAGGAAAAACTCACATGATCACCCCACAATTAAGTACTTCATCAAACCACCAGATCTAAGTCTCTGAGTGACTTAGGGAGACTCCTCTGCAACATCTGTACTAAAATACCCAGGGTATAATAGCGAACCAGAAGAAACCTGATATGTTTGTAAGGGTGAGATACCGACAAACGGATATATCACACAACAACCATATACATGATACATACATCACATAATCATATAAGCAGTTAAATCATGCATATACATAACATAACAGTGTTATATCAAAGGGTCTCAAACCCGATCAATCAGTTTTATAAAGAGAATGCATGACACTTCAATATTCAACTCTGTTTTGATACCTAATCTCCGGAGATCCCACAACTTTCTGTTTTGTTTCAAGCTGATCATGCTATGCACATGGCACATTGTAAAAACGAACAAAACAATGCCCAAGAAAATCAATGGTGCACATCCCCATTCCCGATAGGATGCTCATTCAAAACAATGACACTATTCCCCCATTCCCGATAGGAAATAGCTGCATACATATTCAACTTCACCGTTTTCCACTGGAGAAGAATTAGAGTTGGTCAATCTCTAGCCCACCGGGCAGTTGCCTCCATACCCTCATGCATTTAAGGTCTCAGGACGAGCAACGTCACATGTGCCTCTGAACTCGGTTTACATGGACAGACTCCCAGATACCATCTTTGTATCTGATATATATCAACAACACGTCTGCTTGGGGAAATGCACACGAGAAAATATTTTATTTAAAAGGTTTTCTTTGTGTTCATTCTTTTCACTGTCACAGCTCAAAGCTAACGACTTAATCATCATTTCCCCATCACTTGAAAACTCAGAAGCATAGGACACATAGTCCGAATGCTCGATCACAATGCCCAAGACCGATGCCGCAATCAAGGGTTGTGGTCGTAGAAAACAACATTCTCCTTTAACAATGTTCATCACACGTGGTTAGAAGACACAGTCCAACACAACATGATTAGGACCTAAAGTCCATCACAACGAAATCAGAACACACTGTCCTCAATTTCGAGAATTGGACCCTCAGTCCAGAACATCATGAATAGGACCCATGGCCCTGAATTAACACTGATCCAAGATCACGTGCGTATAACTGAATACTAGAGGCGACGTCTCGCGTACTAGATTCTCTTTCTCAAGTATTTATTTTTCGTTCAGTGAAAATCAAATTCAAAACCGAATCCTCGATAACCTATCCAGGCTTATCGGAAAGTTTCTAAAATATTTAGGAAAACCTTTTCTTTGAAAATCTTTTATAAAGCATCTTTGAAATTCTTTTATCTTTGAAATATTTCCCCCAATAGGATATTGCCAAATCATCTTGAAAGTTTTCACTTGGAGACACATAGTTCGAAAAGGATTTTTCTCTTGTATAACAATAGTTCACCAAAACCATTTCAACTTTTAAAACAAGTACTTTAAGTTAATGAGCTTTTGGAAAAGAACACCAATCCCTTCATCTTCAAAGCTTATTAAGGTTTTTAATCCTTATAACGGTTGAGCACAGACACAAGTCTGGCTTAGCAAACTTTCAATCAACAACAGTATATATTATCAGTTCAATGCTAATATCACGGTTGAAAGCAGTTCATCACATATATGTATTATAACATTTAGAACAAGTACAGTTCAACATCAGATAATAGCATAACAGTTCAAGTACATTAGATAATCAAGTAAGCTCAATCAACATGTAAATACCCAATTAAAACACATACACACATGCATACAGTTATTGAATATCCCTAGGCAAACTCCCCTTACCTTTGAAGACAAGTAAATGATCCTCGTCTTAATGCTCACATGAGCTCATATCTACTCCATCAAACAAGCATAGCCGTGTCAAACGTCTCAAAGAGGGAATCCAACAATGCGCAACCACCAGAAACCAAGAAATCAATTACACATGATCAAACACACATTCTAATTTGATCTAAACACTTTATCTTATTACCAAACAAGGTTATTTTCAAAGAAAATCACGTTTGGAGCTTACGCTTCACAATACCCTTTAAGGAAACTTTGTTTTGATTAAAGGATCATGAAAGAGAACTTGGGAATCATCAATTAAGAGTCCTAATTACACTAAATCATAATTAATTTCACAAAAACATACCCAAATTTAAATAAATTCAAATTGGGGGTTTAGGGCTCCTAAATACCATTTGGGGAAAATTCAAAATAATGAAATTGGTTTGGGGGAACACAAATTCACAGTCCCAATTTCATAAAACAGCCTTAAATTTCAAGATTAAAATCTGAAATCAAAGGGTTAGGGTTAGGGTTTCAAATCAGTTTGGGGGAAAATGAAAGAAAGAGTGAAACATAGGGAAAACAACTCACCCAAGGTGGAAGAAAGAGGTTGCGACGGCCAACCATGGGTACGGCGGCGTCACGGCGGCTCCGGCAAGATCGCAGTGGCGGTGGAGTCTTGTAGCAGCCATGGTTCAAAACAAGACTAAGCTTCATGGGAAGGAAAAGGAGAGCTCGAACCCCACCAAAAATGGAAGATCCACCATGGACAGCAAACCAAAGGCGTTTTCACGGCGGAGGACGGCGCGTTCGCGCGAGCAGGGACGCGAGTGTGGGACTGAGGTACGGGCTGAGCTCAACCGAACGCGGTGGTCGCGCAGCTCCGGCTAGCTTCCATGCGGCGCTGCTATGGTGAGAGGAAGGAGGAAGATGAAGTTGAGGTGGAAGGAAGAAGAAGAAAAGAGAAGGAAGAAAGAAAGAAAGAAAGAAAGAAAGAAAGAAAGAAAGAAAGAAAGAAAGAAAGAAAGAAAGAAGAAGAAGTTGCAGAGAAGAAAAGAGAGAGTGAGGGCGTCGAGTGAGTGAGAGAGAGAAAAGTGAGAAACTTAAGTTTTTAAACTAATTATTTAGTGATAGGTACAAAATGAGCGATAAATATTAGGCCTAAAATAAACATGTTTTTACTTTTTGGAATCTAAAAATAAAGATTGATAAAGCTATGATTTAAAAATTCAAATTAGAGTAAAGATTAATAGTTGAACTGATCAACTAAGAAAATACTCGGTCCAAAATTTAATCTCCGATTGATGTCAAACCAAAATATTTTTAACTCTAAAATTAAATAGAATAGGAATAGGAAAATGTTTTTCTCTTAATCATATTATTTAAAATATTTTTCTGTACTGGTATAATAGTGACAATAACATAAATTATTGTCTATTAAACGTGCATTCACTGAAATAAGTCAGTGCTAACGCACCTAATAAAATAATTTGAAGAGAGTAATTTAATTACTCAAACTAAACCACATAACAGAATAAACTTAAACATCCAAATAAAATAATTAATCATAGGTGTAAAAACTAGGGTGTTACACTTCCAATCAAGCTATTGTTTTTCACATCACTTGCAACCACAAAAAAAAAAAAACAGCAGGGGGCAATAATCAAAGACCCTTAGGAAATGCACATTTTTGTGGCTTGGAATGAAAAGAGAGTGATTGTGTAACTTACAAGTACCACAATCCAGAAGCCACAGAGATAGAGAGTATCTGTTATACTTGAAAACCCTCATGGATTAGCAGTCTTCCCACTGGTGATCTGAACCTACAACCTTATATCGATAATGTATTGATAGTGTCAATAACTAATTCAACTTCAAAACCTAAGTTGTTAGATCAGGTGCTAAAGAGTTGTTTTTTCCAACACCAAGACCTTGCATAGAGTTTATCAATATAACAAAACTCGAAATTCTAAAAGCTGCATCAAAGAGGCTAAAATAACCCAATAACCAATTTAACCTACAATTTAAGCTGATAGGTGCTGGCTCAAAATAGTTTTCATCATTAACAGATATGACATATTTCCATTCATCAGTTTTTACTCATCGGAGACGTTATGAAACATTGTAATGTATGATATCTGACCATGCACAAATCAAAGATGTGGATTGGAGAGCTAAAGCTATAAAATGTGGAATGGTCATTTAACTGGAACCAAGAGAAAACCAAATCTGAATATGAAGACATGCTATAATAAAATTGGAAGTATAATATCCCAATAAATGCACATAGCTTAAACAAAGGACAATAAGATTTCTGGCACTATTGAAAAATGCACCACAGCTCTACAATACTGAAATGCAACAAAGATACCTTCATGTGTAACATGCATTACTTTGTTGATGAAGAAGAATAGCAGAAATAATAAGTAAGATTTGATTTTTTATCAATCTGAGGATATAGATAAAGAGAAACTACTGTTGATGTGGATCTCTAGTTAGAAATCTAAAGCATTATTCACATACCAATGAGTATTGCTGCAACTACTGTGATCAATTTGACATAATCAAATAAACTTTTCAACAATATAGCGACACCAATCTTCCTTGACTTCAGATAGTTGAGCAGTGGAGTATGTGGAGCATTTGAAGTCGGGGAAGTACTGCGACATAAAAATTAAATAAATTAAGTTACAATTGCTAAAACATTTGAACAGTCACAGTTAAAAGCTAAGTAAACAACATACCGCCATTGGTATTTTAACTTGGTTCTGTAAGATAGTTTCCTTCATGAAACGCGTGACATAGTACCCACAATCTGTACTGTTGGGTTGTCTTGGGCACTATAAAAAATAAAATAGTAAATCAATATAGTTTTTTTTTATCTAATTGCGCATTAAGTTTTTGCAAATATACCTCTATCTGAATCCATTTGATGTTGGTTGCCTTTAAACGCGGCACCTTAGCTCCGATATTTGCGCGATAAACTTGCAAAGCACTAATCACAAAATCAAACAGACTTCATTAAGAAACATATTTTCAATCATCACAAACACACGCATGCTTTTTTTTATTTTGAACCACAACAGCCACAACCCAGTATATGTCAATTCAACACAGTTATTCTAATGTCAAAAATCAAAAGCACATTAGGACCATGACAACTTGCAACATGTATCTACCATGGAAGCCATTCGACAGAATCATAGAAAATCAGAAATATAAAAGCATGCTTACTTATCGAACAGATTCTTTAATTCTGGGCGATTCCTAGGATCAACATTCAAGGGATCCAGATAGTAAATAATCTCTTCAACAATATTTATCGCGCACAGCACCCAATGATTCCTACAAAAATGTTGAGATAACAAATCCTAAGCACCTCAACTTTTATATAATTCATTATTGTGAATTAAGTCCTATAGGATAAGCAACTCACCCAACATTGCACGGCGCTAAAAACAAGGGCTGATATTCTCTTTCTTTAGTTGCAAACCGGTCAGCTATATACGTTGTCTGTGAATCCCTCCCGAAGTAGCCGTATGTATTTGTTTGGTGTGGGGACAAGAACAGAAACCTCCTCGTTCTTTCCTTTGGAAGCAACAATTCTTGATACAAATACCTTCAATTAAAATATAAAAATGGATTACACCAATGACATCAATATTTAAATGGAAAGACTATAAAAATATTGTACACTTTAAGCCTGATTTAGTACCTGATATATACGGAAATAACGGAGGCAGATACCCATTCATGATTTACAATTTCTCTGATATTTTCAGTATTGATCATATCAATGATATGCTAACCAAAAATATTTTGTTCCATCTCTATGTCTAATTGGTCATCATTTTTCATATTCTTTCGTTCATGTATTTTAAGAAAATTCAAATATTCCAGAGAAATGTTAGTTGAACCAGCTGTAGGAGGGTTGGCCTTAGAGTTGCCTCCTTTATTTTCTGGGGTTGTAATTGACTCCTTTGTATATCCAGACACTCTGCCCTTGCCTTTAGATTTTGCAGGTGCCTGGAAATTTTGCATTTCAATATGCCAGTTAGTGATCAACTAATGTAATAAATATATGCCGTATATGAAAAGGTGGAAAAATGCAATTACATACCATATTAATTACAACCACGAGATCAATTGGCCATGCCACATAAGTACCTATTGCATCTCTTACTGTCATTACATCTGCACCATCGATAGGTACCGGAAATGGCGCATCCCCCTCAGTTGCAACATCAACTCCAACTTTCACATGGTTAAGGGGTACTGGTCCAATGTGCAGTGTAACACCCGGCTCATTGTATACTTTACCCATACCAACCATACGATAGTTTGGGGTTGATAAATATAGCTGACATGAGTTGACGCCCTAATCCAATGATAGATGAATAAGCTGTGAATTAAGGCATCCAATTGAATGTATTTAACTGCGAATGCAATACTAGTAAAAAAAAAGGCATGCATTACCTCTGGAAGCTTGATGGCAGATGGTAGAGTGCAACTATCTTTGACGCTTGCTGGGGCTGTGAAATTAGCCTGCCTCTCCTCATCCTCCTTTTTTTCAGCTTTTCTTCCAAAATGTTCAATCTTTCAGAGAGTTGAGACACCAATGTCTCCCACCTTTTCGTTTCAGAGTTATGTTTTGCACGACCTTCAGGTGGGAAGTAGTCTTTTTGAGAGACGCCAAAACCCACACCCCTAACACGACCAGGGTTCTCTGGCACACCTAGGGCTTTAGCAAGAATATCCTGGCGACCAAAATCTTGTATCCCTCCCTCTATTGCAGACTGTGACAGTTCCTCCTGACACATAGTTATTGGTGAAATGCAAATGTTAAAATTATTATATATTGTCATAAGAAAATAACAAATGAAAATGTAAACGTTAGTCTACTAACACATTTATTCCACACGGTCTGCGTATTTTTGTTGTCAATTACACCCGCCTTGTTCTCGCGGGCTTTCCTCCACACAATATGGCGTTTAATTTTCTTAACTTCTGGCCCCGCCTCCTGTATCTGTATATTGAGATAATATATATTAACCAAACAGTTTAAAAGTCATATTTACCACACATGCAGTTAAATATATATATACATACCAATTCATCCTCAATGTCAGCATACTCCTTACGTGATGCTTTGTAAGGGCATGCAGGATCTAACGCTCTGTTACGATTTTCATTGCTTAATTTCTATTCAGACACATATAAGTAATATTAATACATGGTTAATGTCATATGTACGTATACATATAATTATAAGGACTAACGTGATATTAAACATACCAGGAATCGTGCATCTCCTGTGCGTATTGCTATAAAATCTATCCACTCATCCCTTGATATGTGTGGATATTGTGATGGAGGTTCCTCTATGATACTCCCGTTAGCATCTCTTAGAAATTTTTTGGTCAATCTAGTTCTGAATGCCCTATGTAGGTTACCAGCTTCCTGAAGTACAAATTTTTTCCGAGATTCATCAACATTAAAAGACATCTGCAAAACAATATAAACAACGTGTCAAAGTAAGTATGTTTACATAGTTTACAATATAATTCATAAATTTTAACAATTACCTGTACATCAGCCCATATGCTCTCTTTGAAAGCATCCAAAGCTTCGTCCTTCCAATTAGAACAAATAATTGGGACCGTTTGCCGAACAACGGCCCCAATGTAACTCTTCAATATTTTTCCATTAGCACGAATTGGTTGGTCCAAATAATTCCATTCAACCTAATAAAAATAATAAAGTAATTAAATCTAGATATCAAACAACATTATGAAATCCTTAGATTAGTAAGTAAATTACCTCAAATTTTTGTCCTTTACTCCTAGCGCGGATGACCGCCTCCATAACTGTTGGCCCACGTCTCGTCACTTTGGCAGCACTAGAATTACTTGAAGATGCCATTTACCTACAAAAATATTAGACACAAGTAAAACATCAATGGACATTAATATAATATTAATTGATGCAAAATATAAAACAACAATTGATAACAAAATCAACACTAGCATTACCGGAAGATGCTAACTATAATATAAAAGGATCCGACAGTTCATTTAAACACAAACACTACATACATGTTTAAGTCAACCTTTTTCTTTTCTTCATTGGATTGAGATTTGTTTGTCCTTTATTAGTACGAAATGGTGGATTGACCAAAAGCCCCTCATCATGATCATCTCTCATATACATACCATCATCCCTAGATGGATCAATCTCAAGTGATTGTAATGTCCCGACGAAAGGATCATCTTCAATATCAACATCTCCATGGTCTTGATCATCAATCTTAGTAATTATTTTGTTAGTCAAAAGAACAATGGACCTTTTCATATCAGCTGGATCAGTGACATAGAACACTTGTTGAGCTTGAGATGCTAATATAAAAGGCTCATCTTTATACCCCACCCTATTAAGATCCACCTGCATGAACCCTGACTCTTCAATCTGAACACCGTTATTATTGTCAACCCACTTACAACCAAACACACCAACCTTAAACTTTGTGTAATCCAACTCCCATATGCGTTCAATGACGCCGAAGTATGACATATTTGCATATATCGGGTTTGTCTTTGGCACTTGAGATATGCATCGACTGAGCTACAAGAGTCACACCACTGTTTTGCATTGTACTCCGATCATCTTGTTCTTTTGTATAGAATGTGTACCCATTAATTTGATAACCGTGGTAAGAGAAGACATGCAAACTTGGACCTTTGGCTAACCATCTCAATCTATTTGAAACTGAAGTAGCATTTTCAACCAACTCTGCATAAATGTGATCTCTTAGCCACGTTATAAAACAACGATTGTGTTCTCTAGTTAGCCAATTTTGATTCTTATTTGGATACAAACTCTTATGCATGTCCTTGTGTTTTTCAACATATGGCTCGACCTCATCGGCATTGTGCAGAACATATAAGTGTGCTTGCTCCCATTCTGTCCTTGATATAGTCACTATTTCGGTTCCAGTAATTCCTTGCCCCATCATTCTCCATGTGTGACGAGACTTTGGCAGCCCTATGAATCAGCAT
This sequence comes from Sophora flavescens, assembly GCA_030762895.1. Classification (NCBI taxonomy): domain Eukaryota; kingdom Viridiplantae; phylum Streptophyta; class Magnoliopsida; order Fabales; family Fabaceae; genus Sophora; species Sophora flavescens. Next base: position 110,480,685 of record CM061064.1, on the reverse strand, counting down.
TGGATAGGTATTCAGTACAGAATTCAACAGCTTCTTCGACAATATACCGTTCAACAATACAACCTTCTGGTCGTGATCGGTTTTTCACATACCCTTTTAATATCTTCATATAACGCTCAATCGGGTACATCCATCTCATATAAGTTGGCCCACACAGTTGTGTCTCTCTAACAAGGTGAATGGTTAGATGAACCATTATGTCAAAGAATGAAGGTGGAAAGTACATCTCAAGCTCGCATAAAGTCACAACAATTTCTCTTTGCAATGATGGCAACTTCCCAGGGTCAATCACTTTGATGCAAATTGCCTTGAAGAAGAAACAGAGTTTAGTTAAGGCCCCCCGCACTTTGTTAGGTAAAATAGACCGTATACCAATGGGTATCAACTACTCCATGAGAACATGACAAGTGTGGGACTTTAGACCTTTTAACTTGAGTTCTTTCATTGATATGAGGTTCCTAATGTTTGAAGAGTACCCTTCCGGAACCTTAACTCCTTCAAGAAACTTACAAAAAACAGTTTTTTCTTTTCTAGATAGAGTGTAAGCAGCCGGAGGAAGATATGTACTTTTACCCTTCTTCGTCGGTCCCAATTCTCTTCTTATTCCCATACTAACCAAGTCCAACCTTGCATTGATGCCATCTTTAGTCTTCCCTGGAACATTGAGTAACGTACCAATGACACTATCACAGATATTTTTTTCAACGTGCATCACATCGAGGAAATGTCTTACATATAATGATTTCCAATATGGCAACTCAAAGAAAATCGACCTTTTCTTCCACCATCTTGTGACAATATCTCTCGCAAAAGGTTTACGGAATTGGATATTCAAATCCTTTACCTTTTCAAAAAGTTGATCACTCGTCAACGGTGGAGGAGCTCTACCTTCTTCTGAGTTCCCATTGAACGCCTTTCTCCACCACCGGTAATGATGACTTGGATGCAAAAATCTATAATGCCCAAGAAAGACATTCTTCTTACAATGTTCTAACCGCATCCAATCCGTACCCTCTTCACATATAGGCCATGCACACTGACCCTTGATGCTATATCCTGACAGATTACCGTAGGCAGGAAAATCATTAATTGTGCCAAACAACATAGCTCTCAAATTGAAACTTTCTTCCTTATACCCATCATACACCTCCACACCTGTCTCCCACAGTTGTTTCAAGTCTTCAATCAAAGGAGTCAAATAGACGTCTATATCATTTCCTGGTTGTTTGGGCCTTAAATTAACATAGATAACATAATAAATTTGCGCTTCATGCATAGCCATGGGGATAGGTTATAAATCACCAAAATCACAGGTCATGTACTGTGAGAGCTACTTTGAACACCATGCGGGTTAAATCCGTCAGTAGCCAATGCAAGTCGTAGGTTTCTTGATTCTTGCCCAAAATCAGGATAATCATGATCAAATTTCTTCCATTGAGGAGAATCACGTCGGTGCCGCAGCTTGCCATCTTTGATCCTTTCATCCTCATGCCATGTCAAGTTCTTTGAATCTTTTGAACTACGGTACATGCGCCTAAATCTGGGTATTATGGGAAAATACCACACAACCTTCTCTGGATCTGATTCTTTCTTCTTATATCGTAAGGCATTACATTTAGGACACATCTTTAACGATGCATATTCATTCCGAAATAAAATGCAATCGTTAGGACAAGCATGTATCCTCTCGTAGCTCATGCCAATAGAGCGTAACATTTGTTTAGCCTCATATGTCCGAATAGGAAGCACATTATCCTCCGGCAACATGTCTTTCAATAGTGTGAGTAAGTCCGTAAAGCTCTTATCAGTCCATCCGTTGCCCGATTTCAAGTTATACAACTTTAACATCGCCGACAATCTTGTGAATTTAGTACAACCATCATACAATGGTTGCTCTGCATCACTTACCAACCTCTCAAACATTTGAGGACAATCCCGAAGATCCTCTTCAACAGCATTTGCAATGTCTTCAAAACGATCGCCCTCATAAGTATTTGTGTCGGTATCGTATGATGAATATCTCAAACGATTCCTCATTTCACTAGACTCAGCTCTTGTCTCACCATGTTTTGTCCAACATGTATAACTTTGATCGATTCCATTACACACTAAATGTTCTTCTAAATCGGCTGCACTAACTCGCCTTGCATAACAACAATCTAAACAAGGACATATGATTGTACTAGGGTTTTCCGCATGCCGAACTGCAAACCTAATGAACTCTTTCACCCCATCCTCATACTCCTTCGTTAAACGATTGGCAGACATCCATTTCCGATCCATGCTTTCCCGATCTACAAAAATATTTATTAAACATATTTACTATTTGGAGTGGTTGATGTCTACATGCAATGTATACATATTAAAGATACCAAATGAGTTATAATACAACTCATTGATATTTACACAAGGTCCATTAATTTTGATTTTGTGTATTTTTTCTTATAACATAACCTTTGAAAGGCGCAAGTAAACAAAAATGTTGTGTCTGTCTCCTTATCACCAAACCTTGTGCAAGTAACAACCAATCTACATCTGCCTATGCTCTGGTTGGTTACTAGTTTCTATGACTGTACTGCTATCCTGATTTTGAAAACGAGTATACACTGTAACAAAATTGTTCCAGCAAAACACATCAAGATCCCATTTCCTTCTGCTGGAATGTTTGTCCTTCACTTGTTTTATCCTTTGAACAACTATGAACTACAGTTCCATGGAAAAATATAGTGGAAATAGTCAATAACTAATTGGCAGTTCATAACTGAAAAGCACATGTATACATACGCACTAGCCTGAACACAGATGAACTTCTTAGCTATAAACCTCTTAATTACACCCCCGCACCATGCATCTTTTTCCATTTTATGGTCTTATTTTCAGTCCACTATTGTTATTGCTTTTACTTCCTTTTCTTCCTTTTCTTGCTTGAGAAGTTGCTACTTGCCTACTTGCTAGGCTTGTTTTGGGTCCTTCATCCTCTATTAGGCTTGATTGGTAATGAGTTTTGTTTATTCATCTGCTCCTTGAAACTAAACATTTTTATAATTGTTTGCTTTCCATTTCAGTCTGAATTTTAATGGAACAGTACTTAACATTCTTCATTTTAAAGTCTAATTCTAAACGCATACATATGCATATTGAAACAAACACTACTATGAGGTTAGATCATTTTTATCTACTTAGTACACATCCAAATTAAAAGAGAAAATCAAAACATGGCAAACAGATAAAAAAGAATATGTTCTTATAACAAATCATGGATTATAGAGCATAAATCTCTTACCTGAAATTTTCAAAAATTTTGTTTGAAAAACAGAATCGAGAACGGATTCAATTTCCACAGATATAATAGGGAGTCGAGTTGGGTCCGTCGCTGCCACAAACTCAAGCACGGATGCAACTTTTTCTTGTACACTGGGGAAGAGGACTTTAGAATCTCAACAAGGTGTGCAATGAAAACAGAACCCAAAGATATCATTCCTGAAAGATTTACAAAATACAAAGAAAGTTGATGTTAACTACAACTGTGCAGAGCACTTATGACCTGTTCCTCAATCCAATAATATTAAGATCAATCATGCAAAAATAATATCCATCATACAAAAATAATATCCATCCAATAATAGTCATTATGTTCATATCTTCCAAATTACTTGAACATCTGCTACCTTTCCTAATCTTTCTCTTTGTTCTTCTATACCAGTTGTAACCATGAGGAATCATGGGGAAAAGATATGCATGAAAGACACATGTATATCTAAGTTACTTGTCTATAGATTGTGCATTTTTAGAATCTAGAACAATGAAGTTATATATTAGCAATATATAAGGTACTGAACATTTATAAGCTAACTCAATGGTGGTTAATTGGAAGACTGATTCAGGAGTTCAGTCCCCAAAAACCCTTTCTTGATTTAATATCTATATGGAGTCTCTAGGTTTTAGTAAGATTTCATTAAAGGAAGCTTTGGTTTGCTATATTATTATGGTGTTATCAAGCACATGACTTCTGCAAAGATGAAAACAAAAAGAATGTCTTTAGTACAGTTTCACAGAACTTCAGAAGTTGTACACTTTATTAGTACATTTTATCATTTGATGCAATATTCTGCCAACTTAGTCCTAAGTCCTAACTTCTAAGTGCTAATTTCTTAACTAAAACGGTAGAAGCGAACTCTGCTCTGTTAGCTTTGTCTCTATTCTACCAACAAAAATATTTGGTGTTCCAAGAGAGGTTTCAGCTTGGCTTCTCACCTATCTCCCTGCATTCTTTTAATCTAATTCTCTTCAGCTCATGACTGTGTTCACCTATGATGTTTTAGCAGAGTTATTCAATCCAGCAAATTGCAGTACCCCACTCACAAACACATGGGTTCATTCAGTTATAATGTTTCAGCAAAACCATCCAAAGCCAATCAAGTCAATGACAAAAACAATTGCTACTAAAGAAAAAAGTTATTAAACATAAAAATATTAAAACAAACACACAAACACACATAGACTCAAAAGTTTAGGTGGAAACTCACCTCAAACAATAATGAGCAACCCAACAAAGAAGTGACTGTACCATGCACATCCATACCCAGATAAATTAGTTGCAACTTGCTATGGTCATTGAGACAGAACATCAGAAGCCAACATAGAAAGGTTTAGTTTTCATCAACTTCCTCCAACAATTTAATCCAATGAAAATCTGAACAGACTGCTAAAACCCAAAACATAAACGAGAAGAGTTGTTACCCGTAAAAGGGAAATCAAACCGAAAGAAACAACTTCGAGACAGCGGAAACTTGAAAATGAAAAGTGAAAACCCACTCTCTTAATAAAGGAACTTCGAGAAAGAAGCACACGGACGACTCAAAGAATGGCGAAGACAACGCACGAATTAATGGTGGAGACGGCGAGCAATGAGAGGGGACGAGCTCTCTGGATGCAATGCGAGGATGAATCTGCAATGGCAACCCTAGTGTACTTGAACTGAGGTCAGTGATGAACTGAGGATTAGGGTACGCAGAAACTGAGAATCGAAGGATCAAAGCAACGCGCGCGCAGGTAGCTCTTAAACAACAATCACCAAAGATAGCGTTTCTATATTTAAACGCTATCTAAAGGTTACCGAAGATAGCGTTTCATTTTACAAACGCTGTTAAAAGTTAATTTTATTTTATTTATTAATTGCAAATTAGAAAAGATAGCGTTTCCGTGTGGAACCGCTATCTTATGTTGTTAGTTAAGATAGCGGTTCCACTCGGACCGCTTATCTTTTCTCAGCTTTGACTTTTAATAGCGGTTCCTTAAGGAAACGCTATCTTAGGTGATACCTAAGATAGCGTTTCTTTAAGGAACCGCTATTAAAAGTCCCCCCATCACTTTTAATAGCATTTCCACACGGAAATGCTATAAAAGGTGCGTTATTAAAAGTCTAATCTGTTGTAGTGATTATGAAAATATTAATCAGATAAAAACAAAAAACAACAACAAAAAACAATACAAAACATCCAAAAACAATTTAATAGTATTCAGCACGATAAAACAATTTACAGTTATTGGTCTATGCCATGACTGTTAGTTCCATGGGAATTTTTTTAGTTTTTTATTTTTTTTCTCGAGTCTTAAGAAACTTACACCTTTATAAGTGCTGAGAAAAATTGATATTATATTTTTATATTTAATTATCAACAACATATTTATTTTTTATACTTCTTTTGTTATTTAATTATTTATTTAACTATATTTTAATTATTTAACTTAATTTTAGTGTTATTAACTTAATTTTGTTTAACTTAATCCCATCATATCACACTAGTCATTATCCATCGACCTGCATACTACCATGACTATAACCACCATATCTCTTCTTTTTCTCTCTTCACGTTTTCTAAGGAATAGGGAAAAGCTTTTCATGTTTTTATTGTTACTATTCTTTAGTTATCAAGCTTTTGTTTACCTTTTTTTTTTATGTATTTGTGTTTGGTTTAGTGGGCTTCTCACCTAGGTCCAGTTTTCTATCTTAACCTAAAATAATTAAAAATTTAAAAAAAAGATTATATTTCCAAACATTTTAATGACGACTAAAGTTTCTATTTTTTAAGAATACAATTCCTAACATTAAAAAAGGTTATATTTCGTAAAAAAAAATGTAATTTTAACATTTATTTTCACGCTAATAATTATTTTTGAGTTTGTTCCTTATATTTTATAAATATCCTAATCATCAACCTAGCCTCCTAAACCACATAACTTTTCATCAACCCAATAATAATATATAGGATCAACCATCAAATAACTTTCATATCCAATATTCATACAAAATATATTCTCATCATACAACATTGTAAATCATGCTACAAGAATATTTACATTATACTCAATGTACACTTAAAAGTCAAATAGAGAGCTATAGCAACTAGCAAAGATGGTGCACACAGATACAAAAACACCCATACATACAAGAACATTTCAACAAATAGAGCATTTCTATTTAGTGTACATTGCAACCAAAAAATACAACACATTCACCAGTGTATTAGCGAAATAGACAAAAATAAAAGGCCAGAAATACCTCTTCATTGTGGTTGTCGGAGTGGTTTCCAAACTGAAGCAGAGAGATCTCTGGAAAAAAAAACTCAAACAGAGAGCTAGAAAAAGAAGGAGAAAGGGGGCGTAGAGGGGGAGAGGACGTACCGGTGGGGTGGTGGTGGTGCGGAGAGAGAAAGAGATAGAGAGATAGAGAAATGAGAGAGGGAGAGAGGACCAGAGGGCACACGCGGTGACCGAAGAGTGACCGGAGGGCAGATGCAGTGGGCGGAGGTGGGGGTGGCACGTAGAAATTGAGGACCAGGTAATGGGAGTGAATGAAAGTGAAGGTAAAAGTGAAGGGGAGTGCGTAAGCGTGGTTAGTAATAGTGCAACTTACCAACGACCTAGGTCGTCGGTAATAAGGTGATATAAATATCAACGGATAAAGGTAGTGACAGGTTGAGTCGTTGGTAACAGTAAAGAGACTTTAGAATCCTCAAAATCTGGAAAGTCGTGTTTCTGACGACTGAGCCGTCGGTAATGGGAATTGGAAAATACCGACGGCCAACCCGTAGGTGAATGCATGCACAATATTTTGTAAAAATGTGCGCTAAATATTATCAAGTTAGCTGTCGGTATTTTCCATTTCCCATTACCGACAGATAATTTTCACATTTATCCACTTATATAGTTTCTGACGGTAACGACTGCTGGTAATTTTAATACCGTCGGTAAAAGTCTTTAGGTAATACAAGTAATTCTTGTAGCTAGTGTGTAGTGCTATTTGCAAGATACAATATAGTGCTCCATGGGAACTAAGATATGGTACTTCAAGACTAATAATTTCTTCATCAACGTCACATGGACGAAAAGGATCCTTTTTCACCTCAAGTGAACGAACAACCATGGAGTGCTTAGTGGGTAAGCTTTATCCATATAAAATTCTTTCAAAAATTTTTCAATAAAAGAAGATTGATGAATAAATATTCCACTTGTGAAATGTTCAACTTGAAAACAAGAACAATTTGTATTTCCAAGATCCTTCATTTGAATCTCACTCTTTAAATAATCTACAGTCATAGGGATCTCATCTGGAGTCCTTATTATGTTTAAATCACCAACCTAAACAACTACTATTGCAAATCCAGAATACGTTTTCGTGATGAAAACACAAGGGCAACCAAGATTATTCTTATGCATGTTTTTCAATAAATATTGACTCAAATGAGTGCACCACATGCATCCTAATTGCTTTAATCCATACAAAGATCTTTGCAATTTAACAAAGTACATTTGGCAATATGCCATGATCAAATGGTTAACCCATGATCCCCTTCTCATGATCACATGGTTAACCCATGACCCCCACACCATGATCATGGTTAACCCATGACCCTGTTGCCATGATCACATGGTTAACCCATGTCCGTCTTGCCATGATCACATTGTTAACCCATGATCCCCTTGGCATGATCACATGGTTAACCTAAGACCCAGTTGCCATGATCACATGGTTAACCCATGACCCTCACGCCATGATCACATAGTTAACCCATGATCCCCTTGCCATGATCACATGGTTAACCCGTGACCCAGTTGTCATGATCACATTGTTAGCCCATGTCCCTTTTGCCATGATCCCGTGGTTAACCCATGTCCCTCTTGCCATGATCACATGGTTAACCCATGACCCTCATGCCATGATCACATGGTTAACTAATTACCCCCTTGCCATTATCACAAGGTTAATCCATGACCCCGTTGCCATAATCACATGGTTAACCCATGACCCTCTTGCCATGATCCCATTGTTGACTATTGACCCTCTTGCCATGATCACATGGTTAACCCATCACCACGTTGCCTTGATCACATTTTTAACCCATGACACTTTTGCGATGATCCCATGGTTAACACATGACCCTCTTGCCATGATCACATGGTTAACCCATGACCTTGTTGCCTTGATCACATGGTGACCCCATGACCCTCTTGCCATGATCTCATGGTTAATCCATGACCCAGTTGCCATGATCACATGGTTAACCCAGGACCCTCTTACCATTGATCACATGGTTAACCCATGACTATCATGATAGGATCACATGGTTAACCAATTACCTCCTTGTCATGATCACATGGTTAATCCATGACCTCGTTGCCATAATCACATGGTTAACCGATGACCATGCTGCCTTGATCACATTTTTAACCCATGACACTCTTGCCATGAACACATAGTTAACCCGTGACCCTCAGGGCATAATCACATGGTTAACCAATGACCCTCTTGCCATGATCACACTATTAACCCATGACCCTCTTGTCGTGATCCCATGGTTAACTCATGACCCTATTGTCATGATCCCATGGTTGACCCATGACCCTCTTGCCATGATCACATGGTTAACCCATTACACTCACGCCATGATCACATGGATAACCCATGACCTCGTTGCCATGATCACATGGTTAGCCAATGACCACGTTTCCATGATGACATCGTTAACCCATGACCCTCTTGCCATGATCCCATGGTTAACCTATGACATCGTTGCCTTGATCACATGGTTAACCCATGAACCTCTTGTCATGATCCCATGGTTAACCCATGACTTTCTTTCTATGATCCCATGGTTAACCAATGACCCTCTTGTAATGATCACATTGTTAACCCATGATCCCCTTGCAATGATCACATGGTTAACCCATGACCCTCACGCCATGATCACATGGTTAACCAATGACCCTCTTGCCATGATCCCATGGTTAACCCATGGGCCTCTTGCCATGATCACATGGTTAGCCCATGACCCTCATGCCATGATCACATGGTTAACCTATGGCCTTGTTTCCATGATCACATTGTTAACCCATGACTTTCTTGCCATGATCCCATGGTTAACCCATGACCCTCTTGCCATGATCACATGGTTAACCCATGACCCGGTTGCCTTGAACACATGGTTAACCCATGGCCCTCTTGCCATGATCACATGGTTAACCCATGACTCCATTGCTATGATCACATGGTAAACCCATTACCCTCTATAACATCCTTCTTTTTACATACGATGTACTACCGGTAACGATATATTTATTTATATTTTTATCTGAGACTAAGAAAATGATTTTGGATAAAACAAAATCATAATAATACTCTACCTTATGGTAGAGGGTTACGGTATAAATTTGGGTTTAAAATTCAGACGGAATCCAGTCTGTGTTTTCACTGACAGTAAAATTTTACTGAGCATAAAACCTAAATTTGACCCGAGAACGAACCAGTTTAGTTTTATATCATATTTCCAATGATTTAGGCTATTTTCAAATTCTTACTCAAAAATATATTATTATACTTTTTACGGGTAAATTTTTAAAGAAAACACACGAGAAAATTTAAATTTCGAGAACAGATATACAGAGATAGGACTGGACACCGGATGGAGGTGCACTTGCCACCTAGGGGTGATGAGTCATGGGGTGAGTCACCACCATGACTCACCATGTAATGATGGTGGTTTGAAAAAAATGCTAACCTCCTTAATGTAATGACTAATTTACCCTTGACCTTTCTTTGTATTTCCAACCTTGTCCCAACAATTTGTTCCCAAATTACCCCTCACTACACGGCCTCCTCCTCCCTTGCAAGACTTGGACACATCATTTTCTTCATCTTCCAAAACTCTTCATGTTCATGCTCACAAAAAACTCTAAGTTCCCTTTGTTGAAAAACTTGAATCTTTGATCATTTCTTCATCAATTTTCTTCATTTCAAGGTGAGGATCCTCTTCCTCATCACCTTAGCTCTCTTGATCATCAATTATTTTTCATTTTCATCAAGCTTTTCTCAAATTTCAAGTTCTAGATCTAGTTTTTCAAAAATTCATGAAAAATCATAGAAAAATGTTTTAAGTGTTTTGACACTTGATCTTACCTCTCCAATACTTCTATTTGTTGGATCTAGAAGCTTGAAATCAAAAGAAATTCCTAGCCCTATTTTCATATCTTGGTTGAATCTATACATATGTGGGTCAAATGAGTTTTCTTCAATTTTTAACTTGGATGATGATTGTTATAAGCTATCTAAGGCTTCTAGGTTCTAGATCCAAGAGCATGTGAGCAAAAGAAATCCCTAGCCAATTTATTTCCTCTTGGCTGAAACCCTAGCATGTGGGTTAAAGGAGTTTTGTTTTAAATTTTTGACTTGTAACAATTTATCCATGCTATTTAAGACTCTAGTAACTAATATCCAAAAGATGGAAATGAGAAAAGAACCCTAACCCTATTTTGAAGTCCTTGGCCGAACCGTAGCCTAATGTTGTCATAGATGGATTTTGTTTGATTAATGTACTTTTATGTTGATTTGGTTGAAGGTTAATTACGTAGATTTTGGTGTGGTAACGAGGGACTTCAATTTCGTGGTTTCCGATATTAGCTTAGGTGGGAGAAAGAAATATCATGTCGTCGGAACAGATAAGTAGCATATAATTTATAATAATGGTGTAGGGCGACCTAAACCCTACTAGTGGTCGAGTAATCGATAATACCAAAATCACACTGGAAACTACCCTTTAGTACCAATGATGATTTGGGGATTGTAGGTTTATCACCGTTAGGATAATTTTATAATATTCGAGGATGTGTGATTTTATTACTGTTGGACTGTCTGTGACGCGCTGGATGTGGTAACATACTTTATGTGATGTTTTGTGATCCTTGAATATTTTAATATTATTTTACTGTGTATAATCTGTTTTGTCTGATAACATGCAATATCTGTTATTTCATGCTTAGTTGGCATCTAGGCAACGATATATGTTGTTCGGGAGATATGCATGTGGGTGAGAGGATGAATGTGACTTAGTGATGCCTGGCCTAATTAAATTATTTTATAGATGAGATGTGGCATGGAATAAGTGTTGAGACTATGATGGAAGGTTGAGGCACTAGGTTGTAACCGATGCAAGTCAGTGAAATTCATATAGATGCATTGTTGTTCATAGCCGTGTGAGTGGAACACACGAGGTCAGAGTATCCTATTACGGATACCAGATATTGCGGGTGAGTGCCCTACGGATATTGAGTTCCGAGGTAGACTACCGTAATTGAGACACCCCGTTGTGCCTCATTGTATTATTACATTAAAACCTTAATATTTATTTACTTAATCGTGCGCTTATCATTGAAAATACGTAAAAATTAAAACTTATTTAATTATCATATAACTTCTTCAAATTTAAAACACACCAACGTTAATATATATAAATACACACCTGTTTATTTATGACAATACCAAAGCACTGTTAAGGGTACCCTCTCAGTAAGATCCCTCACAGGCATAAACTTCACTACAGACATACTTAGCGGAAATATAAATACTCCTTAGACACACTGGCCATAATGTCTATACTCTAATCGCCAAGAATCACAGCTCGACCTCCAGCATCTGGTTCGTAAGGAGTTCCATCTAACTCCTCAGCAATTGGTTCCTCCATCGGGTCTTCTCGTACGATCGCATCAGAAATAAAATACAACACACAGAAAGATATAGGGAATAAGAAACAGTTCTATCATCAAAAAGCGGAAAAGAGTAATAGTAAATTATACAATAACTGTCACAGACATAACATCATTCAACACCTAACAAAACATCCTCAAACTCAAGTATTCATCTTCTACCCCAATCTCGTACAAGTAGACTTTAATACTAACGTGGCCATCTTTACTCCTGTCACATTTGTTAGTAGTTCAAAACAGTCCAGTGCCAATAACTTTCGAACGCATCAAAGACTAAACAAGTATTAGTCTAAAATGGTCCAGTACCAATAATTTTCGAACGCATCAAAGACTAAACAAGTATTAGTCTAAAATGGTCCAGTGCCAAGAATATACGAACGCGTCAAGGAGTATCAATCCAGAACGGTCCAGTGCCAAGAACATGCGAACTCGTCAAGGAATATCATTCCATAACGGTCCAGTGCCAAGAACATTCGAACGCGTCAAGAACTAAAGAGTATTACATTAGTCTACCTCGGCATCCACATCCGTAGGGCACTCACCCCCAATATCCGATATCCCAAAATAGGATATCCTGACCTCGTATGTTCCACTCACACGGCTTTGAATAACAATACATCTATAAATGAATCTCCCTAAATTACATGAATAACAACCTAGTGCCTCAACCTTCCATCAAAGTCTCAACACCTTTTTCCTCATAGATAAAACCACTTAATTAGGCTAGGCACCTCTAAATCACCTTTATTCTCTCACCCAAACAATTATCTCCCGAACAACACATATCCTTACTTAAAAATCAACTAAGCACAATATTAAACCCAGGAAGATCATTCATAACACATTAATCAACAGAATATTCAAATATCTCAATATCATATAAGGCAATTTATCACAACCAACTCATAATAGTCCAACCCAATAAATAATAAAGTCAGACTCTGTCACGGCCTGGCCGTGATAGCCATCATGGCCGTGACAGACATCAAAGGCAAGAATTCTACAAAACAGAATCTGTCACGGCCTGGCCATGACAACCATCACGGCCGTGACAGACACTGAACATCCTCCATATCATAAATATTCAAACATCGCAATAATACGTCACATGCAGATGGAATACCTCAACCAGCGTATCACAGTAAATTTGATAACATAAAATCAAACATCCTCAAATACTTAAAATCAACTTAATGTCGATAAACCTACAATCCCCGAATCACCATTGGTTTTACAGAAAAGGTTTCCAATAGGATTTTGGTCTTGTCGATTACTCGACTACTAGTAGGGTTTAGGTCGCCCTACACAATTATCATATAATCTACTACTTATCGATTCCGATGATAGGTTGATTCTTTTACCCACCTGAGTTATCACCGGAAACACGTACACGACGATCCTCGTTATCCCGCCACGAGTTAACACAACCACCTTCAACCAAATCAACAATAAAACAAATCAAGAAACTAAAAACATCCAAAACCCTACTACATGGTCATGGCTTCTAGGGATTTTGGGTGACTAAAATTCCTAATCATGATTAAGTCATGGATTAATGGTCCTTAATCAACCAAGATCATGGATTAGTGGCTAAACAACTAAATTTTAAACTCAAAGCTTCCTAACTCTCATATACTTAGATTCGTCCTTAACATGTTCATGGGTCTAGGGTTTTTAGTTTGATAAACCAACTTGGATTTATTAAGAATACATACTAATATCTTGATTACCAAGATCATTTATGAAAACTTTGAACAAAACTCATCAAATCTCATCCACCTAGGATTCCGCTAACATAGAGATTTTAGGGTAAGGATTTTCATTTTAATAAACTAATCATGGATTAGAGTGTGTAGGCATACATGTCATATGAAATACATGATCATACATGACAACACATGAACAAAACCCTATCAAACCTATTCTCCTAGGTTCGGTCAAAGCTAGTTTATTAGGAAGGAAATTTTTGATTACCACATACTCTTAGATACAGACAATATACATGATTATAAGAACATAGGAAGTGGTTTCACATTTTTAAGATTTTTCTAGAATTTGTTATGAATTTTCAAAGTTCTAGATCTAGAAACTTAAAAGTGATGAACAAATATGAAAAAACTTTGAATCAAGAAACTTATTGAAGAACATAGACATGATTAGGGAAGAAGAATATGATTCACCTCTTGAAGATCAAAAACAAGTGAATATCCAAGGACTTGCTTCACAAAGTGATGCTAAAAGGCTTATGAACTTAAGAGTTTTTAAAAGAAAGGCAATAGGAAGAAAATGAAATGTGAGGGAGGGTATTTATAGAAGTGTGGTGCGCCACTTTTGGAAGGATCTAGTAGGAATGAGTTGGCTTGTTCAAAGGATTAAAGTGCAAATAATTCCTAGGGACCATTTTGCAAAGATTCCAAAAGTATAAGGACTATTTTGCAAATTGCCAATAAATTGAAATGGTGACCATGTGACACATTAAATGTGGTCTCATCTTGACTTATCTTGGCTGATTTTTCATGAGATATTTTGAGAAGAACCTAGAATAATGGAGAACACTTGAGAACATTGTAGAATTGTGTGGAACTTTGGAGAATATTTGAGAACTTTGTAGAATTGTGTGGAACATGGTGGAAGCTTCAAGAATCCACTTGACTCTTCCAACTTAAGGCAGCCCCCACTCCTTCTTGGGACTGCGCATGGGCCTTGAAAACTTGGGCTTGAATTTAATTATTGTGGGGCCCACCAAAAGGCTTAAAGCTTAAACATGACATATGAAACTTATATGATTTCTAATGGGCTTTATGGAATTAATCCATGGACAAGGAATTTGGGCTTCATGGCCACGGTCCATTAATAGATTGGAAACTAATATTCTTGCCCAAATCACTTAGAAAACATAGGAACTAACTTAGGGACCAAAGTGTAAAATTAATAGAAAGTTCAGGGACCTAAGCATAAAATTCATAAATTGCCACTTTGACTTGTAGAATCTTCTAGACTTAAAAGTGTGACTCATCCCCATGAATCATCATGTAGGACTCGTTATCCCGATCTCTTGAGGGTCTTTGTAGTTCCGTTTTCGACTCCGTCGGTTTCCTGATTAGGGTTTTACGCCTGCGTAACAGCGTAATATTTCGTTTTCTACTGAAAATTTTCAAACTAACTAAACTCGTTGGAAATATTATTTAAATATAAACCATTTCGTTCACGAGTCAAAATTAGGTTTTCTGCTCAGTAAAATTTTACTGTTAGTGAAAATGCAAACTGCTTTCCGTCTGAATTTTCAACCCAAAATTTTATCCTAAGCTTCTACCCTAAGATAGAGTATGAATATGATTTTTATTTCATAAAAATCAATCTCCATGAACTCGGATAAAAATATAAATAAATACATTTATACCGGTTAATACAGCGAAAATATTTTTACTGAAAAAATAAAAATCGGAAAATAAAAAGTAGGGTGTTACAGTAATACTCTTTTACTCCTTGACGAGTTACTCTGATTATCCTATCGAAGATAGAGGTAATATGTATGTTGTGCTTATTGTGCTATTTCCAATGGGGGAATAGTGACGCACACTATGTTGAATGCACTATTCCCTACGAGAGATAAGGGAATACGGGCGCACCGAGTTCTTGGCACCGAACCGTCTGGACTACTGAAAAATGTGATAAGAGTAGAGATGGCCATGTCAGCATAAAAGTTTAGTTGCATGAGATTAAGGGTAGATGATGATACCGTAAAATTAAGGATGAATGTTATTTATGTGTGATGTGTGTCTTTGACTATTATTATATTGTATGTAATGTATTCCTTTTCCCCTTATGATGATAGAACTGTTTCTTATGTCCCTACTTCTGTATATTGTGTATGTTTATCTTATTCCATGATAAGACTCTATGGAGGAACCAGTTACTGAGGAGTTAGATGGAACTCCGTATGAACCGGTTACTAGAGGACGAGCAGTGAATTCTAGGGATAGAGTTTAGGGTTTATGGCGAGTGCTTCTTGTGAGACATTTTATTTTCCGTTGATTATTACAGTTTGTATAAGTATGTATCTGCAAGGGATCCTACTGATGGGATACCTGAGACAGTGTTTTGTACCTGATGGATAGACTTATGGGGTGTATTTGTATTATGTCTATGGTGTGATGATTATTTTTCAGGAGTTGTATGTTTTATAATTAAGTTTTTAATATTTACGTATTTCTTTTTATACGTTTAACATTAAGATCGCGATTAAATTTTTAATTAATGAGGTTTTAATTTAAGGGCACAACGAGGTGTCTCACCCTCATGCCATGATCACATGTATAACCCATGACCCCGTTGCCATGATCACAGGGTTAACCCATGACCTCTTTGCCATGATCACATGGTTAACCCATGACCCTCTTGTCATGATCTCATGGTTAACCAATGACCCTCTTGCAATGATCCTATTGTTAACCCATGACTATTGCCGTGATCACATGGTTAACCAATGACCCTCTTGCAATAATCACATAATTAACTCGTGACCCTCACTACATGATCACATTTTTAACACATGACCCCCTTGCAATGATCACATGGTTAACTCATGACCCTTACGCCATGATCACATGGTCAACCAATGACCCTCTTGCCATGATCACATGGTTAACCCGTGACCCTTTTGCCATGATCACATGGTTAGCCCATGACCCTCACGCCATGATCACATGGTTAACCAATGACCCTGTTGCTTTGATCACATGGTTAACCCATGACCCTCTTGTCATGATCCCTTGGTTAACCCATGACCCTCTAGGCTTATCAAAAAAAAAAAAAACCCCATGACCCTCTAGACATGATCACATGGTTAACCAATGACCCCATTGCCATGATCACATGGTTAACCCATTACCCTCACACCATGATCGCATGGATAACCCATGATCCTGTTGCCCTGCTCACATGGTTAACCCATGACCCCGTTTCCATAATCACATGGTTAACCCATGACCCACTTGGCATGATCCCATAGTTAACCCATGACCCTATTGCCATGATCACATGGTTAACCCATGACACCGGTGCCTTGATCACATGGTTAACCAATGAACCTCTTGCCATGATCCCATGTTTAACCCATGACTCTCTTGTGGTGATCCCATGGTTAACCCATGACCCTCTTGCCATGATCACATAGTTAACCCATGACTCTGTTGCCATGATCACATGGTTAACCCATTACCCTCAAGACATGATCACATGGATAAACCACGACCTCGTTGCCATGATCACATGATTAACCCCATGAACCCATTGCCATGATCACATGGTTAACCCATGACCCTCTTGCCTTGATCCCATGGTTAACCAATGACCCTCTTGCAATGATCACATGATTAACCCATGACCCCGTTTCCATGATCACACGGTTAATCTATGTCCCTCACGCCATGATCACATTGTTAACCAATAACCCTCTTGTCGGATCACATGGTTAACCGATGACCCTCACACCATGATCACATGGTTAACCAATGACCCTCTTGGCATGATCCCATTGTTAACCCATGACCCTCTTGCCATTATCGCACGGTTAACCCATGACCCCGTTGCCATGATCACATGGTTAACCCATTACCGTCACACCATGATCACATGGTTAACCCATGACCTTGTTGCCTTGATCATATGGTGAACCCATGACCTTCTTGCCATGATTCCATGGTTAACCCATGACCCTCTCTTCATGATCCCATGGTTAACCCATCTGTAACACCCCGTTTTTCATAAATAAGCTTAGTGATTTTATATATATTATATATATGTTTGTATATGCTTGTTATATTTGTTTTTAATGCCTAAGTTCATGTTTGGGGAAGTTTAGCCTTAGAAAGGTTCAATCCTTTTAGAGTCCAAGTAACATGTTTCACCGTTTTGTTCATATCTTGAGTTCTAGATGTCCGATCTAGGTGATTTTTGTATCATTGGAAATCTAAGAGAATAATCTACAATTCTTATGTGATGTGTATTGGCCAATTCAGTCGTTTAGATGGTCTCATAGTGAAATATTTGAGCGCCCCGTGAATAGGAATTGAGCACGGCTGTGCTCAACGGGGAGCAAGGTCGTGCTCAACAAGGAGCTAGGACGTTCTCAGGTATCAAAGTCTATAAATAAAGAAGTTCCATGAGGGTTGCATCCAAACCCTCTTTTTGGCACTTTGGGCAATCCAAGTGCGACAGAAACCTCTTTCCTTTCCCTTCCCTTGAATCCCTTGAAGTTCTTGGAGTTTGTGAGTCCGTTTGGGAGAGAAGTTATGCATGTTAGCATCGTTTAAGGTAACGTAGTTATCCCTCCTTAATCTCCTTTTCCCTTTCTTCTAAATTAGGGATTAATTGGTTGTTCTCTTCCCTTCTTGTTTGACCTAGGCTTGAGGAACTCGTCTAGCAGCTCGAGGGAACGTGTCTTGTTTGCCAACATTATCGTTTTGGGAATCTTCATACCGGGTATGGGGAGAAGGGATCGTATGAACATGTAGGCTATGGGGTACGTTAAGATGAATGGTTAACCCATGACCTTGGTGTTTGATTAAATGTCTATATGACTGTTTGTATGATAACATGTTTATATGCCTCTATGTCTAATTGTTATATGATGTTAATTGTTGTGATGTTGATATTGGCATGAGTGTTATTAATTGATTTATGTTGGTATGAATGTTCTTGTTATTGAATGTTGTCTGTTATGAACATGATGAATGTTGATGCGATGTTGTAATGAGTTATAATGGTTATTGGTTGTTGTTTCATGTTGTGCTCTTCTTGAGTGGTGATTGTTGAGGATGTTAATGCCAACAATGATGTTAAGATGTTAAAAGATGAAAACAATGATAAATGAGATTTAAGGGATGTTTTTCCCAGTTGTTCATAAGACATGAATATAGTGTGAGAGGTAAGGTTATGTTCATAGGGCTTAGTTAAAGACCCTAGGATTGATTAGTGAGTGTTCTATGAACATTAATAATGAAGTTGTGATTAAAGGATTAATTTCCCATGATGATAAGACATGAATATTAATGAAGAACAATTAAGATTAATGATGTTGATGATCAATGGAAGCCAATAGGTTGAATATGTTAAAGTTAAAAGATTAAAGATGATGTTACCTTTGGTGCTTGTTGGCCAAAGAGGTTAAGCGATAATAAATGGTGTTGATGGAGGTGGTGGATAATGGTTGTTTGTTGTGTGCATACATCATGCATGGAGTTTTAGGGGGAGGTACGGTAGTTAAGGGGAGGTCGTCCGCGTGTAAGACGATCTGGCCATCCACGGTGATTCATCAGAGACTAAAGGGTCATGCACACCCGTGGTGGCGCATATGAGAATAAGGTGCGTCGACTATCCTAGGGGTCCACCAATGGTAAGGTGAATTGCCCCAGTGTTGGTGCTTATTGGCCAATGTGGAGATGTAACTCTGAAGTCATACTCCTGGTGTAGATGGATCCACATGCATTCGGACTAATGTTTCGCATTGCATCGTATGATTGATGTTATATTGTGATATGCTTGTTGTGTTGGTATGATGACTATGTTATGGTTGCTATGTGTTGTATGTTCATCTTGCCAACTATCCTGTTGCGGTTATGTTTATATATATGGTTTTTACTCCCCGACTTTCCTTGTTTGCTTTGCATGTATCTTTTGGTTATGCAGAGGACGGTGATCAGCTTGCTCAGGAGTGACTCCGAGGAGCCGCTACTCGTAGTTTAGTTTATGTTTAGTTTAGTTGTCTATCCGAGTTGTTTATCAGCTTGGTTATACCAGCTATGTAATGTGACATCGGGGTTGGGTTCGTTTATATCTTTTGTTTATGTTTATGTTTATGTTATGTCTTTCTTCTTAAACATGTTTTATTTTCCGTGTTGAGACCTTGTTACAATGTGGCATCCTTTACCCGTTGGTTTTCTTTTATAAAGAATAAGCATGTGTTTATCGTATTTCAAAAAATTAAATTATTTCCTTCTATGTTATTGTAACACCCCGATTTTTCTATTTTCTAATATCAGTAATAAATATATAAATTAATATATTTATGACATGAGTCTTAAATGATGATTTTGGTTTAGCCAAAGTTATTTTCATACTTTGCTTAAAAACTGGAAGTTTCGGGGAGATTTGTGGTTGAAAACTCAGACGGAGCCTGATCTAAGATTTCGCTGACAATAATAATTTACTGATCAGAAGACCTAATCTTGACTCGAGACTGAAGCCATTAGTGTTTTTACAGCATTTGCAAGAATGCTGGCTATTTTAAAAATTTTCGGGAAAAAATAATATTTTATTGTTTTGGTGCGGGGCCGAATGTCGAGAATCGCGTGCGGGGACCTGAGACAAAGCCAAACGGAGTAGAGTCGTAAATCTAGATATTTTAAATGCTTGAAGTGACTAGCATTTATGGTTACACAACGAGTATTTATGGCGATCCCATCCATGTCATAATGATTTTTAGACTTTTATAAAAATATATTACTATTTTATTTTACTAACTACTTAATTACAAGTTTACCATTGTATGAAAATGACCAAAACACCCCCATTTACCCTCCCTTGGTCGTGGCTAGCACCACAAAATTGCACCTTGGATGACTTGATTTTGTTTCATCTAAGCTTACCATCATCAAGTGTCTTAAGCTTTTTCTTAGAACACATAAGAACTTCAAGTGAGAATTGTGATTAACCTTGTCAAGTTTGATCAATTCTCCTAGTTCCAAGTGGTGATTTCTTCTCTTCTTAATCCTTCAACACTTTCTCTTCACAACTTTTACATGTTTATGCCATGAATCCTTATGTTTCAAGTTTCTAGATCCATTCTTTCAAAAATTCTCATAAATTGTAGAAAAATCCCATTAACTTGAAACCAATTTCTATGATCTTATAATCATGTATACTTTGGTTATCCAAGAGCATGTGATCAACAAAAATTTCTTTCCCTCCTATCTATGTTTGGCCGAACCTATATATATATGTGTGTGTGTGTGTGTGTGTGTGTGTGTGTGTGTGTGTGTGTGTGTGTAAGGAAAGATTTTTGCTTCAACTTTGTTTAAAAGATGATGGATTCATTATCTCTAATCCATTTAGTTGTTGATTCAAATATTTAGAAGATCATATCCTATCCTAAACTATTTTTGTTGTTAAGGCCGAAAATCTTAATTTTGTAGTTAAGATGATTTTGATTGACTTTGTGTTAAATAAACCTTGATTATGTTCTAATCTCACTTAAGGATCATTGATCCATGAGTTGTATAAATTTTAAAATTCCTAGCCTATTGTTCTTGAGAGGGCCGAACCCTAACCCTCATAGGAACAAGTGTTTTTGTTTGTTGTTTGTTAATTTTGGTTGTGATTCACTTTGAAGGATCTAATCGGTAGCTGAGTTACGAAGCGGTGCTATGGGAATCGGATTCTTTGTGGAAGCCCGACTTGAAACTTCAACTGATAAGAGGAGTGTACCTGAGGAGTTTTATTGAGATAGCTATGTGCTATCTAGTTGTCTGTATAATATGTGATGTTTAGCCGTTTTAAATTGTTTACTGCTTTGTTTATTGCTTGAGTTAATTATCTGTTGTGTTGTGATGATTTGCTTATATGATTTTAAGTTGTTTACAATGGTATTTGCGATACATGCTATGTCTGTGAAAGTATGCCATGACTGTATCATGTGATATTGATTGATGGAGTGTGAAACCTGACAGTGGTCAGAGTTTAATTGATTTAAAAGATTAAAAGATTGTTAAGCTTACACAAATAATCTAAGTGATTTAATAGTGTAAAAGTGGAAAAGTAATATTTTATTGATTTTGTTCGGCAATTAATGAGTTGATGAGTGTCAAAGAGGGCGTAACCGTGAAAATATTTCACAAGTGCTAGTTTTAACAAAATATATTTCATAATAATGGAAAATGATATTTGGAAAAATAAAGTGACAAAATAATTTAATTAGAATTTTAAATAAATATTTTCAATTAAAAAGCCATTTTTGGTAATTTTATGAAGAAAATGAGAAAAATATTTTAATTATTTTTTAGTTGAATTAAGAAAAGATTATTGGAGAATTGATATTATTTTCTTCAAAAATAAATATTTAAGTGTGAAATTACTTTAGAAAAGGAAAACAATTTATTCTTGGCTCAAACGTATTTGAAATGGTTTATAAAGTGAGTTTAACAGAAATGAATTTCAGAAAAAGGGATTTTTCAGCGAAAAAGATTCCGTTGAACTTGGATAAGTTTTTCGGAGATTTCGTTTTGAATTTGTTATTTCACTGAGTGAACTGTTTTAAAGAAGACAAGCGAATCTAGTTACCGAGACGTCGAGTTTCTAGGGTTCTAATTGACATTAGGATCTGGGATCCGTGTCATTGGACAGGAGTGTCCTCTAAAATTCTGGACTGTGTGTCCCATAAATTTTTGTGGTTAAGCGTTGTCTTCCATATCCACGAACCTTTAACCGATGCATCGGTGTAAAGGTTTTGCGATTGAGCACTAGGACTAGTGTGTCCTGTGTTGAACTTAAGCACGTGAACTTATGTATTCCGTGTATGCTTAAAGTTTTAAGTCTTAATAATGAAATTATGCATGGTCGTGTGCTAGGAGCCACGACAAGGAAATAATTATACGACAAAGAAAAGTATCGACAACAAAAGTATTTCTCATGCATATTCCTGGCCGACAGGTCATATTTTCAGTTTGGAGATCATTGAATCATTTATCCTGATCAATGTATCTGATGGTATAAAGCCCATTAACCACGATAACCATTGTTCCATAAGTGACGGGCAATGTGTGGACAGATGTTTCCCGTTTATCGTGATGACAATTGAGTCCTAGGTTGGCCAAGGTGTCATATATTGCGCAAGATCAACTACTGGTGATTCCTGGGGTATTCCAATTAGTTGAAAACTATTGGACAATGAATTCTTTTCATTGTCAATGACCCATTTAAAACGGCTGATCAACGGAAACGAAAAATAGAGTTTGGTAGAGTTGTGAGTGAGAGTGGAATTATTGAAGTGTCATGCATTCTTCCAAAACTTTGATGAATGCCGAGTATGAGACCCTGTGGACTGAATTATTACACTATTGTTATTGTTTATACAATGTGAATGCTTTTTATATGTCTCTGTGTGTTGAGCATATAGTTGTCTTTTTGAACTCATATATTAGCGACTCACCCTTTTACATTTTCAGTTGTGCATTTCATATATGGGATATATATATATATATATATATATATATGTTGAGTAGAGATGGATCCTAATGAGCTGGACTTGGCTTTCTCAGGGATCCGAGCCCTAGTCTTTGAGGAATCTGATGAGTGCAACGCTTGGGAGATCAACCATGGAGCCAGGAGCACTGCCTATACATGTCCAGTGAGGACTTTATCAGGAACAGTTGCAGATGGACCGCAACACCGAGTACATAGTATGGAGACTATCCAAGTGTCACTCCCACCTATCTGGATGATTCTACAGTATCTCGTGCAGCAGGGAGATCTTGAGCACTTTCCTCCCCATTATGTTGAGCCTCTACTAGAAGTGATGCCGAATGGACCTCCGACTCCTATCATCTTAGTACCTGGAGGGATCCATGATGTTGATGAGGAGGATCCTGAAGAGGATCCAGTTGAGGACCCAGTCCATCCTTCCCTGGAGGATGCAGTGGTATATAGCGTGGGGGCAGATGTGGAGGCGTTCTCTCCGGATTCACCTCCCACTACAAAAAAAGGTTATTTAGCGACCAAAAATAGTGACCGAATTTTTTGGTTGCTTTTTGCGACCGAAATGGCGACCGATTGTAGGATCTATATCAAACACTGATTAGAGTTGATATTGCGACCGAAATAGCGACCGAAATAGAGTGTAGCGGAGTTATCGGTCTATATTTCGGTCGCAAAATAAAGGAAAGTAAAAGTAAAAAATTTATGACTTTTTAGCGACCGAAATGGCGACCGAGTTAAATGCAATGGTTAAATTTTATTTATCTTTGCAACCGATATTAAATCGGTCGCTAAACGGCACGTAAAAAATTAAAATAGAGCGTGTTAGCGACCAAATTTTAAATCGGTCGCTAAATTTATGAATTCAAATTTCAAATTTACCCGTTTAGCTATCGACTTAGCGACCGAATAATTCGGTCGCTAAAACTAAAATCCCTAAATCGCGATTTCCTTCCTCTCTTCCCCATTTCTCTCTTTCCTCTCTTCCTCTCTTCACATGCAGCGCCGCAGCAGCCCCTCTCCGGTCACCACCTCCTCCACACGGTAAGCATACATATCTCTCTCCCTCTCCTTCTCTCTCTCACTCGCGTCTCTCTCTCCCTTTCCTTCTTTCACTCGCGTCTCTCTCTCCCTCTCCTTCTCTCCTTCTCTGTCTCACTCGCGTCTCTCTCTCCCTCTGTCTCTCTCTCTTTGCAGGTTTTGCGCGGTTTGCAGGCTCTGTTTGCAGGTTTTGCGCGGCTGTGAGAGCACCCTCTTGGGCCGCCGCACCGCCGTCTCTTCAACTGTGAAGGGTAGGTTATACTGGTTGAACCTTTGATCTATGTGATGTTGCATGTTGATGATTGAAGCTGTTAAGCATTGAAAATTAGATTTTCTCTTCTCTGTTACTTGCTAAATTGTTTGGTATTGATCAAATGGGTAAAGTTTCTGGGCTTCCATTTCATTGTCTCATGTGCATTGCTCCATTTTACCACTTTTCTTTTTATTACTTCTTTTAATTTACCTCTCTGTTTAAGGTTCCTGCACTATTAGTTCCCCATACTCTCTTCCCTTCCATTCACGCCACCTGCACACATCACACTTTGGGCACACTTAATTATATAAGTTGTTGAAGTACATAACATACCTTTTTTTTATTGCTTTGCCACTAAAACAATGTCCGGCTTAAACAAGCTATGGTACTGATATGTACTGAAAATGTTTTGTTTATACTTTCATGAGTGGTAAGTGTGCAAGTAGGTTAATGATTTCCAAGTTTATACTTTTATCACAAGAGCCTTTGATGATGCTATTATTTTTCTTACAGTTTTCTTTATCGATTGACAACAGCTCTAGTCGTCACCCGTTTTCACTATTTGCTTGGAGTTGAGGTAGGTCAAATACTCTATCTTTTTCTTTGTTACTAGTGGTTCTTGAAAACTTTGAATTGATTTGTTGATTGTTAGTGAAGAGCTGAGCTCAATAAGATTCTGGTTGTGTGCTGGTAGATTAGAAATGATGCATGTGGTTGCAATTGAAAATGTTGTTTGTTAGTGGAGAGCTGAGCTCAATAGGATGCTGGTTGTGTGCTGGTAGATTAAAATTGATGCATGTGGTTGTAAACTTTATATGTTGTTTGTTAGTGGAGAGCAGAGCTCAATAGGATGGATGTGTCAATTCTATGCCTTGATTGCCATTAGTGGAGAGCAGAGCTCAATAGGATGTGATCTTGTCAAAAAGGCGGGATTCTTGTTATGTGTTGCTAATTTAGAAGTTATGCATGTGTTTAACAATTATATGTTACTTGTTAGTGGAGAGCGGAGCTCAATAGGATGTTTGCTACTATATTTTATCTAAGTTTGTATTGAAATATGCTTCAATATATATTTGTGGAAGTATGCTGCAATCCTTATAAGTCAATGGTTTTATTTTCTGCTAGAGTTAATTATTAAGCTATGAAAGCCTTAGTTTCCTATTTGAGATTCAATATTAATGAGCATGCGTACCTTCTCAGGGCACGCATGCTCATTCAATATTTTGGATGTGCTTGAAGGATTCTTGAAGTTTGAGGTTTTTCTTTAATTCTGCCTTAAGGCCAAGGTCTTAGATGATGAAGGATTAAGTATAGGGTTAGATAAAATGAAGGGTGGGGCACAATTTGCCAGGCACATGACGTGCCGTCATCATTCAAACATTAATCACATTAGAAAGCAGCTCTGTACACAATATTATGAAAGCAACTCTGGTTTTTTACTCATTTGTTTCACTAGGCAATGGAGCTTTCTAGAAATAGTTGTTGATGACCATCCTTACTAGATTATCTAGGCATTTCCAGTAGGAAAAGTCATCTCTATGACCATCCTTCAAAACGACGTAAAAGCATCTGCTTTCCTGAAAACTACTATGTTTGCTAATCTGTAAAGTTGCATGTGAAGTTGCATTTCTTTGTTCTATTTTAACATGATAGCATGCTACATGGATCTTTCCATCTTTTCTTATTATCACTTGATGAAGTTTAGACATATGACTTGTTTTCCTTATCGTTTTATCAGAAAATGGATCCGACTAAATGTTTTGATACAGCCAGCCATTTAGACCAGGTAGTATCTCATCAACTTAAGAATAATGATCGGATTCACGTAATGATGGTTAAGGCATAAACTAATTATTACTAAATTGTTCTTGTGTATTTGCAGGATTTGATTTCAATCCCGCGATCATTCTACCGTCGTTGAGGAAGAGGAATACCGCGTGTTGTGACTATTGAAGACAAATGCGGAAATCTGTTCAATGGGAATATAGTAATCCATGAGGATCGCCCATATTTTGCAACAGACACAAATGGTATCAGGGAGTTGTATTTGTTGTCCACTGGTGTATTGGCAAAGTTTAAGTACATTGGGGGTTCTCGCTTCTACATGTTTATCCCTTTGGAAGATTGATGAGTTTTGATATTTTGATTAGTACTTATTGACTGTGGTGTGTTTTCTGTTTTGATCGTTAATTAGTAAATTATTAAAAAAATTATAAACAATTATTAAACTTGCGTTAATTAATGTATGTGTTTTCTTGATCATATTGACTGTGGTGTTTTGGATCGTTAGTACATCATATTTACGTTTTCTATATTCAAAAAAAATATTGGTGTATTTTGTTTATATCAGAAATTAAAAATCAATGGTGTAATAGTCGAAAAACAAAATTTGGTCGGTAGGATTAAGTTACAGGAAAATTTTTATTAAAAAAAATTCAAAATTTGCGACCGAAGTAGCGACCGAATATCAGTCACCAAATTCGGTTATCTGAGCATGCGATCAACTATACGGCGACCGAAATATATAATTTTGTGACCGAAATATCGGTCTCAAATTTGCGACCGAAATACAAATTCAGTCGCTAAACATTTAGCAACCAGGGTTTCTGCTACCCCCTTAATTCAGTCGCTACACAATATAGCAACCGAATTATCATGTTTAGCGACCGAAATCTTAGGTCGCTAAATAGGTTTTTTTTTTGTAGTGTCCTCCTGGTGAGAAACTCTATACCGGACTTCCTAACAGTTTTTTGTAGATTGACCAGTTGTAGGGTAGTGACCTAACTATAGGATAGTGGGACTTTTGTTAGTCTGAAATATGGCTACGGTGAGCCTTCTTTTAGGTTGTAGTAGTTCAGACTCCCACTAGGTTTGTTTAAGTTTTCTTCATTTAGTGTGGCTTTCTTTACTTTACTCATGTTTGACTGTAACTGATGACCTGGTAAGATAAAGGTCGGGCGATGTATGATATTTACCGACGCATATGTTATGTATATATGTACAGGTGTGTAGTTATTTGGGATGAAGTCTATTAATTTAGTATAACTAGGAAAAAAAATTATCACCATTTTTCAGTAAGTTATTGAAACTAATTTTCCGAAAGTAACCAGCAATAATTATTCTAAGTTCACTAAAGTATTTTCCGCAATTGAGATCCTTTAAATGTGATATCCTGGGAAGGGGTGTCGTAGTTATCACGTTAAAAATACATGTGGGGTAGAGGGTGTCACATCATGACCCTCTTGCCATGATCATATGGTTAACCCATGACCCCATTGCATGTTCACATGGTTAACCCATGACCCCATTGCATGGTCACATGGTTAACCCATTACCCTCACACAATGATCACATGGATAACCCCTGACCCTCTTGGCATGATGCCATGGTAACCCAATAACCCTCTTGCCATGATCACATGGTTAACCCATGACCACGTCGCCTTGATCACATTTTTAATCCACGACACTCTTGCCATGATCCCATGGTTAACCCATGACCCTCTTACCATGATCCCATGGTTAACCCATGACCCTCTTTTCATGATCCCATGGTTAACCCATGACCCTCTTGCCATGATCACATGGTTAACCTATGACCCCGTTGCCATGATCACATGGTTAACCCATTACCCTCACGCCATGATCCCATGGTTAAACCATGACTCTCTTGACATGATCACATGGTTAACCCATGACCCCATTGCGTTGATCACATGGTTAACCCATGACCCTCTTGCCATTATCACATGGTCAACCCATGACTCCGTTGCTATTATCACATGGTTAACCCATTACCCTCATGCCATGATCACATGGATAACCCATGACCCGTTGCCATGATCTCATCTCATGGTTAACCCATGACCTCGTTTCCATGATCACATGGTTAACCTATTACCCTCACATCATGATCGCATGGATAACCGATGATCCCGTTGCCATGATCACATGGTTAACCCATGACTCCGTTTCCATAATCACATGGTTAACACATGACCCAATTGCACAAGTGTAGGAAGCACTTTTTACGTCTGTTAAAAGTGCTTTTTAACTTCTCAAAAATGCCAAGCGTTAATACAGCAGACGTTAAATGTGTGACTTTTAACGTCTGTCTTTTATTAAACAGACGTTAAATGTTACACTTTTAACGTTTGTCTTTTATGTAACAGACGTTAAAAGTACTATTTTTAACGTCTGTTTTTTTAAACAACAGAGTTAAACTTTTAACGTCTGTTTTATAAAAGACAGACGTTAAAAGTAGGTTTTTTAAAAATAAATTCTGTTACAATATCCCTTTCCTCCAGCTAGCTCCCTGTATTCACTAATTCTAGAATCCAGAATCACTACAAAAAAAACCTATTTAGCGACCGAAGATTTCGGTCGCTAAACATGATAATTCGGTTGCTATATAGTTTGGCGACCGAATTAGCGACCGAATTAAGGGGGTAGCAGAAACCCTGGTGGATAAATGTTTAGCGACCGAACTTGTATTTCGGACGCAAATTTGCGACCAATATTTCGGTCGCAAAATTATATATTTCGGTCGCTGTGTAGTTGGTCGCATGCTCAGCTCACCTAATTTGGTGACCGATATTCGGTCGCTATTTCGGTCGAAAATTTTGATTTTTTTTTAATTTTCCTGTAACTTAATCCCGCTGACCAAATATTTTTTTCAACTATTACCCCATTGATTTTTAATTTCTGATATAAACAAAATACACCAATTTTTTTTTTGAATAAATAGAAAACGTAAATATGATGTACTAACGATCCAAAACACCACAGTCAATATGATCAAGAAAACATATACATTAATTAACGCAAGTTTAATAATTGTTTATAAAAAAACACACCACAATCAATAAGTACTAATCAAAATATCAAAACTCATCAAAATATTCCCATTGAACAAATTTCCGCTTTTGTCTTTAATAGTTACAACACGCGGTATTTCTTGTCCCCAACGACGGTAGAATGATCGCAGGATTGAAATCAAATCCTGCAAACACACAAGAACAATTTATTAATGATTAGTTTATGCCTTAACTATCATTACGTGAATCCGATCGTTATTCTTAAGTTGATGAGATACTGTACCTGGTCTATATGGATGGCTGTCTCAAAACATTTAGTCGGATCCATTTTCTGATAAAACAATAAGGAAAACAAGTCATATGTCTAAACTTCATCAAGTGATAATAATAAAATATGGAAAGATCCATGTAGCATACTAGCATGTTAAAATAGAACAAAGAAATGCAACTTCACATGCAACTTTACAGATTAGCAAACATAGTAGTTTTCAGGAAAGCAGATGCTTTTACGTCGTTTTGAAGGATGGTCATAGAGAGTATTAGCATGGTTACTACCTTTGGATGCCAAATGGTGTTTCACAATCATTTCATCATAAGATTGAATAACTTAACTCATAAATCAATCTATCTCTTAACAACTAATGACATAAAACAAAACACATAAACCATTGACATGAACATTCTATAATCTCTCAATTAGAATACAGTACTACTATTAACAAGTAATTCCCAATTGAAATCACAGTATTACAAACAACATGTAAGTTACACCCTAAGGTCCCAAAATGAAGTCGGATTTAGACAAACGACCCCTCTATGGAAAGCTAAACAAGTCTAGTTTATAAATTTAAATTTAGTTTTGGGAAAAAGCATTCCAAAAAGTACAGTTTTAACCAACAAGCTGCCGCATTCGAAAAACAGGACAACAATTGTCCTATAACTTTTAACAGAACTTTCTTCATCAATACTCAGTTAAAAACATCAAATTCAGTGCCTAAACTGTAGCAAATCGAGTCTAGTTTCTAAAAAAATAAGAATCATAAACAAGATAGTTCTATAAAAACAGTTATAAGGAAAACACTGAACCTATGTCCATACGGGTTTTCAGGACAGCAGCTATAACATCTCCTTGTAAGCAATATAACAAACACCGGTCAAGCAAGATCCTTTAACATATCTATTCTCACATATTGGCATATCAACTCCATAACAAAATCAAAACCAAATTACAATACACATACAAATAGAAAATCAACTAATTAGAGCATGTATCAACAACTCCTAAGCTTGGATTGTAACATACTTCAACAAATATATATTGAAGCATATTTCAATACAAACTTACATAAAATATAGTAGCAAACATCCTATTGAGTTCCGCTCTCCACTAACAAGACAACACATAATTGTCAAACACATGCATAACTTCTAAATTAGCAACACACAACAAGCATCCCGCCTTTTTGACAGGATCACATCCTATTGAGCTCTGCTCTCCACTAACAAACAACACATAATTGCAAATGCATGCATAAATATTAAATTATCAACACAAAATCAGCATTTTGCCTTTCAGGCAGGATACCTTCCTATTGAGCTCAGCTCTCCACTAACAAACAACAAGATATATAGTAGTGATAATAAGAAAAGATGGAAAGATCCATGTCGCGTACTCGCCATACTCGCCATTTTTCTTTTATGCATTTGAGTAATATGACTAATATAATAGCAATCACTTTCTTAAATTCAAACAAAAATTAAAGCAAAAATTGATATTAGCAAACTGAAAATATAGGCAGAAAAGCAAGGGTCAAATGCATATATTAGCATTCACCCAAAAAAAAATGCATATATTAGCAATCTGATAACAGGTCTCAATTTAAACTCTGTACATCAAGATAAACTATATGAATGAGATAAAACTTAAGAAATGTCCTATAAAAAAATAAAAAATAAGAAATAAGAAATGTAGTGTGAAAGCCTGAAAGGCTTCTTAATCCACTTAGGAAGAAAAGTTCGGTTATCTAACTATTCCCCGGAGAAAAACATGGCATTACCCCCATAGAAAATTCTCAAACAACTCAAGTGCATTTTTCATAATCAACTTAATTCACACAAACAACTTAACATCAAATAGAATTTTAGAACAAAGAACAAACAATAGACAACATAGACAACAGAGAACTTGTGGTCAGGATTTAACCACCATTATAATTTGGCTGAAGAACAGAACCACTAAATGTAGCAGAATGAGACCAAAAACATACCAGAGAATGCACAAACCAGAGGAATAGAGAGAGAGAGATAGAGGCGAGGAGAGACGAAAACATACCAGAGAAGGAGGAGGACGGCGGCGCTGCTCTGGTGGTGCCGGTAACGGTGGCAGTCGTGCGAAGAAGGAGGGAACTGAGAGAAAAAGTTAGAAACAGATAGAGAGAGAGAGAGATGGAGAGAGAGAGAGAGGAGAGCTTACCGTGATGGTGGTGGCCGGAGGAGAGGCGGAAGTCGTGAACCGTGGTGGCCGGAGGAGAGAAAGAGAGATCGAGTGAGAGAGAGGAAGAGAGATCGCGAAATGGAAGAAGAAAGGGGTTTCTGCGTTTTTAGGGATTTTAATTTTTAGCGACCAAATATTTTGGTCGCTAATTCGGTCGCAAGGTTGCCATTTCAAAATTTAAATTCATAAATTTAGCGACGGATTTTTAAATCGGTCGCTAAGACGTGCTCTTTTAATTTTTTTTATGTGTCGTTTAGCGACCGAATTAATATCGGTCGCAAATGTAAATAAATTTTAACCGTTGCATTTAATTCGGTCGTCATTTCGGTCGTTAAAAAGGCATAAAATTTCTGACTTTTAAGTTCCTTTATTTAGCGACTGAAATAGCGACCGATAACCCTACTACGCTCTATTTCGGTCGCTATTTCGGTCACAGTATTAACTCTAATAAATCTTCCATGTAGATCCTATAATCGGTCGCCATTTCGGTCGCGAAAAACAACCAAAAAATTCGGTCACTATTTTCGGTCGCTAAACAACCTTTTTTTGTAGTGAATTTGCACACAAACTCATCACTAACAAGTTCATATACATTAACTCATGCATTTGCATTCCAATATATATATATATATATTAATTTAGAACTATTACTAGCTAATTAACACAATTCTTAATTAAAACAATAAGAAATATAACCATCTTAATGAACACAATTCATGTCACAATACATTAGAAATTTATAACATAATAATACATATATATATTCTATACAACTACACATTATGTATCTTCTAAGTATATAAATGTAAATTCATACAAACTACACATCTTCAAAATATGCAGGAGGTATATTTTTATTCCTTTTTGTGCAGCATACTTAAAAAAGATTTTTTCAAATTGCATCCTCAAGTCTTTAATATCGTCTTTCTCAAGAGGAGATTGATTACTGAAAGTCTGCACAAGTTCAAATAAAATAAACATTAACTCAAGTCATTACCAAAAATAAAATATATAATTAAATAACTTGTTTAATTAATAACCTTCCATCCGTCGGTAATAGATAACGAGACGATGTTCAACATATGATGTATCTGTGGATGCAATGTACTTTCAGGAAATTAATTTTGATGATGAGCAACAAAAGTAAAACAATTGATTGAGATAATGAAAGTACAAGATCAAGGCAAGATCATCCAAGACCAAGAGAAGAACTTCAAGGGTATATAGCTTAAGTTTGGTCTTAGGATTATTTGTAAGAATCAAATGTAGGATTGACTTTTAAAATTGAATTAACAAAAAATTGTTTTTAGAATTGAAAATGGGCTTAAGGTTTTTCATAAGTGTTAGAATATTCCTTGGTTTGAAAAATATCATTTTTATGATTAAAGAACAAATCGTAATTGAATTACCAGAACTCTTGTAATCTATTACCACCTTCTGGAAAAATCAATATTTAAAAGTATCAGTGGTAATCGATTACCAGACTGCTGTAATCGATTACCAACTTTCTGGAAAGCTCAGTATTTCAAACTGACAGCTCGTAATCGATTACTAGTACATCTGTAATCGATTACCAGTCGCGAAAAAGTGATTTCTTGAGCAGAAAATGTGTGACAGCTATGCAAAACGGCTATATTTTGAAACCCCACTATAAATACTCTGTAGTAGCCCGAAAAACTCTAGGTTAACACTCTAAGAACACTTGCCTAACATATCTAAACTCGAGATTCAATCTTTCACTCTTGAAATCAAGATTGGAGTCAATCCTACACAATAGTCATAGTGCTTCAACTTGTATTGATTCAACCTTTTGAGGTATTCTTCTTTGTAATCACTTATTGCTTGATTTGTGTCGGTTAAAGAGAGTGAGGAATCTCTCTAGTTTGATTTGTAACAAGGGTGAGGTATCCCTTGAGTAGATTTGGAGACTCTAGTACAAGGGTGAGGTATCCCAAGTGAAGAGGGCTCTTTGTAAAAGGGTGGGGAATCCCTTTAGAAGGAGAAGGTGAGGTACCTTATTGTATTGAGAGAAAATCTTGGGGTGAGGTATCCTTAAGTCCAAAGGGTGGGGTATCCCTTTGGTGTGTCGTATTGAGGCTCTTGCACGAGGTGGGGTATCCGAGTGGAGAGTGCTCTAAGTGTTGTAAAGTTTGAATTGATTATTAGTGGAAAATACTCACAAATGTATTGTGGGGGACTGGATGTAGGTCACTCAAGCGAGTGATTGAACCAGTATAAATTGATTGTGTGATTTCCTCTTCCTTTATCTTTTTACAATTTCTAAAAAATTAGTCTAGGTCAAAAAAAGGGGACGAAAATTTTATAAACCCAATTACCCCCCCCCCCCCCCCCCCCCCTCTCGGGTTATGGTTGCCACAACCAACAAGTGGTATCAGAGCTTCGGCTCTGGTTAGAAGCTTAACAGCTTAGAGTAAAAGATCCTTTTTCCCAGCAACCTTAAAAGCCTCCTTTTATTTATTTATTTAAAAAAATGAGTTTTTGTGATTTCTATAAACCACCATATTTTGATGGTGTGGATTTTTTTTATTGGAGTGCTAGAATAGAAAATTTTATGGAAGCAATAGATTTTGATTTGTGGGATATTGTGCTAAATGGTTTTATTTCCAAACCCAAATCACAATAGAACGAATTTGATAAAAAATGTTTTTCCTTAAATATTAAAGCGATGCAAATTTTGAGAAATAGTTTGAATGATGATGCATATGCTAGAATTAAGGATTGCTCTTGTGCGGAGGATATAATGAATATACTTGATGATACTTATCTTGCTAACAATGATTTTGTGGATGAAAGTATAAATAAAAATCAAGAAGAGCAAAAGTATTTGAGGGAATCATGTCTTGAAAATTGCCCTCAAGTAGATGCCCAATGTGATGGAAGAAGCACAACTCTTCTTGACAATGATAATGTTCGAGTTGAAGAAGAAAAGGAACAACCTCTTGAAACATTTTTGAACAAAAATGAGGAGAAAGATCATTCCTATGTACAGTCAACAACCCATGTGGTTCAAAAGGACTTTGAGGTAAATAATGCTAATGTTGATAGTCCTTTGTATGATAGATTACAAAATACATATGATGATGTGTTTGATGGCTTGATTAATATAGAAAAGAAAAACTTGAATTCCTTGGAAAAGATATCATCCATTGAAATTGGAATTGAGAACTTGAAAGATGATCATACTTTTTTTTATGAGGAAAATTCTTTAAATTGTGAAACCTTAACTACTTGTGAAAATTGTATTTTTAAAAATCAAGTTGAGGACTTTTCTTCTAGATATAACAAAGTTGACAAATTTACATGTTCTAATTCCGTGAATGCATGCTGGTAACAAAGGAAGTAACACTATTTTGCATGGAGATTCGAACAACGTTTTTTATAAAAATATTTTGAAATGTCAAAAATCTAAAAAGTTAAAGTTTTTCTATGATGATCTCAAAAAGACCAAGCCTTCATCTATAATTTGCAATTATTGTAATCGTAAAGGTCATATTTCTCATATGTGCCATTATAGGAAAAATTATTATGTGAGAAATAAATGGGTATGGGTTCCTAATAAATTCTCATTCACTAACCCCCAAGGACCCAAGTTGAAATGGGTACCAAAAAGTCCTTCTACCATCTCTAATATGAAGGAAAGATTGCAAAAGGATGGACGCGCGATTTGGTCAAAGAGAAGAGACTTCATCAAGGAAAAAGCTTCCCAAAATCGAGATTGCAATTATTAACAAAAGAACGAAAGTCCCTTGATGAAAGATTTTCATAAGAACAATATGAAATTTGCAAAGGTCAATCTTCACAAGAAGAGACAATGGGTAAGAAAGGACAATATTGTGAGTTCAAGAATCAAGGTAACAAAATCCTTACCTTTTATAAATAAGAAAATAAAATGTTCATGCGTTTATTTTACAAACTTAAATTTGAATGTTGCAAATATGATTAGACCATCTCTAGTTAAATCACACTGCTTAGAAATATCTCACTAGCAATTGTCCATGTGTCTATGTTATGTAAAGCATGAGTGTTAGTTGTGCAAATGTCCAAAGAAAAATCATATAAAATCATCTTTGTGATTGAGGATTGATTTTCTTGTCATGATAAATATTTCACATGGTTCAAATTTGAGCTTAACTATCATTGAATCTTAAGTGTTAGATTAGATAGAAAGGACTTGTAGCACTTAAAGTTGTCAAAAATCTACGTCTTGTGAAATCCACAGTAGATAATCATAAATCAAAATATTAAGGCCATGAACAAATCCTTCTACAAAAAAGGGGAAATTTAAATGATTATCATAGGAATATGAGACGGCTCAAACAAACTTGGAGACAAATAGTGCTAAACTCAATTATATGAAAATCGAACTGTCAAATGCATACATAGTATGATGAGATAGTGGGTTTAGAGAATGATAAATTTCATCCATTTCATTTTAAGAAGTTAAAGGATGATTATGCCACTTTAAAAGGTGAAAATCATGTGTTGTAAAAATTCTATGTCTTGTAAGATTGCATCAACCTTGAATATCAAGTGGAGAAATCAAATCATACTCATGTTGAAATTGTTTCTCCACTTGAGATAGAATGAGTAAGAATGATAGGAGTCGTGAAAATCTGAGTGTGGCTCTTAGCAATTATAATTTTCATGACAAGCCAAAGAATATCGATGTTGATTTTCACAAAAAGAAATTGATATGGAAAGTATGGTCACATCTCTCTCTTTTGTGCTTCTATAGAAAAGATCATGCTATGAAAAATGAACTTGAGTGGAGTGCTTAAAGGGACTAGATGTTTAACCACTATCTACTAAGGACCCAAATTGCGATGGGTACCAAGAAGTTTCTCTACCACTTATGATATGCAGGGAAAATTGTAAAACAATGGACAAAGTGGTTAAGGAAAGGAGACAGTTTTAAGAAATTAGCCTCTCATACTCAACAAAGCCACATTCAATAAAGCAAAAGTTTGAAAAATTGTGTCAAACTAGAATGAGGCAATCGAGGAAACCATGGCCAATGACTGAGAATGAAAATCATGGTCAAAGAAGAAATGACTCATTAACAAAAGCTCCTCACATGGAAAATGTGCAAATCGATCATCAAAAGAAGGAGAAATGAGTATGGAAAAGTTACCTCCCAATCTTCAAGACCTAGGTAACAAAAAACTCTAACTTTCCTACATGTCCTTATATGTGGAAATAACTAGTTGAAGGTATGCACGTGTATTGCATTCTGAAAAGTCAAGTAGAAACAATGTTTTCATGTAAAAACTTGAACTTAAGATTGCTAGAAAGAAACCATACATTTAACATGATTATTAAGATGATACTAGCTTGCTACATTTTACGTTTGGTAGAAAAATGTTTATGTTTGATGAAATATGAATCATATAGTGAATGCACGCATATATTCAAGTGAGATAATGCTTGATTAAAATAATGAAAAGCATAATCTTCTTTCAAAAGTAAAAACATAATAACATGTTTGATGTCCCTTAGTACCATGTGTCAAAATCAAAACATGAAAATATTGGTGCATAGAAGTGTGAAAAGTCATTATTGCACTTGCACACTTGGACTTGATGTTAAACTTATTATTGACTTACCTTTAGCACTTGTATCTAAGAATTTCATGAAAACTTGAGCACATTGGTTGTTTTGACTTAAATTATTGTATATTAAATATTTGACCACTCGCATTTGAAAATGGTATCACGAATTCATGATACTTTAACTAGTCTATACTTTGACTCTACACCTTGCCTCTATGTGCTCACATACCATTTTGGCATTCAATGAAAGATTATATCAAATGGATTGTTACACTTTTCTCTTTGACTTAGTTTAACATGAATATTCAATATGTTTGCACAATGGATGAATATGAAATGCACATTTAACTTTCCAGTTTAACTGCATATTGGTATCAAATGTGAATGGAAATTGAGTCAACTTGCATACTTGGATTGATATTGTGAATGAAATGTCTAGTGGCTACTATATCTTGGAGTGGATGTTGCTTGACTATGCATATTGGATGTTAAAATGTGAACTACATTAGGGATAATATTGTCATACCATTTTCGTGATGTTTGGATTATGCCTAAATGTGGTAGTTTAAAATGAAAATGTTGGTATTGTGCCTCAATGAATGTATGAACCGTAGCATAACTATGCAATTTGATGAACTGACAAATGTAAATGCGAGATAAATGTTATGGCTTTGCCACTATGTGCATGTTCTATGTTGCATCATCACTCGATTGCACATATTGGATGTTGGATCACATTTTATTGCAATGCCTATCTTTTGATATCTTATAATTGTTCTATGTTAGTGTTGCTCTTGAATGCTATAAAATGTGGATGTAATGTTGAATGCAATAATATGTTGTCTTGTTATGGAATATCCTATTGAGTGATGCAATTTGGAGAGTGTGAATATAGCAAAATGAGTTTTGTTTACAAACTATATTTCTAAATCAGTTATTTGTTGTAATCTTTGTGCAATGCTTGAATTAATGTGTTGAATGGACGCTCTTGTTGGACTATCTACTGTCAAACAAAGTATCTTGTTGCATTACTTTGTTGACATTGTTGGCATATTTGATTGCCATTGTGATGTGTTGATTCATAATTGAATAAATTATTAAACAAATGGCATAAATGCTATTTTGATTGATGGATAGCCAACCATTGTTCACGAATTGACATTTATTGTGCATATATATGTCATATGTTGGATTTTGGACAAATATGATAATTATTTGGAATTTTGAGAATCCACTTGAAATGAACTTATAATGCTTGCAACTTTGATGATTGATCACTAAATGTGGATGCTATAGCCTTACTAGATTTATTGG
Source organism: Sophora flavescens (assembly GCA_030762895.1). Classification (NCBI taxonomy): domain Eukaryota; kingdom Viridiplantae; phylum Streptophyta; class Magnoliopsida; order Fabales; family Fabaceae; genus Sophora; species Sophora flavescens. The sequence goes on along the minus strand of CM061064.1, from coordinate 110,441,908 downwards.
ATTCTCTTTGCCCTATTACATTTTTTTATTATGACAAAAAGGGGGAGAGAAAATTAGGATCATTGGCATAAATTGACAAATCTTATCACACATTGATTCTTGGTGATTTAAGTTTACTTGGGGAATGAATCACTTTGTATGTCCACTTTATGCTAAACAATGTGGATGATTGTGGTTGTTGCTAAATATTGAAAACCATTTTTTTGATAATGACAAAAAGGGGGTGATGTATGGGGGATGAGTATGCTTGGAAAATGGATATGGTTGAATGGATATATTTGCATGTTTGGAAAAACATAGTTATGCCATTTTCTCAATGCACTTGAACTTGAAAACACTTTGAATGCAAAGTGACTTAAATGGCATTTCTTGTGTCATTGAAATTAATTTTCATATCCTTATTATATGGCACTAAGTAAGGGGGAGCTATAAATATTAAATTTATTTTCTAAACCCCGTTGTTATATGCACTTAAGGGGGAGTTTTTACGCTTCATGCCTCTCATATGCGCTTACAACTCTGATTATATTTTATATGATGTTTGTGACTAACCTCCCACCTAAGTTTTTCAAAAATCTCAATATTGTTTTGTCATCATCAAAAAGCGGGAGAATGTGGATGCAATGTACTTTCAGGAAATTAATTTTGATGATGAGCAACAAAAGTAAAACAATTGATTGAGATAATGAAAGTGCAAGATCAAGGCAAGATCATCCAAGACCAAGAGAAGAACTTCAAGGGTATATAGCTTAAGTTTGGTCTTAGGATTATTTGTAAGACTCAAATGTAGGATTTACTATTAAAATTGAATTAACTAAAAATTGTTTTTAAAATTGAAAATGGGCTTAAGGTTTTTCAAAGAATTGGAAAAGTGTTTTTCATAAGTGTTAGAATATTCCTTGGTTTGAAAAATATCATTTTTCTGATAAAAGAACAGCTCGTAACTGAATTACTAGAACTCATGTAATCTATTACCACCTTCTGGAAAAATCAATATTTAAAAGTATCAGTGGTAATCGATTACCAGACTCCCGTAATCGATTACCAGCTTTCTGGAAAGCTCAGTATTTCAAACTGACAGCTCGTAATTGATTACCAGTACATCTGTAATCGATTACCAGTCGCGAAAAAGTGATTTCTGGAGAAAAAAATGTGTGACAGTTGTGCAAAACGGCTATAATTTGAAACCCCACTATAAATACTCTGTAGTAGCCCGAAAAACTCTAGGTTAACACTCTAAGAACACTTGCCCAACATCTCTAACCTCAAGATTCAATCTTTCACTCTTGAAATCAAGATTTGAGCCAATCCTACACAAGAGTCATAGTGCTTCAACTTGTATTGATTCAACCTTTTGAGGTATACTTCTTTGTAATCACTTATTGCTTGATTTGTGTCGGTTAAAGAGAGGGAGGAATCTCTCTAGTTTGATTTGTAACAAGCATGAGGTATCCCTTGAGTAGATTTGGAGACTCTAGCACAAGGGTGAGGTATCCCAAGTGAAGAGGGCTCTTTGTAAAAAGGTGGGGAATCCCTTCATAAGAAGAAGGTGAGGTACCTTCTTGTATTGAGAGAAAATCTTAGGGTGAGGTATCCTTAAGTCCAAAGGATAGGGTATCCCTTTGGTGAGTAGTATTGAGGCTCTTGCATGAGGTGGGGTATCCGATTGGAGAATGCTCTAAGTATTGTAAAGTTTGAATTGATTATTAGTGGAAAATACTCACAAATGTATTGTGGGGGACTGGATGTAGGTCACTCAAGCGAGTGATTGAACCAGTATAAATTGATTGTGTGATTTCCTCATCCTTTATCTTTTTACAATTTCTCAAAAATTAGTCTAGATAACAAAAAAGGGGACGAAAATTTTCTTAACCCAATTCACCCCCCCCCTCGGGTTATGGTTGCCACGACCAACAGTATCACATAATAGGTCATTGATCATGGAAAGTATAAAAATAAAATAAAGACAAAAGTTGAAAAATATAAATCAGTTTTAAACTTTATACAGAAATCCACAGAACCAAGCATTGAACCACACAATATACAATGTTATAAAATATTCACATACCTAAAATAAAAAACATATACATGATACGAGAATAAGGGAGAAAGTGCATTAACTCTCCACTTCCATCACATGCACCCTCTCATGCCCAAAATAAAAAAGACCCTTATATCACTACCAAAAAAAAAGATTATTTAGCGACCAAAAATAGTGACCGAATTTTTTGGTTGCTGTTTGCGACCGAAATGGCGACCGATTGTAGGATCTACATGAAACACTGGTTATAGTTGATACTGCGACCGAAATAACAACCGAAATAGAGCGTAGCTGAGTTATCGGTCGCTATTTCAGTCGCTAAATAAAGGAATGTAAAAGTCAAAACTTACTGACTTTTTAGCGACGGAACTGGCGACCGAGTTAAATGCAACGGTTAAATTTTATTTATATTTGCGATCGATATTAATTCGGTCACCAAACGGCATGCAAAAAATTAAAATAGAGCGTGTTAGCGACCGATTTAAAAATCGGTCGCTAAATTTATGAATTCAAATTTCAAATTAACCCAGTTAGCGACCGATTTTACGATCGAATAATTCGATCGCTAAAAATAAAATCCCTAAATCTCAATTTCCTTCCTCTCTTCCCCTATTTCTCTCTTTTCTTCTCTCCTCTCTCACGTGCAGCTCCGCCCCTTCCCTGTTCCGATCGCGCATCGCCACCTCTCAGAGTCTCGTCCTCCTCCGGCCACCACTTGGTAAGGTTCTCCCCTTATCCTTCTCATTTTTTGTTTCTTCTTCTCTGTCTCTCACTCTCACTTCCTCCTCCCAGCAGCACCGTGCCACCACCACCACCACCGCCATCACGACCACCACTGTAGCACCGTGACCTCCTTCTTTGGTAAGGTCTCCTCTTCTCTCTCTCTGTATCTCGCTCTCTCTCTCGCTCTTACTCGGTTCTCTTTGTCTTAGTTTCTCTCAATGTCTCTCTCAGGTGTTGTCACTTCCTCCTCCGGCCACCACCACCATCTCAAGGGGTTCTGTTTGTGCAACCACCATCCCCACAATCTCCTCTGATCAGTTCTGCCTCAGGTTAGGGTTTAGGGAAGTTCTGTCAGTATGGGTATTTATGCTGTCAAATTAATCATTGATGTTGTTCTAGTGAAATCCAGAGTAGAGAAATTTTGACAGTAGGGGTATATTGATTTAAATAACTTCTTGGATAGATAATATAAGTTAGCTTCCTCTTGATTCACTATCTTTTCGACTGTAATGCTTGGAAGTAGGACTACTATAAGTTTCATGGCCATCCCTGCATAAAATAAGCAAATATGAAGCCAAGAATGTAATTAGTAAATTACAGGCACATTGTATTAGACATAAGGAAGACTATTTTAACATGAGTTTGAAGACCAAGTCAATGACAAATTGATAAGAAATTAGATATCAGAATAGATTATTATAAATATAAGTATTGACTTAGATGCTTGTGAGCTATAACTACAATAACAAGCATTCAAGGAACAAGCAGACACCCACCAACGACCAAATATTTGTCAGTTTGTTGAAATGTTAGTATTTGACATGTTAGCTGTTGGTAGGTTATCAAGTCACTATTTTTTGTATTAAATAGTTATAATCTGAAGCCTGATTATCAAACGGTCTGGACTTGAATGGTAAACTCTACATTGAACTTGTTTGTTATATATTGTATTGTATAAACAAACCAACTTGCTAGGAAGTAAGGATGTTTCACCAAGCCTTATGCTCCACACCCAAGTGGTATATACTTCACGACTTAAATATTATAAGTGGTGCATTAAGTCATTGATGATAGATTATTTTATACATGGTTATCTAATTCATTTCTGTTCTATTCATGTCATGAATACAGAAATAGATTCATTTGCATGAAGTTTTCTAAAGGTTCATTTAATCAACTATTTTGCATTGCTTTCTGTACAACTCTCTCTCTGTTCAAATATGTTATTCATGTGTATATCCTTAAGAAATTCAAAGAGTTCAAGACCCAATATAGCAATGATTTAAAAAACACAGAAAGAGAGGACAAAAGTAAAAGGCCTAATGACTTTCAACAAACTCTTAAATGTTAGTTTCTTAAATGTTAGTATTTGACAGGATTAATTTTATTTATGCATTATAGGTCATTGCTCTATTTCTCGTGAGTTGAAACCGAGTCCCTTCGTCCCCTCTCCATCTCCACAGGTAATCAATTGGTCGTAATGGCAATCTGTTGAACTTTTATATTACTAACTTGAATACAATTAAGGTTGATCTAATGATATTAATTTGCTTTCATATTGTCTTATTATATTTATCAGATCCCGAACTTCTTGTCTGCGGCTCCTCCCCTTATCCTTACTTGTTTTTGCATTTTGTCGCATAGGTAAGTTCTCTCAATACTCTCTTTTAAGGTTCTGCTTTGTCTAAAAGGTTCTGATTGTGTGGTGCTTGTAATGTGTTATGTGAATTATATATCTTGTTGTTTGTTAGTGGAGAGCTGAGCTCAATATGAAGGTATCCTGCCTGAAAGGCAAGATGCTGATTGTGTGCTGATAATTTAATATTTATGCATGTATTTGCAATTATGTGTTGTTTGTTAGTGGAAAGCAGAGCTCAAAAGGATGTGATCCTGTCAAAAAGGCGGGATGCTTGTTGTGTGTTGCTAATTTAGAAGTTATGCATGTGTTTGACAATTATGTGTTACTTGTTAGTGGAGAGCGGAGCTCAATAGGATGTTTGCTACTATATTTTATCTAAGTTTGTATTGAAATATGCTTCAATATATATTTGTTAAAGTATGCTGCAATCCTTATAAGTCATTGGTTTTATTTTCTGCTAGAGTTAATTATTAAGCTACGAAAGCCTTAGTTTCCTATTTGAGATTCAATATTAATGAGCATGCGTACCTTCTCAGGGCACGCATGCTCATTCAATATTTTGGATGTGCTTGAAGGATTCTTGAAGTTTGAGGTTTTTCTTTAATTCTGCCTTAAGGCCAAGGTCTTAGATAATGAAGGATTAAGTATAGGGTTAGATATAATGAAAGGTGGGGCACAATTTGCCAGGCACATGACGTGCCGTCATCATTCAAACATTATTCACATTAGAAAGCAGCTCTGTACACAATATTATGAAAGCAACTCTGGTTTTCTACTCATTTGTTTCACTAGGTAATGGAGCTTTCGAGAAATAGTTGTTGATGACCATCCTTACTAGGTTATCTAGGCATTTCCAGTAGGAAAAGTCCTCTCTATGACCATCCTTCAAAACGACGTAAAAGCACCTACTTTCCTGAAAACTACTATGTTTGCTAATCTGTAAAGTTGCATGTGAAGTTGCATTTCTTTGTTCTATTTTAACATGCTAGTATGCTACATGAATCTTTCCATCTTTTCTTATAATCACTTGATGAAGTTTAGACATATGACTTGTTTTCCTTATCGTTTTATCAGAAAATGGATCCGACTAAATGTTTTGAGACATCCATCCATTTAGACCAGGTACAATATCTCATCAACTTAAGAATAACGATCGGATTCACGTAATGATGGTTAAGGCATAAACTAATCATTACTAAATTGTTCTTGTGTATTTGCAGGATTTGATTTCAATCCCGCGATCATTCTACCGTCGTTGGGGATAAGAAATACCGCGTGTTGTGACTATTGAAGACAAATGCGGAAATCTGTTCAATGGGAATATAGTAATCCATGAGGATCGCCCATATTTTGCAACAGACACAAATGGTATCAGGGAGTTGTATTTGTTGTCCACTGGTGCATTGGCAAAGTTTAAGTACCTTGGGGGTTCTCGCTTCTACATGTTCATCCCTTTGGAAGATTGATGAGTTTTGATATTTTGATTAGCACTTATTGACTGTGGTGCGTTTTTATGTTTTGATCGTTGATTAGTACATTATTAAAATTTTTTTTATAAACAATTATTAAACTTGCGTTAATTAATGTATGTGTTTTCTTGATCATCTTGACTGTGGTGTTTTGGATCGTTATTACATCATATTTACGTTTTCTATTTATTCAAAAATAAAAATATTGGTGTATTTTGTTTATATCATAAATTAAAAATCAATGGGGTAATAGTTGAAAAACAAAATTTTGTCGGTAGGATTAAGTTACAGGAAAATTTTTATAAAAAAAAATCAAAATTTACGACCGAAATAGCGGCCGAATATCAGTCACCAAATTCGGTTATCTAAGCATGCGACCAACTATACGACGACCGAAATATATAATTTTGTGACCGAAATATCGGTCGCAAATTTGCGACCGAAATACAAATTCGGTTGCTAAACATTTAGCAACCAGGGTTTCTGCTACCCCCTTAATTCGGTCGCTACACAATATAGCAACCGAATTATCATGTTTAGCGACTGAAATCTTCGGTCGCTAAATAGGTTTTTTTTTGTAGTGTATATAGTCTCTATATGGTCTCTCAATGGTTCCAAAAAAAAACTCTATATGATCTCTTCTTGTCAAAAAAACAAAAACAAAAACTCTATATGGTACCAAAATACCCCCTCACATTCCCCTTACCCCACCACATCCTTCCCCTTCCCACCCCCTCTTCTTCTCCTAGCATACTCTTCTCCCATAAAACCCATATAGGCAACAATAAATGCCATAAATAACATGCAAAGGTGGATGATACTTTTTCAAGACTGGACCAACCATAAATAGAGTGCACAAATAAACCAAATAAAATGCAGACATAAGCATTCCTAATCCTTGCCACCAAAAATAATCTCACCTGGCAAAGAAACAAGCATAACACGACAGTGAAGCAAATTCAAACCGCCAGTTTAAAATCAGCCCAAAATCATTTCGAACAGAAAATAGTTAGGGTTTATTCAAACAAACATACAAATTTGTTTACTAATCTATACAAAAAATAAAAGAAGAAAAAGAAGGACAAAAGAGCTTCAACAATTTGGTTAGGTTTTAGTACCTGTTAAAGATAGGAGAGGGAGTTGTGACAGAGAGGGGCTCGTGTGGTGGTGGGGAGAGGGCTCGCATGGTGGCCGTCGTACAGAACCTATTAAAAAGGGAGTTGTGACAGATTAGGGTGCACAATGTTTAGAAAGGAGTGAAGTTCAGAGAGAGAGAGGGAGAGAGAAAGAGTAAGTATCGGTGGTGGTGTAGAGGAGCTCCCGGTGGTGGCGGTTGAGAGGAGACCACGGTGGTGGTGGTGGTGATCAGAGGAACTTTAACAGAGAGCGTTAGGGCAGAAACGAGTGATCAGAGAGGCAAAGTAGTGAAGAAAGAAGGCGCGCGGGTATATGTGTTAACGTATACTCTCTTAAAAATTTGGGAAATCACTTTTAACGTCTGTTGTTTAACAATAGATGTTAAAAGTCATCTTTTACGCCTGTTGTTTAAATAACAGAAGTAAAAGATGCACTTTTAACGTCTATTGTTTAAACAACAGACATTAAAAGTGACACGCATAACTTTTAATGTCTGTTGTTTAAACAACAGACGTTAAAAGTGATTTAAATGAACCTGATAATTACAGTTTTGCCACCGCCTTCTTTGTAACGTTTAAGTTTTGGTTAACAGACGTTAACCTTGCCCATTTATTACATATTTTCCAGTAGTGTTGCCATGATCCCATAGTTAACCCATGACCCTCTCTTTCCAAGATCTCATGGTTAACCCATGACTCTCTTGTCGTGATCCCATGGTTAACCCATGACCCTCTTGCCATGATCACATGGTTAACCCATGACTCTGTTGCCATGATCACATGGTTAACCCATTACCCTCAAGCCATGATCACATGGATAACCCATGACCCGATTGCCGTGATCACATGGTTTAACCCCATGACCATGATCCCATGGTTAACCCATGACCCATGGTTAACCAATGACCCTCTTGCAATGATCACATGATTAACCCGTGACCCCGTTTCCATGATCACACGGTTAATCCATGATCCTCACACCATGATCACATTGTTAACCAATGACCACCTTGTGTGATCACATGGTTAACCCATGCCCCTCACGCCACGTTCACATGGTTAACAAATGACCCTCTTGCCATGATCACATGGTTAACCCATGACCCTCTAATGCTCAACTTCTTATTTTGAATTTAATTTGAATTAAATTATTTAGTAATTTAGTGACCAATTTTTTGGTCTCTAATTTGAATTAAAAAAATTGGTCTCTATTTCGATCTCTAATGCTCAACTTCTTATTTTTATTTTAATGTGAATTAAATCATTTAGTAATTTAGTGACCAATTTTGTTGTCTCTAATTTTAATCAACAAATTGGTCTCTATTTCGGTCTCTAATGCTCAACGTCTTATTTTTATTTTAATGTTAATTTTTTTAATAATTTAGTGACCGATATTTTGGTCTCTAATTTTATTCAAATAATTGGTCTCTATTTCGGTCACTAAAATATATTAGCAACCGATTTAGAGACCAACTATTTATTTGTCAAAAATGAATGGAATCAGTCTCCAAATCGGTCTCTACAGTGACCGAAAATTTTCGGTCTCTAAAATCGGTCACTAAAATGTGGATTTCTAGTAGTGCAAGGTATTGAGAGTTGCTTGCTTCAGACATCTTAAATACTTCTGATATTTTCAAATACATGTCATTATCCAATGACCTTTATAAGTAAGTTGTCGTTACATCCATTAAACGTGTATCAAGTCCTTCAGGGACTGACAAACTAATCAATAATCTAAAAGTAATTGCATCCATAACAGAAATTGACAACCTCATGTGTCTGGACTACTGGTCCAAATACTTTATTTTTAGCTAGAAATCTAGGTCAAATTGTATAATTTCTTTTCATCTCGGCCAATCAATTTAACGTCAACATTCATTTGTAATTTGAGCTTCACGATCCTAATCATCAATAATTTAAGAATCAATTAATATTACATATGCAAATATATTATCAACGATAACAATATATCCCCCCCCCCAATATTTTCATATTTTAATGGAATCTCATAATTTATCGGTACCGAAACCGTCTTTCAACGCCCTCAATTTCATTTGCAAACTCCTGATTGCAAGTTGATAATAAGTACAGATGTGACTATATGACTTCTGGCCACAAAATATATAAATAGTAAACATGATATATAATATATCCTTAAAATTCAACTTTATTTTTAGTTAATGAATAACTTATTATTCAATCTCCATTAAGAAAGCACAATATGAAAACTCATTATTTTGAAGAATCTTCTAGTCATTCAATGATATGTTATGAATCATCAATATTGATTTAGAAAACAACCTAACTGATCATATGTCTAATAAAAAAATTATTTAGAGTAGTAAACTAATGGTTTACCACAATATAGTAATTAAGTTTTTGCTTCACAAGTACATAGCAAAATTCCAGTTTACAATAGTATATCTTCAATTGTACTCGTATCATTTGGACTTGAAAATGAATAAGCACACTATATAATTTTGTTCATAAAAGTAACAAAAAAATAGTAGTTCAGTTCAAAATTTGAAATACATTTTGTTTTACCACACACCAAAATTTATCATTAATATAATAAATAAAACTCTAAAAAACAAATATATTTTCTTCAGTCAATAAAACTTTAAGAAATAAAAAAATACATGTTTTATTTATAATACTATAAACTGAAAAAAAAAAAAACATTAAATGTCTATGTGGTGATTTGAAACCACCTAAAAACATACATCCATACAAATAATTCAACTATTTAAAATTTTAAATCATCAATCAAGTAATAAAGTTTGTTAAAATAATGACAATAATTAAAATTAATACATTTTCATTAACTTCAAAATATTTTAAATTTGAATAGAACTTGTCTAATACAAATTTAATTGCAAGATAATAACACAGGACATTTTTTCTTCTTGATAGCAATGAGCGAGGAGGGGATTTCAAAGGAAGAGAAAGATCTGCTTCATCGGAGCAAAAAGAAGGTGTCTAAGGACGATGGTACGTTCTCTGGGGATGTCTCTTGCTTACCTAGGGTTGAGGAATGGATGAAGGAAGAAGGCTGTGTCAAGAAGTCTTATGCTCCAACCCTAATTCAAGGGGAGAGTGTGAATGGACTAAATCTTGTTAACTCGGGCCTGGTGTCAAAAAGGGTGATTGATGGGAAGAAGAAAGAAGGAGGTGCTGATAAAGAGAAGTCTAACAATGGTTCTGGGAGTCAGAATGGGTACAGAGTGGAATTCGATGCTAAGGGTATCCCTAATATCTATATTAGTAGCAAGGAGAAAGAAAGGCTGGCGAGACCATGGAGGAATACCCTAATAGTGAAGCAGTTGGGAAAGAAGATTGGATATACAGTGTTGAAGAATAAGGTTGAAATGGCTTGGTCTCGCAGTGGTCATATCCAACTTATCGATGTAGGGAATGATTTTTACTTTGTTAAGTTTGGATCAGACAAAGACTATGATCATGCGCTTACAGGGGGGACCTTGGTTTATATTTGCAGTTATGCTAAATTGACACAATTTAGTGGACAACATTCGGTACACCGTATGAACAGTGCCGCACAGTGCGGCACTGTAACTGCACTGTGCGGCATTATAGCACTTTTTTTTTTTAAAATTTAAATTTTTTTTGTAAATACATTTTTTGATTAAGTATGTGTTAGGGGTGAGCAAAATGTTTCAACCCGCCCGAAACCGCCCGACCCGCCACTAATTTTTGCGTTTCGGGCAGGTTGAAACGGGTTGGCGGGTTGGGCGGGTGGAAACGGCGGTTTCAGATGGATAGGAGCGGGCGGGTTCGGGTCTGGGTTCTGTCACCCATCGGAACCCGACCCGACCCGCTCATAACAAAAAAAAAAAAAAAAAAATTTAATGGAGAATGGACTGCCAAGACTGGATCTTAGATTTTTTTTTCCCCTCTTCTGTTATATATATATTTTTTTGGTACTTAATTGGGTTGAAAGCCTTAAATTTTAATTAGGCTCGTTGGGTTTTTTTTTTAATTTTTTGGAATAAAATTAAATAATTAAAAAGCCTAAACCCGTTTCAACCCGCCCGAACCCGACCGAACCCGCCCTAACCCGAACCGCCCAACCCGATGGTATAGATGGGCGGGTTCGGTTTCTGTTTTTTTTACCTCCAACCCGCCCGAACCCGATGGTCCCCACCCGAACCCGCCCGAAACCGCCCGATGCTCACCCCTTTATCTGGTGAACGGGTGCAAATATCTGGTGAATTCACCACATATTTGAAGGCATTCACCAGATAATTGAACTACGTTCACCAGATAATCTAAGGCATCCACAACCCAATTTTAGTATAGGCATTCACCACATATTCGAAGACATTCACCAGATAAGTGAACTACGTTCACCAGATAATCTAAGGCATCCAAAACTTGGTTTTAGTATGAGCATTCACCAGATATTCGAAGGCACTCACCAGATAATTGAACTACGTTCACCAGATAATCTAAGGCATTCAAAACTTGGTTTTAGTATGGGCATTCACCACATATTCGAAGGAATTCACCAGATAATTGAACTACGTTCACCAGATAATCTAAGGCATCCAAAACTTGGTTTTAGTATGGGCATTTACCATATATTTGAAGGCATTCACCAGATAATTGAACTACGTTCACCAGATAATCTAAGGCATCTAAAACTTGGTTTTAGTATGGGTATTCACCACATATTTGAAGGCATTCACCAGATATTTGTACCCCGTTCACCAGATATTGACACATACTTAATCAAAAAAAAAATTTGCAAAAAAATTTAAATTAAAAAAAAAAAGTGCTACACTACCGCACAGTGCGCTGTGCGGCACTGTTCATACGGTGTACCGTATGTTGTCCACCAAATTGTGTCAATTTAGCATTATTGTATATTTGACCATTCTCTTGCGATTCGGCAGTTGGAACCAAAGTTTAAGCCGAAGACGTTGATAATTGATAACCAGTATCAGTATGTGCATGTTGAGGTGGGGATGAAGAATGAAGACCCTTGGCTCTTGACAGCTGTTTATGCTAGTCCCAGGGAGAGTGAGAGACGTGATCTTTGGAACTCGCTTTATAATCTGCATAATAATATATCCTACGCTTGGATGTTGGTAGGAGATTGTTTCGCCTAATGAGCAAAAAAGTGGAGGTGGGGCAGACCCGAATCGGTGTTGATTTTTCCAGGGTGAGATTAATAGATGTGGTCTTCTGGATTTGGGATGCGTTGGTACTAATTTTACTTGGTGTGTCCCCAAATGGAATGAGAGGGATAGAGTGTTCAAGAGGCTTGATGGAGCCTTATCAAATATTGTTTGGAGGATTAAGTATCCTGATGCTACTGTCAAAACTTATTACCCAATTTCGTCCAATTGCTCTTTGAAATACTACGTATAAATTCATTACTAAAATCCTTGCTAATAGGATAAAACCTCTCCTCAGTAATTATATTTCTCTGGTGCAGGCTAGCTTTGTCCCCGGTAGAAATATACAAGACAAATTATTATTGCGCATGAGATGGTGCATACTATGAAAAGGATGAAGGGTAAAAATGGTTTTATGACCATTAAAATTGACCTTGAGAAGGCTTATGATAGGCTATCTTGGAAATTTATTAGGAGATGTCTTGAGGATCTCTCCTTCCCTCCCTCCTTGATAAACTTGATTATGGAGTGCATTTCTTCTACTTCCTTCCAAATTCTCTGGAATGGAGATAAAACTCAATCATTTGCTCCTTCGAGAGGTGTCAGGCAAGGTGACCCTCTTTCTCCTTATCTTTTTGTGATATGTATGGAGAGGCTTTGTCACCTTATAGAGGATACGATTGAGGACAAGCGGTGGAAGCCTATGTTTGCGGGTAGGAATGGTCCCCTTCATTACAACAGATTAGACTTTAGATAGCGTTTCCGTATGCCTTTTAATAGCGTTTGTAACCGCTATCTATGCTACCGTTATTAAAACTCGTTAGCAAAGATAGCATTTAGGAAGTGCTATTAATAGGTGACTTTAGATAGCGTTTGTACACGGAAACGCTATCTAAAGTCTGACTTTAGATAGCGTTTGTTAATACAAACGCTATCTATTCCCCTTTTTTTTTTTTAATTTTACATATTTCTTAACTTTTATATCCATTCCTGCATATTGAACTATACCAAAAAAACCACAATTGTTGCAGTCAATACAATTGTTCAAAATGTGTTCAAAATATAAGTGTTCAAAATGTGCAAAGATCGCATGTGTTTGTGCAAAGATCGCATGTGTTTGTGCAAAGACTTGTGTTTGTGCAACGAAACCAAGAACTATACAATCAAAGTGCAACACTCTATACAAAGAACTATATATATAACCGGGATATAAGTACAGCACTGTTTCTAAAGTATTCAAATTCACACGAGTAAGACAAAACCAAAGTGCAGCAACTATACCATATCTCAATCCTTAAGAAACCAAAATCAGAAAACCAACATACATCTACAATCTACATTTACAGCTTCTGTTTGTTTTTCATGAGACCAAGACAACACCAAAGTAATGTGTCGAAATGTGATCCAAAGCCTCTGTAGCATACAAACTGCATTTCCACCACAAAGACTAACTTTGTTACATTGGGATACAAAGCAGACTAATTAGGTAAATACTACTTGTAGCAAGAAACAGAATTCAAATCAAGCATAACAAAGTCTAACAAAAATAATAGCAAGAAACAAATCATGTATGTATAAATAATTAAATATGATCATACCATCTCAAGAGAATCAGCTCCAAGTAATTCCATGTTGCGGTGGTTGATAATCTGATTATTTTCCAGATTATGTGTTCGATGTCCCGATACATAGAAGAAAAATGATATTAATATACCACTTAAATAAAAGATAACTAAATTACGATACAAAGGAATTCAAATAAACAGATTACGAAATCAAGCTTAAATTACCAAATCATGCTTAAATTTCAATAGAACCTAAACATATTAAATAAGAACCTAAACAACACATTTAGTTTGGGAGAGAAAGAGAAATCGAAAGCAGCAGAGCACTCACTGGAGAAGAAAATAGTAATCAGTTGAGCGAAATACATAGATGTTGATTGAATTTGTGTGAACCAAAAAGTGCAAGTTTGAACTTATTTTCTCCTTTCCATGCACATCAACTCGAAGGCATGTACCAATGAAAAACAAATACATAGATAGTTTGGGGTTGATAAATATAAAGCATTATTCACATACCAATGAGTATTGCTGCAACTACTGTGATCAATTTGACATAATCAAACGAACTTTTCAACAATATAGCGACACCAATCTTCCTTGACTTAAGAGAGTTGAGCAGTGGATTATGTGGAGAATTTGAAGTCGTGGAAGTATCTTGCGACATAAAAATTAAATAAACTAAGTTACAATTGCTAAAACATTTGAACAGTCACGCTTAAAAGCTAAGTAAACAACATACCGCCATTGGTATTTTAACTTGGTTCTCGCAAGATAGTTTCCTTCATGAAACGCATGACATAGTACCCACAATCTGTCTTTGTTGGGTTGTCTTGGGCACTATAAAAAATAAAATAGTAAATCAATATAGTTTTTTTTATCTAATTGCGCATTAAGTTTTTGCAAATATACCGTATCTCGAATCCATTTAATGTTGGTTGCCTTTAAACGCGGCACCTTAGCTCCGATATTTGTGCGATAAACTTGCAAAGCACTAATCACAAAATCAAACAGACTTCATTAAGAAACATATTTTCAATCATCACAAACACACGCATGCTTACTTATCGAACAAAATCATAGAAAATCAGAAATATAAAAACATGCTTACTTATCGAACAGATTCTTTAATTCTGGGCGATCCCTAGGATCAACATTCAAGGGATCCAGATAGTAAATAATCTCTTCAACAATATTTATCGCACACAGCACCCAATGATTCCTACAAAAATGTTGAGATAACAAATCCTAAGCACCTCAACTTTTATGTAATTCATTATTGTGAATTAAGTCCTATAGGATAAGCGATTCACCCAACATTACACGGCGCTAAAAACAAGGGCTGATATTCTCTTTCTTTAGTTGCAAACCGGTCAGCTATATACGTTCTCTGTGAATCCCTCCCGAAGAAGCCGTATGTATTTGTTTGGTGTGGGGACAAGAACAGAAACCTCCTCGTTCTTTCCTTTGGAAGCAACAATTCTTCATACAAATACCTTCAATTAAAATATAAAAATGGATTACACCAATGACATCAATATTTAAATGGAAAGACTAAAAAAATATTGTACACTTTAAGCCTGATTTAGTACCTGATATATACGGAAATAACGGAGGCAGATACCCATTCATGATTTACAATTTCTCTGATATTTTCAGTATTGAGTATCTCAATGATATGCTGACCAAAAATATTTTCTTCCATCTCTATGTCCAATTGGTCATCATTTTTCATATTCTTTCGTTCATGTATTTTAAGAAAATTCAAATATTCCAGAGAAATTGTAGTTGAACCAGCTGTAGGAGGGTTGGCCTCAGAGTTTCCTCCTTTATTTTCTGGGGTTGTAATTGACTCCTTTGTATATCCAGACACTCTGCCCTTGCCTTTAGATTTTGCAGGTGCCTGGAAATTTTGCATTTCAATATGCCAGTTAGTGATCAACCAATGTAATAAATATATGCCGTATATGAAAAGGTGGAAAAATGCAATTACATACCATATTAATTACAACCACGAGATCAATTGGCCATGCCACATAAGTACCTATTGCATCTCTTCTTTGTCATTACATCTGCATCATTGATAGGTACCGGCAATGGCGCATCCCCCTCGGTTGCAACATCAACTCCAACTTTCACATGGTTAAGGGTGCATGGTCCAATTATGCGAGTGTAACACCCGGCTCATTGTATACTTTACCCATACCAACCATACGATAGTTTGGGGTTGATAAATATAGCTGACATGAGTTGACGCCCTAATCCAATGATAGATGAATAAGCTGTGAATTAAGGCATCCAATTGAATGTATTTAACTGCGAATGCAATACTAGTAAAAAAAAAAAGGCATGCATTACCTCTGGAAGCCTCTTTGGCGATGGTATAGTGCAACTATCTTTGACGCTTGCTGGGGCTGTGAAATTAGCCTGCCTCTCCTCATCCTCCTTTTTTTCAGCTTTTCTTCCAAAATGTTCAATCTTTCAGAGAGTTGAGACACCAATGTCTCCCACCTTTTCGTTTCAGAGTTATGTTTTGCACGACCTTCAGGTGGGAAGTAGTCTTTTTGAGAGACGCCAAAACCCACACCCCTAACACGACCAGGGTTCTCTCGGCACACCTAGGGCTTTAGCAAGAATATCCTGGCGACCAAAATCTTGTATCTCTCCTCTACCTTGATCGTGAGTTCCTCCTCCGACACATAGTTATTGGTGAAATGCAAATGTTAAAATTATTATATATTATCATAAGAAAATAACAAATGAAAAAGTAAACGTTAGTCTACTAACACATTTATTCCACACGGTCTGCGTATTTTTGTTGTCAATTACACCCGCCTTGTTCTTGCGGGCTTTCCTCCACACAATATGGCGTTTAATTTTCTTAACTTCTGGCCCCGCCTCCTGCATCTGTATATTGAGATAATATATATTAACCAAACAGTTTAAAAGTCATATTTACCACACATGCAGTTAAATATATATATATATACATACCAATTCATCCTCAATGTCAGCATACCCCTTACGTGATGCTTTGTAAGGGCATGCAGGATCTAACGCCCTGTTGCGATTTTCATTGCTTAATTTCTATTCAGACACATATAAGTAATATTAATACATGGTTAATGTCATATGTACATATTGCTATAAAATTATAAGGACTAACGTGATATTAAACATACCAGGAATTAAGCATCTCCTGTGCGTATTGATATAAAATCTGTCCACTCATCCCTTGATATGTGTGGATATTGTGATGGAGGTTCCTCTATGATACTCCCGTTGGCATCTCTTAGAAATTTTTTGGTCAATCTAGTTCTGAATGCCCTATGTAGGTTACCAGCTTCCTGAAGTACAAATTTTTTCCGAGATTCATCAACATTAAAAGACATCTGCAAAACAATATAAACAACGTGTCAAAGTAAGTATGTTTACATAGTTTACAATATAATTCATAAATTTTAACAATTACCTGTACATCAGCCCATATGCTCTCTTTGAAACCATCCAAAGCTTCATCCTTCCAATTAGAACAAATAATTGGGACCGTTTGCCGAACAACGGCCCCAATGTAACTCTTCAATATTTTACCATTAGCACGAATTGGTTGGTCCAAAGAATTCCATTCAACCTAATAAAAATAATAAAGTAATTAAATCTAGATATCAAACAACATTATGAAATCCTTAGATTAGTAAGTAAATTACATCAAATTTTTGTCCATTACTCCTAGCGCGGATGACTGCCTTCATAACTGTTGGCCCACGTCTCATCGCTTTGGCATCACTAGAATTACTTGAAGATGTCATTTACCTACAAAAATATTAGATACAAGTAAAACATCAATGGACATTAATATAACATTAATTGATGCAAAATATAAAACAACTATGAATAACAAAATCAACACTATCATTACCGGAAGATGCTAACTATAATATAAAAGGATCAGAAAGTTCAT
The DNA here is from genome assembly GCA_030762895.1 of Sophora flavescens. NCBI lineage: Eukaryota > Viridiplantae > Streptophyta > Magnoliopsida > Fabales > Fabaceae > Sophora > Sophora flavescens. Next base: position 110,424,239 of record CM061064.1, on the reverse strand, counting down.
TTAAACACAAACACTACATACATGTTTAAGTCAACCTTTTTCTTTTCTTCATTGGATTGAGATTTGTTTGCCCTTTATTAGTACGAAATGGTGGATTGACCAAAAGCCCCTCATCATGATCATCTCTCATATACATACCATCATCCCTAGTTGGATCAATCTCAAGTGATTGTAATGTCCCGACGAAAGGATCATCTTCAATATCAACATCTCCATGGTCTTGATCATCAATCTTAGTTATTATTTTGTTAGTCAAAATAACAATGGACCTTTTCATATCAGCTGGATCAGTGACATAGAACACTTGTTGAGCTTGAGATGCTAATATAAAAGGCTCATCTTTATACCCCACCCTATTAAGATCCACCTGCATGAACCCTGACTCATCAATCTGAACACCGTTATTATTGTCAACCCACTTGCAACCAAACACACCAACCTTAAACTTTGTGTAATCCAACTCCCATATCGTTCAATGACGCCGAAGTATGACATATTTGCATATATCGGGTTTCTGTCTTTGGCACTTGAGATATGCATCGATCGAGCTACAAGAGTCACACCACTGTTTTGCATTGTACTCCGACCATCTTGTTCTTTTGTATAGAATGTGTACCCATTAATTTGATAACCGTGGTAAGAGAAGACATGCAAACTTGGACCTTTGGCTAACCATCTCAATCTATTTGAAACCAAGTAGCATTTTCAGTCAACTCTGCATAAATGTGATCTCTTAGCCACGTTATAAAACAACGATTGTGTTCTCTAGTTAGCCAATTTTGATTCTTATTTGGATACAAACTCTTAAGCATGTCCTTGTGTTTTTCAACATATGGCTCAACCTCATCGGCATTGTGCAGAACATATAAGTGTGCTTGCTCCCATTCTCGTCCTTGATATAGTCACTTTATTTCATTTCCAGTAATTCCTTACCCCATCATTCTCCATGTGTGACGAGACTTTGGCAGCCCTATAGAATCAGCATTGGATAGGTATTCGGTGCAGAATTCAACAGCTTCTTCGACAATATACCGTTCAACAATACAACCTTCTGGTCGTGATCGGTTTTTCACATACCCTTTTAATATCTTCATATAACGCTCAATCGGGTACATCCATCTCATATAAGCTGGCCCACACAGTTGTGTCTCTCTAACAAGGTGAATGGTTAGATGAACCATTATGTCAAAGAATGAAGGTGGAAAGTACATCTCAAGCTCGCATAAAGTCACAACAATTTCTCTTTGCAATGATGGCAACTTCCCAGGGTCAATCACTTTGCTGCAAATTGCCTTGAAGAAGAAACAGAGTTTAGTTAAGGCCCCCCGCACTTTGTTAGGTAAAATAGACTGTATACCAATGGGTATCAACTGCTCCATGAGAACATGACAATCGTGGGACTTTAGACCTTTTAACTTGAGATCTTTCATCGATACGAGGTTCCTAATGTTTGAAGAGTACCCTTCCGGAACCTTAACTCCTTCAAGAAACTTACAAAAAATAGTTTTTTCTTTTCTAGATAGAGTGTAAGCGGCCGGAGGAAGATATGTCCTTTTACCCTTCTTTGTCGGTCCCAATTCTCTTCTTATTCCCATACTAACCAAGTCCAACCTTGCATTGATGCCATCTTTAGTCTTCCCTGGCACATTGAGTAACGTACCAATGACACTATCACAGATATTTTTCTCAACGTGCATCACATCGAGGAAATGTCTTACATATAATGATTTCCAATAAGGCAAATCAAAGAAAATCGACCTTTTCTTCCACCCTCTTGTGACAATATCTCTCGCAAAAGGTTTACCGAATTGGATATTCAAATCCTTTACCTTTTCAAAAAGTTGATCACCCGTCAAAGGTGAAGGAGCTCTACCTTCTTCCGAGTTCCCATTGAACACCTTTCTCCACCACCGGTAATGATGACTTGGATGCAAAAATCTACGATGCCCAAGAAAGACATTCTTCTTACAATGTTCTAACCGCATCCAATCCGTACCCTCTTCACATATAGGGCATGCACACTGACCCTTGATGCTATATGCTGACAGATTACCGTAGGCTAGAAAATCATTAATTGTGCCAAACAACATAGCTCTCAAATTGAAACTTTCTTCCTTATACCCATCATACACCTCCACACCTGTCTCCCACAGTTGTTTCAAGTCTTCAATCAAAGGAGTCAAATAGACGTCTATATCATTTCCTGGTTGTTTGGGCCCAGAAATTAACATAGATAACATCATAAATTTGCGCTTCACGCATAGCCATGGGGATAGGTTATAAATCACCAAAATCACAGGCCATGTACTGTGAGAGCTACTTTGAACACCATGCGGGTTAAATCCGTCGATGCCAATGCAAGTCGTAGGTTTCTTGATTCTTGCCCAAAATCGGGATAATCATGATCAAATTTCTTCCATTGCGGAGAATCTGCCGGGTCTGCAGACTTGCCATCTTTGATCCTTTCATCCTCATGCCATGTCAAGTGCTTTGAATCTTCAGAACTACGGTACATGCGCCTAAATCTGGGTATTATGGGAAAATACCACACAACCTTCTCTGGATCTGATTCTTTCTTCTTATATCGTGAGGCATTACATTTAGGACACATCTTTAACGATGCATATTCATTCCGAAATAAAATGCAATCATTAGGACAAGCATGTATCCTCTCGTAGCTCATGCCAATAGAGTGTAACATTTGTTTAGCCTCATATGTCCGACTAGGAAGCACATTATCCTCTGGCAACATGTCTTTCAATAGTGTGAGTAAGTCCGTAAAGCTCTTATCAGTCCATCCGTTGCCCGATTTCAAGTTATACAACTTTAACATCGCCGACAATCTTGTGAATTTAGTACAACCATCATACAATGGTTGCTATGCATCACTTACCAACCTCCCAAACATTTGAGGACAATCCCGAAGATCCTCTTCAACAGCATTTGCAATGTCTTCAAAACGATCGCCCTCATAAGTATTTGTGTCAGTATCGTATGATGAATATCTCACACGATTCCTCATTTCACTAGACTCAGCTCTTGTCTCACCATGTTTTGTCCAACATGTATAACTTTGATCGATTCCATTACACACTAAATGTTCTTCCAAATCGGCTGCACTAACTCGCCTTGCATAACAACAATCTAAACAAGGACATATGATTGTACTAGGGTTTTCCGCATGCCGAACTGCAAAACTAATGAACTCTTTCACCCCATCCTCATACTCCTTCGTTAAACGATTGGCAGACATCCATTTCCGATCCATGCTTTCCCGATCTACAAAAATTTCCATAATTGTAATGTGGAATTTTTAATTCAATTTCATTTCAATTAATAATAGAGTGAGATCAGAATGGAAATGAAATGGCAATAATTTAAGTATATAAATACTTGTAATATACTTGCACTTAAATATCAATCTCGAACAATCGATGACTTCAAGAACCTTAAATTTATGACTATTGTGAAAATATAACCAAGGCTATCATGGCATCCACGTTTAAGCTCTATAGAGCACATCCATTGACCCACTTAATTGTGGTCTGCCTCTGCCTAACCCCTTCACCAGCAACTTGACACAGAATTCTCACAGAGGGCTTTCAAGCAGAGAGCCATTACTGACCAACACCAGATTTCCTAACTATTATGCATTCCAAGTCTAGCATCCTTAATATATCAGGTTTTTTGTTGTTGAAAACGATTTCATTTCTCTCCAACCATATAGTCCAAATTATCAAACCCTGTTGTTGTATAAATTGATATGCAGATTTAGTTGTATAGCATCCAGTTGTTTCCAATTCCCAATTCCATTCATCCCTTTTTCCATTGTTATGCATCAGTTCAAGTAGCTACATTATACTGAATTTGAGTATGTTAACAACTACTTGAGATGTCAATTTGGCCTAAGGATGCTACTCATGTTGTTGAGATGATCTCAAACATAGATAGAATTACCATGTGGTAGTATTGCTATCAGCCAATAGCACAAGCATCCTCATCCTAAACATATTAGGAATAAATTATTTCACAACACATGAAATTAGAAATGCAAGCACAAACCTAAATTCAGAAAACACAAGTTTTGGAAGCGTGTAAATGAGACTCTCATGATAAAAACTTCAGCAAATTGACAACATAATTCAAAATCTGAACTAGATTTGGGTTCTATTCAACTATATATTGGCTCTTCTTGACCTGAAAATGCTAGTCTTTATGTTTAATATACAAACCAGTAGTTCTCGAAAAAGAAGTCCACATAAGAATCATGAATTCATGATTTACTCATACTGACTATGGCATATTAATCAACTTGATTAGGTTTCTACTCAAGTCAATGCAAACATACAAATATGGAATATTAGTCTAAATATCTTCAAGTCAGGAGACACCCCAAAAGCAAGACCAAAAAGAATGCATATTCAGAAAAATCTAAACAAATAATTTAACAAATTGAACATTTATCTAAAGAATTCTGCAGCAAGAAAAACTTTTAATAAAGGCTGATTCATGCATACAGGAACAATGGTTTTATACCTGCACGTCCTTCAAACTTATTGACCGATAAAGAGAATCTAACAAAAGAATTGTTGACCTGTCCAAATTAATGTTGATTGATTCCTTGCTACCTGTAAAAAAAAATTATAAAATTAAGTGACAAGATTACAAGAATCCATTATTTTGCGACTAAATGCTTTCTTGAAAGAATGATAAAAGAAATTGATTGATTGAAAGTGAAAAGCAACATAATTGCATTAACCTGTTACACTAACTAAAGCACAATTGGAAGTTCTTCAGATTTTTAATTATTCCAAAAGCTGTGACTAAAAAGTAACTACAAACTAACAAATACTGATAATTATATTTACAAATTGGAAGATATTATCTCCCCAGATGATTTAAAAAGAAAATGATAAAGAGGTGAGTGTCCCCAAGACCCCAACTGAGTGAATAACTATTAGAATATAATATGTGGATGCCTGCACAGATCCATATGTAATCTCATAGTATGAAGAGGAGTGTGCATGTTTGTTTACAATTAGTTGTGGATGTCTCATTAGCAATTTACAAAACTAGGTAACTTCAAATAATGGTAGAGATTCAGACGTTTTTACATATATTTGTTTTATACAAATTCTTAGAAGAAGAGAAAGAGAGAGAAACTTTATAAATTGATAAACTGAATCTGATTTCATTGATTAGCTAGATACGTTGATACAGGTTTATACAGGGAAATCCTAGTGAGTAATTCCTAACTGATTCCGATCGATTCTGCATCTCTGACACAAAGATTAGCACACGGGCCTAACAGACTTAGCTATTGCTAGCTGTAATTAGCCTACTCATATACACTAACACAAATGAACTTCATTGCAGCAAAGTTGTATAAGGCTAGCAGTTAACATAGATCTCCTTGTGACTCAAAATAGTCCAACATATTGCCTTCTTTTGTTGACTATAATTAGTTTATGGATACATCCAGGCAAAGGTGTAATCTGATAGCACACACTTCACTTACTGCTAATAATAATAGTCAGTTCTCAATGTAAACTCTGTAACTTCAATCATGATTCAGAAAACAATATTCATGGACTTGTCTCAATATACATTAACTTGTTTGAGTATGACTCTTCTACATGTCATACATATTTCTATGAAGACCACTAAAACATTATATCAAACACTTAGAATGCAAAAATTAAAATGGGCAAACACAAAATCTTCTACCCAATTCCACCAACATAAAATCAAAATAAAAGAAGAAAAACCCTTACCATTAGAATCAGTTTGAGCATGTTGATTGCTAAGGTTGATGGGAGGAAATAGATGAAGATAGCTACAACAAAAAGAAGAGTGATGACGGAATCAGAGAGATGCACAATTAACTAAAGAAGCAAACATAAAAAGGAGTGAAGAAGAAACATGACCCAAACGTGAAGAAGATGATAACAAAGAGAAGAAAGGAGGTATTACCTGGTACTGCACGCAAGCACTAGGTAATGTATGAGAACAGTGATGGGGGGAATCAGAAACCGTGAAGTGGTAATGGCGTTGCGACGGTGAGAAGAGAGTAGTCGGTGGAGGAGGAAGAGAGAGGCGTTCGAAGGAATGGGTCGTGGTTTCAAATGGCGTTCAAGCGGTGGTTCCTTCTTGGTTGGGATGGTCAACAACACCAGTGGTTGGGGCTGTGTGTGTCGAGTACTGGAACGAATAGAGCAAGAAAAAAGAGGAGGGAACGCTATCTTAGGTGATACCTAAGATAGCGTTTCCTAAAGGAAACGCTATTAAAAGTCCCCCCTCAGAATGGTCGTTACAGAAGAATGTGTGAACGAGATTTTGGAGTTTAGTGGTTTTACTAGTGCTCCTGGAATATGTCGTTATCTCGGGGTCTCTCTATCATAATGGTAGAGGTAAAAAGCATTCCTATAAGAGTATTGTAGAGAAGATGGAGAATAAGTTGGCTGGGTGGAAAGCTAATTGCCTATCAATGGCAGGTAGAATCACTTTAGCGCAATCAGTTCTTGGTACTATGGCAACATTACAATGCAACATGCTAAGATCCCAATGTCTGTGTGTAATGAGATGGAGCGGCTTCAGAGGGATTTTGTTTGGGGTAGCTCTATGACCCAAAGAAATGTTAATCAAAATGGCACCTCAAGAAGGGGGTGAATTGAGGATAAGTCACTTTCTTTGAAAACTTTGATTTCTTTAAAAAATTATTCAAGAAAGACTATGTATGATGCAAAGAAATTGAGTAGAAGAAGAGAGTGATTATGAATGAATGACCTCAATTAAAAATAAGAGAATTAAATCCACCACAATTAACCAAATATAATAAAGAACAACAATTGAACAATAATTGCAAGAACTAGATGAGTGAGGGAAGGAGAAGATTACACAAATGATTTTACTGATTCGATCACAACCTGAGTATTCTACATCCAGCTCTCAAGAACTCTTTAGAGATTCCACTATTTGAAAATTGTGTACAAGATTACAATTAACAAAATAAACTAAAGGATACCCCTCCTTTACCTTGATTACTTTGAGATGCCCCACTCAAAGTAATCATTACCTCCTAAGGATGCATCACCTTAGCTCCAAGGATTCCCCACCTTGGCTTCAAGGATTCCCCACCTTGAAATTGACTTGGAAGCTGTAACATCCAGTATTTTATGTATGGTTTATGTATGAGGATTAGGGTTAGGACTTGGATTATATAGTTGAGATGTGGTTTGAGGCATAGAGACCTTTCATGTTAAGTACACAGCTTTTTCGGGTGAGTTTGAACGTATAGACCAATTAGGGTTTCCCAGATAGCGTCTCGAGTGTGGAATAAGAATTTTGGAGTTAGAAATGAGATTAGACCTTTTTGATGGTTGGAGGTTGTTTATTAGGTCCTAATGAGCCTATCTCTCAAATTTGAGCTCAACCGGATGTCAAACAACCCCTAAACACAAAGAGTTGACTTTTGAACAGAAGTCAACGATCAAGCGTGGGTGTATCCAGCTCAAGCGCCCAAGTAAACAGACAAGGGCCATGCTTTGACTTGCCACGTGTCACCAGGGCTGACGTGGCACTCCAGGATTGGCTGCATGTCGCAGTGGCGTATCTGCCTCCTCATGCTCAAGCGTGGATTGTTCTCACGCTCAAGCGTGGGCAAGCTCAAGCGTGGCCCTTCTCACGCTTGAGCGTGGCTGCATGATGTTACAAAAATAAAAGGACTTAAGTGACATAATTCACTTAAGTCACAGAGTAAAAATGAGATAGAAAGCAATTGAGAGTGAAAAACAGAGAAGAGAGGTTTAGAGTGAGAAAGAGAGAGAGCTTAGTGAGAGAAAGGCGTTAGAGCAAGAGTGTGAGAGGTTCGATCGTCCAGTCGCGTTTCTGGTTGCTTGGTTGTGATTGTAGTGATGATATCATCGCTTTCCTCTTCTTCGTTTCTTCAAAAACGGAAGGTAAATCATCCTCTTTTATGTCGAAAATCCGTTCGTTACGTTTCTCTATGTATCTTTCGTTTCGGTTGTCGGAATTCGATTCTGTCTTCGATTATGAACTCGTGGTAACGTGTACTTCACAATGTGATGCTTAGGTGAATTTTTGGAAGCTCCAAGGCCCTAGAACTGTGCAGGAAAGAACCAAGGAAGTTAGAGGATGCTTCATTTTGTTTCGTTCCAATCATCGTATGACTCTACAGTTGGGGGAAAGAAACTATTTAACGTCGAAAACAGTATGGTTGAATTTAATTCGATAATGGCGTAGAGCGACCCAAACCCTACACAAGAACGAGTAACGGGCAATGTCCATATCACATTGGGGAACTACCTAGTGGTACTAATGATGATATAGAAATTATACGTTTATCGTTGTCACGATAAATATCTATACATATATATTATTTTATTATGTGATGATTGCCTGCTTGACTGGTTGACTTGAACTTGGTACTTGATGAATGATATCATGAGTGTTGTAATTATTTTTGAAAGTGTTTATATTTATTATTATTATATTTTGGTATTTATTATGTTGAAAATAATGACATGATGGTAATGATGATGAATTGGATAACATGATGACATGATGGTGATGACATGATGAGTGTTATGATTATGCTTAGAGGTTGAGTAAGTGATAAGTTATAATGAGTTATGGTGATGTATTGGGGAATTCATATTATATATGTGTTAGTAGTGCCTAACCGAGATGATTACTGTGATATGATGATGAGATTGATGAGACGAGATTATTATTGAGGTTATCTAATAGATTATGATGAGCGGTTAGGACACTAGGGGGTGACCTGAAACATGGTCTGTGATATAGTTGAACTGAAACATGGTCTTTGGGGTCTATTCCTCGGAGGGAGAATTCCCAGGGTTTAGGCTAATGGCGGACCGTCCCGGACATGATTTCATTTTAGTTGCAGCTATAGTTCATGCGTTGCATGAGCACCCTGGCCGTGGTTCAGAGGTGTGCACCGGATTGTGCAGCTATAGTGCCATTGCTTTGCATGGGCATCCTCCATCCACGGATGAGGGTGTGCACCGGGGACTCTGGGACGTGTCGATTCTATTGATGAGATATCCGGATATGGCCGATACCTGATGAGATGGTTCATACAGCATTGCATTGCATCATGGTGGAGGGTAGAGGATAGATCTTAGATGTGGATAGAGGATGATTTGTGTTAAATATACATAATTATATTCTTGGAGATGGATGTTTAGTGTGTTGTTATAGAATTAATGTTACTAAACCCTTTCCACGTTTGATGTTATATGGCTTCTTATCCCATTTTCTTTTGTTGTGTGCTGGTACATATATGTTTTGTATCTCGATCCAGACTAAGTAGATGGCGCATTGGGATCATCCATGGATGACCCAAGACCCGGGGTTTCCCCTCTCAGAGACCTTTGAGGTAGAGTGCATCGATCCGAACGGGTGGCTCGTGGACCCAGTCACCCATTTCGTTGTATATACGGGTCCTTTGTCCATCACCTCCGGGCTCGGACAGGGAGCGCCGATAGGTTTCGTCGGCACGTTCCGCTTTGGCACCACCCTTCCGTTCCTGATAGGACAGCCAGATGGACACATACCGGTCGATGCCGAGGCATGGCCCCAGTTCCTTTCCCTGGTACCCTTTGAGGTACTAGTAGCGAGGCTCGCACCAGCACCAAAGATCGGAGCCCGAGTTGGCACCTATCCAACAGGAGGACCCGATTGCCCCCGGCCAGACCTCGGAACCCCTTCCCGGAGTTACCGCACCTCCCGAGATCCGGCCCACGATGATCGAGTCTTCTCGAGTATCTACCGGACGGCTTCATCCCCGCGATAGCAGCGACTTTACCGCGAGAGGTTTCGAGGCGATCGGACAGGAGCTCTTCCAAGGAGAGCGGAGGAGTGTCCGGACCTGCCGGACCACGTGATGCGGACAAGGGTGGTAGTGTATGATGGCTCGGGCCAGTGCCATCTGTATAGGGTGAGTGAGGTTTTATTGTATATTGAGAGGGGACGGGGTGTGGAGAGAATTGGTGAGGCATCTTCCTTTTTTTTCTTTTGATGTATTTATTTTATGTTATGTTATCACCAGTTTGTATATATCGGGATCCTACTGATGGGAATCCCTTGACAGTTATGTATCAGGCTATGATGTGTTTATGTTATGCATGCTTGTATATATGTTGTTTATATTTTAAGTTTTTAAATTTTCGCTGTTCTTAATACATCCACTTAACGATAATAACGAAATTAGGTCTTAATATCTTGGGTTATCTTTAATGGGACGTCGGGGCGTCTCAGATGCCCCACCAAATCAATGTTGCAATTATCCTATTGCTTATAGGAGAATTGTTTCTCAAAGGAAATACAAGAAGAAAACTATAATTGCCTTTTACAAGATGGAGTATTAAAGCTCTAATGATTTTTGTGGAGGTATTTTGGCAAATTTTTGTTACTTGAAAACTTGTTAATTTTCATGCCAAAGTAACCCCTATTTATAGAGAAAAAGTTTAGAAGAGATTTTGAAAATTTGAAGAATTTTAATTTTGTTTTTCATAAAGTAGTCGACTACTTTAGTGTAACAAAACCAAGATTCAAGAATTTCAGCTGAGTAGTCAACTACTTGACTGAAGTAGTAGACTACCTGACTGAAGTAGTCGATTAATTTACATAAGTAGCCGATTACTTTGATTAAAACTTATTTCTGGAATGCTGAAGAACAAAGTAGTAGACTGCTTAACACAAGTAGTCGAATACTTACATTTTTCACATGAAAAATCAATTTTTTCTTTTCAAAGGCAAGTCCAGAAAGTTGTTTTTAATATCTTGAATCCATTTGTCAAAATCTTCTAAACATTTTAACTCTAAAACACTTATTAAATCACTTACAACTTATACTTCAATCTTAAAGGCAATTTTACAAAATATTCCTTAAGAAAATATTGAACCCTTCAACAATTGGAGTTTCTTCCTTGGTGTGCATTTGGAGATCATCATCAAAACCATATGTTGAACTTCAGTCTCCCCTTTTTTGATGATGACAAATGCTTTAAGCTCTTCAGATCATTTGTTAACTCCTTTGTTGAATGAAGATGTGGAATATTTTGGGAAATATGCTTAGTCACAAAAACTTTAGCACTCCCCCTGAATTTGTGCATTATTTCTTAAAAAAAAAAACAAGACCTTTCTCCCCCTTTGACATTATCAAAAAGGAACCATTAAATGCATAGGAGAAAAGTATGAAATGGAAGTGCATAGGGAGTAAAGAGTATAACGTGACAAGCAAAACCATCATTTGTATATAAAAACTCATACAAATCAAGCATATTTCATATATTGAACACATACAAATCATGCATTTCTCATATTAATTAACAACAAGAAAGGAACATAGAATTCAATGGAGACTAGGATCATCAATTATACCAAATTCTCTACGGATATAAAAGAAATGTTCCCTAGCCTAGGGTTTGGTAAAAATATCCGCTAATTGTTTACTAGTCTCGACATATTCGACTATGCAATCTCCTTTTTGTATGTAATCTCTAATGAAGTGGTGCTGAATTTCTATGTGTTTAGTTCTAGAATGTTGTTACTTCTTTTTCCAACAAATTTAATTTCATTGTCATGCAAACATTCAATCATGCAACATTTACTATCAAACACAACCCTATAACCCTTATCACAAAGTTGGCTTATGCTAAGTAAATTATGCTTTAAACCATCTACTAAAAGAACATTTTCAATGGTAGTAGACTCATTTCCTATTTTACCAATACCAAGAATTTTACCTATATTGTTGTCACCATTTGTTACATGACCACCTTGCTTTGGGGAGAGATGAATGAACTTTGATATGTTTCCCGTCATATGCTTGGAGCACCCACTATCAAGATGAAATAGACAACTATAAACACGAGAAGGGGGGTTGAATTATGTTTACCAGAATTTAAACAAAGTTGAAATCTTTTTCGCACAGAAGCTTGGATCAGACGAGTGGAAGAATACAGGACAGACAGGTGACCTGTCTGATGAAATTTTAACAAAGACTAAGACAAACACACCACTTGATAAACAGATAAGAAAACTAAAGAGTTTGTAAGGAAAGAGAGATTGACACAGTTATTTATCCGGGTTCACTCTTCAAAGCAAAGAGCCACGTCCAGTCCTTGGCAGCACCAAGATTTATCCACTATAACTAATCAGGTTACAGACTCCAAGTATCGTTTGAACACCTAGCCTCTTCAAGCTCCAAGACAAGTATTCTTTGCACACATAGCCTCTTCAGGCTTCAAGACAAGTTTTGAGAATGTGGTTTGTAATAAATACAACTTCAGACAGACATATCTTTCACTAACACTCAAAGTGGTTTAAATGTAAAGCTTAGGAAAGTTTGTGTAATAACTTCAAATGATTGAAGAATACAGAATGAAAGAATGAAGAAATCAACTTCAGACAAACATATCTTTCACTAACACTCAAAGTGGTTTAAATGTAAAGCTTAGGAAAGTTTGTGTAATAACTTCAAATGATTGAAGAATACAGAATGAAAGAATGAAGAAATTAATGAGCAGATAAATGGCATTTTAATGTTATGATTATTCTCTTTCTTCATCTTCAATGACTTCTGTATTTATAGTCTTCAAGCATTTAAGATCTGTTAGAGACATTCCCTCAAATGTTGGCTTTAAGCATAACTTAATTAAATGCAATAGAGTCGTTCTGGGTAGCCATTAATTCAATAGGAACGTTGGTTGTACTCTAACTTGAAGGATCATGGCTTTATGCATCGTGAAACAGCCATATCAGAGTTATGCAGAGAACTTTTTGTGCTTTGCTGAATACAATTCCCTTTTCATGTAAGGACCAGAGGTACTAGGGAATAAAGCACGTTGGAAGCATTATTTAACTGGTCTTTGGTTCTGATATCCGAGGTTGTTTGAGAAAGTAACTTCTGACTTTCCTTGATAAGCACAAGACTGAGTAGGAGAGAAGGCTTCAAGTCTCTTTTTGATAGGACAGCTCACAAAAGCTTATTAGGTCCTTGGTTCTTCAACGAGTAACCTCAGACAAGTGTAGAAACTCGTGGAGAGACAGGTTGAAAACGTCTCTTGAAAGAAGACAATAATCCTAGTCAGCAGACAGGTTGACTTTCGCTTATCTGGACAGGTAGTCACTAATATGAGCAGACAGATGATTCTTACTGTTTTTAATCTGCACACTAGATAGACAGGTTAGCAACCAATATGAAGGTTAATTAAATCATTAACCAATGTTTAATTCTCATCAAAACTTAGGGAAATGAACATCAGACATTTTAGAGACTTAACAATCTCCCCCTTTTTGATGATGACAAACATTGAGATGATTTAATGAACCTTCGAAAATATCAACAAAGAAAGTAGCATATATCAGACAGGTTGAAGTTTTCTTAAGCAAACAGGTTATGCAGATGCTTGATCAGACATTAAGATTAATCATATAATCCGGTTAACTTAGTCACACATAAATTTGAATGGAAATTATCAGAGAAATCTTACTTAAGATTTATGTCAGAGCATACTTTGATCGCATACTTTGCTCATATCAGAACATACACATGTCCATATATTCATAAAATCATATACATTCTCTCCCCCTTTTGTCAACAGTAAAAAGGAGTAATCATAAAATAGAATGTAAGAAAGAAATATATTTGATTCATTATGAGCTTTGATAAGTACATGGCAGTTTATAACAAAGAAACAAAAACTACCTAGATTGACTAAGTAACAAATATAAGGTAGCAACCCTTTGCTCTAAGAGCAGCCTAGCTTGCCTGTCTTCATCCAGCTGTCTTCTTAAGTCTTCTACTTGCCCTTGAAGTAGATGAAAGTCTTGTAAGGCCACTGTCTGAGAAGTGAAGGCTTCTATAGACAGGCTTGAGGAAGAGACAGACGGAGGAGAGTGCCAGGGTAAAGCTAAAATTGTGGGTGCCTTAGGTAGAGATAGGGAAGAGGTGATTGAAGGGAAGAAAAGTTCATGGAGAGTTTGAAGGGCGTAGAAAGGAAGAAAGACGAATTTGAAGATAAGACTGATCTTGACAGAGTCAGTATCCGGTGAATGAAATACACAGGAAAGTTTCTTGGACAGAGACAGTCTGGTGATGGTTTTTTGAATAGGTGGGGGAAGAGGTGTTTGAGCTAAAATAGAGGGAGGGATAGGTAATAAAGAATCAATATGGCAGAAAAAAGAATTAGATCCTGTGACCAACAGAAAGAAATACCTAGACCTATGAGGTAGCATTACAACAGAAGCAGGATAGTGAGTTCCAGCTAATGTTCTAATGAAGATAACAATAGGTGGGTAGAAGAAAAGTTCTCTACAGGAGTTAAGAATATCAGGTGGAGGAGAAGGGATGACAGAGACGTGTGAGATACTTGCAAAGAAAAGAGATTGCAGATCAGACACAAAGAGTCTTGATGATATGCCAGTTTGTTCTTTGGGAGCAGAGTCCCTGTGAACAAATGTGTATTGACAGTCATCAAGTACAACAGTGAAAGAAGAATTTTTAGTTTGAAGGAGTGGAAAGGTGAAGGAAGAGGAGATGCAACAGAGAGAGGTTGAATAAAAAGGGAAGATGGAGAGGAGACAGATGGGGTGATGATACCTTGATGTAAGGGGGAAGGGAATGAAGGAGATGTTTGCTCTTCAAATATCTTCAATTTCTTGTGAGAAGGAGACGCTTGATCATCCTGAAGTACAACTGTCTGAGTTCCTCCAGACAGGTCTTCTGCAGTGTTAACTTCTGTAGGCACTTCAATCTTTGCAGATACTAGGTAACTAGATCTTCTCTTTTTGGGAATAATTCCCAAAATGAAACTCTTCTTTAGTTCTTCCAGGACTTGCTCTGTCTGCTCCCCCTGAGCAGATGCTTCCTCTTTGCTAGGCTCGGACTCAACTTGTCTGACCTTGGCAAAGGTATTCACCAGCTTCCTCTTCTTGCTGGGATGAGCAGGAATATCCATTGATTCCTCAGCTTCACTGGTCTTCCTTTTGGGAAGGGGTCTCTTCAGCTTGAACCTCAAGGGCTCAACTGTTTCAGCAGAATCTTCAGACACTGAAGGTTGCAGCTCTGGAATTTGGTCTTGTCTAGCCACCTTTCCAGACGATTTGAACAGTCTTTCAGAAATGGGGACTTCTGACTCACCAGTGAAAACCACTGGTTCTTCCTCCTTCTGCTCAACAACAGGTTTCTTCCTCCTCATCAGCAAGAGGGATTCCCTTGATGTCCATCATAGACAGTATCTTCCTGTCTAAGGGTAGTGACATGTCCACAAAGTGAACATCACTAGGAACAAACAACTTGTTCCGGAAAACCCTTGTCAGCAACATCCCATAATGATTGGTCTGCATGTTGGTTCTCTTGATCAGAGTCTCAAGGTACATGTAGATAAGGTCGTTGATGTCAACCTTGATTTTTTGGATCAAGTGGTACAGAGCAAATCTGTCCATCTTGGTCACACTGTCTCGTGAGCCTTTCCTTGGCATCACGCATTCCAACAGCAATTTGTGCAGAAATCTGCACTTGACCACCATGTTAACAGGTTTAGGGTTCACAGGCTTGGGAACACCATAGATGGCAATGTTGACATTGTTAACTCCTACTTCATCTTCCCAGTTGGGTGTGAAGCCAGCTCCGATTCTTGGACATTTTGTGACCAGCTCCAGAGAGATATAATGGGGAAGAGAAGGGTTCTATCCCCCATTTCAGCCTTAAAGCTCTTAATTTCGTTTTGTCTGTTGGTGACAACCACAACATTTCTCCAGAACGTTTGAACGAGCTAAGGGTGAACAAACTTATTGATGTCGAAGAAAGGAGTCCACTTGGAGTACTCCATCTCTTCAATGACATCCATACCTAGCTTCTTCATCTGTTGAAGATCAACAGTCTTTCCTGGAATAACCTTCTCGATCTCAGTAACCTTGAGATTATATTTCTAAGGGATTTCTTTTGTAGAGAGACGCTTGGATGATGCCATTTTTGAGAGAAAACGATTTTAGGGTTTCTAAAGAGAAGAGGGTTTGAAAGATGAGAAGACAAAGAGATTTTGGAATATTGAAACGTAAAGGTTCAACCTTTCTGATCTATTGTCTTTTATAGTCATAAAGGTAGGAGAGATAAAAATGACATTTTTAATTCAAAATGGTACGATTTGTATTGGGAACCGCAACATTCACTTAAGACATAATGAAAACATGGTTTCAAGATATGTAAACTACCGTGCACATGATTAGATTCAGATAAGGGAATCGCATTAAAAAATTAATAACCATTTCAATAAAACTGTTGAGTTCTAGCATAGTGAATCAGCAGGGTCGAGTAGGTAAGCATAGACAGGTTAACATTCAGACATGTCATTCAACAATGCAATGCATGTTCAAATTATCTCTAATAAATAAAAACCTTTCTTCTGCTAAGGGTTTAGTGAGATTATCAGCCCATTGATTTTCAGTTTTAACAAACTTAATATCAAAGATGCCTTTCTGAACATAATCCCTAATAAAATGATGTTTGATTTCAATATGCTTAGCCTTAGAATGCTGAATTGGATTTTTAGTTAAGCAAATAGCACTGGAATTATCACACCATACAGATATGTTATGTTCATAAATAGAGTAATCCTCAAGTTGATATTTTACCTATAAGAGTTGAGAGCAGCAACTGGCAGCTGAGAAGTATTCTGCTTCAGCAGTAGACAGTGCAATAGTTGTCTGCCTCTTGCTTGACCATGAGACTAAGCTTGCTCCAATGAAGTGACATCCTCCACTGGTGCTTTTTCTTTCTATTCTGTCTCCAACAAAATCTGCATCCCACTAATCTGTATTCTTTTGATCTTAAATACAGCAAACCAAGATTAGTAGTTCCAAGCAAATATCTAAATATTCTTTTAACAGCCTTAAGATGAGATTCTCTAGGATCAGATTGGAATCTAGCACACATAAAAACACTAAATTGAATCTAGCACACATACACACATACCTCTGTAGACAGTTTGGTCTACCTTTTTACCTTCGTCATCTTTGTTTAGTTTTACATTGGGTTGCATAGTGGTTTTCATGAGCTTTGCATTTTCCATTTTGTATTTCTTGAGTATCTCCTTGGTATACTTTTGTTGATGGATGTAAATTCCATCACTTGTCTGCTTTATTTGTAATCCAAGAAAGAACTTCAATTCTCTCATCATGCTCATCTCAAATTCAGCTTGCATTAGATTTGAAAATTCCTTGCACAGCTTTTCATTAATTGCTCAAAAAATAATATCACCAACATATATTTGAACTAGGATAAAGTTCTCTTTAGAGCATTTTTTGAACAGAGTAATGTCTACTTGTCCTCTATTAAACCATTATGCATGAGAAAAGAACTAAGCATATCATACCATGCTCTAGGTGCTTGTTTTAAACCATATAATGCCTTTTTAAGTTTGAAAACGTGATCTGGTTTATCAGTATCCTCAAGACCAGGGGGTTGTTTAACATACACTTCTTCTTCAATTATACCATTTAGAAAAGCATTTTTTACATCCATTTGAAACAGGGTGATTTGGTGTTGTGCAACATATTGTTGGAACCAAAGTGGTTTTGGATTTAATAATCTCTAAGTTTTGATGCTAACAAAAGGATTAAATTTTCTTGGTAAAGTGTTAGTTGAGATCTAACATGTGCTTTCAATTATGCAGGAATAATTTATTATAAGTAAAATAAACATGGAATAAGTTTCATGAAAAATACGCGTCCACCCTTGTAGACGGGCTGCTCAAAACTTTGGTAAAGTTACTTCTTTCTATAATTAAGTAGACGAAGCTCTAAATGTTTGCTAGACATGTACCAAAATAACTTGTTAGATACAACAAGTCCAAAGATTTGATGATAAGAGAGTTTGTCTTGCCACGTAAGCAGACGGAAGTAATTAGTAGAAGTAATTGAACTGAAAAATAAAGTAATCTAGTAGACGAGCTCTAACCGCCATGTCACTAGACGGAGATCTTTATAAACTCATTGAGGAATAGAAAGTCCAAAGACTTAATAGACAATATGCCACATCATCAGACGAGAAAAATAAAATTTTGAACAGACTTATTAGTCTCTCATATAACTAAGTAGATGGAGTTTCTTTTTAGACGAGCTCCATCTTTGAAATGAATTAAATGCAATTCGAATCTCTTAAATTTATTACAAATGATTGATATTTATTTCAATAGAATATTTGTTCTTCACATTTGTTTTATATGCTTTTAATGTTTCACCTTGTTGTAAAAGATACATAGTACCATCAAGAAATGTAAAAAGCAAAATCGTACAATAAGATACTGCAAAACAATCTATACGATGACAACTTTATGGCTGAAAAAGCTGGATTATACACAAAGGAGGAACAACAAAGTTCTCAAGCTACAATGCTCAGAGCAGTAAACCTCCAATTTCATGCTACCTCGATAACCAAGAGTACTATTCAGCATTGCCACAATCAAGCTCTCAGTCACAACAGATATCATGCATTAAATGCTATCGCTAAACGGGATTATTCAAAGTAACCGTTGGAGAAATACAAGTGAAGAATAAGGTCACTATAAATAGGAGACCTGAGATACTGAAACGAAGAAAAGAACTCTTGACTACACAACCTTACGAGCTCAACTTTTGTAAAACTACAATCACTCATACTCATATTTCTTTAGAGAACAAGAGTCGGTATTTCTTAGTTTGAATATTGTGAAAATATTCATCTGATCTTAAACTGTCATATTCTCACACATAGTGAGTTAAGAAGATCAAACATTATATCTCTTTGTTAGAGTTAGAGCCTGAAGAGGCTTGGTAAGAAAGAAATACTTGTAGCATGGAGAGGTGTTGAATACTTGGCTGTAATCTATTTTGATAATAGTGGAGAAAATCCTTCAAGTAGAAGGGACTAGACATAGCTCTTTGTTGGAAGAGAGTGAACCAGGATAAAAACATCTTGTGTGATTCCTCTATCTCTTAACTCTTACAGATTTATTTGTTTCTTACTAACCGAGGGGTTTTGATATTGCTTTTGTTAAAGTCTTTTAAAAAAAGATCTTTGTCTTTGTGCTTGTTTCTGTTTCTAATCTCCTTGAGTGCAAAAATTGTTTTAAATGTTGTTTTCAAAAATTATTAACAAACACAATTCAACCCCCCCCCCCCTTCTTCTTGTGTTTGCATGTGTCAACTTCAGTTGGTAGCAGAGCTCAGCCTCGAAAGGGTTGAGCATCTAACAAGTGCTGAGGGAGTACGATCCAACAACCATGGATGCAGAAGGACAAGCTATCAACAAACCTCCTCTCTTTGATGGAACAAATTATGACTACTGGAAGAGAGAATGATGGCCTTCTTAGATGCACATAATGTAGATATTTTGAAGCTGATTGAAACCGGCTACACTGAACCAAGAGATGAGGCTAGAGCCGCTGTACCTAGAGCCCAATGGACTTAAGAGCAGAAAAACCAACATCAGCTAAATTTGAAGGCTAAGCACTATCTCATGTGTGCTATAACGAGATCTGAACATGACAAAGTTCACAGCTGCAATACTGCTAAAGAAATCTGGGATACTCTTGCCCTAGCTCATGAGGGTTCTTCACAAGTTAAGGAATCAAAGATCAGCATGCTGGTTCATCAGTATGAGCTGTTCAAGATGGGTGAACATGAAACAATAGACCAAATGTTTGGAAGATTCCAAACCATCACCAACAGTATCAAACCTCTTGGAAAAGTTTATAAAAATAGTGATCATGTCAGAAAAATCCTGAGAAGTCTATCCAAACAATGGAGACCCAAAGTAACTGCTATTCAGGAAGCCAAAAACCTGAATACACTATCTCTGGAAGAGCTTCTTGGATCTCTCAAGATTCATGAACTTGAACTTAATGAAGAAAATTCCAGAAAAGGAAAATCTATTGTCCAAAAGGCAAAGAAAGCAAGTTCATCAAAAGTTCTCAAAGTTGCTGAGTCATCTAATGAGTCTGAATCTTCTGATAATGATGAAGGATCAGATGAGGATGAATTATCTTTTATCTCAAGGAAGATTCAACATATGTGGAGAAAGAAAGGTAGTTTCAGAAGAAAGAAACTCCACAAAAAGTTTTCCAAGGAGAAGTCGGACTCCAAGGAAAAAGGTCCACCCTTGTGCTTTGAATGCAAGAAACCTGGTCATTTCAAAGCTGACTGCCCTGAGCTAAAGGATAAAAAGAAATTCTTCAAAAGAAGAAAGGTTTAATGGCTATGTGGGAGGATCTTGATCTGTCTTCATCAGATGAATAAAATGAAGCTAAGGAAGAGGTAAATATTTGTCTCATGGCAGACATTGCATCAGAAAGTGAATACACTGATGCTGAGGTAATGGACTCTGACCCGTCCACTCTTCAAAATGCTTTTGATGAACTATTGCATGAGTCATCTATACTATCACGAGAATATAAGAGTCCCAAAAAGAAGTTTTCTAAATTGTCTAAAGAATATGATAGGGTCTGCACTGAGAAACAAAACCTCAAAAATGAAAGTGACATACTAAAATCAGTAAATGTCAGTCTAGCTGACAAAATGATGTGTGAACCTGATGTTTCTTGTGAAGTTGCAAAACTGAAACAAGATGTAACATATCTAACTGATTCTCTGTCAAAGCTTGTAGGTGGCTCAGATAAGCTTAGTCTCATTTTAAGGTACTCTAGATCACCTTATGATAAATCTGGTCTTGGTTATGACAAAGAGAAGCAAGATGCATCTCACAAAAAGTAAAAACCACTTAAACAACATAGAGCTTCAAAAGTTCCAAATAAATTTACCAAACCTAAGTCTAGCTCGTCCAACACCTTTTGCAAAGTGTGTGGAAAAAGTGGGCATATTACATCTAGATGCATACACAATAAACATGCTAAGCATACTTGTCCAGTGACAACTAACAGGAAAGGACCCAAGTCAGTTTGGGTACCTAAAGATAAGATAATACCTGTTGCATATTTGCTTAAAAACAGGAAGAAAACAGATGTCTTGGTACTTGGACAGTGGCTGCTCACGACACATGACGGGAGAAAGGTCTATGTTCCAAAACCTTAAGCACAAAGATGGTGGCTGGGTCACATTTGGAGGAAATCAAAAAGGGAAAATCATTGGTATAGGTAAAATTGGTAAACATCATTTTCCCTCCATTGATATTGTTCTTTTAGTAAATGGCTTGAAGCACAATCTTCTGAGCATAAGTCAATTATGTGACAGTGGATATGCAGTGTCTTTTGATAAGAACATGTGTACTGTCAAGAAAGATGATGGATCACTTTTATTCACTGCAAAAAGGTAAAACAATATCTATAAGATTGACTTGGAGGACCTCTCAAATCAAAGTGTCTCATGTCTAGTGTCCATTGAAGATGAGAGATGGATTTGGCACAAGAGGCTAGGTCATGCAAGCTTGAAATTAATCTCAAAGCTAAACAAGCATAACCTCGTGAGATGACTACCAAACCTTAAGTTCAAATCTGATGCTCTCTGTGATGCATGTCAAAAAGGAAAACAAGTCAAAGGTTCTTTTGAATCTAAGAATGTTGTTAGTACCAATAGACCATTGGAGTTGCTACATCTTGATCTTTTTGGTCCAATAAGGACTGCCTCTGTCAGTGGTAAGAAATATGGTCTTGTCATAGTAGAAGATTACACTAGATGGACATGGGTTATGTTCCTAACTCACAAGGATGAGTCTTTTAAGGTCTTTTCTGTATTCTGCAAACGTGTACATAATGAAAAAGGCATGTGTATCACTTCAATCAGAAGTGACTATGGGGGAGAGTTTGAAAATGAGCTATTTCATAAGTTCTGTGAAGTAAGTAGTATCCTTCACAACTTCTCAAAACCTAGAACACCACAGCAAAATGATGTTGTAGAGCGAAAGAACAGATCTCTTCAAGAGATGGCTATAACTATCCTCAATGACAATTCTGTCCCTAGACACTTCTGGGATGAAGCTGTTAATACTGCCTGCTACATTCAGAACAGAATATACATTAGACCTATCCTGAACAAGACTCCTTATGAACTGTGGAAAGGACGAAAACCCAACATATCTTATTTTCACCCTTGTGGTTGTAAATGCTATATACTAAACACCAAAGATCAACTTGGTAAGTTTGATGCTAAAACAAATAATGGAATACTACTAGGATACTCTGAAACATCTAAAGGTTTTAGAGTTTATAATTCTAGGACTCTGATAGTAGAGGAAAGTATTCATGTCAAGTTCGATGACAAACAGCCTGATAAGAAATTATCAGAGATAGATGAAGCTTTTGCAGATCTTGATCTAATCATACCAGGAGACTTCCACTCAACAACCAGAAACTTCCACTTCTCAACATGGTACAGTTCAAAAATCTTGGTACTTCAAGAATTATCATCCACAAGATCAGATCATTGGAAACCCCAATAACAAGCTAAGAACCAGATCAACCTTGAGAGAACAAGACAATTCTGAACTAGTCTCTGAGTTGGAACCAAAGACAGCAGACGAGGCTCTGCTAGATGATGGTTGGATTCTAGCCATGGAATAAGAACTCAATCAGTTTGAAAGAAGTAATGTTTGGACTCTGGTTCTGTAACAGCCCGTTTTTAGTTACGCTATTTAACCGGTTAAAATATAATTACACATACGATTAATTATTTTATTTGGATGTTTATGTTTATTTGTGTTATGTGGTTTAGTTTGAGTAATTAAATTACTCTCTTCAAATTATTTTATTAGGTGCGTTAGCACTGACTTATTTCAGTGAATGCACGTTTAATAGACAATAATTTACGTTATTGTCACTATTATACCAAAGATCTGAAAAAATATTTTAAATAATATGTTTAATAGAAAAGCATTTTCATATTTTCATTATACTTAATTTTTGAGTTGAAAATAAACTGGTTTGACCTTAATCGGAGATTAAATTTTGGACCGAGTATTTTCTTAGTTGATCAGTCCAACTATTAATCTTCACTCTAATTTGAATTTCGAAATTATGTATTTATAAATCTTTATTTTTAGATTCCAAAAAGTAAAAACATGTTTATTTTAGGCTTAATATTTTATCACTCATTTGTGTACCTATCACTAAATGTTAAGTTAAAACGTAAAAAACTCTCTCTTCCTTTCTCTCATTAGACCGTAACTTTCTCTTTCTCTCTGTTTCTCTTTCTTTCTTTTCTTCTTTTTCTCTTTCTTTCTTTTTCTTCTTCTTTCTTTTCTCGTTCTTTCTTTCTCTGCTGCTGCCTTCTTCTTCTCTCTTTCTTTTCTTTTTTCTTCTTTCTTTTTCTTCTTCCTCAGCATAACACCCTTCTTTTCTCTTCACTCTCCACAACTTCAAAAACCAAAGTCTCATCTCCTCCTCTCTGCACAACAACCGCCGCCAGCCGAGCTCCGAACGCGCGATCTGGCCGAGCTCCGCCGTGCGATTTCGTGTCTCCACCGCGTGAGAACCGCGAACCGCCGCTCTCCATGGTGGTTTCCACCATGTGAGTTACCTTAAGCTCTTCCTTCTCCTTCTTCTTGGTCTTACTCTATCTCTCTCTTTTTGGTGTTCACATAAAATGAACCGCCGCCACGGCCACCGTCCGCCGCCGCGTCAACCACCACAGCACCACCATAAGCTTGCCTTCTTCCTTGGGTAAGTGGTTTCCTCACTTCCTTTGCTCAGATTCAAAACCCCAAATTGATTTTGAAACCCTAACCCTAGGTTTTGATTTTAAATTCTCAAAATCTGAAATTAATTGGTGTTTTCTGAAATTGGGAGCATGAATAAGTGTCTCCCTAAATCAATTTGGTCAATCTCTTGGTAAACTGATTTTTCTCAATTTTCACCTTGAGCCTAAAAACCTCAAATCTGTTTTAATTTTAAATGATTGATGTTTTTTGGAAATTAAATATATTATTGAATTATATTTATATTTTGATTGTTGAGAAATTAATTTAGTGTTTTTGTCTGGTTGTTTCAATGCTTGGATCGTCTCTCTGGGATGCTTTTTATGTTCTTGCTTGCTTTGGAGAAGTATGAATTTCCTTTTTGGGAACTCATTGGAGCTGATTGCATGGATGTGAAGTTCCAGAAAAACCTCCGAACGCATTAAAAGGTGGTGGAAAGAACCATTCCATCGTCGGAACCGATAAGTAGTATATAATTTATAATAATGGTGTAGGGCGACCTAAACCCTACTAGTGGTCGAGTAATCGACAATACCAAAATCATATTGGAAACTTTTCCGTAATACCAATGACGCTTTGGGAATTGTGGGTTTATCGCCTTAGGTTAATTATTCATATTTGAGGATGTTTGAATTATTTATTTTTGACTGTTTGTGATACGCTGGTTGAGGTATTCCATCTGCATGTGACGTATTGTTTCGGTGTTTGAATATTTATGATATTGAGGATGTTTGTTGTCTGTCACGGCCGTGATAGTTGTCATGGCCAGGCCGTGACAGGTTCTGTTTTAGAATTCTTGCCTTTGTTGTCTGTCACGGCCGTGATGGCTATCACGGCCAGGCCGTGACAGAATCTGACTTTGTTATTTATTTGGTTGAACTATTATGATTTGGTTGTGATAAATTGACTTATATGAGATTGAGATGTTTGAATATTTTGTTGATTAATGTGTTATGCATGATCTGCCTGGGTTTAATTCTATGCTTAGATAATTTTAAGGAAAGATATATATTGCTCGGAGGTATTTTGTTTGGGTGAGAGTTTTGAATATGAATTAGAAGTGCCTCGATATTATTTTATAGAAGTGAAGTGATGTGATATAGAGTGTAAGTGGAGGTTATGAGGAAAAGCTTGAGGTACTAGGTTGTTATTGATAAAAGTCAGTGAGAATCATGTGTTGCATTGTTGTTCATAACCGTGTATTTGAGATACACGAGGTCCAAAGTTCTTGTAGACCGTTCCAAATTAGAATTTAAGTTGTGCAACTATAGTGTCATTGCTTTGCATGAGCACCCTTGATAGAGTTGAGAGAGAGAACCAGGGTGTGCACCGACGGTACTGTGCAGCTATAGTGTCATTGCTTTGCATGAGCATTCTCACCATGGATGTACACCATGGATGTGAATGTGCACCGGCGTGGGGAACGTGTCACTTGGACGACTGACTGGCATCCCTAACGAGGGATGTGTGACAGGAGTAGTAGTGGCCACGTCAGCGTAAAGGTCTAGTTGCATGAGTTGAAGGGTAGAGGATGATGGTATAAAGTATGGATGATTGTAACTTGTGAGTGATGCATGTTTGTGACCGTTATTGTATTATATGCTATGAATCTTTTCCGTTTTTGATGATAGAATTGTTTCTTATCCCCTGCATCTCTCTGCATGTTGTATTTGTTTTATTATGAAATCGTATCAGAAGACTTGGTGGACAAACTTAATGACGAGGGATTGGACGGGATTCCCTATGAGCCGAATGCCAGAGCTCGAGTCTTGACCCATGGTGATTAGGGTCCAGGTAGTATATGGCCAGTGCGTCTTGTGAGACGTTTTAGATGTTTTCAGTTGTTTAGTATTTTTGTCTAAGTCTATGCCTGTGAGGGCTCCTACCGAGAGGATACCCTCAACAGTGTTTTGGTAATGTAATAGATAAACTTGGGGTATTTATATATTATAATCTTGCGAATATTTTATGTTATTAATGAAAACTGTGTATGTGTATGAAAACCAATTTGGGATTACTGTATCTATTTATCTCCTAATTCATTATCACAACTGGAGTTTGTGTATTTATTTCTGCTCCTGGCAGTTGATGTAAGACCAGAGACCATTTATGGTTGGATTAAATTTTGAAGTTATAAAACTGTCTATCAGGTGTTTTTCCGACGTCATACAAATCTCCGATTTTTAAAGGGGACATTTCGAAAATGATTTGTGAAAATCTTTAACGCTAAACACGCGCTTAAGGAACTAATAATTGTGGTTTTTAAACTAAATGTCACAAAGGGGCACAGCGGGGTGTCTCAGGTTCCCCTGCCCGAAGACAAATCAGTGATTGGAACAAAGTGGGTTTACAGAAACAAACTTGATGAAAATGGTAAGGTAATAAGAAATAAAGCAAGACTTGTTGCTCAAGGTTTCTCTCCAGAAGAAGGTATAGATTATACTGAAACCTTTGCACATGTTGCTAGATTAGAAGCTATTAAAATTCTACTTTCATTCGCTGCACATCATAGTATTATGCTTTTTCAGATGGATGTTAAAAGTAATTTTCTAAATGGCTTTATTAATGAATAAGTCTATGTTATGTAACCTCCGGGTTTTGAGTGTGAAACTCATCCTGAACATGTATATAAGCTTAAGAAAGCTTTGTACGGTCTTAAGCAAGCTCCTAGAGCTTGGTATGACAGACTAAGTTCCTTTCTTATGGAAAATGGATTCAACAGAGGAAAGGTTGACACAACCTTATTTAGAAAATCCATTAAGTCTAATTTCATAGTCGTACAGATATATGTTGATGATATTATTTTTGGTGGTCCTAATGAGTCTATGCAAATAATTCTCTAAGTTAATGCAAAAAAAGTTTGAAATGAGCATGATGGGAGAACTCAAATTCTTCATTGGACTTCAAGTAAAACAAACCTTGGACGAGGTGCTCATCCACCAAACTAAGTATACAAAAGAACTTCTGAAGAAGTTTAAGATGGATGATTGTAAGACAATGAAAACTCCTATGCACCCTATTTCCATATTGAACAAATATGATAAAGAGAAAAAGGTAGACCAAAAGGTATACAAAGGTATGATAGGATCTCTCTTATATCTTACTGCGTCTAGGCCTCATATTATGTTTGTTTATGTGCTTGATTTCAATATGATCCTAGAGAATCTCACTTATCAGCAGTTAATAGAATTTTTAGATATTTAAAAGGTACTACTAATCTTGGTTTGTGCATTAAGAAAAATGAAGATTACAGATTAGTTGGTTTATGTGATGCTGACTATGCTGGAGATAGAATTGAAAGAAAAAGCATTAGTGGAGGATGTCACTTCATTGGAGCTAATCTTGTCTCATGGTCAAGCAAAAGACAAAGTACCATTGCTTTATCAACTGCTGAAGCAGAGTATATATCAGCTGCAAGTTGCTGCTCATAACTTCTCTAGAACAAACATCAATTGGAGGACTACAATGTATTTGTAAGTAGTATTCCGCTTATATGTGATAATACTGATGTAATAAATCTATATAAGAATCCAATTTTGCATTCTAGAGCTAATAAGCACATAGATATTAAACATCATTTTATTAGGGATTATGTGCATAAAGGTGTGATTGATATTCAATTTATAGATACTGGCCATCAATGGGCAGCTATCTTTACTAAACCTCTTACAGAGGACAGATTTATCTTTATTAGGAAGCATCTTAATATGATATGTGTGGATTAATTTAGGCGTCCAGCCTCGAGAAAAATTTGTTTTGTTAATCCTGCGTCTATTACCTATGCTCGTCTAATACCTATTTAAAGTTGTGCGTCTATTGCATATTGTATTGCACGTCCATATGACGCGTCCACTAATACTAGTTATCGCGTCCATTGTATAGTTTCAGACGAGTTCACATCTGCCTGTGTTTGATCATATTTTTTTGTGTTAATAAATGCATTTATTTTGTCTCAAGACAAATTTATCCTTTATTCTCTTTACGGAGTCAGTACTTCCATCAATCCCATCAAGACCTTTTTATAGTTCCAAGTTACCAACGCCATTTTATCATAATGACATGTCATGTCAAAAGTTTTTTTTTTAACCTTTGAGATTCAAAATTCCTTTATAAGTAATATTTTTCCCTCTGAGAAAAACTTTACACTTCTCTAACCTCTCGAGCTATCTCTCACTCTCTCTCTCTGCTTTCAAACCCTAAGCTCTCTGATCACCTAAAATGGCTTCTTCTTCAACCTTCAACGTGGACAAGCTTAACTTGGCAATAGAGTATCATTTCAACCTTGGAGTACTGCAAGACTACAACTTAGACATAAGCAAATATGTTAATGCAGCCGGGTGGGGAGGACTGTTCACATAGAAGGTCTCTGTCTTTCCCAACCTGATCAGGGATTTCTGGAGAAACGTCCAAGTGACTGATACTGACTTTTTCACAACGGTATTAAGAAAGAAGATTGTAGTGTCGGAGAAGACTATTGCTGATGCAATTTTCTGTGCTCAGGAGGGTTTAGTTTTTACTGAGTTATGGGAAGAGGATTTGGGTGGCTCTGAGACCATTGAAGTCTGTCTCATGAAAGAAGACACAGTCATAACTCACACTTGGAAGGCTGTTGAAATGAAGGACATTATTCGCATCCTTCATCAGCTTCTTAACAAGGTGGTTCTCCATAAGTTTGGATCCAAAGACAACCTCTCCTCTCTATACAAATTCCGCCTCTGCCATCTTCTCACTGAAACAAAGATCAATCTTCCAAGAATTCTGTACGGGAGATTTAGAGACATCGTGATGAATAAGAAAAGACTCTCAGCATTTCCTTTTTGCCATCTTCTTTCCAAGATTTTCAAGGCTCAAGGAATTCAAGAGATTCTTGCTGCAAAGACACCTGAGGAACAAGCTAGGATATTAACTGAAAAATCAATGTCGGCTGCAAACTTTGGTAAAATGAATATAGCCAACATGAAACTCAGTACTTATGTTGCTGCAGTAATGGCCAAGACTGAGGAGTTAATGAAAACTAAAGAAGAGATGGTGGAACAAAACAATGCTGAAGTCCTAGGAGTAAAAAGAGTAACTAGTCAAAAGACCACTTAACCCTAAAACCGCAAGGCCCGTGAACACTTCACGTTGCAAAGAACGGCGGCTAGGGTTTCAACCCTTGGAACCTCAGCCGCAAGAACATGAACTCTTCATGTCTGAAACCCCTTAACGCCGCCAACAGAGAACTGAAACCGATTATGTTTAACATCAACACTTGATGCCATCGCAGAACATAATAAGCATTCCAGAACCAATGTACATATCGCATATATACATAAACATGCAATAGACGCATATATCATATACATACGAAAATTACAGAAACAAGGTTTCGCAAAACGGATGCAAACGATTTTCAGAAAACAATTTTCAGAAAAACGATTCACATTATAAACATGTTATCATACATAACAGGTAAACCACGTAACAGAATCATGGTTTCGTAAGCGGCTCTGATACCACTGTTGGGAATTTGGGTATAAAAAAAAATAACGCAGCGGAAAAATTTCCATCGAAGGATCCTTGCGAATGGTCACGATTCATGGTTAGAAGATTTACCTCTTGAAGCGATGACAGTTGATTAAAATCGTCTATCACGAACACCGTACGAACGATGTCTCTAAGGTATCAACACGAGCAGATTCCGTGAACGTCCAACGTCACGAACCCGGCCGTCTCTGTCTCACAGTGCTAGCTTCAAAACCGAGACCTGCTGTTCACTATCACTCTCTATGTGCGGCTAGGGTAAAACAAAAACCGTGTAGGCACAATAGCTTAAGTGGTCTACTTATAGCAGCACCTCCTTAAGTGAGTTAGTGAGCAGCGTTTGACCTAAGCCCCATGTACTATGCGCTAGGCCCAATAGAAAAGTCCAACTCTCCTTTTAATGCTTCTTTTAATCCGCTCTTATGTGTGTGACCCTATAGGTTCCCAAAACGTTAGTAGTAATATTAAATCCCATTTAATATTACAAACAGTGAGCGGTATCTAGCAATACATCATTGCTACCTAAGTAGTGAGAAAGTTAGTGATTTGACGAAACCTTTCTGTGACAAATATTCATGTGCATTATTATCCCTTTGTCCATATATCTATATTGAACACAAGACATGGAATGTGTCACCCTTGTATGGTTCAATATCATGTTCCCTGATACCCGAGTAGACTTAACAACAAATGAGGTCAATATCTCATATTGACTCATTTCAAAGACGACCATGCATTTTACAGTCTCACTCTATCAGGGGCCCCACAGATATTACTCCTGTTATGTAGGAGGGACAAATTCCATCTAGGTCACTCACATCCCTCTGCATGGCTCGTGGTATGCCCAATGTCCGTCTTTATAATCATCCTATTACAGATGACGTTTGACGATATTAAAGCACACGACTCCTCATGTAGGGATCGTAGCGATTTCGTGTCGAAGGATTGCATACACAATTGTCACTATGAGAACTACTTATGACACTCACACAACGCTCCATGTAGTGTTCTCATGGTGGGTCAATCCAGTACATCATTACTCTAATGTGTACCTATGTGGCGACTCGATATCTCATATCCATGACTCGTGAGATATGGTCATCAGTATGCACACATAATAGTCTCAATGTATTATTATTGTCCTTATTAATAAAATACTTGACTACGGATATTTAAGAATAGGATTTCATTGTTCAATAGTGTCTCACGATCAAGTCATATACTTGATATTCTATTAAACTGAAATTTCTATTCTAAGGACTTTATTATGTTTAAACAAGTAACACAATAAACTAGAATGCCTCATATCATATATATATAATAGCAAGATACAAATGTAAGTCTAAGAAATACACTGGCCTCTAGGGCTTACACCAACAACCACTGCAACAAGGAAGCTTGCCTCCAAGAGACCAGCTATTGGCATTGTTATCAGGGAACCTTCTGATGGCCCTGCTGCAAAGAAGTAAAGAAGAGTTATCTTCTCACATAATGAAGATGAGGAAGCTGATGAGGACAACATTCCTATCAGTACAATTCTGAAGAAGCAAAAGACCTTTG
The DNA here is from genome assembly GCA_030762895.1 of Sophora flavescens. Classification (NCBI taxonomy): domain Eukaryota; kingdom Viridiplantae; phylum Streptophyta; class Magnoliopsida; order Fabales; family Fabaceae; genus Sophora; species Sophora flavescens. Next base: position 110,393,422 of record CM061064.1, on the reverse strand, counting down.
CTGTTGCTGCTGAGGCCGTTGTGCCTGTTCCAACAAAACCTAGAAGGCAACCAGCAAGAAAATACAGATCAACTAAGACTTCTAAGGTAACCATCTCTGCTAGTGATCCTGTTCAAATAGCAGTAGAAGCCTTATTGTCTAGTTTAGAAACTAGGATTGATGATGTGCCTGTCTCCACTCCAGATGATGTGTACATTCCCACACCCCTTTCACCCCAACCAACACAAATAGCCACTCCACAATTTCAACTTATTAACCCTACCGATGATCCCTGGTTCAATCAACCAAATGATGGCATTTCCCTTGGTGCTCCTTTCCCCAAACCCTTGAGAACCTTATTTCCATTCACCCCAACTTCTGTTCTTTATAATGGCAAATCTGAGGATTGGGCCAAGGTAAAAAGGGAATGGAAAGTTATGTTTCATTCTCACCAACCTGAACCCGAACACATTCCAACCAGATGGTATCCTCTACCTGAGTATGAGGAAGAAATCAGCCCACCTATTGAACCCCTTTACCTACCTCATCCTGATTGTAAATTAATCAAAAATGTGCCCTCTCAAATACACAACAACTTAGGACCGTTAGTCACTCACCTACCCCTAAACAAATTCCCCCCCAGAAAAATTTACCCTAACCTTGTCAAAACTCCTCATTTCTTACCCCTCACCGATGGAGTTGAGAGACATATCATACCTATTTGGGAGACTGACCCCAATAGGAAAAATCTTCCTACCATCCCTGAGCGAAGAGCAAGATCCTCAAAGCATGTTCCAATAATCATGCCAAGAGACACAAAATGGGTGTCTTTTGAGCATCCCAGAGTCTATAGGAGGGCCTCTGACTTCTTTCTGGATCAGCTCATCTATGAAATGCTGAAGTGGAATTCAGTCATTTCAGAGTTGATAGAGCCGCGCATTTTGTCCCTCCATCCTGGCTGAGACATAATGAAGCAACTAGAGGTGGAATCATGCCTTACAGGATCTGTCCAAGACTACCAATTTTAGATCTAAATAAGGACAAGGACAGGAAAAATAGAAGATTCAAAGGATTCATGCCTGAAGCTGAATCACCAATGCTTGATCTACATCAAGAAACCTTTGACTACTCAATGCTGGATTTCCTTTTGCATACTGAATCCATTGAGTTGATCAATGAACATAGAGCTGCTGATTTCTGGAAATCTCATATTATCCACTACACCAGAGAGGCATCTTCCTTTGGTCTGTCTGAAGAAGAGAAGAAGGATATTCCCAAGGTCAGAGGGAAGTGTGGTCTTTCAAATTTTAGATATATGATCTATAATGACCTCTAGGGACTTCCTATTAACAGTAAAAATGTGGAATTCATCTACCCATCAGATGGGCAAAGGAAGTCTCAGTGCTCCCTCCACCTACTTTAGAGCCTATTGCAGATGAACCTGTTGTTGAAGAACCTGAACAAATTGCCACTACTTTTGGCTTAGAAGATACAGCTGAATCCACTCACAATAAGAGCTCATAAGAAAAAAAATCTTCTCAACCATTAGCTCTAGTTGTGATGCACCCTTCAGATAATTCAAGAACACTAAGCACATTTCAAGACTCTGCTGAAAGCTCAAGGCAACAGGCTCTGCCATCTAATCTTGAAGAGGTTCTTGGAAAAATAGTTGATGAAAGGGTTGGCAAAATAGTTGATGAGAAGGTTGAGAAGATGACTGAGAAGATAAAGGAGGATGTCCAACAGTAAGTTAAAACTTCAATGGCTCCAACCTTAGAGGTTGTGAATAAAATGCTGGAATTCCTCATGGACTTCAAGAAAATTCAGGCTCAGAACCCTCCACCTCCACTACCTCCTCCTGCTTAACCTTTACCTTTTATTTCTTTTCTTTTCTCTTACTGACAATGATGGTCCTCTCTTTTACCTTTTTGGTTGATGACAAAACGGGGGACAAAGGAAAGAGATTTGTTCTTATATAAAAAGTCAGTTTTGAAAAGCTCATATTGGTCTACATTTGCATATTCTCTTCTACTTGCAAACTGTTTGATACTTATGTTTGCTTATTTGCTTTGATATTTGCTGACTATGCTTATTTATTCCCTTATATATACTCTAAGTATGATAAGTTGTTGCACCTATCTATTAGCTTATATGCAGTTGTTTTTTATATGTTTTTTCTGCTTAATTATTTGAATGCTTTGTCTTAGGGGGAGCCCTGCAAGCTCTCTTAAACTTTGCTTTTCAAATTTAATTAGTTTTGTCATCATCAAAAAGGGGGAGATTGTTAGAACCAAAGCGGTTTTGGATTTAATAATCTCTAAGTTTTAATGCTAACAAAAGGATTAAATTTGCTTGGTAAAGTGTTAGTTGAGATCTAACATATGCTTTCAGTTATGCAGGAATACTTTATTATAAGTAAACTAAACATGGAATAAGTTTTCATTAAGAAATACGCGTCCACCCTTGTAGACGGGCAGCGCAACAACTTTGGTAAAGTTACTTCTTTATTTAATTAAGTAGACGAAGCTCTAAATGTTTGCTAGACATGTACCAAAATAACTTGTTAGATACAGCAAGTCCAAAAACTTGATGATAAGCGAGTCCGTCTTGCCATGTAAGCAGACGGAAGTAATTAGTAGAAGTAAATGAACTGAAAAACAAAGTAATCTAGTAGACGAGCTCTAACCGCCACGTCACTAGACGGAGATCTTTATAAAATCATTGAGGAATAGCAAGTCCAAAGACTTGATAGACAATATGCCACGTCATCAGACGAGCAAAATAAAATTTTGAACAGACTTAGTCTCTCATATAACTAAGTAGACGGAGTTTCTTTTTAGACGAGCTCCATCTTTGAAATGAATTAAATGCAATTCGAATCTCTTGAATATATTTCAAATGATTGATATTTATTTCAATAGAATATTTTTTCTTCACATTTGTTTTATCTGCTTTTAATGTTTCACCTTGTTCTAAAAGAAACATAGTACCATCAAGAAATGCAAAAAGCAAAATCGTACAATAAGATACTGCAAAACAATCTATACGATGACAACTTTATGGCTGAAAAAGATGGATTATACACAAAGGATGAATAACAAAGTTCTCAAGCTAAAATGCTCAGAGAAGTAAGCCTCCAATTTCATGCTACCTCGATAACCAAGAGTACTATTCAGCATTGCCACAATCTAGCTCTCAGACACAACGGATATCATGCATTAAATGCTATATCTAAATGGGATTATTCAAAGTAACCATTGAAGAAATACAAGTGAAGAAGAAGGTCACTATAAATAGGAGACCTGAGATACTGAAATGAAGAAAAAAACTCTTGACTACACAACCTTACGAGCTCAACTTTTGTAAAACTACAATCACTCATACACATATTTCTTTAGAGAACAAGAGTCAGTATTTCTTAGTTTGGATATTGTGTAAATATTCATCTGATCTTAAACTGTCATATTCTCACACATAGTGAGTTAAGAAGATCAAACATTATATCTCTTTCGGTGTGTTTGATTCGCTAAAAAGGAGTCACAGGACATAACAGTACTGGACAAGTAGCTAAGTCACAGGACAACCTTTTGTACTGTACGTTGTTTGGTGGTTGATGCACAGCACAAGCAAAATAGTGTAAACTTTACGATAATACCCTTTCTACTGTTCAATGTTTGGTTTACATTAGGAAAGAACACCGAACAAGATTTTTGAAAATTTTGAAATTATTCTATTTATTATCATTCTTTAATATTATTTATAATTTATTAATAAAGTGATGTAATTTTAAAAATTATTTTAATCACTGATGAAATTCTTGCGTTCATAAGTATGGGGGAGGCACACTGCAAACCTCAATTTTTTGTGCTCATGACCACAAGCTGCTAGAATGATGCAAAAAATGAATTATCATGAAACAAAAAGTAGTGAAGCAGGAGAAAATAATGGCAGAGGAAAATCAAAGCAAAACAATGGCGTCTCGCATACGAGAGTGGAGAGAGAGTGCGGGAGAGAGAGAAGAGCTTTGGAAGCTGGAGAGGACGTTCAGAAGAAAATAGGCGTATAGGAAAAAAAACCAAATTGGTATGGAAATGAAAAGTCTGGAGAGAGAGGGATATGCGTGTCTTTTAATTATGTAGACACTGGACAAAATGTTGTACTGGGGTTTGGTGGGTTACAAATTTATGGGTATTTGTCCAGTCCCCCATCTATTGTTTTGTATTGTCCCATGGTCATTTTTTAAATCAAACACTGGACAATTATTTTTGTACTGTCCAGTCCCTAATTTTTTAGCGAATCAAACGCATCCTTTGATAGAGTTAGAGCCTGAAGAGGCTTGGTAAGAAAGAAATACTTGTAGCCTGGAGAGGTGTTGAATACTTGGCTGTAATCTATTTTGAAAATAGTGGAGAAAATCCTTCAAGTAGAAGGGGCTGGACGTAGCTCTTGGTTGGAAGAGAGTGAACCAGGATAAAAACATCTTGTGTGATTCTTCTATCTCTTAACTCTTACAGCTTTATTTGTTTCTTACTAACCGAGGGGTTTTGATATTGCTTTTGTTAAAGTCTTTTAAAAAAAGATCTTTGTCTTTGTGCTTGCTTCTGTTTCTAATCTCCTTGAGTGCAAAATTTGTTTTAAAGGTTGTTTTCGAAAATTATTAACAAACACAATTCAACCCCCCCCCCCCCCCCTTCTTCTTGTGTTTGCCTGTGTCAACTTCACATATGACATTAAAATGCGTATGGCTTCTATTCTAGCTACAGGTGCAAAGGTTTCAGTATAATCAATACCTTCTTGTTGGTTATAGCCTTGAGCTACTAACCTTGCCTTATTTCTGACAACTTTACCATCTTCATCCAATTTGTTTATGAAGACCCATCTTGTTCCAATAACAGATTTGTTTTTAGGCTTAGAGACAAGAGACCAAACATCATTCATCATTTCTAGTGAACTGGTTAAGTTCTTCTTGCATAGCAAGAATCTAGCTTTCATCCTCAAGAGCTTCTTCAATGCGTTTTGGCTCTAATTCTGATATAAAAGCCATATTGCTTGATTCTCTTAGTGTGGATCTGGTTCTTACTCCTTCGGAAGGATTTCCAATAATAAGATCCTTAGGACGATGAGTGTTTAACTTATAATCCTTTTTGAGATCATCATGAAGATCTTGACTTGTCTGCTGACTTGTCTGTTGACTCGTCTGCTGACTTGTCTGCTACACTTGTCTGTCGGGCTCAAGCATAGGTTCTGTCTTGGTCAGATCGGGTTGTTGACTTTCTGGCTTGTTTATATCATGACCTGCAAGATCAGCTTCTAGATCTTATAGTTCTTTATCAGTCTTTAATCCATCATTGAATTTAACATGAACAAATTCTTCAATAATACAGGTTCTTGAATTGTAAATTCTAAAAGCGTTAGACATTTCAGAATATCCTACAAAAATATCTTTATCTACCTTAGAATCAAACTTTCCAAGATTATCTCTGGTATTCAGAATAAAACATTCACATCCAAAAGCATAAAAATAAGATATGTTGGGACTTTTTCTTTTCCACAATTCATAAGGAGTCTTCTTAAGAAAAGGCCTAATAAGAATTCTGTTTTGTACATAGCAAGCAGCATTTACAGCTTCTGCCCATAAGTACTTAGGGAGATTATTTTCATTGAGCATAGATCTAGCCATCTCTTGCAGAGATCTGTTCTTTCTCTCAACCACTCCATTTTTCTGTGGAGTTCTAGGTGCAGAGAAATTGTGAGAGATCCCATTCTCCTCACAGAATTGTCTAAACTGCTCATTTTCAAATTCTCCCCCATGATCACTTCTAAGGGTAGAAATACAGAAACCATGCTCATTCTGTACTCTTTTACAGAATACTGAGAAAGCCTTAAAGGACTCATCCTTGTGGGTTAAGAAGAGTACCTATGTGTATCTAGAATAGTCATCAACTATGACAAATCCATATTTTCTTCCAGCCAAGCTGGCAGCACTAACTGGTCCAAACAGATCCATGTGTAACAATTGAAGAGGTCTAGAGGTTGATACTTGGTTTTTAGATTTGAAACTTGATATTATCTGTTTACCTCTAACATGCATCACACAAGACATCTTTCTTAAAACTAATATCAGGCGATCCTCTCACAAGATTATTCCTTTTTAATTCAGAAATTAGTTTCATACTAGCATGTCCTAGTTTCTTATGCCATGACCATCTCTCATCTTATTTAGACATCAGACGGGTTACACTTTGATCTGAGAGATCAGACAGTTCAATCTTATAAAGATTTTGTTGCCTTTTAGCTGAAAAGAGATTTTTGCCACAACAGTCTTTAACTATGCATACATCCTTGGTAAAGGAAACATCAAATCCACTATCACATAATTGACTTATGCTAAGCAAATTGTGTCTTATAAGAACATTAGATATAGAGGGAAAAGGGGGTTTACCACCAATAGTACCAATTCCTATAACTTTTCCTTTTCTCGGTTCCCTCCAAAGGCAACGCATCTTCCTTTCTTAAGTTGGAGGTCTAGGAACATAGACTTTTCTCCCGTCATATGATGCGAGCAACCACCGTCCCGTGAGTACCAGCGGTGGTGTTTTCTTTATCCCGTTGAGGACATCTGCAACAAAAATTATTTGATCTTTAGGTACCCATATTTTTTTGGGTCCTTTTTTGTTAGTTCTAGGAGTCTGTGAAGACTTTCTTCTCTTCTTATGGATACACTTAGACATAACATGTCTAGTTTTTCCACAGAAGTTACAGACGGGTGTAGATTTGGTTATAGTTGACTTAACAGATACTGTAGAAGCTTTAGTTGATACTTTATGATGTACCTGATGGACATAGCCAATACCTTCTTTGTTAAGAGAATGCCTCTGACTGCCAAGTAGCTTAGTCAGATTATCTCTACCATTAACAAATTTGGCAAGATCTGAAATGAGCTCTTCCACTTTTTGTTGAAGTTTTTCAACTTCTTTAGATGGTGATGTTTCACTTGAGATCTTAGCTTCATTAGACTTTGCAGTCTTCAGCTCACAGTTCTCTTTAGCCAGCTTCTCACACTCTTGAGATTTCTGTTTATGCTCACTGGTGAGCTTTACATACTCTCTCTTGAGGGATTTGAAGGCTTTAGATAAGCAGTTGGATTCCTCCAGTAACTCCTCATAGGCATCAAGTAATTCTTCATAGTCAGGATGTAACTCATCGTCTGAGTCAGTGTTGGCCATCAAACAGAGATTGGCTTCTTCCTCTGTTTCTTCATCAGAAGATGTTGACTCCAGATCCTCCCAAGTAGCCATCATTCCTTTCTTCTTCTTCTTGAAGAATTTCTTAAAAGGGGCCTTCTTGAGTTGAGGACATTCAGCCTTGATGTGACCAGGCTTCTTGCACTCAAGCAGACAATTGAACTTTTGTCTGTTGAAGTAGATTCTTTGAAGTTATTGTCCTTGTTGAACCTTCTAAATGGCTTATCCCTCTTAAACTTCTTTTTCTGTAGGAGAAGATTTATCTTCCTGGTCAGGAGAGACAACTCTTCATCACTCTCAGAATCCTCGTGTTCAGACAGGTCAGCATCACTGGATGACTTGTCTGCCTTTAGAGCCTTGGAAGCTTTTGCTGACTTTTGATCTGCTTTCAGAGCAATTGACTTGCCCTTCTTTGGTGCAACTTCATCTCCAAGTTCTTGCTCATGAACAGTAAGTGTTCCAAGAAGTTCATCCATAGTCAAGGTAGTGAGATCCTTGGCTTGAGAGATAGCGGTGACCAAAGGTCACCACTGTTTAGGTAGACTTCTCATAATCTTTCCAACCTTCTCAGCATTGGTGTAGACTTTGCCAAGAGATTTTAAAATGTTGACTATAGTTTGAAATATTCCTATCATTTGAGCAACATATTATCCTTCCTCCTTGACGAACAGTTCATACTTTCTGAGAAGTATGGCAATCTTTGACTCTTTGACTTTGGCTGTTCCTTCATGTGTGACAGCTAAAGTGTCCCATATCTCTTTGGTAGAGTCACAAGCACATACCTTCTCAAACTCCTCAGGACTGAGAGCACAAATGATGTTATATCTAGCTTTGTGGTTCAGCTCCCATTTTATCTTTTCTGCAGTAGTCCACTGAGCTTTTGGCTTGTCCGTGTCATCATCATTCTTGGGAATGAATGGACCATGTGTAATGACATCCCAGAGATCAGAGTTTGTAGAATGAATGAACCATTGAAATCTATCCTTCCAATAGTACGTTGTATTTTTCTCCATTGAAGTAATGAGGTCTGGTTAGGGAAGCTCCTTCAGTCTGGTGACTTCCACTTGAACTAGCTCCAACAGTCATGTCTATTCTCCAGGACCTTTTGCCTCGCACTGTTAGATGCTAAACCCAGAGGCTGAGCTCTGATACCAACTAAAATAGACAACTATAAACACGAGAAGGGGGGTTGAATTGTGTTTATAAGAATTTAAACAAAGTTGAAATCTTTTTCGCACACAAGCTTGGTTCAGACGAGTGGAAGGATACAGGACAGACAGGTGACCTATCTAATGAAATTTTAACAAAGACTAAGACAAACACACCACTTGATAAACGGATAAGAAAACTAAAGAGTTTGTAAGGAAAGAGAGATTTACACAGTTATTTATCCTAGTTCACTCTTCAAAGCAAAGACCTACGTCCAGTCCTTTTCAGTACCAAGATTTATCCACTATAACTGATCAGGTTACACACTCCAAGTATTGTTTGAACACCTAGCCTCTTTAGGCTCCAAGACAAGTATTCTTTGCACACCTAGCCTCTTCAGGCTCCAAGACAAGTTTTGAGAAATGTGGTTTGTAATAAATACAACTTCAGACAGACAGATCTTTCACTAACACTCAGAGTGGTTTAAATGTAAAGCTTATGAAAGTCTGTGTAATAACTTCAAATGATCGAAGATTAAAGAATGAAGAAATTAATGCGTAGAGAAATGGCTTTTTAATGTTATGATTATTCTCTATATTCATCTTCAATGACTTCTGTAATTATAGTCTTCAAGCATTTAAGATCCGTTAGAGACATTCCCTCAGATGTTGGCTTTAAGCAAAACTTCATTAAATGCAATAGAGTCGTTCTGGGTAGCCATTAATGCAATAGGAACGTTGGTTGTACTATAACTTGAAGGATCATGGCTTTATGCATCGTGAAACAGCCATATCAGAGTTGTGCAGAGAGCTTTTTGTACTTTGCTGAGTACAATTCCCTTTTCATGTAAGGACCAGAGGTACCAGGGAATAAAGCATGTTGGAAGCATTCTTTAACTGGTCTTTGGTTCTGGTATCCGAGGTTGCTTGAGAGAGTAACTTCTGACTTTTCTTGATAAGCGCGAGACTGAGTAGGAGAGAAGGCTTCAAGTATCTTTTTGATAGGATAGCTCACAAAAGCTTATTAGGTCCTTGGTTCTTCAACGAGTAACCTCAGACAAGTGTAGAAACTCGTGGAGAGACAGGTTGAAAACGTCTCTTGAAAGAAGTCAATAATCCTAGTCAGCAGACAGGTTGACTTTCGCTTATCTAGACAGGTAGTCACTAATATGAGCAGACAGATGATTTTTACTATTTTTAATCTGCACACTAGATAGACAGGTTAGCAACCAGTATGAAGGTTAATTAAATCATTAACCAATGTTTAATTCTCATCAAAACTTAGGGAAATGCACATCAGACATTTTAGAGACTTAACACAAGATACCATTCCTATCCATGGGTCCTCAAGCAATCCTACAAAGCATGTTTAGATCTTAGGTACCCAATCTTGATTGGGTCCTTGAATATTAGTCTTGGGTACCATATTTTTTGGAACCCACATCATCTTGGCCTTCTCAAGACCAATTCTTTTAACATAGCTTCTTGGAGAAATATGACCATGTTTACAACAATAATGACATGTTACTTTATTTCTAGCAAGTTCTATAGATTCCTCATGTAATTCTTCAAAGGCTAATTGCAATTCATCATAATTGAAAGATAATGCATATTCATCATCACTTACCTTTTGGTCATCCTTTTGACTTGCCATCAAGCAAAGGTTGGAGACTTCATCTTTCTTGCTCTCATCACTTGATGAACTAAGGTTGTTATCCTCCCATGCTATATATGCCCTTATCCCCTTCTTTTCCTTCTTAGGCCTCTTGTCACCTTTATATTTCTTTTGGAGAGTAGGACATTCGAATTTGATGTGCCTGGGCTTTCCACATTCGTAGCATAGAGGTGTTGATGATGGTGCATCTTTCTTGGTAGGTTTCTTGGAATTGTTGAATCTCTTCCACTTATTTTTATTCTTGAGAAACTTCCCAAATCTCCTTACTAGTAGATTGATTTGTTCATCTTCCTTGTCATCTTCACTAGAATCATTGCTTTCTTTATCACTTTCATCTCTCTTGGAGGAAGAAGCCATAAGTGATATTCTTTTGCCCTTTTTATCCACTTCTTCATTCTCCTTGAGCCTTGTTAGCTCCAATTCGTGCTCCTTGAGCTTTCCAAACAATGTTGCTAGAGACATGGTTGAAAGATAGACTCCATGATGGCCGTTACCTTTGGTTGCCATTCTCTACTAAGACACCTAAGTACCTTAGTCACAAGATCTTCATTAGAGAAAGTTTTCTCAAATGAAAGCAATTGATTTACAATGACTTGAAAACGATTTTGAACCTCATTGATAGATTCATTATGATTCATTCTAAATAATTCATATTGATGCATCAAGGTGTTAATCTTAGATCTAATAACCTCACTAGTTCCTTCATTGGTCACTTGTAAAGTATCCCAAATCTCTTTTGCATTCTTGCAATTTGAGATTCGAAAGAACTCATCAATTGATAAAGAGGTGGTGAGGATATCCTTAGCTTCAAAGTCTAGTTGGACTTTTTGCTTCTCTTCTTTTATCCATAGATTTTTGGGTTTGTCTTTCTCTTCATTTCCAACACCATGTTTGGGAATGAAGGGACCACTTTCAATAATTTCCCACAAATCTATGTCAATACCCTCAATGAAAATTTTCATTCTTGCTTTCCAATAACAATAGCCCTCACCATCAAAAATAGGAGGAGAAGTGATAGAAATGTGTTTATGTTTCCTACTTGATTCAAGTGCCATTTTTGAAAATAATCTTAAAAGCTATTAAGCCTTATTTAAGACCTTAGCTCTAGATACCAATTGTTAATCAATATGTGATAAGCCTCTGGCTCGACTAGTTTTGTACTAGTAAGACCATGGCTTTTGCACTAATTACTCGAGTTTCAATCTCGTTTTAGCCCAAATTTGGATTTAATTGTCCTCAAGCAACATTTTGAGTTTCTTAAGTAGTTTAGGACATTTTAGTTAATTTTTGAGTAAAATAAAGCATTCACTGCTATTTCATATTTTCAGGTTAATAAGAAAAGCAGTTCTGGGAATATTCGCCCCGCGAGAGGCTACTCGCCTCGCGAGCCTGAAGGCCTGACTGTGCCAGAAATGTCATCCTCTCTGTCTCGCCCCGCGAATCACTGTCTCGCCTCGCGAGAAATCCAAACACTGAAGACCTATTCATAAGATTCGCCTCGCGAGCGGGCACAGATTCTGAAGGTTATAAATTGTTGTTTTAGGGCAGATTGCAGGGACTTCTTGACGACTTCTTCTTTTCCTTTTAGATTGGACGGCTACGAATTCGTTCCTAGGGTTTTCATGTTGTATTTGATGGAGAACTAATTCCCTTGGATTAATCTGCTGTAATCGGTTTCCATTGCCACTTGAGGTTCTGTAATTCCCAATCTTATTGCTATTCTCTTTCAATACTATGCTATATGTTCTGTTTGCTTAATTCAAGATTGTATAGAATGAGTATTGATTTGTTTCGATGATTCTATGTTCCTATACATAATCCTGTTTGCTTAATTCGCATGTGGTCAATCGTGTTTGTTTAATTCACGAGAGCTTCACCCCGTTTGCTTAATTCGGGAATTAGGGACATATATCTCGTAGTGTCAATTTCGCTTGTTAATTGTTGCTACAATCGAAAAGGGATTAGAATCCGCTTAGGGCTTGGAATTTATATGAACCGATGATAGTGGGAAACCGAGAACAGTAGATTAATCATTTTAATTATTGATAATCATTTATTTCTTAATTGCATTGTTTTCCTTAATTGATAATCATTTTTTTGTTAATAATAATCTAAGAGTCCTTGTGATACGATACCCGAGTTGTCGCACCCTAACTGCTGTTTTTAAACCACTCGTTCTTTTTGACCCGTGTGCGACAGCGTGTCAATATGACACCTCAAGAGGGGGTGAATTGAGGAAAAGTCTATGTATAATATTTTCTGTGATGTGCCTACTATCGAGCCCGGTAGTATGTGGAAGGATATCTGGAAGTGGAATGGTCCTCAGAGGCTTAAGATTCACATGTGGAAAGTTGACCATGGTCGTCTCTTGACTAATTCTCGTCGTAGTGCTTAGACCCATGGCTCTCCAGATTGCGGGTTTTGTGTTGGCACCCCTGAGACATCCCTCCATGTGCTTAGGGACTGCCCTAGGGCTACTCAGGTTTGGATTCCATTAGTCCATTCTTCCAAAACTGGTTATTTTTTCTCTGCTTCTCTTCATGAGTGGATCGTTATGAATCTTAAAGGTAATATAGGGTTGTGTGATCAGAGAGATTGGGCAACTATTTTCATGGTAGGGTGCTCGCTGTTATGGACTTGGAGGGATAGGTTAATATTTGGTCCTGATTTCTCACTTCCAGCTATTCCTCACATGGCAGTTTTGTCGTCGGCAAACTCGTATTATGACATGAGCCTTCATTGCATGAAGTTGAATTCTGGTCTTCCAGCCAGGACTTTAATTCACGTTAGATGGAACTTTCCCTCAGATGGTTGGCACAAGCGTAATGCAGATGGTGCATCCAAAGGTAATCCATGGGATGCAGGGTGTGGTGGTATTATTCGTAATGATAGAGGCCAATGAGTGCATGGGTTTGGTTTGCATAGAGGCCATTGCACTGCTTTTGTGGTTGAGCTTTGGGGTGTTTATCGTGGCATTCTATTAGCTTGGGATTTGGGCATTCGTAAACTTTTAGTGGAATATGACTCTATGGCTCTTATTGAGGCAGTTAATGTGCAGAAGGATGGAAGACCATGCAACAGAATATTAAGCCGTATCAAAGAGTGGAAGCAGAAAGATTGGCAGATTTCCTTTTGCCATACTTACAGGGAGGCAAACAAATGTGCAGACTGGATAGCTAACTGGAGTTTGCTTCAACCTATTGGGTTTCATGCTTTGTTGGAGCCTCCTGAGGATATGTCGTATTTAGTTTTTTCTGATTTTTCTGGGGCTTCTATACCCTATGATGGTTTTGTAGTTTAGTTTGTTTGTGTTTCGGGCTTTTGCCCCTTTGATTACCAAAATAATAAATTTAATTGCATGTTCTGATTGATACACCTGATACAAAATCAATTGCACAATTGTCAATATTAACATTCTATTTGCAGACATAAATTTGCATTTGATGTCAATGTTCCAATATCCCAAATGGTTAGCAATTGACATTTGCTAAATGACATCGAGGAGTATTTTTTATTCTCATACTCCAATGGAAAAATTAAATCGATTGATTATAAATTTTATTTATTAGCACTTGGTGCTAAATACAAGACAATAGAACAAGAAAAGAAATTTTCAAAACACATACCTTGGACAATTGTATTATGTAATTTTTATTATTATTTTTATATTTATTTTATTTTTTGCTTTGCTAAATTTAGGGCGAGGGGATGATGCCCCAGTCCCTTCGGGCTTTGAGACTATGAGCACTTATAAAAAGGTTTATATTTAACTCATCCCAAAGAGACTAATGAAGGCTAGAACCTACAACCATGTCAGATACAAGACTCTGTCATGTTCCACTAAACCAATCCCTTGGGGTTTAATTTTTAATTATTATTAGTCTTCACTTGATGGACTTTTTGATGTCAATGTTCCAATATCCCAAATGGTTAGCAATTGACATTTGCTAAATGACATCGAGGAGTATTTTTTATTCTCATACTCCAATGGAAAAATTAAATCGATTGATTATAAATTTTATTTATTAGCACTTGGTGCTAAATACAAGACAATAGAACAAGAAAAGAAATTTTCAAAACACATACCTTGGACAATTGTATTATGTAATTTTTATTATTATTTTTATATTTATTTTATTTTTTGCTTTGCTAAATTTAGGGCGAGGGGATGATGCCCCAGTCCCTTCGGGCTTTGAGACTATGAGCACTTATAAAAAGGTTTATATTTAACTCATCCCAAAGAGACTAATGAAGGCTAGAACCTACAACCATGTCAGATACAAGACTCTGTCATGTTCCACTATACCAATCCCTTGGGATTTAATTTTTAATTATTATTAGTCTTCACTTGATGGACTTTTTGATGTCAATGTTCCAATATCCCAAATGGTTAGCAATTGACATTTGCTAAATGACATCGAGGAGTATTTTTTATTCTCGTACTCCAATGGAAAAATTAAATCGATTGATTATAAATTTTATTTAGTGCTAAATACAAGACAATAGAACAAGAAAAGAAATTTTCAAAACACGTACATACCTTGGACAATTGTATTATGTAATTTTTATTATTATTTTTATATTTATTTTATTTTTTGCTTTGCTAAATTTAGGGCGAGGGGATGATGTCCCAGTCCCTTCGGGCTTTGAGACTATGAGCACTTATAAAAAGGTTTATATTTAACTCATCCCAAAGAGACTAATGAAGGCTAGAACCTACAACCATGTCAGATACAAGACTCTGTCATATTCCACTAGATCAATCCCTTGGGGTTTAATTTTTAATTATTATTAGTCTTCACTTGATGGACTTTTTTTAAATTGGGAAAATATGTTATTTTAATTTTTAATGTGAGGGATCAACTTGTCATCAGCTTGCAATTTCACAGACCAAATTATTGGGAAAAACCCGCGTCCCACATCGGCTGAGATAATGTCAAATAAGAGCTTATAAGTAGTGAGCTGAGAATCACATCATCCTATGAGCTAGCCTTTGAGATGGAGTTAGACTCAAATTCTAATATGATATCAGAGTTATCTTAGATCCATTATTGATCACCCACTATATTATCCACGCATCAAATCCAACAAGCAGTGTATAATCCTCTTGTAGGAGGTAACTTAACTTTTGAGAATGATTTGGACTCGAAATCTAATACAAACCGGTGTTTCATTAATTTATTTCTCAGACCAAATAAAGAATTAACCATTTTCTTATATTCTTTTTCACATCAACCCCTCTTGGGTCAACTTACGCCATAGCTCCAGCAGGTTCCTAGCTTGTTCAAGAATGACTTTACGAGTCTTTCACACATGGATAGCTTAAAATAATAATAATAATAATATGTTCTTTTCTAGAGAGTTGAAAATAAAACCAAAAAAGGCGGAAGTAAGAGGAAATTGCAGCATAGACCCCCGATTACTTTAGGATGAGGTCATCGTATTCTTCTTCGTCTTCATGCTATTCATGTTAATGAGACCACAAGTGAATGCGAGGTTGAGGAATGGCTATAACCAATACTACAGGGTTCGAGCCACAATTGGCAGCGGAAAAAGCGGTGTGGGCGATTGGGTCAGGGTATGATGTGTGCAGTAGGGACATTCGTTTATCTGGTTGCAAGTCTAAGCTAGCGGATTTTGATTTGAATCAGACGAGGGAGCTTGTGTTCCCCGGCGGAATTGTTGTTCCGAACGTTCCCACCACCATCAAGTGCCACCAGGGCGAGCGATTCAGGAATTCCTCCGGGGTCCTATCCTTTGAACAGGTATCAAAAGTTTACTCATTTCTTGGAGTATTTGCGGTAAAAGATAAAAGAAGTTTCCATGACAACAAAATAAACAGTAGCAACACACTCTTTTTAATATTCTTTTCAAGATAGCTCTTGGTTATTGGATAGTTGTTTCAACACACTTACGTGATGTTTTCTGTAGTTTCCGGTGGACATGGATAGTTCTTATTCGAGAGTAAATAACATTATTATGCGTGACACTCTAATACTCTATTTGTATGTTCTGTTTAAAATAAAAACGAAATAAGTGGAGATTAGGGGTGTTCATCAACCGATCCAAACCGATTCAAACCGTAAAAACCGAATCGAAAAAACCGAAAACCGAAAAAACCGCAATTTTTTATTATATTGGATCGGATTTTGGATCCTATAGTGAAATCCAATCCAATCCAAACCGATCTATTATATACATATACTATTATTTTTGAAATTATAATATTACTCATACTTAAACATTATTCTTCATACTTTTATGTCCCTCATTCTCTTTAATATTTTTGTTGGAATGACATATATAAGGCTATTTAGAATAAATATTAATGTCTTGAAGTTATATTTTAATAAAAGTTTTGATGCATAGCATATATATAATTGATTGAGTAATCATGAAAAATAGGAAAACAATTAAGTAAATTTGAAAAATAATTAGCTACAATTTATTTGTAGCCGATTCAAGTAAAAAAATAGGATAAGTGAGAGTAGATATAGAATTAATATAAAAGAACGTGTTAAAAAATATCAATAATTTTGTTCTTCTCAAACTCCCAAATTAAAACGAAGATTATCTTTTATCCACTATTAAATAAGTAGAAATGACACTTGACATTAGAAAAAAAATAAAGTATGACAAAAACCGAATTATCCAATCCAATCCAAACCACATTTGATTGGATTGGATCGGATCTGATTTTTTTAAGGAAACAAACCGATCCAATCCAAAACGCACGATTTTTTCATCATTGGATCGAATGCTTTTTAGCTCAAAACCGATCCAATCTAATCCGCGAACACTCCTAGAGGAGATGAATTAAAATGGGAAGGGAAGAAAGAGAATAAAGTTAACCTTTCCCTTATTTGATATTTATAAAAGAGAACGGTCGTTATCCTATATAGAAGTTACTTATAAAGGAACAGAACAAAGTGTAAAATGTTTTAGGCTACAAAAGTTTATTCATTCACATTCTACTCCAATTTTGGAAAACAAAAATTAGACATTTATCAAAGAGTAATGTTATTTGTATACCTGGATTCTAGACATATGGGCTACACCTGCGACATCTGGTTAATGGTGTACAAATTCTTGGTTAATTGAATTCAGTAGATGGTTAACGACGAATTTCTTGTACCCACTAACCAAGTTTAAGACACCATTAACCACGATTGTGAACGGATATAATGGTTCACAATTCATCGTTAGTCATCTAGTGCACTGAATTAATGAATTTGTACACCATTAACCAGGTGTCGTCCGGGCTTTTTAAACTCCTACAGGAAAGATTATTATCCTTCTCCTATTCCCTTTCTGTTCGCATCATGCCTCACTTGCCTGTCATCTGGATTCTGGACACTGCAAGTCTTTACAACAACTCAACTCGAGTGTGATATGGATAGCAAAGTTTCATCTTCTATTAACTCAATTTGTATTGATACAGATGTCTGAGCAGTTTAATCAAGAATTATCTTTAACGGGGAAGATCCCATGTGGCCTATTCAATGCCATGTTTGATATAGGAAACGGTTTGACGAAAGATGCAGCTATGACTAAAAGCCTTGCTTTTGATGGTTGGTTCATAACGTTGTATCATGTTGAGTTAGATAGAACCCACATTACTATTTCCAAAGATGTTATAAAAGAAGTACCCACTTCATGGAACCCTGCTGCCCTTGCTGAGTAAGTATAATTGTGCTTGTTGCCCCTCCCCAATTGTCTACTGTTTTTACATGTGTACTGGCTATAAAACTTATTACGGTTTAAGAAATTGAATATGTTTATGTGAAGGTATTTGGCAGCCACACTTACTAGCTGGTGTAATTTGAAAATTAAAAGGACAACTTAGGTAAAGTTTTTTAGGTGCTTGTGGTGTTGTTTATTAGTGAAAATATAACAGATGTCTTACTTTTTAGTCACCTCATTAATTAATGAGTTGTAAGAAAATAATACATATGCTATATTTTTATTGGTGAGTAGCACCACCTGCACCTAATAACTTTACCTAAACTAAAAATCCTAAAAGAATTTTCTGAATGGCAATGGCACATAGATGACTGAATGAAAACCTGATGAAATTGACTTCCATGTAAATTGCTGACAAATTGACTATAAGATATAAGATTTTAAATTGTTAAATGTAGGGAAAACAAATAATAAACTTGTGAAAACATATCTAACTGTATAGGTTATTAGTTATAGTGACCTTTTACAGTATGGGGGTTTTATGGAAGAACACTGATTTATAATGCATTCATTTGCTAACATGAATTCTTTTGTTGAGACCTTTGTTTTCTTGGTTTCCTTTTTCTTTTTTCTTTTTTTATTTTTGTAGATTTTCATGTACTTTGCCATTTTGGATGGATAGATGCCTTTTGGGTTTATTATGTTAAATTCCTTCAATGTTACTAAGAGACCTAGTTTAACTGATATAAAGAGATGTAGAATATATTTTTTTGGTAAAATTGGAAGGACAGGTACCCTGTACCCACAACACTACTGGGAAGGGTGCTATTGGCATATGCCTGGGAGGAGCAGGCAAAGGCCCAACCTAGAGGATTACCTTTGGATACTTGTAGCAAACTGCTTTCCCATACAAGGCTACTCAACTAGTCCTTGGATTAGGGGATCTCTCTAGGGAGGGTTGCCCACCAAAAATGGGATTTAAATTGTTTGGGGGTGCTTGAACACATACCAATGGGAAAAGCAAAATTTGGGATCGGGACCTACACCACTCATACCAACTCTCTTCGGCAAAGAAATATTAGAATCTATTATCTCCTAGATGAAGTTATTTTCACTCAATCCTCTTCAATATATTTTACAAATCACTAATCTTCAATTAAAATCCCAGATGAAGTTTTTAATTGTATTTGCACCTGATTGAATAGCCTCATGTAGTGCCGTCTTTCTTTGATAAGTATAATATCTTGCCTTGGACCTGAATGGCGCACTAACCGAAACATGATTCTTCAGGTTCATTAAGAAATATGGTACTCATATTGTTGTTGGGGTGAAAATGGGAGGTAAGGATGTGGTTCACATCAAGCAGTTAAAAGATTCAGATCTTCGCCCCGATGAAGTGGAGAAATTGCTTCAACAAGTTGCTGATGAGAGGTTTTCTGAAGATTTAAATAGATGTTCTAATGGCAATTCTTCTGAAATATCAGGAAGACAAGAGGTACAGAGGATCAAATACATCATCCTCATTTTTTAACTTTCTCCATCAACGGCTGCATTTAATATGGAAAAAGATGCCATAGTTGCCATTTCATTTCTTGCTCGAGAATCAACACACAAACATGAGAAAGTAAGGATTAGGATTTTAAAGAGTCTATTTAGTAGTCCATCTTAATCTAACTTTGACGTATGAGCTGAGCTTTGTCATTGCCATCTTGCACACATATTGTTGTGCTATTACCTTCAACAAATACAGCTAGCCAGTAGATTTTTTTTTTATGATACAAAGGTGGCAAAGATTGTTTTTTATTTCTCTGAGTAAATTGCCACTTACAAAGTTAGGCCTCATACATCTGGTGATCCAACCAACATGCATATGTTAAGGATTCAATTTTCGAGTACTTTAATTTACAGGAAAATAAACCCTTAGCAGGGGCATTAGCAGGTCTACATTTTTCCGATCCAATTTCATCAAGAAGATGAGACATGCTTTCTCTAAGAGTTGATCTGATGTAGACACCTTTATCAGATCAAGAAACTTCAATTCCTTTGGAAGTAAAGTAATGCTTCTTGCTCACATCCTTGTTATGAAATTCTTCAGCTAGATGTCCATCACTGATCTATTAGAGAATTTGGTTTTTGTCTCAACTATGTCATCGAGATAGCCAATTAGGGCTGTAATCTGGCCTTACACTGTTTGAAGAACTAAGTGTGGTGAGCATTCCTCTGGAAATAGTCATATGCCCTCATCAAAGCCTTAATAAATCTATCATGCCAAGCTTTAGGCAGCTGTTTCAAACCATAAAATGCTTTCTTTAATTTGCAAATTTTTTCTCTGTCATCTTCCACCAGAAGCTTGGTGTAATCTCCATATAAGCATTTTTTGCATTTAGTTATAGATCTTATCCAAAATTTGCTGCACCTGATAAAACATTACTGACATCAACTGTGTAAGGATGTTGATTTTTCTTATACCATGTGTCATGCTCTGATACCAAGTTGAAAAGTCAAAAGAGAATAATTTAGTTAGAGGAGTCATTGGGCATCACACGAGAGAAATTGAGGAAAGGAACCAGAAGCTGTAGGTTTTCAGCTTATTTTGACAATGGCCTAGATTGTGTGTTTTATTATTTTGTAGAGCTTGCATAACAAGAATATTTTTTATTTATTGCTATATTTACCAAAATTAGCCCTTAAGTACAATCACTCAGTAGAAATAGTTGGAGATGCCTATAAATGTTTTTTCTTTGTTTTTTCTTTGTTTTTTCATACCTGTTTTATAAAGTTGCTTCCATATACAGGATTGGGACCCGATTTAAATTTCTTCATTTTGGTTTTTAATGTGAATCTTGATATATATTTTGTCTTCTGTCATCTTTATCTTTATCTGTTTACTTCTACTTGTTTATTTATTTATTCCTTAGCTCTTGATGCTTGTAATAATAAAATTATGAATTTAAGCAGTTCAATTACCAATTTTTTTTTCTTTTGGTGGCAAAAGGGGGAACTTAAGTAGATAATTTCTTCTTAAGTGGTTGCTGATTATAAAAGTGCAATCAATTTGTAAGATTGTGTGTATCAAAGTTTTCATGTTATTGATGATTTATGAAAAGGTTAAGATCGTACTAGAGGGACAAAAGTTTATATTGAACAATCACTCACCTTTTGGTTTAAACAGTAATGCGATTCAACAATATCTGACTGTACAAACATTGAGGAAATCTGAAATGTTTCATTTGTTAAAATATATTTATAATCATCTTTGCATGATGATCAGGATGTGCCCTGGGATGTGAGTATAACTCTCGCTGCTTCTGGCCTACCATTAGTAAAAAATCTATCCAATAAAGAGGTTAGTATTTATGGCAGTTGTCATTCTTCATCTGCACAACGTAATTACCATGCATCTGACACTTTTTGTACTTTGGTTATTTAATTTTCTATACTCACAGGATATCATAAGCATTTCAGTTCGTAGGGGAGGTATTGTTGGTATTGGCCAACACCATAATCAGTGGAAATCAACCTTATCACAATCACCTACAGTCGTATCAATGTCATTTGTGCCTATCACGTCACTGCTGAATTCTGTTCCAGGCCATGGATTTCTAACCCATGCAGTGAATATATATCTTAGATGTGAGTAAGAATTTTTTCTCTGAGGTGAATTACGTCTCTCTCTCTAGTGATTTATTGGCACTTTTCAATTTAGGTTGATAATGTTGTTGCTTGAAGTTACAGTAGTTTATCTTCTGAGCATTACAAGGAATCCTAGGCATTGAAACTAGTCTTGCCTAACAAGAAAATCAGGTATCTAATTGTCCTGAAGTCATTTGAACCTGTGACACTTGTTTACGGCATAGTTATTAGGTCCTCTCTTTAACTCTACGTACCGCGTACTGAATTCATCGTACCGCGTATTGTTTACTGAGTTCACCTTAAAAAGTCTTATAATAATAACAATGTAAAAAGTGACGAACCGCGTACCAAATGACCTGTGTGTACCGCATACCCACCCGGTAACTATGGTTTAGGGTGTACTTGGTAGGAGATATGGAAAATAGAAGGGGTTTGAACACAGATGGAAAGGCTTTGATTTTCAATTAGAGTTTACACTCTTGTTGCATTTTCGTCCCATATTTGAGATGGAAGTTTATCAAAAGGATGGAATGCAAATTCGGAAAGAGTTTTTTAACAACTCAAACCACACACCATCGCTGATGTCATTTTGATGGGAGTTTACCTTTTGTTGTATTGAGTGAAATGTGGAGAAATAAAAAGATAAACACAAGTCTATAGAGTATGTTTATACACTGTTGGTATTCATAATAAATGTACAAGTAATAGTACTGATGCAAATTTTGGCCTGTCTTTTTTCATTCCTTCCTCCTTATTGTGTTAACCAAAAAGCATATAACGATTTTACTGCTTGATTGCACCTGGATTGGACCACGCCCAATCTGTCCAAGACTCGGTGACTCCCAGTCCAATTATGTTGGGCCGAGCTCTACGGACCCTAGCTTGATGTTCGAGTTCATTGCAACGAGGATCGACTCATAGCACTATGGATCGAATACTTGGGATGAAAGATGTGCCAGGCAGCCCAACAAGTGAGAAGGAGGAGTGCGGTCCAGGTAGGGAAGGCTAACAGAGGTTCCTAGTGCATGAACAATTGTCTTACCAAAAAAGCATATAACGATTTTACTGCTTGATTGCACCTGGATTGGACCAGGTCCAATCTGTCCAAGACTCAGTGACTCCCAGTCCAATTATGTTGGGCCGAGCAATACCGACCCTAGCTTGATGTTCGAGTTCATTGCAACGAGGATCGACTCAGAGCACTATGGACCGAATACTTGGGATGAAAGATGTGCCAGGCAGCCCAACATGTTCGAAGGAGGAGTGCGGCCCAGGTAGGGAAGGCTAACAGAGGCTCCTAGTGCATGAACAAGAGAATATTTTGGAAGCGAGTCTTAGAATTTGGGTTTGGGCCTAACTCAACCCCAAAAGCTAGCTTGTAAGGTGAGGGTTGCCCCTTACTTATAAGTACTCTTCTTATACACCCCCTCAGGCCTAGGACTCGACATATGGAACGTGAAGTTTACAGGACTGGACATTTGCGGGTGGCCCAACGGATCTAGGATAGGCTCTGATACCATCTTAAAATTTGGGTTTGGGCCTAACTCAACCCCAAAAGCTAGCTTGTAAGATGAGGGCTGCCCCTTACTTATAAGCACTCTTCAGGCCATATCACTATCTAATGTGGGACTCCAACAGGGAGAAACACACACGAAAAGGGAGGGGTGCTCTCGCGTAGAAGATGTAACCAAATCCACCCACGCCCACGATTCTCGCTAACAAAAACGGGCCCACTAGAAGTAACGGATTTAGGCACACCAGAGTACCGGACCCAAGTCGAAGGCTATATAAGCACCATCAGGATTCCGTAGAAGGCGGACTACTACCGCCTTGATCACCTGTACTCACACACATCCTAGAACACCCCGTCACGGCTGACCAGAACACTACTCATTTTCAACCCCTGCATTTTCAATTCTATTTTAATTCCCATCAAGTACCACAAACTGTACTTATAATTGCCAATACGTACATAGAATTTTATTGCTTACTTATCATGGGTAATACTTTTCTGTGATATTCATTTAGTTGACCTGAAACATTAAGATCAAAGTTTAATTCATCACCAAGTTGTATAGTTTACAGAGTCTCGTGGGAAAGGCTCTATTAAAGATTATATAGAGCACTTTGGATTATGTGGGTGCAGGGAGGATTTGTTGTAGGCTTAAATATGATTTTGGATACTGAAGTTCATTTTCATAAGCATATACATCTATGAAAGCAAAATCATTATATAAGATAATTATACTCTTAACTTATTCATGAAGTGAAATATCGTTTCTTATCTGGTCTGGGTGCCTAACTGTCAATTGAATCATGTAACATGCAGATAAACCCCCAATAGAGGAACTTCATGCATTCCTAGAATTTCAGGTGCTTCGGCAATGGGCTCCAAGTTATGATCTACCTCTTGCATTTGGTACCAGGCATAGAAGAAAAATGTCTCCAGCACTGCGTTTCACATTCATGGGACACAAGCTTTATGTTAATACAGTGCAGGTAATTCGATTTTGCAGTAATAAGTGAGAGTAATGCATAAACTGCCGTTAAAACAAATGTCAGCATCATATACTTTTTTCCCCTCCTAAGATGGTTTATGGCATACTTAGTCTGTTTTCACAAGAGGGAAAGGAAGAGAATGGATTTGATAGAAGGGATATAAATGAAGGGAAGGGTATGACTATTAGAGCTTGCTTTAAGTTTATTTAGGGTAACTGGAAGGAAGTGATGTACCATTCTCTTATATGGCTTTGACAATGAAAATGAATGAAATAAATGTTAGCAAGATACTGAATAGTAGGGCTTATAGGACATAAATAGGATCTAGTACAATGTCCTCCTTTTTTTTCAAAGTGAATACATTGTTATCAAGTCCCTGTAGTCAAGAATTTGGATATTTAACAATGCCCTTGCATTGTTATATTGTGGCTTAAAACTTGCAATTTACAGGTTGACTCTGGACGGCGGCCTGTAACAGGTGTTCGCTTGTTTTTGGAAGGCAGAAACAGTGACCACCTAGGAATTCATCTTCAGCATCTTTCCAATCTTCCCAGTAACTTTCAAATCTTGGACCATACTTGTCATGAGTGTATTGATGAACCAGTTGACAAAGCCTACATTGAACCTGTGAAGTGGAGAATGTTTTCACATGTATGCACTGCCCCAGTAGAGTGTGATAGTTCCCATGTTGATGAGTCCACGTCATGCATTGTGACAAAGGCATGGTTTGAGGTCAGGCTTATAAAAATGAAGAAAGTTCTTTTCCTGAGGCTTGGATATTTAACGGTAGCATCATCAACAATTCGCAGATCAGAATGGGAGGGTACTTCATCCACATCTCAAAAATCAGGATTCTTTTCAGCATTGTGGAGCACGGGCCTTAGCAAAAAATTGCACCCACCTGTGATTGAGACTGAGAAGTCACCAAAAGAGGATACAAATTTAGCAGTAGCTGCAGCAGCTTATAATAGTAATTCTAACACAGATGTACCTGTACCAATAAAGGCTCCTAAAATGTTGAGGTTTATAGACACAAAGGAAATTGTCAGGGGTCCAGGTAACTTTCCTGGATATTGGGTGGTCACTGGAGCCAAGCTGTGCCTAGAGGGTGGCAAAATCTCCATCAAGGCCAAGTATTCATTGCTAATGTGAGAAGGCAAACACGTATATGATTTGCTCAAAATCAGCTGTGATATAATTGAATTCGTACGCCCCATTGCTTTTTTTTTTTGGTGGATGAAATTTAGGGTGAGAGGATTGTGACCCAGTCCAAGGTAGGAAAAACTTTCGGGCTCTATGAGCACTTATAAAGGGATTTACATTTACCTCATCCCAAAGAGACTAGTGGGGGCTCGAATCTGCAACATGTCAGATGCGAGACCTTGTCGTGCTCCACTAGATCAACTTCTTGGGGTTCGTACGCCCCATTGCTAATATATAAGCTTACATGGAACTTTATCAGCATTCTTTTTATTCTTTTAGGACATACAAAATAGAAGGATTAATTTTGTACACGTCTAAATTAGACTTTTGATCATTTATCTTATTTTTTTGGATTCGTTTCATCCCCTATCTATAAAAGAAATTCATTTTAATCCTCTAACTATGAAACACTAGTCAAAGTTATCCTTTCCATCACCCGATGTTAGCAATACAGTTAATTTTAGCATACATGGCTGTTAAGTGGTGATCTAGACAGTTGAGTTGGCATGTCCTCCATGTGGTAGTATATGTTGGAGCAACATGAGAGGACCAAATTGAATCCACATAAAAAGATAGAGGGCTCTATCGGATTTTTAATGCTTCTTCCTCAATGTGTCTTCTTCCCCAAGAGTTGCAAGCAGCCATGGTTGATCATTCTCCAACCCGGTGACTAGTGCAGCATGAAGGAGCTCAAATCTTGTCGATCGTGTGGCAGTTGCTTGACGAAATGTGGTGGAGCATGGTGACTTTGGGTGAAATGGATTTGAAACAGAAATGGGAGAAAACTGGAATAAGGAAGAGAAGATATGTTGTGAGGATGAATGGAGAAATGGAAGGAGAGGGTGGTTTTTGCTAAGGAAAGCTCTTCCCATATTCTCTTCCTAGAAATCCAACGAAAAGGGGTTTCATGGTGATTTTTCGGGTGAGTTTTAGTTGCTGGTTGATAGAGAAAATGAGTTTCAAGTGAGTTTCAGGTGATCTTTCAGTTGTAACTTTGTACTGGTTGTAGGAAGGTCATTCATGGTTGCTACAACCCTTGGGGAAGATAAACCATTGGGGAAGAAGGGCTAAATATCGATTGAATCACCATTTTGGTCCCTAAAATTGTAGGACTATGACAAGTTGGTCCCTCAAATTAAGAATTAGGCAAAAATATGTCCCTAAAATTGAAAAGCATTCATTACGTTATGGTCCTCCCAAATTGAAAAATATCGCCAAATTGGACTAATGTGATGGACTTGTTCAATTTGGAGGACATTTTTTTCCCCTATTTCTCAATGTGAGGGATCAACTTGCCACCGTCCTACAACTTTAGGGACCAAAATGGTGATTCATTAGCTAAAAAGTCAATTCGGTCATTTATCTTTTTTATTATTATTTGGATTCAATTTGATCCTCCACGTAGCTCTAACACATATTGTCACATGGAGGATGTGCCAACTCAATTGTCCAAATCACTACTTAATTGCCACGTATGCAAAAATTAATGGCGTTACTAACAAAGGTGATAGAAAGTGTAACTCTGGCTAATGTTTGAAATTAACTTAATAAAATATATATTTTCAAAGATAGAGGACAAATCGAATCTAAAAAAAGAGTTATGATATTTTGACACCAAAATTTGACACCATGGGGGGACACCCTAGTTATGAGTAGGTCGTGAACCAATGAAATAAAGAAAGAGAAAGCGTAAAGTGATAAACAACTTACTCAAAATTAGGGTGTCAAATTTTGGTGTCAAAATATCATAACTCATAAAAAAATATGATAAATGACTAAAAGTCTAATTTAGCATGTTGTACATTGTCGATGTAAAACAACTTTACAAACTCAAGTACTCAACACACTGTAAGTAATGATTTCCACATAGGTTACACACATAAAATTGCATGTGCATACAATTATGTCTTAAAGTTCAATTCTTAGCATTCCAAAATAATGTTGGGTTGTTCTTCGTAGTAGGAAATTATTGTTTATTACATATGGTAATATTCCTTTTTTTTTATAGGCAAATGTTTGTAATTAGTATGTTATGTTAGAGGGGAGTTGAACTCATGACCTCCTTATCACTCCAATCCCTATGTCCCTCCCCCAAAACATGTTTCTCGTGCAGACTTGAAAACACATGGAAATATTCCATGTGTTTTCAAGTCTGCACGAGAAACATGTTTTGGCTTGGATATATACATCCGACAAACATTGTCATGAAGATTCTCTTATTGAATATATTCTCTCATTATTGGCATGTTACTATTTATTCTAAGAGAAATCAGGAAAAGAAAGTCTACATACTACTTATTGTGAGAGAAGCCATTGAATTTTGTGATTCTTTTATCTGCTTGCAGCATTATGTATTGAATTATTGCCTTCAGCTAATAACCAATTTTTGTTTCTGTCATGACTCTGCACATGCTTTTTTTGAACTGACTTATGTGAATATTAAATTAATAAGTAGAAGCATCTTGTAATTTGAAAATTGTCAACATGATTATGGTTTAACACTTCATTTGTAGTTAGAGCTTTTTTCAATTATTGGCTTTACTATCTCCGACTAAGATTTCTGGTAACTTAAATTCTATAACTTAACTATTATTGGCTTTACTAAATTCGGTATTCAATTGACTAAAATTT
Organism: Sophora flavescens; assembly: GCA_030762895.1. Classification (NCBI taxonomy): domain Eukaryota; kingdom Viridiplantae; phylum Streptophyta; class Magnoliopsida; order Fabales; family Fabaceae; genus Sophora; species Sophora flavescens. The sequence goes on along the minus strand of CM061064.1, from coordinate 110,365,727 downwards.
AAAAGTTTTGTCATTATTGGATCTACTCATTACAAATTGACTACTCACTGCAAATAATTTAAAATGAACTTAACATTGTAACTTCAATTTTATAATCTGACATGCATTATCATGTTACATAAGAGAATTAGTAGAATGCATCTATTTATGTCAGTATTTAAATTAAAACAGTATAATTAAGCTATTGAATGCAGTTAGAGAATAATGGATATCATATAGACTTTTATATGGATCAATTTATCTTTAAAATTATTGACGTAAATTTTTGATAAATTAGTCAAAAAATTACTAACTTTTTGTTGACAAATCTTGAAGTCCGACCTTCCAAATGTTTTTTTTTTTACATCTTCAGTTTAAGAACATTTTTCAGTTTCGTACTTCAACATGTTTCATATCATTTGTATTAGTTTTTTTTTTTGACAAAAATCATTTGTATTAGTTTTAATGCTTTATAATTGTGTCAATATTGATATATAATTTACTTTGTTCAATTATTTCCTAAGTAAAAAAATTGATTAATTTTTAATTTTACTTTTAGAAAAAATTATAGTAATCAACACAATGTGAATGCACATGTATACAGCTATTTTAGTTTTAATAGAAAATCATTTTGACAATTTTAATAATTAAAACATTTAAATCACATATATGATGTTATCTATTTATATTATGAATTATTTATGATTTTTCAAGTTGAATATTTTATATTTTTATAACATTTTTATTCAACTTTATAATAAAAAAAGTTGACAATTTAAAAATTTGCATCAAATATCATACTTATAAAATAATATTGCAACACACAATTGATTGAAAATGTCATTTTTTACGGTCAGATATAATAAAATTAAACTTATTAATAAATAAGAGTTACTATTTTGTTATAAAATGGTTATATACTACCTTTTATAGTGTAACTATTCTCAACCAAAATATGGTTAGTCCGAGTGGTAATGCGCTTAGATCCTCTAAACAAGTGGACTGAGATTCGATCTTTGACTCTTGCGTATGGAGAAAATCTGGTTGAGAGAAATCAACCATTTAATGTCGTCCAATACATTGAGGGATTTGTCTCCGCAGTTACGTGCGAAACATATCCTAAATAAAAAAGAAAAAAAAAACGTGTAACTAAACTCACAACAGTTAATTTTGTTTAGAAAAAAAAGTCAATTAAGTGTATAAATGATTTTAAATTATAATAATGATCAATCTTGTCATAATCATGTTATAATGGTATAGGAATTCATGCAAACTAATGTGATTCAATGTGACACTTGTTGTGATCATCTCAAGATGATTCAAAAATCTTTTTTTTATTGCACCAAATGTTTTTCCCAGTCGATAGCTAGAAACTTATTCTCAAGATTATTGAAGTGAGTTTCTTGTATTTCAACAAAAAAAAAATTCATACACATGATGGGAATGGAACCACCGACAACATGGACCCAGATTTCCTATATTTACAAATTTCATGTATTCAAGCATTTACCTTAATCAATAGTCAGTACTTCATATATTCATCTTTATATTAATATATTTATCCTACACAATTTAATCAATTATCAAGATCTCCCTGCATTCACAAAATGACAACAGAGAACCCATTTCCTGACAACATGCTTAAGAAACTCAGCTGTCTGCCAATTATGATGGATCTTGCTAATGATTTAAAACTGTTTCTAATATATAATTCACTTTATTTTTTCTTTTTTTCAATTTTTATTTTATTTTATTTTGTGTACGATCTGTTTCAAATTTTTCACATGTACCTCATATTGTAGCTTGGAAGTAATATATACAACTTGGCCCCTTAAAGTGAAACCTTATATCTCAAATCTGTTCCAACACCTCTTCCGACAAAGTTCTCCATTGTGTCATGACTAACTTGGTTCTCTAAACTAGGGGTGTGGGTCTGGGTAGCCCAGCGAATCCAACCAATCCGACCCAACCCAACCCTGATTTTATAGATTGGGTTAGGTGATTGGGTTAGGTTGGGTAAAAACAAAGAGGACTCATAGAGTATGGGTTGGGTAGTGGGTTTCAGAATTGCAAACCCACTCAATCCAACCCAACCCAACCCAACCCAAATTCTACTTTCTCATTATAATATTTTAGACTTTTAATTGATGGTTGTTGATGATTTTAAGCTTTTATACTTTTAGTTGATGGTTTAGAGTTTAGACTTTCAGTTTCAATTACTTTTATCATGACATGATCCTCTTTCTAGTTGTGGATAACTGATGCTTTAGAGTTTTAGATTTTTAGATCATATTATCATAACTTGTTGATGTAATTTAAAGTTTTAAATAGGTTTATTTGTGATTTTTGACACCTTTTCACGATTTTTGTCCTGACAAACCCGCGAAACCCGAACCAACACGACCCAAATGTGGAAATATGTGTGTTTCTTGCCAAACCCAATGACCCACCCAACCCAACCCATGAGTGGTCGGGTCGGGTTTCATGATTTTTTTTGCAATCCCAACCCAACCCACTCACATTTGACTGGGTTGGGTCCTAAAACCCATTGAACCCAACCCAAATCGACTCATGGACACCCCTATTTTAAACTCGGCTCGGACCGACCGGTCGGACCGAAAGCCAGACATATGGACGATCCGAGTGGCTCATTGGACCGGAAAAGTAAGCAACTCGATATGGATTGGAATGACTCAATTGGTTTTGCAAAAGTCCGGTGAATCGGGTAACTCGAACAGGCCGAATCTACAACAGCTTAAACCAAAGAAGAAGGAGGAGGAGGAGGAGGTAGGAGATTGAGGTGGAAGAAGAAGGAAGAAGATGAAGGTAAGAGACTGAGGTGGAACAAGAAGGTGAGAGACTGAGGTGGAAAAATACATCTAATTATGTATTCTCTGTTCAGCAATCTGGTCCCCCACTAAGTGAAGAGTCTTCTTCTTCATGCTCAGATCCTCTTACTGCATGTGGCGCTACACAAAATGAAAGATGAAACTTACTGCCAAACCTAATTAATCTAAACTAGGACAAGTAGTCTACGACGAATTCTACCATGCACAAGTCAGATGGGTATACCCACCATGCACAACCTTGAATAACTATTATCTGCCATTGGATTAATTTAATCCACATAATAATATCATACACCCACCACACCTTATCTCTTCCCCAACTCCATCCACACCATTCCCTCTACTGTCTATGATCTGCCTAGCTTTCACTGACTTCACGGCGGACTGCCCCGATGATGAGTGTGATTCCACATCATCTTTGTCTATCATTTCACATGCATTTTCATGTAGTTTAGGCATATTTTTATTAGATTTAGGGTTAATTTTCCTTTGGAATGGGTAAGGCGGTTTTCGTGGTGTTGTTTTGCAGATATCAAGGGTAAAATGCTCAAGATCAACCATGATGAAGTTTGGATGAAGATAGAGCTTTAAAAGTGAAGAAAATGAGCCAAACAGAGCCCATCACGACCTAGCCGTGATGCCCATCACGGCCATGATCGAGCAAAACTGAAAAAGAAGAAAGGCTGAAGTCAGAGTCTGTCACGGCCTAGCCATGATAGCCATCACGGCCGTGACCCAAAACCACCACAACTCAGAGCCCATCACGGCCATAGCCGTGAAATTCATCACGGCCACAAACAGAGGGCTCGCGACGCGAGCATAGGCTCGCCACGCGAGAGACTGGAATTTCGCATAACTGCTAGAAACAGAGACCGTCACGGCCAGCCCGTGATGGCCATCACGGCCGTGATGCGCATTACTTGGACCTGAAGAAACCGAAATAGATCATATTTTGAGTTGGTTTGGGACTCTAACTTCCCAATTTCTATAAATATGGACCAGGCAGATGCAGAGGGAGGAGGAATGATCCATGATCCATCATTATCATCATCTAGACTTGTACACAAGGGCTTAGGCATAGATCTCTCTTCTCCTCTCTTCTCTTTTCTGATTTTCACTATGTTGTCAACCCAGCTTGTCATCTCCATGGCAAGACTGGAGTAGTAGTTTGTTTCTAGGGATTGGGGCTCTGCCCGAGTTTTGTAAATGTTGTTGATTTGATGTAAAATCGTTGTTGATTTCGTTATTGTTTTAGATCTGATTTCTAGTGTGTTAATCACTCGTAAATTCGGCGACCGCTTATTTGCGTGACGTAGACGTTCTAAGGAGGAACCTAGCGGTGAACTTAGGATTTCTAGGGTGTTTTAACTCGTAAATCTCGGCGGCCACTGGTTTGTGAGATGTGGATGATCCAAGGAGGAACCTAGCGGTGAACTTAGGTTATTTGCATGACTGAGACATTCTAAGGAGGAACCTAGCGGTGAACTTAGGTGTCGGATCTATAGAAGTCAGACTTGGGACTGAAATCACGAGAGTTAGAAGCCGTCCCTCGAGGAGCAACGAGTTGTCACGGAACGCAAAGGGTCCAATCTGGGATCGACTACCACGAGAGTAGGGGTCGGGTCAATTGGGCACGGCTTTTGTAACCTGAGAGGGAGCTTAAGCTATTAGAGGATAAACTCGCCTTCAAGGCAATTTCGGTAATCAACAAAGGTAAATCAGATTAGCAACATAAACAGCCTCAAAGGTAACCCACATCCCTAGGAATCCGTTTAGATCCAAAACCCCAAAAACATTTGTTTTCTGTTTGTTTATCATTTAAATTCAAATTCAAAAACCCTTTTTACTCAAAACATAAAAATCCTTTTTAAAACTGTCCAGATCTAATCGATTCGAAAACCGATTGCGACTCGAGAACACAGTCTCTGTGGGTTCGATATCTTTTATTACTTGACGGCAATCCGGTACACTTGCCGGAATCGCACGAGCGTCGTCGCGCGTCGACTTACGCAACATCAAGTTTTTGGCGCCGTTGCCGGGGACTGTGCCTTTTCGAATTTCAATTAGTTTTTAAATTGATTTTTCTGGACCCTTTTCTTTTTATTTGATTTTTATTTCTGAAATTAAAAAAAAAATATATATCAAAAATTTCTTTTCCTTCTATTGTATCCATCTCTCTGTGTGTTATATGCAAAGATCCCTAAGTCTTGGGAGCCTTAGTGAGATTGATCCGTAGATCGAGAGGACCTTCCACAGACGTAGAAGACTACAAAGAGAGGGAGAAAGGTTGAGTCCCGTTCCACTCATGGCGAATCAACCGGATACAAAACCTTTGAAGGACTACGCAGCCCCAAATGCGAGAGGCTTGCGAACTGGGATTGCAAGGCCAGAGATTGAGGCGGAGAACTACACTATACCGCCCATGTTAATCAACATGATTAGGCAACATCAATTTGGAGGATTGCCTTCGGAGGACCCGACCGATCATATAGAAACATTCTTAGAGTTCACCGATGCAATCAGGATTAATGGAGCCTCAGTCGATGTTGTGCGTTTGAGACTGTTCCCCTCATCTCTCACTGGAAAGGCGAAGGCCTGGCTTAAGCAAATCCCCGCTAACACTTTGGCTACTTGGGACCAACTGGAACAGGCGTTCTTGGAGAAATTCTTCCCTCCATCCAAGACGGCCTACATAAGAACCCAAATCACCGGCTTCTTCCAGAAATACGGAGAATCATTATCAGAAGCTTGGGATCGCTACAAGGGACTGCTGGAGTCGTGCCCACATCACGGACTCGAGAGGTGGTTAATAGTGCACACCTTCTATAACGGATTGGATTACTCTTCAAAGGTGTCACTTGATTCTGCTGCCGGTGGAGCGTTTATGAATAGGCCTCTCACTGAGGCATTCAACATCATCGAGAATGTCGCCACCAACTACCATCAATGGGGGTCCGAAAGAGCTAATAACCCGAACAAGATTTCGGGGGGTAAGTTTGAGGTAAATAGCACAGATCTTATTATGTCAAAGATAGACTCACTTAATAAACGTTTTGATCGGCTAGAAAGAGCTAATGTGAGTGCAATAGGTGCTACTAACCTTGTTTGTGAGATTTGTGGAATGCAGGGACATGACATGATGGATTGCCCACATGGATCCGGTGCTTCGGGTGAGCAAGTGAACTCTTGTAACAACTTCTACGATACGAACCCGAAGCTGCCCAACTATGCTCCCCCAAATCCCTACAACCAAAGAAGGAACAACCCTTACCTCTCCTACGGCAACTACAGCAACACGCTCAACCATGAGTTCCAAGAGGGCCAAGGTAATAAGAGAGCAGCACCGGGGTATCCCCAGGTACAAAGATCTAAACTCGAGACTTTATTTGAAAGTTTTGTTGAAACTCAGACAAAACAGAATGAGGAGTTTAGGCAACAAGGAAGGGCAGTGAGTGAAGCAATAAAGGAGCTAGCATCTAAGGTAGACAACTTAGCAACTCATAACAAGATGCTAGAAACACAAATTGCCCAACAAGCCAGCACGTACTCGAGACCTAAGGGTACATTCCCGGGGCAACCCGAAGCAAATCCCAATGAGCATTGCAATGTCATACACTTGAGGGATGATAAGCTTGGGGTGGGGGTAGCTGAAATGGAGGTGGAACCGGAGGAGGACACGAGCGAAAAAGAAGAGCCAGAACCGAAGTATGTCCCTCCACCACCGTACCAACCCCCGATACCTTTCCCACAAAGGTTGGTCAAGAAAAAGCAAGTAGATGTAGAGATTAAAATGCCTACTAAACTGAAAGACCCAGGTAGTTTCTCCATCTCTTGCTCGATCGAACAGGTGCAAATAGACCCAGTCTTATGTGACTTAGGGGCTAGCACGAGCTTGATGTCCCTCACTATCATGGAAAGGTTGGGAAACAAATAGTTGAGACCATTCAAATTCCCCTTAAAATTTGCGGATGGTTCAACTAGGACTCCTCTAGGCATACTAGAGAATGTTCCTGTAAAGGTAGGGAAATTCTTCATCCCTACCGACTTCCTGGTATTGGATATGAAAGGGAATTCTAAATTCCCCATCATTTTAGGAAGGCCATTCTTGGCAACCGCTGGAGCAGTAATAGATGTAAGGAATGGTAAACTCTCTCTAAATGTAGAGGAAGGTAGGGTAAATTTTCAGTTGACTAACTCTTGTAACAACCCTCCTTTTGAGAGCCATGTGTGCAGAATTGATGTAACGTCTCCAGTGGTAAAAGAAGAGCTGAACATGGAAGCAACTCCGAAGATATGCATGGCTAATGATGCACCCAGCAGTGATGGAATTGGAGTTGCTGTCCATACTGAAACAAAACTTCCGCCGGGAGGAAGGAAGGCTAGGAAGCTCCGAGAGAAAAGAGCGAAGCGGAAGCGTTATTGGCCGTATGAGCAGAAACGGCTTTTTGAAGGAGTTCCTTGGAAGAGAAGTGTTCCTGCACTTCTACGCCCAGCCGACCCCGGTTGATTGAAGGAAGTTTGGTCAAGCTTAGGACCGTAAATAAGCGCTTCTTGGGAGGCAACCCAAGTTTTCTTTCCCTTTTTCCTTTTGTTTTTGATTTAACCTCAGGAATAATTTGAGAAGATCAAGAGGCAAAAATATCATAAATAGGTTTGTCTAGTGTTTTCAGGTTGAGAAAGGGAAGAAGAGCAGAGAAAGATAAAGTCAGAGGCCATCACGCCCTGGCCGTGACAGTGGTCACGGCCGTGATAAGCTATACAAGAACACAGAAAGGATCACGGCCTAGCCGTGACAACCATCACGGGCGTGATGAGTAGGATGCCAAGATCAGAGAGCATCACGGCCTAGCCGTGATGTAGATCACGGCCGTGACAGGGCAACTCATGAGGACCAGAAACGATCACGGCCTACCCGTGATGAGCCTCACGGCCGTGATACTATTTCCACCCAAGTTTTGACTGGAATGTGAAGCCAACACCCGCTACCGATTCGGTAAGTTGTTCCATTTTTCTCCTCTCTTCGACTTGATTATTTACATTGGAGACAATGTAAGTAATCAAACTTGGGGTAGGGGTATTTATTTTTGCATTTGCATTGTTGCATTCATATTGCATTCACATAGGCATAGATTGGTATGATCATATTCTCTAGATTGCCCCTCACTTAGAACATGCATCCAATTGTGAGAACTTGGAGCCAAATGAATTGAGATAGTTAATTTTGAACCCAATTTTTCATTATTCTTGTGATATGGCTAAAAATAAAAATTCTTGAGATAATCATTTGATGGTTGATAATTAGCATGTGGTACCTTAAACTTGTGTTTCTCACTGATTTTTGAACTACTAAATGTAAGATTTTGAGCCAAATAGGGGTATCCACTAAATCTACCCCATTTCTTGTGATAGAGTGATTTAATTCCTCTTGGACTGTATTTTCTAGAACTTGACTTGAAACCGTTTCGAAACTTAAAAATTTTTGAAAACGCTTTTGAAAATGATTGAGGCACTAGGAATTTTTCCGGCCTCCCGAGCTTTGAATGATTAGATGCTACCCCTTAGTTGCCCAATTTTGAGCCTAAAGATAAAATACTTTTCTTGGTACCTTGAATTACTTTGATAAATAATGCTTGGTATGGCACCTTTTAAAGTATTACAAAAAGGGTAATTGGTAGTTGGAAAAAGTATGGGATGAAAAAACTAAAAAGTAATTTCTCTTGAGCTATAAATCTTCCCTTCTCCAAACAAATAAAAATGAAATAAACGAAAGAAAAAACATGGAGAAGGGGATGACAAAGAAAGTGAGAAATGAAAAGAAAAAGAAAAAGAAAAAAAAATAATAGAAGGAAGAAAGGTGGAAAAGTAAACCAAAGCCCAAAAAGGGGGTATTTTAGAAGGTGTCATGCTTTGCAATGTTTGATGATTTGTTTAGCCTTCTTGAAATTCCCTTTCCTTGATTTTCCCACCTAACAATAAATCCCATGGCCATATTACAACCAAAGGAAAAGACCTCTTGATTCTTAAGTGTTTTCATTAATAAAGTAGAGATTTAGTTAATAGTCAAGCCTATGGTAAAATACTTTCCTTGAGGAAATGGAGTGAATGGTCATATACCCTAAAATACTTGAGTGAGGTGAGATGAGTGCCCAAATCAGTGAGGATATGAACTTGAAAAACCTAGGCTTCTAATTGGACTAGAAATTGATTGTCTCTTAAGTGCTTATTGAATATGCCTGTCACTTGGATTAGCTTCTAGGGTTCTTGGTTCACTATCCATGCTTTGATTGATTTATCTTATGGCCTGAGTAATTGCTTGAGGACAAGCAAAGATTTAAGCTTGGGGTGATTTGATGAGTGTGATTCCACATCATCTTTGTCTATCATTTCACATGCATTTTCATGTAGTTTAGGCATATTTTTATTAGATTTAGGGTTAATTTTCCTTTGGAATGGGTAAGGCGGTTTTCGTGGTGTTGTTTTGCAGATATCAAGGGTAAAATGCTCAAGATCAACCATGATGAAGTTTGGATGAAGATAGAGCTTTAAAAGTGAAGAAAATGAGCCAAACAGAGTCCATCACGGCCTAGCCGTGATGCCCATCACGGCCTAGCCGTGATGCCCATCACGGCCATGATCGAGCAAAACTGAAAAAGAAGAAAGGCTGAAGTCAGAGTCTGTCACGGCCTAGCCGTGATAGCCATCACGGCCGTGACCCAAAACCACCACAAGTCAGAGCCCATCACGGCCATAGCCGTGAAATTCATCACGGCCACAAACAGAGGGCTCGCGACGCGAGCATAGGCTCGCCACGCGAGAGACTGGAATTTCGCAGAACTGCCAGAAACAGAGACCGTCACGGCCAGCCCGTGATGGCCATCACGGCCGTGACGCGCATTACTTGGACCTGAAGAAACCGAAATAGATCAGATTTTGAGTTGGTTTGGGACTCTAACTTCCCAATTTCTATAAATATGGACCAGGCAGATGCAGAGGGAGGAGGAATGATCCATGATCCATCATTATCATCATCTAGACTTGTACACAAGGGCTTAGGCATAGATCTCTCTTCTCTTCTCTTCTCTTTTCTGATTTTCACTATGTTGTCAACCCAGCTTGTCATCTCCATGGCAAGACTGGAGTAGTAGTTTGTTTCTAGGGATTGGGGCTCTGCCCGAGTTTTGTAAATGTTGTTGATTTGATGTAAAATCGTTGTTGATTTCGTTATTGTTTTAGATCTGATTTCTAGTGTGTTAATCACTCGTAAATTCGGCGACCGCTTATTTACGTGACGTAGACGTTCTAAGGGGGAACCTAGCGGTGAACTTAGGATTTCTAGGGTGTTTTAACTCGTAAATCTCGGCGGCCACTGGTTTGTGAGATGTGGATGATCCAAGGAGGAACCTAGCGGTGAACTTAGGTTATTTGCATGACTGAGACATTCTAAGGAGGAACCTAGCGGTGAACTTAGGTGTCGGATCTATAGAAGTCAGACTTGGGACTGAAATCACGAGTGTAGAAGCCGTCCTCGAGGAGCAACGAGTTGTCACGGAACGCAAAGGGTCCAATCTGGGATCGACTACCACGAGAGTAGGGGTCGGGTCAATTGGGCACGGCTTTTGTAACCTGAGAGGGAGCTTAAGCTATTAGAGGATAAACTCGCCTTCAAGGCAATTTCGGTAATCAACAAAGGTAAATCAGATTAGCAACATAAACAGCCTCAAAGGTAACCCACATCCCTAGGAATCCGTTTAGATCCAAAACCCCAAAAACATTTGTTTTCTGTTTGTTTATCATTTAAATTCAAATTCAAAAACCCTTTTCACTCAAAACATAAAAATCCTTTTTATAAAGTCCAGATCTAATCGATTCGAAAACCGATTGCGACTCGAGAACACAGTCTCTGTGGGTTTGATATCTTTTATTACTTGACGGCAATCCGATACACTTGCCGGAATCGCACGAGCGTCGTCGCGCGTCGACGAACGCAACATCACCTGACACCTTCACAACCGAAGACGACGGCCGGGCGGCGAACTCTGACGAAGGACGTGGCGGAGAGCTTCGACGAGCTTGGAGGAGTAGATTCGCTGCTCCGTTTCGGATCTCCATGGAATGGTGGTGTGGGAATCGTTGTGGTCTCCGATTTTGCCGCGCTTCTCTGCCATAGTAGAACCACGCGGCTGCCTTGAAGCCCACTCGTGTCTTGAATCTTGATGTCATCGAACATGGAGGTTTTTTTTTTGTGGTGGTAGTGGTGCACAGACAGAAGCTCTCAGGGTGCGACGCCGGTTGGCTTGGGAGCGTTTGATAGAGCGGCCACGAGAGAGTTGGACACCGAAGGACCGTCGTCGTTGGCAGCGGCGATGGCGGACTTGGAGGAAGGGAGGCGGTCGAGGGAAACACTGACAAAGAGCTGTAAGGGTGGAGGACACCATGAACACGGAGGGTGTGGAGGAAGAGATTTGATATGATGTGGGAGGAATAAATTAAGATCTATAAACTTCTTTAATCCAATGGTTGTAACTACTTGTGCATGGTGGGGGTACCCATCCCACTTATGCACGGTAGATTTCGCCAGTGGTCTACACATAAAGTATTGGGTTATGTGTTTCTAAGTTTCCTTTATCCTACCGGGATTCAAAATGGGCCAGGATTCAAATAATATAAATAACACACTTACATGTCTATTTCTTTAATGAAAGAAAAATAATAGAGTCTAATAGTCAAGGAAAAAAACAAAGGGTCCAGTTACTCCAGTATCGTTTGGTGGTCAAGATAGGATAAGGTTGATAAGATAAGAAAGTATGATAGAATATGAGCAGGATAAATTGTTATCATATCCGATGTTTGGTGTCCACCAGATAACCAACTGAATAGCATTAAAAACTTATTATGAATTATAATTTTTTGTTTTTATTCTAATTGTTTTTATATTTTATTAGATTTTCGATTTTATATAAATTTCATTTTTTAAACTATATATAAAAAACAAAATTATCCTTAAGATAAAATTATATATAACTTTTTAAATTTTTAAATATTTTTTAACTTGAATTAATTTTTTTATAATTTTAAATATTATTTTTTTAGTTTTTACTTTACATATAGGTAAATTATTAGAATATTTTATATTTTTCAATTTTTTAAAATAATATAACATAACCAAATTAGCCTTGTGACAAAATAAAAATAATTTTTAAAATTAATTATTAATATTATTATTATTTTAAATATTTTATATTTCAATATACTTTTTTTTAACCATGTCATATTTTATTATACTTTAAATTATTATTTTACTATACTTTAATTATTTTATATAAAATATTTTTAGATTTTATTACACCTTAAATCACCCTGTCCTATTAAGTTGATTTTTAACCTAGCCCTCCATTCAGTATAGAATTTTAATTAGATGGACATAATATGATAGGTGACATGATTGATTTATCATATCCTGCTGGCTCACCAAACAATAGTTTCGGACATGATATGATCGTTTATCCTATCATGTCTCTTTTATCCTGACCACCAAACGATACTCATGACATTAATTATCCCAACCTTGATAAATATATATATATATATTAAGGGAGGGGATCAAGTTACTCCAAGAATTTTAAAGAGTTACTCCCAATCTGGACCGTTTATTTTATCTTGATCTAACAATTTAGATTAATTCACTAATTTACTCACGTGACCTGGTTCCCAATTATACGCCTTCTTCCTAATTTCAACCTCTGCTTACGGTGCGTTAATTTCTATCCGACATATCTCTTTATGTTGCAACTTTCTGCCTCTGCGTCTGATTCCGTAATAGAGAGGCTTAGATTGCCGCTGCCAACACTTTAGATTGAGAGTTTGAAGATTTTCCAGCTGGAGCTTGTAAGTCTTAATCTCTTGAGCCCAATCCTTGTGAAGTTTCTTTATGACCTCCAAGTCCAATGTCTGTGTATCTAGTGAGCGCGAGCATATATTTTTATTATTGACTAGTCACAATTGAAATATTCAAAACTAACACAAAAACGAGCGTTGAATTGTGTTTACCAACTTTTTAGGAAACTTGAAAATTATTTTTGCATGCACAACAAACAAAAATAAGGCAACATAAAATTAGACGAGTGACACGTCTAACTTTAAGACAGAACACACAAGCATACAGAAAAGGTTAAAACAGAGTTTGATATTCACAATAATAACTCCCCAAGTTAAAAGCTTAAACAGATAATATTTAAGCAAATTAAATAGATAAGGGAAGATAAATATCGCTCAAGAGTTTTATATTGGTTCACCCCAAAATCCACAGGGCTACGTCCAGTTTCTTGGCAGCACCAAGTGTTCACTATAACTGATCAGATTACAGTACAAGTATTCTTTTCACACCTAGCCTCTCCAGGCTCACACTCAAACAAGTATTCTTTGCTCACCTAGCCTCTTCAGGCTCAACGCAGTAAGGGATAAAGGTTTTGTGTAATTAATACAACTTGCAAATCTTTCAGATCACACTCAAAGAGTGAAATAAATATGAAATGTGAAAGACTGCGAATTAATATCAAATGATTGAAGAAGTATTCAATTAAGGAATGGAGAAGTTAATGAAGTGAGTAAATGCTTCTAGCGTAGTGTTCTTAATGATATTCAACTTCTTATCTTCATCTTCATGGTTTGGTCTATATAAAGACTTCAATCAATTTAATCCGTTAGGCACAGCTTCATAAAGTGCGTTCTTCTCATTTGAGCTTCTGGGACAACATTAATGCCAAAGAGTCGTTCTGTGTGAACATTAAATGCTTAGGAATGTTGAGCTTTGATAAGTTGTCCAAGAGTACACTTTGTTCTGAGCAGCTGTTGTTTCAAAGTTTGCAGCAGCAAGCTTCTTGTACTTGCAGCAAAGAGCTTTCCTCTTTCAGTGCAACATTCAGTTCACTTTCTAGAAAGCACTTTTACTTTGTACTAAAACAACTAAAAAGTTACTGCTGTGGTACAAAGATTGCATGTTTATTCTTTAAAACATTGAAACAAATGTTCTTTATTCTTCATCCTTTGTGCTATTGTCCAGAGGTCTTCGAGATACTTAAGGAAGGCATCTAATTCGAATAAGGCTGACTTGGACTTCATTTTCGACATTCTGACAATTTATCAAATGTAGCAGCATTGAAAATTTAGACGGGTGCAGAACAGTCCAAAACTAGACGGGTGAAAATGAGCCCAAAACTAAGACGAGTGAGGAAGTCATTTTCTAGATGAGTGATCCACTGAGTCTTCTTTAGACAGATGCTTCTTGCCACGTCATCAAGTATATCAGGATCTTGACCGAATGTTGATTGACCACTTTGGACGAGTGATTTTTAGACAAGTGGTTTTTAGACGAGTCTAAAAACTGTGCTCTACTAAAAGTAGGCGGTTCATAAAATAGATGAGTGATCTTAAGTCAATTTTCCTGCACACTTATCAGACATGTCAGTAATTTCATATGGTTCAATATTATCATACTTAATCTATTTGGAATCATCAAAACTTAGAGAATCTACACATGGAATGTGTCTCGGACTTATGAGGTCTCAACAACAATGATTAATGAAAGAAAAATGTTGGGATTTGTTCTTGCAAATTCTGGCAGTGTGTATCCGAGAACTCGAAGAACAATATCGCTACCTTTCACACAACTCTTAATTCATATGAACACTCGTTTATTAGTATTTCTCTGTGAACTTGCAGAGTATGAGTTACAAAATAGCTTAGCTTTCCTATACATCAATTCTCTTATTTATACCAAATCTCCCCACTCCTATATGGGAAGTTATCCCCACATCCGTACCCACTATGCGCCAGTTACATGGGATCATGGGTTAGTGGTTTTGTTCACTTAACCATGTCTCCTCCACTATTTTTCCTGATAGTACACAAGTCCCCCAAGATCTGAGCTTCAAAGAGGTGAAAGAGCTTTAAAAGATGTCTTCAAGTAAACCGGATTCTTCCAGAGCTGAGCTATAAATGTCTCTAGGAAAATCCAAGCTTTTTCCAAGCTCATTTGCCGATGTCTTCAAAGAAACATTCAGTGTGCCTTGTTAAAACCTTTCCGGGCAAAAACCTTTTCAAGAAAAAAGCCCGGGATAGGAAAAATAGTATACACACGAAAGAACTTTGATAGACATATCAAGAACACCCAGCTTTCTCTTAGATGATCATACATGTTTCAATTCTGCTTCTTCAAACCTTCTTCTTGCTTCTGTTTCTTGTTTCTTCTTCTTCTTCTTTCCTCTCATTCTCCTTCTCTCCCTCTCATTCTCTCATTCCTCTCCTTCTTTCAAATACAACTTCAACAAGTCTTTGCCAAGCTTTTTCCTTATAACTCATTCGGCCATATAATTCCGTTTTCCCTAAGCTCTCTGCCAAGTTTTTTCTGCCTTATAACTCCCTTTCCCCAAGCTCTTCACCGAGTTATTCCTTCTTTTTGCCTTACCTCGAACTCTTTGCCGTGTTCTTCCTTCCTTATTTTTTTTGTTTTTCTGCCTTGTAACTCATTTTCACACCGAATTCTTCATCGAGCTCTTCCTTCATTAATTTTTTTTGTTTTTCTACCTTATAACTCCTTTCTCCCCGATTTGTCGAGTTCTTCCTTTTTTTCTGCCTTATAACCCCCCCGAACTTTTCGTCTAGTTCTCTCCTCCTACCTTATAACTCCTTTTCCCGTCGAGCTCTTCCTTCCTTATGATTCATTTATCTTCATTATAACTCTTTTTTTGTAACTCCTTATGTCCACATGAGCTTTTTCTTTACCGAGTTTCCTTCCTTATGACTCATTTATTTTCCTTATAACTCATTTCATTTTTGTTATAACTCCTTATATCCACCCATGCTTTTTCTTCGCCGATTTTTCCTTATAACTCCTTCTGCCTTATCTCTTCTATTCCCCCTTATTTATTTTATTCCACTGATCCCTGTTAGCATAGGACCCACCTACAATCTTGGATGTTTGCCTTTTATTGACAACAACACCTTCTGAAAATGCAAACCATTATAGCAAACATCAAAGGGTTTTCCGAGTATCATATCCACAAGGTTAAAATTAAATAGACCTTCTAGCTGAACCAAACACAATTAACTGGGTATAGAAATTTTATAACCATTTAGGCATCCTTATATTCATTTAAAACATGCTAATTAGGACACCAGCAACCGCCATTC
Source organism: Sophora flavescens (assembly GCA_030762895.1). Lineage (NCBI taxonomy): Eukaryota > Viridiplantae > Streptophyta > Magnoliopsida > Fabales > Fabaceae > Sophora > Sophora flavescens. Next base: position 110,349,711 of record CM061064.1, on the reverse strand, counting down.
ATTAATACCACGAACCAACCAATATGCACATATTTAGTGAGACTACTTCAAAGAGACCATGAACGAGAACCAAATAGATGTCATTAACCCCAGAATAATCAAAACATGGTTACCAAAAAAGACATTGAACATCATCTTCTCAAATTCCAAAGCCTGGATCATTCATATATCCTTTAATAAAATGGAAAAGTTTAAGCTAACACAGCAACAGTGGCCATCCCACGGAAAACAAAGTTCTAAAGACAACATGATATCAAGTGCATAAACCTAACTTCATATATCATCATAAGTCTCCACTTCAATCACCGTAACTCCATATTTTTTTTATATTAACATAATTACATATGCTTTTCCTTCTATAAGATTTTTTCTTAGAATCAAATCCATGATAAAGCCATGAAACACCTAAGCAACATAATAACACAGGCACAACACATTCTCCAAAAGTATTCCTTTAACCCAAAAGCAACCTAGCAAAACATTCACACCATATATTAGAAATAAAGAAAATGTACACGTGTTTAAAAGACCCTCCTATTACTCATGCAAACTCACATAAACATGTATACAAAAACATATATTAAGGTTACTTTTTAATTTAAAAAGGAACGATATCACCTGATGGTAGAACATTGTAGAATGCCATTTTCTCTATTCCGACAAAACCTCATTTCACCACCTTCCATTTTGAACTTCTCATTGTTGCAATTCAACCCTTCTATTGCTTCCACATGAAAATAAAATTTCACCCATATTCCTTACAAGGGCTATTAGTTTTATATCTTTAGTGAGTAAAGAATAATTAAATGATAGAACAGACCGACTTTTAAACGACGCGTGGATAATTGGTACAATGGGCCAAAACCTGAGCTTGTGGGGCCCACGATGACACCAAAAAACCCATCCCCTTTGTCTTTTCCACAACTTAGATCCCACCTCATCCACCTGACACATCCTCCCCCTGGTACTATGTTATTTCCTATTATAAAAGAGAAATTCTCCTGTACCCACGTAAAGAGAAATTTTCTCTCTCTCTCTCTATGCCATTTTAGCAACTTCTTGTTTTTTTTTTTTCAATATAATTCCTAATATTTTTCTCACCAAAGTCAAAATCAATTTTCACCATCAAACCATAGCCACTAACATCCCCAAAGTCCGGTTCTCAAAACGGCGCTGTCTTCAATCCTCAGTCTCAGCAAGGGAGGATTGAAACTCATGTAATTAGAACCGTTGATATAAGCATTTTTTAAGTGAACGGTCCAGATGCATAGTTGGGCAGCCGGTTTAAAAAGTATCAGTAGGTAAAGTATGCAACTGGTTACCGGCTGGAGTGGTCCAAAGTTATAATAACATTAGGTTACACGCACCTTCGACGGAGTTATATAATTTGGTGGTTTTCCATTCATAAACCCACCTCCTGACAAGAATCTGACAACCCACCGTCGTGCATGGACGCGAACCAGCCCCTCCGCCGCGGTGCCGCCACGCTCACAGGTAGAACCATCATGCTCCATAACTTCGCCGCCCATCACCCCACCGAGACCAGAACGCGCCGCCACCATCGCAGAGACAAGAATCAACCACCGTGCCGTCCCACAGCGTCACCGTCCATTGCTGCTTCGCCATGTCGTCCCCGTCGTCCAGTCGTCGTCAACTCCGTCGAGCAGCACTTCAAGTTGCAGAAAGATTTTATGCTAATTTTAGGTTTAGGAAGTGTAAAGGGTCAATTGGGCCATGTTTCTGGAAAAAAAAAATTGTTTGGGCCTAGTCTGGTAACAATTGTGTTCTTGTTTTAGTGTGGGCATTTAGTTTTTTTTTTAAGCTGAAAATAAAAAAATATAAACATTCCCTCTTCTAAAAATAAATAAAAATCATTTTCAAATTAAATAATCTTAAAATCATAATATCTTGTAAAACTTTTTAATAATATATATGTTTATGGATTAAATACTCTAATCCTAACACTTACCATTACATACCAGGTATGCAAGATATAACTTTATTATAAATTCATCATCCAATATAATTAATTATATTAAATATTTGTACATATGCCTAATTATAATTTATACTTTCATATATTTGTTTAATTATATTTTAAGAGTTTAATTGAGATATACTGTAAGTGTGAAAAAAAATTTACACTTTCAACCAATCAAAAATCAAGGTATAAATGTATAAATGACTTTTAAGGTAGTAAGCATGAGAGTCAAAGATTTTTAATGATATTTCAATTTTCGATTGGTTGACAGTGTAAAAATATTTACATTATCAATGCATATCAATTAACTCCATATTTTAATAGGTTTTTCTAGTTTTTTTTTACTAAAAAGATATTCATTCATTCAAATTCAAATTGATAGAATACATCGAACAACACAAATCCAACATCGCTAAAAACCGAAAATAATGAATCTGCGAACAAACTCACAGCACCCAGGTTAATAGCATAACACGGAAAAATCAAAATGCCTATAAAAGTGACAAGGTCAAAGTCACCGGAGTACCCATGTCTCCGGATCTGTGACATTGACGCCCAATTCTTGATCAAATATGTGATGGATCGAAGCATATCTGGCAATCTGAACCAAACGAACACCGCACCAAGACGGGAAATCAAACAAATACCGCACCAAGACGGGAAATCAAACAACGCCTCACCAATATGACGAACGACAATATCGCTGCACACAGAAGACGAAAAACATGAAAAACACGAAGAAAAAAACCAGATCTATGTGGAAAAACCACTTATTTAGATAAAATGGGAGATAAAACGAAGTAAAGGGGTGATTCCAAGCCAAAAAATGACTCAAAACCACCCCTCTAATGGTAGCACGCGGCTGTGTGTAGAAAGAAGGGAGAGAATTTGAAGTTTGTGTGTATGAAGGAAAAAAAATTTGTTATCTTACACTTGGTCGTTATATTATTAATACTTTATAAAATTTGATACATTATTGTTAACAATAAAATAAAAAAAAAATATATTTTTTTCTTAAATAAAAGTATTGTTTTGAAATAAGTGTTAGAGAGTTTTTGAATATGGTAACCCAAAACAGATAGTTGATTAAATATCTTCGGCTAAAAAATAAATTATAATAAAAAAACTTTCCTTTCATAAAAAAAAACTTTGCTTCTTATCTGGACAACACACCACAACCCATGTCTCATAAAAATGAAAGTCTAAAAATAAAATGAGACGTGAGTTTGATTTAAGTGGTTCAATTGGTTCAACCAATGGTTGAACATGATTCATAAATAAATATATAATTACATAATAAATATATATGTATAAAAATCTTTATATATATATAAATAGAGTTTAATATATATTCTCAATAGAGTATAATTGTTATGCATTTGGTTGTAATTTTTTCACAATATCAATCAATGGTGTTTCACTATATGAATGACCTTTAAGATAATTACGATAAAGCTAATTTTTTTAATGATGTAATTTGCATTGAACAAGTCTTCTTCAATAGAAATTTTTGGATAAAAACTTATTTGACTTAGAACTCTTTGTCCAAGATCCTTATTTTGAGAACCCTTTTATGACATAAATACATTATTTAGTACCAAATAAAAAATAAAAGAATTATAATATATTGCTAAATGTTGTTGGCAATCCCACATTTTTATCCTTCAAATTTTCAGCTTCTTCAATCTCGGGAATTAAGATAAGTTTGGTTGAATGAATGACATTTTAAAGACTAACATTCTTGGCAATCATTTTGACATATTAGGTAATGTAGATTAAATTTACTTATAGTATATGATGTATAAGAGGTTCTAGTCAACCAAAATATACCTTTGTAAGTCGTCACCTTACATTATAAGAAGAAAGAAAAAAGAAAAAAAATTCAATAAATTTTTTTATCATGATATATATATATATATATATATATATATATATATATATATATATATATATATATATTGTTGGGGATAAATATGTATGCCCAAGATCCAATCTATCATGTAATCAACTTTAGTTTTAATAAATTATTAATTCTTTGTTTCTTTTTTTTTCTTGATATTAATTCTTTATTTCATTATCATATTTACTGTTTGATTAAAATAGTTAATTTGATAAGGTCCTTGATTAAGATTGAAGATTTGTTATCATGATAGAGATTATGATAATGAGAAGCAAGTCTTTTATAATTTTAAGTTAAGTTGTTGGCCGTGTTATTCTGATAATACTCGGACGAGACCTTGGTTGAATCCATTAATGGCGGCTGTAGTTAAGTCCATGTGTGATTGAAGATGAGGGTAGGCGACGCCAAGCTGGAAGATGGTGAATATAGGGTATTCATGGGCCATGAGGAAACTAAAGCCCAATAATCAGAATTTTGCTGGTGGGCCGTTTAAACAAGGTGTTGAAATTGTTTTTGACACTGGAAAAAGGGGTCCAATTTGTTCTTAACTAGAGTTTAATATCGTACCTGGACGGGATAAATTATTGATAATTTTTCAATTTTTTTGTTTAATAATTTTAGTATTATAAGATAACTTTTGAAGTCCGACATATTAATTATATAACGTTTTTAACATAATTTATACAAATTATATAAAATATACAGAGTTTAATTGTTATACATTAACAGTGTACAGTTTTTTACACTGTCAACCAATCTCAAATCATGGTATGAATGAATTTTAACATACTGACGTGACAATTTATGATTTGATGTCTGTGTAAAAAGGCTTTTATACTGTCAGTGTATAACAATTAAACTCAAATATATAATGCATGTAAATATCATATAATTAGTTAAATTGAATGACCTGTTTAATAATTTGAGAAATGAAATACATATTATAAAATTTGATACATTATTGTTAACAATAAAATTAAAATATATTTTTTATTTTATTAAATAAAAGTATTGTTTTTAAATAAGTGTTAGAGAGTTTTTGAATATGCTAACCCAAAACAGATAGTTCATTAAATATCTTCAGCTAAAAAATAAATTATCATAAAAAAAATTTGCTTCTTACCTGGACAACACACCACAACCCATGTCTCATAAAAATGAAAGTCTAAAAATAAAATGAGACGTGGGTTTGATTTAAGTGGTTCAATCGGTTCAACCAATGGTTGAACATGATTAATAAATATATAATTATATAATAAATATATATGTATAAAAATCTTTATACATATATAAATAGAGTTTAATATATATTCTCAATAGAGTATAATTGTTGTGCATTTGGTTGTAATTTTTTCACAATATCAATCAATGGTGTTTAACTATATGAATGACCTTTAAGATAATTAGGATAATACTAAATTTTTTAATGATGTAATTTGCATTGAGCAAGTCTTCAATAGAAATTTTTGGAGAAAAACTTATTTGACTTAGAACTCTTTGTCCAAGATCATTATTTTGAGAACCCTTTTATGACATAAATACATTATTTAGTACCAAATAAAAAATAAAAGAATTATAATATATTGTTAAATGTTGTTGGCAATCTCACCTTTTTATCCTTCAAATTTTCAGCTTCTTCAATCTCGGGATTTAAGATAAGTTTGGTAATTGAATGAATGACATTTTAAAGACTAACATTCTTTGCAATCATTGTGACATATTAGGTAATATAGGTTAAATGTACTTATAGTATTTGATATATAAGAGGTTCTAGTCAACCAAAATATACATTTGTAAGTCGTCACCTTCGTACATTGAATAACAATAACTGAGTTTATAGCATTTCCCAAATCCAAAGAGGCATTGAAAATATCACATAAGAAGCAAAGAGAGCACATTCCATCCTCATACTATTTTAAGGATTTTAAAAAGCAGTGAACACTAACGGACACCCAATAAATAGATTTAATTTTAATTAAATTTGAAGTTAATAATGTATAGTGGCAGTAGTATCCTTTAAAATTTCTCGTTCATCACCGAAATCAGTAAGAAGACCAATCATATATGTCCATGATATCATAAATACTTAAAATGAGAAAGCCATATCAGATTTTAAAAATGAGACGCACAAACAAACAAAAGTAGTTAACCACTCACGCCAACCTCAGTTGATTTTTATTTTTATTTTTTGTTAAGTTTATAAATTCTATAATAAATAAAAAAAATTGTGGTGTTGACATTTGACATCCATAAAATTGATGCATTTCTTACGTAGGAAAGATGACACGTGGCAGAACTACTTTGCATAAGGGACATAAATGAATTCTTTAACCAGGACACTGATCAGCAAGACCCAATAATTTAACTATCTATCGTTACTTTGTAAGCATTTAGGGCAGCCACTAATTTCCAAACATTAAATATGATAATTTATTTACATATGTCCAAAATAATACAACCGGCTCCAGTAAAAAAAAAAATAATAATACAACCGGCAAACAAAAGATTGGAGAAAATATTTTAGCCATAGAAGTTCGCAAGTAGTATTGGCCATAGCACGATACTCTGCTTCTGTGCTTGATCTTGCAACAACGTTCTGCTTCTTACTTTTCCATGAAATCAGGTTACCTCCAATAAGCACACAATAGCCTGAAGTGGACCTCCTATCAGCAGCATCGCCTGCCCAATCTGCATCTGTATACCCGATGATATTAGTATGACCCTGGTCCATATAAACAATCCCTTTTCCAGGTGATCCCTTGATATATCTTAGGATCCGGACAACTGCATTCCAATGACTATCACAGGGTGAGTTGAGAAACTGACTTACGACACTGACTGGAAAAGCAAGGTCTGGTCGAGTCATGGTGAGATAATTTAACTTCCCAACTAATCTTCTATATCTGCCTAGGTCAGGATAGGGCTCCTCCTCACCTGTAATAACAATATCATCCACATACACCACAAGATAAATACGTTTTTTTAAGGATGAGCATTTAAAGAATACAGAATGATCAGCCTCGCAACGAATCATGCCAAATTGCTGGATAACTTTACTGAACTTCCCAAACCAAGCACGAGGTGACTGTTTTAAGCCATACAAGGACTTTTGTAGTCTGCAAACAAGATCTGACTTCCCAAACCAAGCACGAGGTGACTGTTTTAAGCCATACAAGGACTTTTGTAGTCTGCAAACAAGATTTGTAGTCTGCTTTCCAAGCTGACATGACTCGCAGTTCATGGTTTTCAAATGTGAGAGATGAAGGACCATCTGTTTTAACTTGTCCAAACTTGGATGACCTAGACGACGATGAAGGAGATCAGCAGAACCTGAAACAGCGCATATGGTGGAAGAGGAAGGTTGGAGGTAGTAGAGACCTCGTGATTCAGATCCAGCTCCAATTGTCTCTCCCGTGCTCCGGTCCTGTATAAGAAAGGAATCCGAGTTAAAGGTAATGGAACAATTTAAAGTGCGAGTAATCTTGCTAATGGAAATTAAATTAAAAGGACACTCGGGCACAAACAAGACTGAATTTAAGGATAAGGGTTATATAGTGAGCAGTTTTAGGGAATGACAGTTTAGAGGAAAGAGAAGGATTACCAGCTAAGTGATCAGAAGCACCAGAGTCAAGAAAATTATACTGCTAAAAGAAAGTCAGAGTATAAGTGCAGCAGTACAAAGGCTTACAAAACCGGACTGGTCATCGAACCGATGCAGGCAGTGGTTCGAGGTTCAATGATACAACCCTGGTTGAACCGTGGTTGTACCGGTTATACTTAAATTAGAGTATTTTAATGTTTAAAATAATATTTATAACAATATTAAACAAAATACAGCTAAACAACTACAATTATTAACCACAATTATTTTTATTTTGAAATTAAACTAAATAAATATAAAGATATATGTTAAAATCATCTTCATAGGGAAAACCAACCGAAAATCTACAACCAGCCCAAATATGTTAGAAAATAAAAGAATTGGATTTTGGCTAGGATTATCCAAATCCTTATATTCTAATGAATTTATTTTTTTAATAAACCAGTTCCGGTCGGTTCACTATCGGTTATGACCGATTTTGAACCGACTTTCCGATTTTTTCACCGATTTTTTCCGAAAATCTAGTCAACACAATTACAGTCTGAATTGTAGTCAGATTCAGTGCAGATAGCATCATTAAATTTGAAATTTGTTGTCTGGGGCGGTTATACGGATTGGTCTTGTCAGCCACAGCCACTGTGATTGCCATTACGATATAACATTATCTGCTATGGAGGTTTTAAAATTAAAGCAATAAAATAGTAATACATAAATATGTACATGATAAGTTTAAATATAGGGTGTGGCTACGGTTTGAATATATTAATATAGTATCATAACATGTATGTACATATACTGTTGTTAACTACTGTGTTTACAATTTTATATTACATACGATGCGATCTCTCACATGATATATTAAAGCCACCATTGACAAGGCTGTAGCATCAGCTGTGAGACTTTATCACCCGTGAGACTTTATCACCCTGCCGTTTCCACAACTCACCGAGCAACATCGTGAACGAACTTATAACAGGTAATCAATTTCTGAACAGTCTGGAATTCATTTTCTAAGGTTCCTATTTGAGGCCTCATTGAGACATTGTTTTTTTTTCATTTACAAGGGGGTTTTATGGCATCAACTTCCTCAGGTGGAGTGGGTTCACGCTTAAGGCTAGCGTATGTGAACAGAAGGTGCACTACGTGTGGTGCTATCGCCGAGATCAAGGTGTCTAACACCGATAGGAATCCTAACAAACTGTTTTATACATGTAACAGGCAGGCTTGTGGTTTCTTTGCATGGTGTTTACCAATAACAGCAGAGATCTTGAACACAAATGCAGGGGACGTTGAGGTTAACAGCCGTGATGCTCGACTTTCCAGTATCGGGGAGAGCCTGACGCGGACGAATAGGGAAGTCTGTCACATTCGCGAGCATTTGAAGTGGTTGACAGTGATTATGTTATGGCTGCATATCGTGAATCTTGTGTGTTATGGATTTTTCATCCGAAAGTGATGGAACTTTGGTTAAAATGTAGTGGTAACTATATAAATGTCATCTGTGTAATGTAAGATGGTTTGGAGTTGTAGTTTCAAAGCATGTTGGAACTTAATGGCTTTTCTCTTCCACCCTTCATTTACTTTCTTCGTTCACTACTAGTGGTAGGTTTGACATAATCTTTAATGATTAGATATGGTGGAAATTTCGAAAGATCAGGTATGGGAAAACGAGACCCTACATCATTATGCTAGCTTTGGTGGCTTCCCGTGCACGATTGCTTTCTACTTACACATGCTGATGCTTTTGCAAAAACTAATAGGACATATTTAATACAATTAAGAAGAATAAAATTTATTTTATAATAATGCAAACAATCAAGTAGAGGTTTATTCATTGCACCTGTAAATTTGTTGCAGTGTCATTCATGGCATCGATGCAACAAAGCCCAAGCAACCCATTTTGGCGGTATATCTGGGCACAAGTTTTGAATTATAAAATAAATTTGAAATCAACATCATTGCTGGCAGAGGGTTGTCCTTTCAAATTGAATTAAATAATGAGGTGCAGTGTGTTGTGTGTAAACCCACTACCACTACCACAATATATGCGATATAAGCCCTTTGAACCAGTGATAATATCGGGACCCATATTAGCGCATGCAACTATCTAACCTTGTCTCCACCAACATAAGTGGTTCATCTTGTCGTATGGAGTCAATGGCTTCTGTTCAAGTAATTAATGACGATGAAGGTGGTGACAATGAAGTTGTTCAACCACATGCCAATGCATCTCACAGCTACCTCAAACATGTCAACACAAATACGGTACATTTTTTTTGTAATTGCCAAACATCAAATATTATAAATGTTTAGTGTTTCCAGTTGATAACTAATAATATTTATTGCGATACGTACACATGTTGCTGCACCGGTAGGGTGAGCAAGGAGCTGATGTACATTCAGCCAATGGGAAGACAACCACAAACGAAAAGATGATAACCAGCTTGGAGGTTAACCCTATGCCACTTTTGTAAATTTAAAAAAATTATCTCTGTACTATGTCCTATACCCTATAACATTATCTGCTTATTGTTTTGTCCTACATAATCCAGAACTTGGACAGCAAGTTAGCGGCTATTTTGGTTGTCATGGACTGTATCCGGAATGCGGTGGTCGATCTGCAGTTGACATTGTGTATGACATCAAGGCCAGATGCATGTGAGGATCACCCGATCAACAACTCAACTCATGCAATGAAATCGGTTGTTGAAAACCCTACCCAAATGGGTGACAAAGGGAAACGTCCTGCATGCATGCAACAAACCCGGTTCAAGACCCCAACCATAAGTCGAAGGATAAGTATAGCATACACACTTAATCCTTTGCTTGACGACACAGACATAATGGAATTATCCGATGATGAAGCTGGTCCCAACAATAAAATTTCCAACACCAAGAAGGCTAGGTATGGAACCGAAGCATATATGGAAACCCTAACAGACAAAGCCACAAGGGGTTGGGACAGGCTAAACCTGTCTAACTTTTCCAACATTCCAAATGAATCAACTAGTCAGGTTAGGAATATTTCATATTCAGTTTCATTTACCATGCTCAACTTATTTGTCTACAATGTATGCATGTTTATTTACTTGTATGTAATATCTGCAGGAACATAATGAACAAGATGGCAATGATGAGTGGGTGAGGGGTAAAAGGTCTTTGTTCTCTACACCTAAGGATCCGAATCCATCTCAAATCAAGGGTAAGGCAATAAACCATGGAGATAAAAAACAGTCTGGAATGTCTTCACAAGGTATACCACTGAGGGGCAAGGGGATGGGGGGTGGTGGCCGTAAAGTGGCTGTAGCAAAGAAGCCTACGAAAGCTATGACACCCTCAAAGATTGGTAACACCACGAATACAATGCAACCACATGCTGACACAAAAGCCTATGGACATGTCTTACCGAAGGTATATTAATGAAACTTGAGTAACATATTGATGTCATACCGAAGGTACACCGAATACTAATTGATTCCACCTACCATATACAGGAGGTAAAATCAAGGTTCAGACCAACCAAAGATATGGGATTATCTAAGGACGATGTGGAGGCATCTGCTTACATATTTGCCACAGAATTAGACACAAGGTATGCTTAATGTATCCATCAATATTGTTGACTATATACTATGTCACATGATCATATGTAATTTGTGTGAATGATATGCAATTAACAGTGAGATTATATTCCAAAATGGAGATCAAAGCTTGTCAAGAGCAGATTTTCTGTGCCTTTGTCCAGGAAATCGGATTTCATCTACGGTCAGTAACAATTTGGATATTTAACTACTATGGCTATACTAATTAAGAAAATCTGACCATTATATTATTAATATTGTTGTTGTAGATAATTAAAATGCTTGCTTACAAGGTTACATGGAATGAGGCCCGGAATGCAACTCTCACTACTTGGTGTCTACCACCTGCATTTGCAGTATGCAACCACAATATTATTGGATAAATTGTCATGAAAGTCAATTTCCAATTCTTTTAATAACATAGCCTTTACAACTCACCTCATTACATTATTATTTATCTTACTAGGATCAAGTCTTAAGAGGTTACAGTGATGGTGATCTAATAAATGATTATGTTGACTATATAGATCATTACATGCCCAAGACTCGACAGCTGACTTACGTAAGTGTTCAATTTTAATTATACCATATTTGATACCTATCCTATATTTAATGCATCACTAACACTTTATGCACCACGATGGATTCAATAGATTTATTGTCCTATCAACGAAGAAAATGGACACTGGTATCTGTTGGTTATATGTGTCCTACAACGAAAACTGTTTAAGCTAGACACCAATCCAGAGATGGCAAGAAATGTTGAAAGAAAAAGAGACATTGGGGAAGTGGTATGGCTTTTTCAACTTTAAGAAGCAATCCACATGTATATATATATATATATATATATATATATATATATATATATATATATATATATATATGAATATTTTAATTTCATTAAATAAATCGGCATCATCATTTAATATGCAACTAAAACAAAATCTCTTGGAATTTTTCAGTGTTATATTCTTACAAAGCTCATTGACTCCGGTTACTATCATGATGAGATGATCTGCACTCGACATGATTTTGCAAACTAACCAATATTGGACCCAAAGGGGATTCCAAATTTGGGTCATAGGTAGACATGGCTCCTCTGCCTACCACTCTTAAGCTGTACATATTATCAAACATGTTGATGTCGTCATTTTTATTTCTTGTATGTGTAACTTTTTATGGCTTTTACCTGTTGTAGCAATAACTCGGCTACATGGGTAATTGACTGGCTAGGGATGGGACAAGGCTTTACTTCAAACCTTATCGGAGTGGTAATGAACTTGTATGAGTTATTGGTTACAATAGTTGCAAATTACTACATAAATATGCCCCTCACTGGGTTTGTTGTTTAATGCCTTTCAGCTACATGACAATGAGGTTAGGATCAAGACTGCTGTGGGACTGGTTATGGACCCAGTTAATGAATTACATCGGATCATACAGAGTAACATCAATGTTTTCTGGAACTATTCTAGGAAATGATTTTCTGAAGCTTGCAATTAGTGTGAAGCATGGATATTTTGCAACTTCGTTTCTGGCCATGTAATCCAACCATGCTTACAAATGATACCACACTAAGTACAAACTCTTTTTGTATGGTTTTGAAATCAAGTTTATTGTTGTTTCCATTGGCATCACAATGTAACGTGAGACATGCAGCAAGCATGCATTGCCTAAAATGCAAATAGGTACAATCAGGTATATTTTGTAAATATGCGCTATGTTTGTAATGTACAAGACATATTTTGTAATGATTTATCTTTATTTCTATCAATCAGGTATATTTTATATTTTCCATTACCAAACCCCTACCGGTTGTTTCTAACTATGCGCACCATTGGCCCTCGCTGAAATACAACCCTTGTATCCCATTTATTTCCTTAAAAATTGCCCAATAACAATGGCCCATTAATTATCATTGTATGCCTCTCCTGATAATGGGCCTATCTAACATACATTCCATGCCAACAATGAAAATGGTCCAACTAACAATGTAGCTACATATTTACCTTTATCCCACCTAACTAACAATGACCTCAATAAACTAACATATTCATGGTGCGTTTGGGTAAATAACTTAACTAAGCACTTATAGCATAAGGCCTTATTATACAAGAGCTTATTTCCAAAAGCACTTATACAAAATTAAGGCGTTTGGATATATTACTATATAAGTGATTATGGACATTTTTTTTATAAAATTACAATAAAAATGTAACTTTAACAAACAATTTAATTGCTTCAACAAAAAAAACCAAATAATTTGCAGTATTGGTTTTTTTTTAGTTAATCTCAAAACATATTTATGATAAAATTTGTAGATGTTAATTTAAAATGTAATTTTGTCTCATTTAGATAAAAAATAGAATATTGTTCAATAACACCAAACAAGTTGCATTACTACCATAAGTTTGAGGAGGCACAACCATCAAACTAGAATATTGTTAAAAATTACCATGAGTTGCATTAGTACCATAAGTTAGAGTTACAACCTTCAAACAAGAATATCGTTAAAAAATACCAAACAAGAAAAAAGTATAATCAAACAATGTAGTTGAAAGCAAGCTCGCTATTGAACCGAAATCTAGACTAACAAAGAAAAAAAAAGTATAGCTTACAGGTTGAATACTAATTAACTAAAAATCAACCCACCAAAGAACCAAAACATATGAAAGTGATATCAGTGGAAAGTTCACACCACCAGCAAAATGGGATCACATGCTTTAATGTAATAGCCTCAAGAACTGTTAACCAAAATGAGATAGCAACAAGAGCAGAAAAACAAAGCTGCTTTCCACACCACCAGATTTAGATGGCCATGAACCTCACATAGCCTTTAGAAAAAACCATCCAGACCCGAACTAAGCTTTCTTCCACACAAAATCAAGTGTACGAAGTTTTATGAGATGAAGCACAAAGCAGCGAACCACCCAGCAACTCAAAAAGAAACCTCCAGCTAGCTACATACATTAATAAGGGAGAGAGCAACATAGATCACAAACAGGTCTATACAAATTAAGAAATAGAAACAAGAAATAATTGAAGTAAATAAATCTTGTTACTCTCACTGAGTTTATCAGTTTGGTCTTTGATACATTCCCATAAATTGCTAATGCAGATACGTTTGGTTTCCTTCTTAGGCCAACAAGATTCAATAATAAAGGTGAGGTCAATTCTTGTCAATCCCAACTAAGAAAGTATCAACTATCAAGGTTAAAATTTCAAAGAGAAAGATACAATGTGAGGCTTCCGGGTGGGATGTACCAAATTACCTCCTCAAGAAAACAAAGAGTACACAACCCTCCAAGCTGGTTAACAGAAATGTCTACTACAATATTCTCAACAAGACACTTTATAATCTTCATCTACAAATATGAAGAAAAACAATATAAATTCTACCATAATTAAGCCAGACAATTAACAAGAGTTATAAAGTAGCAAAGCCGTCAAGGTTACTTCAATGTTACGAACTACTGATAGAACTAATCTGGAAGGATGCTACAATTGATATTGATATTATGAAAATGCCCCAAATTTGGAGAAACTATATACAAAGGAAGATCCCATACCTTGTAACATTCATACATCCTAAGGCACAAGTTGTTTTTGCCAATGCTTAAACCTAACATTCATTCACTCCAAGCAAGAGTGAAGTCAATTATCAATCAGTGTATGAATCATGGTCCATAAATTCTATCAAACATGGGAGAGGCAAGATGAAATCAAAAAAATTCCTTTCTAAAATTGAAAAACAAAGTTCCACACACCGAATTAGAGAAACAAACATTTCTAAAATAATTGATCTATCATCTATATAAACACATAATCAGCAACGGATTTTCAGTAGCACGATCTGCTACAACAATCGACACAAATTTCATTGCCCACACACATCGTTAGCGAAGAGGTAAAACAAAATCAAATAAGCACTTTACATAAGGAGCTTATTTAAGCTCTCACAAACGCAGCCCCAATATTAAATCATATACCAAGGTCAACTAACAATGACCTAAACTCAATGGTAATTATTCAGGTGACTCCATTAATTACATATACAGCATACATATGACACCCAAAAGTGGAGGTTCTCACTTTTTCGTAGTCAATCACATGTAGTTACACAAACGAAACTACACAGTCATCACCCACCACATAATAAACTGTCCAAATTCAGAACCAAAATTAAACGACTTCTTAATAAGCAAATGTAGTATCCATTCGAGTTATACCTACCGGCATACCACGTCCGATATTTATATGTGACATTCTCATGCATTCAACTTACATGTTAATCCTACAAGTAAACACATTTATACTACTAAATCAAATCAAACTGCATCTCATACCCAAACACATGGCTATTACCTTCCTACAAAGCTGAAGATGTATCTGCTGTTTCCGAAGCTTGCATTTGTCCTATCCGACGAGCATGAATGCAGGTTTTCCTTGTATGCCCAAATGCCTTGCAACATCCACACCTCGTTCGCTTCTTGTATCCGTGTCCACCACCAGCCGCTGCATCGGTTCGTGCCTGACCACCACCTGCAACTGGAACCCCAACAAAACCATCTGGAAGGTCGTCCGCATTACTGTCACCATATCTTTGCTGCTGCCTATACTTCCTGCAACTGTTCCAGCTCGAAAGCAATCTTATCTCTGATATCATTGAAGTCTTCAACAGTCTTTGTTGCATACGTGCAGAGCCTCCGGCAACTGTCTAACAAAGCAGTGTAACGAGCATTATACAATGCAGTGTTGCCACTTGTATTACCATCAAGATGTCTACTTTCACTGCCAGCTTTTGCACCCTTCGTCCACCGATCTAATACGAGACCCTTCGGAAGGTGATCAAAATCTAGTAGCACAAGCACACGGAGTATATGAGCACAAGGAATGCCATCTGTTTTGAACCCAAGACATGAACAACGAACTTCAAACTCTCTAGGATACAATGCCACTTGCCACTTTATCGCCTCATTGCAATTCCGTCTGACCACAAAAATCTTAGAAGTTGCAGTTACTATGCAGTCTACTACCACATACCCAATCGAACGTACCAGCCTCTTGCGGAAAACATAAAACATTTCTCTGGTATATGTTACTGAACCAAACCGCTCCAAATTAACAAACTCAGTTTGCATAACTGGCACGCCATATGCTGATCTGAAATTAGCCTCAACCTCCTTACTTCTAATGTACTCAAGGCATCTCTGAAAATGAAACACAAATTCACTCAACCGGAATCGTGACTGTACATATTTCCCCATGTGAGAATGCAATGACTCACACCGGGACGTCGTCCTCAACCCAGCAAAGAACTTCCCTTTTTTATGTGATGTAGCCCACATTGCTTTTTTATCATACAACTGATGCACCCAATCATTGTTAGCCAACCCACACTCCTCCACAGCAGCTGCCCACCTATCTTCAAATTCACATATTTCAAGGTTCCCAAGCATACATTTCTTAAACGATTGTGTGAACCGAATATCACCTATGTTTGCTGTTACATTCCTGATCAAGTGCCATCCACACAATCTGTGATGCGCCTCTGAAAATACTATAGCAATTGCATTCCGCATTGCGAGATCACCATCAGTTATGACACACCTTGGGGTCTTGCCTTTCATTGCTTGAATGAATTGTTGTAACAACCAAACATATGTTTCTTCTTTCTCATCAGACACTATACCGCACGCAAAGACAACTGTTTGCTTGTGATTATTAACTCCTGAAAAAACAACTACAGGGCACTTATACTTATTCCTACCATACGTTGCATCAAATGCAAGCACGTCACCAAAGACTTCATAGTCAATCTGACATGTACCATCACACCAGAACAAATGTAGTAACCTACGGTCCGGTCCCACTTTGTGGCTCCAAAACAGAGTTCTGTCTTGAGACCGTAACTCCGCTCAAGAACCTCAGTACCTCCTTTACGTCGCTTTGCTGCCTGCATCTATCCCTTTGAATACGATTGTAAATCTCCTTTTTCCTAAAACCAACATTATGATACCCTCCGGATTGGCTAGCAAATGAACCATAAATCTTAGGAATGCTTATCCCACTCTTCCTCATGCTCTCCATTTGTGCAAAATCTGCATCTGACATTTTCCTGTGTGACCTTAACAGACCACTATATTTTTTCCCAAGCAAATCATGGCTGTGTTCATCA
The DNA here is from genome assembly GCA_030762895.1 of Sophora flavescens. Classification (NCBI taxonomy): domain Eukaryota; kingdom Viridiplantae; phylum Streptophyta; class Magnoliopsida; order Fabales; family Fabaceae; genus Sophora; species Sophora flavescens. The sequence goes on along the minus strand of CM061064.1, from coordinate 110,332,470 downwards.
AAGAATCGCGTAACATGCCATCGACCGCTGTCTACATTTAAGCCAACACGCAATTCAGCCTCACATCCACATCTTGTCAAAACACGATGCTCGCGCTGGCGGTTAGGCAAATTCATGTATTTGCTTTGCCGAAACCCCTCACAAGAACATACAAATTGCTGCCATGTAATTTCTTTGTCCTTGTTTTTACCACGTTTGTTTTTCCTTATACTGAACCCTTTGATTTTGGCATACTCATTATAGAAACCATAAGCAATGTCTACATCGGCAAAGACCATGTCAATGACATCACTTCCTGTTAAACAGCTAAATTCAATATCACTTATGTTACGAACAACCGGATCATCCTCATCATCTTCATCACTGGTTGAAACATCTTCGCCTGCATCATCATCAACCTGGACTTCATCTTCCTCTTGCTCTCCATCTTCATCCAATACATCCTCCCCTGTTTCGCTTTCTGCTTCCGAATTAGCTTATTGCTCATATTCAGTTTCCTCCAAACTTCCCAAATCTTCTTCCCCATCATTGTGTCTGTCCTCATCATTCATTGATATGTCTTCTATGCCCTGCAATACATGCCGACAAAATTAACCACCATCTTTAAACACCTCATTAATTCCAATTTATCTTCATCATCTCATCCCAAAAAATTCTATACAGCCTATGTTCCCAAACGATGTCTATACATTGTTGCAGTAACCAAAATAGTTACAGTGATATATCTTCTATTCCTTGAGCAACCAAATTAGTTACAGTAAACCACACAAAACCCCAATATTTCACGTTGTCATCATCGCATACGCAATTGACATTTTTTTTCCAAATCTTTATCCTTCATCATTAAAACTAACTTGAACAATTCAACTAATTCAACCTACTTCTTCTCCAATGTTTACACATCTATACATTTCCAAATTATGCAAACATTACGTTATGCAAAATACTAGAGCAAGCAAACTATTATTAACCACATAACCTATTACATGCATCCAATTTAATCAGTTCAAAGTCTGCAAAAAAATCAAATAAAATAACTCATTCAGGGTTTCATCTTCAATGCTTGAATCATACAAATAAAATGTCAACATTAACAGACCTTGGGGGTTAGGGTTCCCAATTTTTTTTTTCAGAGGATAACAAACCTGGTGATCTGAGTCTTCCTCCATGTATTAGACGCCGTGAACACAACCAAGGATTCGCAAACTCCAGAGGTCCAAAGCAAGTTGCTTTCCGGCCCTCTGCTCCTAATCGTCGCTCCTCGTTGTCGGATCTACACCCATGACCGACAAGCACAGATATGCACGATCAATACTTCATTCTTCTGGCACCAACAATCACCCCACTAGAGAATCTATGATGTAAATTGTAGCAATGTCGTCTTCAAAATGTTAACAATGACTCAGCACCACCACCGTCGACAATTGCTGCTCATGGAGATGGCTCTTCGTGGTTTTGAAAATGGCTCTTCGTGGCTTTGAAATTGCTATATGTCTTAAAGTGCTCGTGCAACCGGCCAAAGAAACCAAGGAACCGGCTGCTTAACATTATAAAAAATTCGAAAATGGTCCATGTTTACCGGCTACTTCATGTGTCGGTCATTTTTTCAGTGGAGGATCAATCCTCAACTCGTAAGAGTGAGGATTGAAGACTTGCCCCTGAAAACCAAATGTCATGCCCCCAGCAACTCTTCATGCACCCCAAGGTACCATTCGATGCAATTTCAATGCTCTCATCTTGTTTGTTTCCAACGAGTTGAGAGGTAGAACCGAAGTTTCACTTTCAAGTTTCCGGCACTGTCTTCAATACTCCATTGCCAATGTGGAGTTTGCATCCTTGGTTATTTTACACACTAGATTTAATATTATAATAATATAATGGTCATGATTAAAATGGGTAAAATAGGTATTAAGGAAAAGCCATCTACTGGTCATATACTACCTCATTTCATCCCTTCACAACCACCACATAGAATGGTAGAAGATTATGTCCAGATCGAATTGCATCTTCTAGAACTCCATGCTTTCCTGGTTGTAATATCATGTCATCTCTCAACTTGAATTAGCAAAAGTTTCTTCTAAAGTACCTAGATTCTCCAATAACAAATGAAAATATATTTTCTTTGAAAGACTGAAACTTTGAGAGGAAGGGAGAACAACTGAAACTTCTATCCAGATCTTTTTGGTTTCAGCTTTAAGAGATTCTCTTGTTCAGCAGAACCCCAGAAATGTGGTTAGATCTTTTTTTTTAATTTATTTGTTGAGTACCATGTTTCAGGAAAATGGCAATGAATAAAAACCAATTGAATCAATGCTCAGAAATTGCATTAAAAAAAAGAGAAGAAGAAGAGAGCATAGACCCTGAAACGAAAATGGACAATTAATTAATTTGATGGAATCATTATTATGTGTTACAAAGTTTCAATCTTTTTTCAAATTTCGTAAACACCCTAACAGAGCATGATTGCGATGGACCCATTATCTTCTTCTGCCAGCAGCACAGCGGAACAAGGCCAACCCAAGAACATGGCGACAGATTGGTGGCCAAGATCTCTCAAATCGGATCGGGACGAGCTACTCAGGTTCAAATACAAACTGAAGGTTCAAATACGAGAGTGTCGAAGGTTTCACAACCGTGGAGAAAAGGGAGCAAACTTCAACACGGAGGTTTGAAACGAATCAGCCTCCCCACACTGACGGCATCGAAGATGATGCGGCGAAAGGAAGAGTTCCATAGGTGGAAGTGGCCGCCGACGGTGGCAAACTTGGAATGGTGGTGGAGGTCTCGGCCAAGGACGAGAATTTGACGTTCTCCGGTAAAGGTGGGTGATTGTGAATCCAAGGTGGTTGCCGAAGAGAGGAGGACCTGACCGAAAAGAAGGAAGGAGAGAATAACTGAATTTTAATATATTTTTTTATTTTTTTATTTTATGATAAAATACCTAAAATATCCTTGGAGTACCCAAACTCAACTCCCACAAGGGAGTATTGTAGAATCGTCCGTTTCACGGGCTCTTTCTTTTGCCTACTGCACCCTATAGCATGGTATATGTACATGGCAACCTTTAAAACCCCTTCACTAGTTGAGAGTTACTCAAGCAACACATGGGAGTCCATGAGCTCATTTTGAAAGCATTCCCCTACATAGGCATTTTTCACTCCTTGGACCAGACCCAATTGCTTATCATCATATTGGGCCCAACATTATTGCTATTGGTTCAACATCACACGTATGACGGGCAAGTCTTCAATCCTCACGCCCACGAGCTGAGTTTGCGTCCTCCATAAAAAATACCGGTGATAGCGGGTAACTTTTATAAGCTCCCGATAATTCTAAGGCCCCGCTACGATGCATAATTTGGTAGCCTGTGGGCCCCTCCACTACCATGAACCTTCCAGAACTCATGGATAGCAAGTTCTTTATGCCCAAAAATGAGTCAACTCCATGCCTTTCTGTACCACTTTTTTTCTTTTATATCATTATTATGGTGGTTGCCTTAGTCATTTTTAATTCAAGTTTTTGTTTCTTATTATACTTCTACTGTTCATCTTCTCCAATATATTTTCTCTCTCTTTTTACATAACACAAACCTCAGTTCTCCAGAACCTTCCTTCCAGCCATGCGTGTTTGCATGAGATCAAGTCTAGCCATGCTTGAGATCAAAACCTTACTGCTAGTTTCACTAGAACATTCTCCAAAAAAGATTGAAGTTTAATAAACAAGTGCAACAGATAGAGACAAAATTCAGGGATTCTAATTTCTGATTAATTCAATGAATAATGCCAAAATCTCTTATTGAACTTGCAAGTTACAAAGACAAATCACTAATGAAAGACCACTTCGATATCTATTTATATGAATTTCAGCCACAATCGAAGATGAGGATGGAGGAGGATTTGTTGTGAGGCTAGTAATACAAAAGCACTTCCTCTGGTACTTGAAGCACATAGGCAAGAAGCAGAACCTTCACTAGCTCTCATCATCTTCACCAGTCACCTTTCCACCCATGATCGAAGGAGAGGACCGTGTGAACCATCATCCACAAACCAAAACCAAAGCACCCACATCAAATAAAAAAAAATATAAAATTAGACTCAAAACAATTTAGTTTTAAACCATAAACCAGAAAACGAGAAGGAAAAGTTCTACCTTTAATGGCAGGGAGCAACGACAATGGAGGTCTTGGAGCGAAGAAAACGGTGGCCACCGTCACCACCGTCGTGCATCGTCTTTTGCCACTATCTTCACAAATCTGCACCGTCATCTAGATCCATTAGTATGTGCGTCACGGTACTGTCAGAGATGCCTTGTCACGCCACCGTGATAGTGAACCTGGACTTGCTATACTTGATCCTCGTCGAGTCGGGGTTGACGAAAATAAAGAGGAGGCAAAGGGTGAGGAAGAGGGAGGTGGAGACGTGTTTCTCTGGTTTCCCATTCAGAGGTGTACAAGCTCTCCCGGTGATAGGTCTCTAATCTTGTCCGTTCCTTTATTTTAATGATAAATCCACGGTTGAGATTGAAAGATGATCCATCCTCCGACTTTAAGGTGGAGGATTGAAGACAGCGCCACGTATGACCCCTCTTCTGAAACACTTCCTCCTATATCCCTTTTAATTAAAGCCAAATCTTGTACTTCCAACCTATCCATCTCTTGTAACGATTCTTCCGAAAATTTATGCTCATTAACATCCTCCCTATCTCCCTCATTCATTGTTTCCCTTGGTTTCCGCCCTTGACAATACATATTTTAATTCATCCATAAATTTGAAAATTCCGCCTTTTTCCCTTATTATTGGCCATATGATAAATCTCTCACTTTTTTTTTTATCTTTCTCATTTTCTCTTTTACAATCATCTTCTCCCTCAACCTTCCATTCTTTATCTTCTTCCCTCAACCTTCTTTACCTACCTTCACTCCATTGTAATCATCCTTACCTGTGCTTCTCTCTTCCCCGCGCAATGATAACATCATCACTACTGTGCTCCGCCGTTCCAATGCCATCCTGACCCATACCAAAATCCGTTACACTGTCGTGCTCCGCCGCTACCCAATCCCTAAGTCAGACACCAGAGCCGCCACACAGATCTTCTTAGTCTGATTATGTCCCTGTCTTCCTCCGTGAATCATTCCATAGTCACACATCTCATATGTCTCGCACCTCCAATCGCTAGCTCCTCCATTTCGGTCTGAATTCGCCTTCCATTGCCGCTGTTCCTCCTCTCAGCCACTTGCTCCGCTGCCCTTGAATCAGAACCACCGCTCCGAATGATTCCAGGTCGATCCAATCACGTGCGTCATCTCCTCATCACCGGAGCACCATCAACTTCTTCCTTCCTCTGCGTACAGTATTCCCTTTTATTTCTTTCTTTTTTCTTGTTTTTTCTCCTCCTCTGAATCGTTTGTTAAAATGTGCAGTTCGCGAAAGTTTACCTCGGCCCCACAGTGGGCGCCAGATGTTCTTGCAAATTCTGGCACTGTGTATTGGAGAACTCGAAGAACAATATCGCTACCTTTCACCCACTCTTAATTCAGATGAACACTAGTTTATTAGTATTTCTGTCTGAATTAGCAGAGTATGTAAAATAGCTTAGCTTTCTGATGAGTGTGATTTCACCTCATATTTTCTTGACATTTTGCATGCATTTTCATATAGTTTAGGCGTATTTTATTTGATTATTTGTTAGTTTTTACCTTGGAATGGGTAAGGTGGTTTTGTGGTGCTTGTGTGCAGGAAACGAAGATTAAATTGCTCAGGATCAGTTGTGTTGGAGCTGGCATGAAGATGGAGCTTGAAAGGCCAGAAAATGGGGCAAACAGAACAGATCACGGCCAGGACGTGATGCCCATCACGGCCGTGACATGTTAACCGAACCAGACCCTCACGGGCAGAACTGATCACGGCTAGGCCGTGATGGTGGTCACGGCCGTGACAGACCAACCAGTGAAGCAACCTCCAAGGCAGAATCCGTCACGGCTTGGCCGTGATGGCCATCACGATCGTGGCGCGTAATATATGGTTCCATAGAAACTGATTTGATCTGATTTCTGTATTGGCTTGGGATTCAAGTTACCCTACCTTATAAATAGGACCTAGAGGCTCGAAATTAGGGGATTTTTTGGGGGCTGCTACCTTAGGCAAAATTAGGATTTTCTCTTCTTCTTCTTCTCCTCTCTTAGGTTTTCTTTCATGTTTTTGTTAATCAAGCTAGCTCTTACCATGACAATGCTTGAGTAGTAGTTTTATTTATAGGGATTGGGGCTATGCCCAATATTTGTTTTGTGTTATGAATTGATGTTTTCCCTTTGTTAATTTCGATTTCGCTTTCGATTCGATTCCTATTGCATGGATTACTTGTGAATTTGGTGCGCACTTATTTGCATGTCGTAGATACTCTAAGGAGGAACCTAGCGGTGAACTTAGGTATTGGATCTATAGGAATCAAACTTAGGACTTAAATCACGAGAGTTAGAAGCGGTCCTTCGAGAATTCACAAATTGTCACAGAACTTAAAGGGTTCAATTTAAATTCAATTACCACGAGAGTAGGGGTTGGTTTAATTGGGCACGGTTTTTGTAACCCGAGAAGGAGCATTAACTTATTTAGGATAAATTCGCCTTCAAAGCAATTCTGGTAATTAACAAGGAGAGTAGTCAATTTAGTAACATAAGCAGTTTTGTGGTATCCCAATTCCTGGAAATCCCTTTGAATTTGAAAACCCCCTAATTGATTTACTTTCTTATTTTAATTGATTACATTATTAAATATCTGATTTTCTAGTTAATTCTTACTTCAAAAAATCAAATCTTTTCCAAATCTTTTTTTATATAGTCCAATGTAATCGATTTAATAATTAATTGTTATTTGAGATCACGGTCTCTATGGAATGGATCTTTTTATTACTTGACGACGAATTCGGTACACTTGCTGGAGCCCCATCACTTTCCTTATACATCAATTCTCTTATTTATACCAATTCTCCCCACTCCTACATGGGAAGTCATTCCCACATTCCTACCCACTATGCGCCAGTTACATGAGATCGTGGGTTAATGGTTTTGTTCCCGCTTAACCATGTCTCCTCCATTATTTTTCCTGATAGTACAAGATTGATTTGTTGTATAATAAGAATAAGAAATATGAAGTGTCAATTTGCTTAATATAATTGATGCACGAATATAACATTTTCCAAAATGGCCTTGGAAACACCTATGCGAGCAGAAGTTTCTGGATCCATGTTAGAGCATCTATAACTAAGGCAAAATTTCTCAATTGCGTGTGGATTAATGGTTTTAAAGGAATTAGAGTAGCAGGGAGAAAGTGATAGAAAATGATAGAAATTTAAAGAAAGCTATAGTTTTGAAATATTCAGCATAATGTGTATTCATCTCAACTGATTATTACAAGAGGAACTTGACTTTTATAGTCGTGCCTGATACACTTTGGTGATAACCAACCCTAACTGTCATAACAACTTACATCGACCGATTCTTAACTGAATACCAACTATCATTTAACTAACTTCCCTTTACACCCTCTACAAACTTATGGGTGAAGTGTCACAAACTCTGAGTTTGTGTCTGCATTGCTGGAAGCTAGAGTTTGGCAAGGGTTTTGTGAGAGCATCAGCAGTTTGCTTAGCATAAGGAATATGGTGAACAGTGAGCTCATGCTTCTGGATTTTATCCCTTACAAAGTATAAATTAAGTTTGAACTGCTTAGTCCTGTTAAGTCTCTAAAATGTCTGATGTGTATTTTCCTAAGTTTTGATGAGAACTAAACATTGGTTAATGATTTAATTAACCTTCATATTGGTTGCTAACCTGTCAATCTAGTGTGCAGATTAAAATTGTAAGAATCATCCGTCCAACGTAAATAATAGAATCATCTGTCCAACGCAAGTGATAGAATCATCCGTCCAACGCAAGTGATTAAAACGCATGTCCAACACTGTAGTGATAGAAGCTCACGTCCAACACTGTAGTGATAGAAGCTCACGTCCAACACAAGTGATAGAAGCTCACGTCCAACACTGAAGTGATTGAAGCTCACGTCTAACGCAAGTGATAGAATCTCATGTCCAATTCTAAAGTGATTAAAGTCAGCATCCACTTAAGTGATAAAAGCCAGCATCCACTAAAGTGATAAAAGTCAGTGTCCACTAAAGTGATAAAAGCTGCGTCCACTAAAGTGATAAAAATCAGCGTCCACTAAAGTGACAGAAACACTCGTCTACTGAAGTGATAGAGGCGCTCGTCTACTGAAGTGATAGAAGCGCTCGTCCACTAAGGTAACAGAAGCGCTCGTCCACACAAGTCTTTGGAATTGCTGAGTCCTTAATATGGAGCTCGTCTACTAGGTTACATTCAACCAGTTAAAGGAGTATCTGCCCAATGACATAGCATTTGGAGCTCGTCTACTAGTCCGAATGTAAAATCTTAAATGGCTAGATGAACACAACTATTTTCAAGATGGACGCGCTTATCCTATGAACGCGAATTATATAAGAATTATCAGAATCTTATTTCAAGAACCAGAATCAAGAAAAGTCAGAAGTTACTCTCTCAAGCAACCTTGGATATAGTACCAAAAACCAGTTAAAGAATGCTTCCAACATGCTTTATTCCCTAGTACCTCTGGTTCTTACACGAAAAGGGAATTGTATTAAGCAAAGTACTAAAAGCTCTCTGCACAACTCTGATATGGTTGTATCACGATGCATAAAGCCATGATCCTTCATGTTAGAGTACAACCAACGTTCCTATTGCATTAATGGCTGCCCAGAATGACTCTATTGCATTTAATGAAGTTCTGCATGAAGCCAACATCTAAGGGAATGTCTCTAACGGATCCTAAATGCTTGAAGACCATAAATACAAAAGTCATTAAAGATGAAGAATAAGAGAGAATACACATAGAATTAAAGAGCCATTACTCTGTGCATTAATATCTTCACTCTTTCATTCTGTATTCTACAATCATTTAAAGTTATATTTAAACCACTCTCTGAGTGTTGGTGAAAGATCTGTCTGTGTGAAGTTGTATTTATTACAAACCAAATCTTTCAAACCAACCCGAGTGAGCCTAAAGAGGCTAAGTGTGCAAAGAATACTTGTCTTGAGACTGAAGATGCTAGGTGTGCAAAGAATACTTATCTTGGAGCTTGAAGAGGCTAGATGTGCAAACAATATTTGAATATGTAACCTGATCAGTTATACTGGATAAAACTTGGTGCTGCCAAGGACTGAACATAGCTCTTTGCTTTGAAGAGTGAACTAAGATAAATAACTGTGTCAATCTCTCTTTCCTTAAACTCTTTAGTTGCTTTAGTTTTCTTATACGTTTATCAAGTGGTGTGTTTGCCAAGGTCACTGTTAAAATTTCATCAGACGAGCCACCCATCTGTCTTGTATCTTTCCACTCGTTCGAACCTAGATTCTGTATGCGAAAAGATTTCAACTTTGTTTAAATTCTGATAAACACAATTCAACCCCATTCTCGTGTTTATAGTTGTCTATTTCAAGTCCTTGAGTGAAATATCAGATTTGCTACCAGAAAAACAACACTGAGGTTGTCACAATACACTATTGGTGGAGATGGCAGTGTGATGTGCAACTTTGATAGAAGGGATTGCAACCATATGAGTTCAACAGTTACAGTAGCTAAGTTGTGATACTCTGCCTCTGTGCTCAAGCGAGAGACTACAACTTGCTTCTTAGAGGACCAAGAGATCAAGTTGGAGCCTAGGTAAACATAGTACCCTATTGTGGACTTTCGATCATCTATGTTAGATCCCCAATCGACATCACAAAAGGCTATAAGACGCAAGTCAGGAGCCTTGGTGAAGTGAAGGCCATAAGTAGCAGTGCCCTGTAGATATCGGAGGATCCTCTTAACTGCCTGCTTGTGAGAATCCTTAGGGGCATGCATGAATTGGCAGAATCGGTTTACTGCATAGGCAATGTCAGGTCACGTGATTGTAACATATTGTAATCCACCTACAATGGATCGATAAAGGCTTGGGTTGTCAGCTTCTGTAGTGTCCTTGGCAGTAAGTTTGGTGGTAGAAATCATATGTGTTTCATAGGATTAGCCGTGGCTATGTTTGCCTTTTGCAAGAGATCATGAATGTACTTTGTCTGAGCCAAAGTGATGCCATCATGGGTGGATTTTTGAACTTGAATGCCAAGGAAAAAATTGAGAGGGCCTAGATCTTTGAGAGGAAATTGAGAATTCAAAGACTGAATCAGATCAGTAATGGCCTCAGGTACATTGCTAGTGATGATAATGTCATCAACATAGACAAGTACAAGGAAGGTAAGAGACTTGGTAGACTTTGTGAAGCCTAGGGAGGTAAGATATGACTGTAATTTCTGGAACCATGCCGTTGGGGCTTGCTCTAGGCCATAGAGAGCCTTATTTAGCTTACATACTAGAGAGTCATCACCATGTGCAAACCCGGGTGATTGTGTCATATATACTTCTTCAGTCAAATCCCAATTTTGAGAGAGTGCAAGTGTCAGGACTACACGACCTGTTGTTGGCTTGACTACGGGACTAAAGGTCTCAAAGAAATCAAAGCCTTCTTGTTGGTGGAACCCTTTAGTCACTAGTCGAGCTTTGTGTTTATTAACAGTCCCATGAGGATTATGCTTCACTTTAAAAACCCATTTGCATCCAATTGGGTTTCCGACCTGTGGAAGTGGCACCATAGGCCATGTGTTAGTGTTGAGCAGTGCTGAAAATTCCTGCTCCATAGCCGACTTCCAGTGAGGGGATTTGGGAGCACTCTTGACAGATTTTGGTTCAGTATGATAGTCATCAGAGATCTCTGCAACAAGGGGAATTCGAGGCTTAAATATTCCAGATTTACTGCGATTTTGCATATGATGTGATTAGGAACGATGGCTACCTGAACAGAATTGGATGGCACATCAGGATTATCTTAGTTATCAAGCCTTGGCAGTGTGGTGCATATAGGAGAAGTTGGCAACTCATGGAAATCTGTTTCAGCAGTATCATGTAACTCTGGTGCAACATTCTCAGCAACATGTGGTGATGGAGCAGCATCAGAAAGGTCATGCAAAGGAGCAAATCTGTTAGTAACAGGTATCACAGGAATAGTAGGCAAAAGAACAGTTGGAGAAAAGCTAGCAAGAGTTATGAGCAGTTAAAAACATTGGATTTAATTGAAAAGAAAATACACATTCATCAAATTGGACATGTCTAGCAATATAAACTTTCCCAGTTTGAGACAAGCATAGATAGCCCTTGTGACTGGGACTATAACCAATGAATGCACACTGCTGTGATCTAAATTGATTTTTGTGTCTATTATACGGTCTCAAATAGGGAAAACAACTATAACCAAACACTTTTAGGAATGTATAATCAGGAGAAACATTAAAGAGAGTTTTGATTGGTGTTTCATTCTTTAGAGTGGGTGTAGGCAGCCTATTGATAACGTACTATGCTGTTTGGAAAGCCTCTGTGAAGAATCCATGGATGTGAGGGATAGAGATCATACTCATAGGAGAGATAGAGAGCATATGTATACTCATGTGGTAACATATTGATTGATTGAAAAAGATTATGAAAAATGATACATGAGGCTCTATTTATAGAGCTAGTTAACTAACGAACACAATTAATTCTCTAACAAACTATTAACTACCTATAACAAACTCTAACAAATTTATTTATATTCTTAACAGCCCCCCTCAAGCTGATAAGTGGTATCACCACAATCAGCTTGAATTAAAATCAACAAAGAAAAGTAACTAATACCATGTAAAAAAAAAAAAAGGGTAAAAGACTAAAGTGTGACCCAACAAACTGAAGCCCATAATGTGGAACTGATGAGAAATCCCACTGATGGACCAGGCCCAAGCTCATGAACACCACTGATCCGGAACTGTGAGTGTGAGACCCAAACAACCAACCACGAGAGGAAAACCAAAGGGAATTGCAGAAACTTCTGGAACGAAAACGAGAATTTCCTAGGCGGAGCATGACTGGGTGTTGTGGACAGCGGTGAGATCTCCGCCAGGATCGAAGACGAAGGTTGAAGAGGCGGTCCACTCAATCGTCTTCTCCGGCGACGGTGCAACGATTCCAGATAGAAGCTTACAGAGCTTGAACCATGGAGAACGAGAATTCCCTAGGTGGCTCACGGCGAAGTCGTAGACGGCTGTGAGGGTTCCGCCGGGATCGAAGGCAGTGATGGCAGAGGACCAAGCACAGCTTTCGATGGTGAATGAAGTGGTCATGGTGGTTGCCGGAACGAGCTCCTCGAAGTCGACGCTTAAGAGTGGGACCAGATCTGGTGCAAGGAAGATGGAGTCGACTAGGAATTTCAAACCAGAGAGGCTGACGGGGGAGACAGCTTCCAAGAATGGTGGCGCAAGGACTATGTCGACGCCATGAATCGGTGCCTGATTCATCGGAGCTGGATCCACTAGATCGACCTTCTTGAAGAGATTGGTGACGAGCTCCTTCAAATCGTTGTTACTTTCAGAGACGGCGAGCTCAGATGCAAGATCCGTTGTCTTGGCTGATTCAGAGAGAACCTCCTGCGATTTCGATGTTTCCTCTTCAACAGTCAAGATCGGCAGTGGCAGAGGAGTCACAAGATCTGATGGAGGTGCTTCTTCCATGGTCGCAGATTCAAGCTCCTCCTCTGTGTTGCTGTAGAAGTCTTCGTTACTGTTCCTGCATTTCGTCGGAAGGTGGTGATCCATGGCAGTGGAAAGAGAACTCCATTGACGGAGCTTTGGCGCGGCTGCAAAATCGTTGCAGGTGACGAGGAAGCAGGTAATTGCTCCAATCTTGATGGTGGATCCATGGATTTCTGGCTTGGTTGGAATTACCGAGGTCGAAGGAATGGTATCAAGATCTGAGTTCCTTGAATTTCCGAAGCTGCCGAAGACGAAATCGTAGTGTTCATTCTCCTCCGTTGTTGCAGATTCAAGAGCGTTGGAAGGATCTTCATCACTGTCTGAATAATCATCTTCATTGTTGTCTGAATCAGGAACGGAAGCCTCATCCTCATCACTATCATCAGCGGAAGCCTCACGGTATCTCTCTGATACCATGTGAAGAATCCATGGATGTGAGGGATAGAGATCATACTCATAGGAGAGATAGAGAGCATATGTATACTCATGTGGTAACATATTGATTGATTGAAAAAGATTATGAAAAATGATACATGAGGCTCTATTTATAGAGCTAGTTAACTAACTAACACAATTAATTCTCTAACAAACTATTAACTACCTATAACAAACTCTAACAAATTTATTTATATTCTTAACAGCCTCTCCCCAATATTTGAGGGGCATAGAAGCATTGGCCAAAAGTGTAAGCCCAAGTTCAGTGATGTGTCTGTGTTTGCGCTCTGCCATCCCATTTCGCTCATGGGTATAGGGGCAGCTGAAACGATGAATTACTCCTTGTGAATGAAGATATTTGGTGAACACTGAATACTCCTTTCCACCATAAGTTTGAAGGGTTTTGATCTTTACTCCTTGTTGATTTTCAACCAAGGATTGAAAGTGGAAGAAGCAATTAAATGCCTAGGATTTGTTATATAATAAGTATATCCAAGTATACTTGGAGTAGGCATCAATAAAATGCAAGTAATACCTGCTGCCATTTGTAGATGGCACTAGTGAGGGGCCCTAGATATCTGAATATATCAGCTGGAGTGGCTCATCATACACTGTAGTGGAAGTAGGAAAACAGTTTATGGGATTAGAGTAGCAGCAATAAAGTGATAGAAAATGATAAAAACTGAGAGAAAGCTATAACTGAAATATTTAGCATAATGTGTATTCATCTCAACTGATTATTGCAAGGGGCACATGACTTTTATAGTCATGCCAGATACACTTTGGGGATAACCAACCCTAACTGTCATAACAACTTACATCAACTGATTCTTAACTGAATACCAACTATCATTTAACTAACTTCCCTTTACAAAGCAAACTCTCAATTGCTTTGTATTACATCATAGAAGCCTTTGAGTCAGCCGAAACGACCTTATGCAAATTATGTCTTTCCCTGTGCCGTTTGAATTGGAGCTTAGTCTGTCCCTTCGTTTCAGTTTTCCCAGCAACCTTAGGGTCGTGAGTGAAGTTGTAGCAAGCCAAACTATGGCATGTGGGAGAGAAAACACAAGACGATAACCAATGAAAGAAAAATAGGAAGATGGGGCTGGCATAATTTGGAACCTGGTCACGTGAGCATATTAATGAATTAATCAAAATCGTTAGATCAAAGATAAAATCAATGGTCCAGATTGGCTGATTGGGAGTAACTCGTTAAAGTTACTCTTGGAGTAAATTGATCCCTTCCCATATTTTAATATTAGTTAAAGAAAATACAGTAGATGAAAAACTCAATATATATATATTAATTAATTTATACAATATACTTTTAATAATTTTTTAATATATACCGAGTCAACCGATTCAACCAATGACTCACTGGTTCGATCGGTGATCCATTAACCCAATATCCCAGTGAAATCAATGACCGGTTCGGTTTTAATAACACTGGTTCCAAGACCTAACTTTAGAGTTTTAGCATCTTAAATATGGTTAGAAAGTGCTCAACGAAATGCCCAGGTGATATTGTTGTTTTGATTTCTTGTAATGTTAATTCATTGATTGAAGTGCTTGGTTCTTCAAATATTTATTGTACACGTTTTTTTTTTCTCAAGTGCTTATAAATAATTTAGGATGATTAGCTAGTTCCATGGAAGATGCCAGAAAATGGCAGTAAAATAGCGTTTTCACATTGGGAGAAAGTAGGATAATGCTCCCATGTTGTTTTTGTTGTTTCCTTGGTTGGTTTGTTTTTTGTTCATAAAAATTACATGACACAATCCTTAATTATTTTTCCATCAAAGCCTGAATCTTATAATGGATTTAAAGTAAAAGGTTTGAAATTTGATAAACATGTACTAAATCAAATCCCGACGAATACGTGTTGTTTTTTATGTAATGCTCAAAATTTAGTAGATATTAGGAGGGAGCAATGATGGTGTTTTGTGATTTGTGAATTGGGCCTAACAGAATGTGATATTCCGTTCTTACGTATCCCGGTTGGGAATCAAGGCTCACGTAGTTCTAGGTTCAATATGTTCATATCAAGGCTTTGGAGGTCGGCCTCCGAGTTGGATCTCATGGCGGAGAGGGGTTGCCCCAGTAGGAAGCCGAGCACTCAGAGTGTATGAATGTTGTCTGGAGAAGACCCCTTACCCGAGGGCTATGCTTATTATATATAAAACTAGGGTGGTTATCAACCATTATGGGTGATTATGTGTGTCATTAATGAGGGAGGTTACAAAGTTGTTATGGATGACCGTTTGTGTTGCTTGATTAGTGTTGTCTTTTAATGATGCCAGATAATTCGAGAAGCTGTTTAGTCCGAGTTTTGGCCTAGGACGGATCTGAATAGTTGTTTGGGCCAAGTTGTGGCCCAGACATCAACATAAGTCCCCCAAGCTCCAAAGCACATGCAGCGAAGGGGCTTTCAAATACAAGCAGATTCGTCGAGTTGTTTAGGCTGAGTTATGGCCCAGTCATTAACATAAGTCCCCCAAGCTCCAAGGCGCATGCGGCGAATGGGCTTTCGAATACAAGCGGATCCGTCGAGTTGTTTGGGCCATGTTGAAGCCTTGACATCAACAGAAACTTGATGGGCTCCGACAAGCGTACCGGATCGAAGCAAGTAATAATAAAACGGTGAGAAATCGAGTATCGAACTCAGGGATTGGGAAATCAAGTGTCACTTCACAAATTAAACAACTATTTAGACTGAGAAATAGGTTTGAAAAGATTTCAAGAAAATAAAAAACAATAAAAGAAATAAAATATTTTTCAGGTTTTTAAATATGAAAAGAGATTTCCAAGAATTGGGTTACCAACAAGACCACTCATGCTACTAAATTGACTACCCCTCTTGTTAATTATCGAAATTTTCTTTGAAGGCGAATTTATCCTAAATAAGTTAATGCTCCCTCTCGGGTTACAAGAATCGTGCCCAATTAAACCAACCCCTACTCTCGTGGTAATTGAATTTAAATCGAACCCTTTAAGTTTTGTGACAATTCGTGAACCCTCGAAGGACCGCTTCTAACTCTCGTGATTTAAGTCCTAAGTTTGATTCCTATAGATCCGATACCTAAGTTCACCACTAGGTTCCTCCTTAGAGTATCTATGATATGCAAATAACTGCGCACCAGATTCACAAGTAATTCATGCAATAGGAATTAAATCGAAAGAAAATTGAAATTAACAAAAAGTAAAACATTAATTCATAACATAAAACAAATCTTGGGCATAGCCCCAATCCCTAGAAACAAAAAGACTACTCAAGCATTGCCATGGTCATGGCAAGCTTGATTAACAAAAGCATAAAAGAAAACCTAAGAGAGAAGAAGAAATTGGAGAAGAAGAGAAATCCTAGTTTTTGCCTAAGGTAGCAGCCCAGAGCTCCTATTTTTGAGCCTAATTGCTCTATTTATAGATTAGGGTAACTTGAATCCCAAACAATTACAAAATCAGATAAAATCAGGTTTTAAAATTTCAGATATTGTACGTCACGGCCGTGATGGCTGTCACGGTCAGGCCGTGACAGATTGTCTTGGAAAACTTGGCACTGATGGCCTGTCACGGACGTGATGGCCATCACGTCCTGGCCCTGATGGCCATCATGGCCGTGATGGCCATCACGGCCTGGCCATGACAGGTTCTGACTTTTTCGTTCTCTTCTTTTCAGCCTTGCTCGATCATGGCCGTGATGGGTGTCACGGCTAGGCCGTGATGGGCTCTGTTTGGCTCAGTTTTATTTACTTTTCAAGCTCCATCTTCATGCAAGATCCATCATGGTTGATCTTGAACATTTTAATCTTCATATCCAAATCAATATCTCCAAATTAATTGCCAAATCTTATCATATCCTTTATTGTTGTGATAGACAATTATTATCCAAATCAAAATTGATTAATTTGGATCCAATCTTTTATCTCAATGCCAATTGAATTATCTTTTAATCATAATAATTCAAATCCAAATTGATTTGGATTCAAATCTCTCATGTGGGCCCTTGCAATTTACTTGGCAATCTTCAATTTAATTTCAATCCTTCTTCTTTGTCCTTTCCTAAAAATAAAAATAAGAAAATCTTGTGAAAATCAATTAAATTCTAATTAAAATCACACTACTGGAAATAATGTAATATACGAGAACGTTTTACGTCAGTTGACCATATGTTTGATGTTAAAAATGAGGCGGTGACAGTTTTGTAAATATAAAATCACTATTTGCGTCAGTTGTTTAATACAACTGACGTTAAAAGTATGATTTTTTACTTCAGTTAAATAAATAACTGATGTAAATAATCCTATATCCCTTAAGTGAAACTCATTCCTATCTTTCTTTCGTTGTCATCTCCCTGTTGTCACTCTTAATACAGGTCAATCTATATAGTGCAGTTTATTTCTAAACTTTTTTTTTAAACAAGTTTATTTTTAATCTTAATTAATTGACTTGAATTAGTAAACAACTTCTTGTGCAAATTAAAATAAATAAACACTTAACATAAAACAAGTTATATATGTATAATCAAATCGTATCTCATTGAAGCGATTCATAAGTTACAATTACATGATTAAAAGATAAAAAATTTCTGCAACATAGCCCTAAAATATAAAAAAGTTTCTGCTTCAACATCATTTTCTTCTCAGTCCTGTCCTCAGAAACTCCAATTAATGGATGCATCTCCTCCCTCACTTGAATTCCTCGATGCTTCATTTGTTTTATCCACAATCACTTGCTGCGAAAGCGGAGTGAAAGGGATGAGGCCAGGGGATGAAATAAAGTGAGGGAATCACATTACGTGATTCACCCAACCTTACCATCCATGTTACGTGATTTACTCAACCTCAGAAGTTTGTTGACCATTAAGACAGAGACCTTTAAGTCTAGGTATAGGAAGAAATAACAACACCTCAAATATGATAGAGGCATATTGTGCAGGAATAGAAAACGCACGAAATATAGAAGAAAAGAAGAGGGTGTATTACAGACTGATACAGAAGAATGACACTTTATATAGAGAATAGAGACTCTCTGATTTTCTTGAAAACTGATCTATAAACTTAATGCTCATTAAGAGGATTAAATTACAAGGTGCATGGGTAAGTAGCACAGTAGTCAAAGGAATGAATGTTTTTGCAGAAACTTATACACTTTAAACGTCAGTTGTCTTCAACAACTGACGTTAAAATTGTTTTTAAAATAAAAAATATTTATTTTTAACGTCAGTTGTTTATACAACTGACGTTAAAAGTTTGATTTTTTACTTCAGTTAAATAAATAGCTGACGTAAATAATCCTATATCCCTATCTGAAATGCCCTGTTGTCACTCTTAACACAGGTCACTCCATATATATAGTGCAGTTTATTTCTAAACTTTTTTTTAAACAAGTTTATTTTTAATCTTCATTAATTAGCTTGAATTAGTAAACAAATTCTTGTGCAAATTAAAATAAATAAACACTTAACATAAAACAAGTTATATATGTATAATCAAATCGTATCTCATTGAAGCGATTCATAAGTTACAATTACATGATTAAAAGATAAAAAATTTCTGCAACATAGCCCTAAAAAATAAAAAAGTTTCTGCTTCAACATCATTTTCTTCTTAGTCCTGTCCTCAGAAACTCCAATGGATGGATCGATGCATCTCCTCCCTCACTTGAATTCCATGATGCATCGTGAATCCACATTCACTAGCAGCGAAAGCAAAGTGAAAGGGATCTTTGCATCACCTCCTTCACTGGAATTCCTTGATGCATCATCTTGAATCCACAGTCACTTGGGGCCAAAGCAGAGTGAAAGGGATGGCTGGGATGAAATAAGGTGAGGAAATCACATTACGTGATTTACACAACCTTTCCATCCATGTTACGTGATTTACTCAACCTCAGAAGTTTTTTGACCATTAGGACAGAGACCTTTAAGTCTAGGTATAGGAAGAAATAACAAAAGTCTCAGAGCCATTTTGTGAAGGAATAGAAAACGCACGAAATATAGAGGAAAAGAAGAGGCTGTATTACAGACTGATACAGAAGAATGGTACTTTATATAGAGAAGAGAGACTAGCTGATTTTCTTGAAAACTGATCTATAAACTTAATGCTCATGGGTAAGTAGCACAGTAGTCAAAGGAATTAATGTTTTTGCAGAAACTTATACACTTTTAACGTCAGTTGTCTTCAACAACTGACGTTAAAAGTGTTTTTAAATAAAAAAATATTTATTCTTAACGTCAGTTGTATTAAACAACTAACGTTAAACAATGACTTTTAACGTCAGTTTCTTAAGACAACTGACGTTAAATAAATGACCTTTAACGTCAGTTGTTACAAACAACTGACGTAAAATGTTGTTTTATTTTTGGTTTTTGATTATAACGTTTACACCCGCGCGCCTTCTGCACTTCGCTCTGTACGTCTCTGTTCTTCTCTTTCACGCTCACTCTCACTCTCAACTCTCACTCTGACTCTCAACTCTCACTCTCACTCTCACTCTCACTCTGCCCTAATCGCGAGCTCATCTCCACCGCAACCACCGCGAGGGCTTCTTCCCCACCACCGTGAGGTACACTCTTAACCCTAACTCTGTCTTTCCCGCTCATTCTTTGCAATAACTTGACATCTCTCTTTCCCCTTCCCGCACACTAACTCTCCTTGTCCCTCTGCTCTCAGTAACCACATCGAACGTTGGCCACCACGCGAGCACCTATTTCTGGTGAGTCTTTAGGGCACATTTTTTTATTTTTGGTTTTGAGTGTATGTTGAAACTGTAGTCTCTGTAGTTGAAACTTGAAACTGTGAGTTTGAGTTGTTTGGAATGTCTCTATTTCTGGTCGTGGGTTTTGTGTTTTCTCTTGTTTTTCTTCTGCTATCATGACCTATTTCAAAATGGGAAGAAATTTAGAGTTGCTTGTAGCATGTGACATCAACAATATATTGCTCATTGGAATTCTGTTTTGTTAATTTATCTTCATCTGCTTATTTCTTTTCTGTCTTAAGAAACCTGAAGATGGTGTAAATTTGAAATAATTTTTAAACGCCTTGGATATATGTTTTGTATATCTACAGAACCTATCTAGTTATGGATCGTAGTTGGATGGTTTGTAAGCGCACTAGTGCTGAGTATTTGAAGGGGATGGGAGAATTTATAGAATTTACTCAAAGAAATGTTCCTAATAGTAATGGAATGTTCTGTTGTCCTTGTGTCAAGTGTTTAAATACGAGGAAATGTACGGTGAAGGATATACGTACTCATTTGATTTGTGAAGGGGATTTGCTTGAGTTATACAAGATGGATATGGCATGGTGATGTGTTGTTGAGTAGTACGGCAAGTGTCTCCCAAAGTGAGGACGTTGACGTAGATATGGAGGATGATCGAGTAGAGGACATGATCCGTGATATTGGACAAGAATCTTTTCATCGAGCTTATGTGTATGATAGGTTGTGCGGTGATGCGGATAAGCCTTTATTTCCAGGGTGTACTACTCATACACGATTGTCGGTGGTGCTAAAATTGGTTTGTGTGAAGGCGAGAAATGGTTGGACCGATAAAAGCTTCACGGAATTGCTTGAAGTGTTGAAAGACTTGCTTCCGGAGGACAACACATTGCCTGACCGTAACTATGAGGCCAAGAAGGTATTGTGTCCGATGGGTATGGAGTATAAGAAGATACACGCATGCCCCAATGATTGCATATTGTACACCGGTGTTCATGAAGACAATCACGATTGCCCCAAATGTGGGTTATCACGATACAAAGTGAAGGGTGGTGATGATGATGATGATCTTGAAGATGTGAGAAAAAAGGGTCCTCCTGCGAATGTGTTGTGGTATCTTCCAATAATTCTAAGGTTCAAGCGATTGTTTGCCAATACGAAAGATGCAAAGAATCTTAGATGGCATAATGATGAGAGGAAACGTGATGGAAAGGTTCGTCATCATGTTGATTCTATGCAATGGAAGAATATTGATACTATGTTTCCGGATTTTGCCGATGAGCCAAGAAACCTAAGGCTTCGACTTGCTACGGATGGAATGAATCCTTATGGTAACATGAGTAGTATTCATAGTTCATGGCCTGTTCTGTTGATAATTTACAACCTGCCCCCTTGGTTGTGCATGAAGCGCAAATACATGATGTTGTCTATGATGATTTCGGACCCAAAGCAACCGGGAAATGACTTAGATGTTTATCTAAGTCCCTTGATTGAAGACTTGAAAACGTTGTGGGTGGAAGGTGTTGATGTAGTTGACGGGTATTCTCATGAGACTTTCAAGCTTCGTGCCATGTTATTTTGCACCATCAATGACTTTCCAGCATACGGTAACTTGTCCGGGTACAGTGTCAAGGGGCATAAAGCATGCCCTATATGTGAAGAAGGCACATGCTACAATCAGTTGTATCATGGAAAGAAGACGGTTTACCTTGGGCATCGGAGATTTCTTAGACGTGATCACCCATATCGTAAGATGAAAAAAGCTTTTAATGGATGCCAAGAGACAGAAGAAGCTCCGGCGGCCTTAATTGGAGAGCAGGTTTATCAGAGGGTAAAGGGCATCGATGTTATATTCGGCAAGTCCAAAAAGAAAGGTAAATCTGCTGAGAAAAACATATGGAAGAAGAGGTCGATATTCTTTGATCTTCCATACTGGCGCAAGCTTGATGTCAGACACTGCATTGATGTTATGCATGTGGACAAAAATGTGTGTGATAGTGTGATCGGGACGCTTCTCAACATTCAGAGCAAGACAAAGGATGGTGTCAATGCTCGTCTCGACCTCGTTGCTATGGGTATACGAGAGCAGTTAGCTCCAGTTGTCGAGGATGGTAAGCGGACTTATTTGCCACCAGCATGTCATACTTTGTCAAAAAAAGAGAGACAAAGTTTCTGCGGGTGTCTTCAGGGCATCAAAGTTCCACATGGTTACTCTTCAAATATGAAGAGGCTTGTCTCTATTGATCTTAAATTGGTTCTCTTAAAGTCTCATGATTGTCACATCTTGATGCAACAACTTCTGCCCGTTGCTATTCGTGGTATTGTTCCAAAAAATGTGAGACATGCCATTACTCGGTTGTGCTCATTCTTCAATTCTATATGTAGCAAAGTCGTTGACCCCCGTATGTTGGATGACTTGGAAGTTGAGGCTGCTACAATCTTGTGCCAATTGGAGATGTATTTTCCTCCTTCCTTTTTCGACATAATGGTTCACTTAATTGTTCATTTGGTGAGGGAGACTAGATTATGTGGGCCAGTTTTTCTGAGATGGATGTACCCAGTTGAGCGCTACATGAAGATCTTGAAAGGGTACGTGAAGAATCCTCATCGTCCGGAAGCATCTATTGTTCAAAGGTATGTTGCAGAAGAAGCTATTGAGTTTTGTTCGGACTACCTTCATAACACGGATCCTATAGGGGTTGCTAAGCCTCGGCATGATGAGATCAGATGTCAAGGTAAGGGTACACATGGCTTAAGAATTAATAGCAAGGGTTGGGGGGAAGTGCTTCAAGCACATTTGTATGTATTGAACAACATCGATTGTGTTCAGCCTTTCTTATTTGAACATAAAAGAAAAGTCAATCAAGAAAACCCTCGAATGAGCAAAAGGTGGTTGTTGAACAAGCATAACAAGACTTTCTTACCATGGTTCAAGGAAGAAATGCTTAAGGATGGTAGTACTACTTCTGATGACGTAAGATGGCTAGCACGTGGGTCTAGCTTCAACATCATATGTTGGAGCGGATACGACATAAATAACTTTTCCTTTTATACAAAGGAACAAGATATCAAGAGTATCATGCAAAATAGTGGGGTTATGATCGTGGCCGAAGCAATGCACTTCTCTAGTGCAAAGGACACAAAACCCGTTAAAGCACCGAGACCTTACTTTGGTTATATTGAAGATGTTTGGGTGCTCGATTACACTAAGCTTACGGTGCCGGTTTTTAAATGTAAGTGGGTTGATAGTAACGGTGGTGTACAAACCGACGAATTGGGGTTCACATTGGTAGACCTCAACAAGTTAGGTCATATAAATGAGCCTTTCATAATGGCTTCCCAAGCAAAACAAGTGTTCTACATCACTGATCCTTCTAACAAAAGGTTGTCCGTGGTTCTCCAAGGAAAAAACATGTATAATGGTAGTAATGAAAATCAAGATTCAAATCTTGATATTCCTGAGACTCCTTCTTTTTCAACAAACATGCCTACTATAATCGAGGAGACACAGGTGGACGATGTACATGCCACTCGTGATGATCATCACGAAGGGATATTGATATAGGTTGTTTAAACTTAGTATACATTTATTTTTATTTATACTTCTGTATTTTTTTTTGAGTTATAACCTATGTTAATAAATATATATTGTTTCTGAACAGGCATACATATGGATCAGTCGGATAGCCCACATACACGGGAGGACACTGTGGGGCCTACGCAGGACCCGATCGCGTCTACGCCTGATTCTAGTGTAAGTTTACATGTTATATACTATCTTTAGTCCTTCTTTTTAATGTAAGTTTATAATGTTACAACCCTCTATTTTATCATTTTTTTTGTCCATACAGACATCACAGGCTCATAGGAAACGGGGTAGAGGAGCCAGGACGTTGAAGAAACTAGAGAAGGACAGGGAAAGCGGACAGAAGCTTGAGGTGTCCTTCGATGCTAATCTAAATGCCCGGGGACCCCGTGCTAAATAATTTAATAAGTGGGTGTTTCTACAAGTGAAGCAGCACGTAAGCATCAACTACAACCACTGGAATGACGTTCCACAGAACGTTAAGTATCAGATTTGGGAGGCTATCATGGTATTTTACCTTTACAATCGTTTGATTTACATTATTAGATAATTATCCGAGTTATAATCCATCCAGTGGTTATGTATTTAATGTGTAGGTAGCTTGGACTGTGCCAAATGACGAGGATCATCGTCATAAATGTATGAAAATGGCATCAAAGCGTTGGAATGGGTTCAAGCATGATCTTACCAGGTACTATGTATATGGGAAGAAGTGGCTTGATAAAATGTTCTCGGATTATCCCTGGATTGATCAGGATACTTGGGATATGTTTGCTAGGAGTTGACAGGATGGAGAATTTCAGGTTGGTTGATTAAGTTAATTTTGTATGCTTATTATAGATCATTTAACTGTATTTAATTATGTGTTTTTGTTTGAATAGGCTAAGGCAGATAAGGGTCGGCAGAATCAGGCGAAGAACGTCCACCGCCACACCATGTCTCAGAGTGGGTACCAGACTCGAATCAAGGAGATGATGGCGGATAGGCTGAGGGTGAAGCAGGAAGAGCACTCTGCTAGGATTGAAAGAGGAGAGGTGCCTGAGGGCACACCATCAAGTCCACCGTCGGACATCGACCGCGAGGATGTCTGGTTAGCCGGCCGCATGATAAAGACGGGATCTTTTAAAGTTGATGCCACTCGCGTAGTGGCAGATAAGATTGTAAGTAAATAATTAACTTGATTTCAATTGATATTTGTATAGATATTTTTAACACTTTTCACTTGCACGTTTTTTCATTTTTTCATTGTAGGTGGATCTTAAAGCAAAATCCTCCCAGGGCTCATTCGTCCCTTCTGGACGGCGGGACGTCTTGATGACTGCTCTAGGCAAGAAAGACCATCCTGGTCGGGTTATCGGTGTTCCTGGGAACGTGACCATCAAAGAATATTATGGCAAGTCTGCTTCACGAAAGCGGGTGGTCGATGAAGCATCAATTTTGGATGACATTACTCAGCACCTCATCTCCAACCTTGCTATTACAACACATCTAATGCAAAGCTTAATATCCAACCCAGAATTCAAGCAGGCGCTTGCCAGAGAGCTTTCCTCCGTCGGTTCATCCCAGGACACCGCAGGGCATGCCAACCCTCACATGTGAGCACAAAAGAGAGTTATAGTAGGGCACATGTGGAGGACGATGAGTTGGAAGCTAGGGAGCGGGAGTTGGAAGTCCTACGCCATGAGCTTGAGTTGGAAATGAAAAGGCGTGAGCTTGAGTTGGACTTCAAACGACGTGAGCTCGAAATGTTAACAAAGGTATGTATTCATTATTAATGTCCAAATTAGTCAAATAATTACTTGTGTTTTTCTTAATTATCAACAACTTATCTATTTTATTTTTCCTAAATTGAAGGCCAAGTCGACGTCGGTGTCGCTGTCACTGTCACCTGTCACTCATCTGTTCTCACTTGGTGAGGATTATGCGTTTGAGATTTTTGAATGTCCATTGGAGCACGATGGATGGGTGGCACACCCAAATCAATAGAGGATATTTTCCTTATGTGGTGAAGATCTCGGGCACGCCTGCAGAAATAACGTCTGGATGGCCAGCACGGTTTTGAGTCTCTGGTGCACATAAGTTAATTTTAATTTTACAACTTATTTATTTTTGGTATTTTTCCATTTAATAATTTATTTTAATTTCAATATATATATATATTATGTAATTAACATCCACAGCTTTTCATATCTTAGGTATCTCCATCATCTTCAGCTTGATAAGGGCGTTGCACCAGTTTACGGCTTCTTAGATCTGTCAATCCTTGTGCCCGAATTATTTGCTGGCGATGCATTTAGTAAATACATAGGGAACTTGTTGGGAGACAATCAGAAAGAATTATATCTGGCTCCCTACTATATGAAAAACCATTGGCAGTTGTTCGTACTTCACCCGTCTAGGCATACTGTCATATTCTTATGCTCTCTCCACCAAAAGCCGCCACAGGAGGTGGTGCAAGCTGTAAATAGGTAAGTAACTAATCTTAAATTTAATTTAAGTTTTAATATCAGTTGTTTTTAGTTTATTACACACATGATATATGAATTTGTTAATTGACATGATTATTTGTTTATGATAGCGCGCTGAAGGCGAGTAGCATAAGTTGCGCCAACGGGAGAAGTAGGACTTCTAAGGCTAAAGCAAATCCTGAATGGACCATCAACCTTGCACAAACAAAACTTAAAATAAAAGGTCAGATATATACAATTTAAAAATTAAAAAGTCTAAAGTAGTTGCCTCCTTTGTTACTAATGATATTGGTATTGCCAATCCCCGGCAACGGCGCCAAAAACTTGATGGGCTCCGGCAAGCGTACCGGATCGAAGCAAGTAATAATAAAACGATGAGAAATCGAGTATCGAACTCAGGGATTGGGAAACCAAGTGTCACTTCAAAAGTTAAACAACTATTTAGACTGAGAAATAGGTTTGAAAAGATTTCAAGAAAATAAAAGAAACAATAAAAGAAATAAAATATTTTTCAGGTTTTTAAATATGAAAAGAGATTTCCAGGAATTGGGTTACCAACAAGACCGCTCATGCTACTAAATTGACTACCCCTCTTGTTAATTATCGAAATTTTCTTTGAAGGCGAATTTATCCTAAATAAGTTAAGGCTCCCTCTCGGGTTACAAGAACCGTACCCAATTAAACCAACCCCTACTCTCGTGGTAATTGAATTTAACTCGAACCCTTTAAGTTTTTTGACAATTCGTGAACCCTCGAAGGACCACTTCTAACTCTCGTGATTTAAGTCCTAAGTTTGATTCCTATAGATCCGATACCTAAGTTCACCGCTAGGTTCCTCCATAGAGTATCTATGACATGCAAATAAGTGCGCACCAGATTCACAAGTAATTCATGCAATAGGAATTAAATCGAAAGAAAATTGAAATTAACAAAAAGTAAAACATTAATTCATACCATAAAACAAATTTTGGGCATAGCCCCAATCCCTAGAAACAAAAAGACTACTCAAGCATTGCCATGGTCATGGCAAGCTTGATTAACAAAAGCATAAAAGAAAACCTAAGAGAGAAGAATAAGTTTGAGAAGAAGAGAAATCCTAGTTTTTGCCTAAGGTAGCAGCCCAGAGATCCTATTTTCGAGCCTAATTGCTCTATTTATAGAGTAGGGTAACTTGAATCCCAAGCAATTACAAAATCAGATCAAATCAGATTTTAAAATTCCAGATATTGCACGTCACGACCGTGATGGCTGTCACGGCCAGGCCGTGACAGTTTCTGTCTTGGAAAACTTGGTACCGATGGCCTGTCACGGCCGTGATGGCCATCACGGCTTGGCCCTGATAGCCATCATGGCCGTGATGGCCATCACGACTTGGCCATGACAGGTTCAGACTTTTTCGTTCTCTTCTTTTCAGCCTTGCTCAATCATGGCCGTGATGGGTGTCACGGCTAGGCCGTGATGGGCTCTGGTTGGCTCAGTTTTCTTTACTTTTCAAGATCCATCTTTATGCAAGCTCCATCATGGTTGATCTTGAACATTTTAATCTTCATATCCAAATCAATATCTCCAAATTAATTGCCAAATCTTATCATATCCTTTATTGTTGTGATAGGCAATTATTATCCAAATCCAAATTGAATAATTTGGATCCAATCTTTTATCTCAATGCCAATTGAATTATCTTTTAATCATAATAATTCAAATCTAAATTGATTTGGATTCAAATCCTTCATGTGGGCCCTTGCAATTTACTTGGCAATCTTCAATTTAATTTCAATCCTTCTTCTTTGTCCTTTCCTAAAAATAAAAATAAGAAAATCTTGAGAAAATCAATTAAATTCTAATTAAAATCAATAAAATGCACACATTGACTCAAAATAACTAAAATAGGAAAACAAAGTCTAATTTGGGCTAAATCAAGCATTTAACAAAATTTAATTGATGAAATCCGCTCTAAAATAATAGATAAAACATGATAAGACATTGGATTATCAAAGCTCCCCGAGCTTAGAGTTGTTTTACGGCGATGGGGCTTAAAATAAAAACGAGTCCAGGTCGAGGTCCAATCCATGTAGCATCAAAAGTCCCCAAAGCTCCAAGCTGTTTTGTAGCAATGGCTTTACTTTCGGGGTTCTGTAATACTTACTCGACACGTGAACTCATACTTTTAGACCTATGTATTTATTTTCTTTTTAATGTGTCTCCAGCGAGAGTATTAGAATATGAATATGGTTTTCGAGGTCGTGTTCTCGGGGTTAGAAGGTTATATGACTTTAACTCGTCATGGCAAGTTTCAAGATTATCAAATAAAGGCATGCTTAAACGCAATCTCTTTACAGGCATATCCTTTTGGGAGGGGGATTTTTGGAAACCACCTCCGTTAATTAAAACTCAGTCGTTGCATGCCCTGAAACACTTTGGTTTTATTTTGTGTTAAGAGCAACACATGCCTGAGTTCCTTACTTAGATTGGTTTGAGTTGGTTCTATCAAATGATTGAAGTCCAAGTTCACTAATCGGATTAATTGGAGTTTGCATTGAGAACCTCAAAAGAATTTTGTGCTCGCTACGAACTCTTAATGAGCAAAACAACTTTAAGTAGAAGAAAACTCTATTGAGGATCGAGAAGAGAAATGGGCCAGTGAGGAAAGTGGCAGTCCGTTAACTGAGCTTTTAAACTCTTTTTAGGGACTTTATGCTGAAGAGTGGCCCGATTATTGAGGGTCCCGATATGTTTGAATAATTCTCGACACATATGTATATGAATATCTAATTATTGCTTGCTTTCTTCTAGTAAGGATCCCTATTCATATGGGCCTTGACTATTAATGGTGTAATTAAAGTCGTTGGTCTTTATGGAGGGAATCTTTCGTTCTGATTTGTCAGATATCTTCTCCCTTGATTGTCTTCGGGGCTTGTTATGCTTAAGGTTTCTTTCGCTAGGGGCATTGTGGTGACTTCTCGAGCTAAATTGTCGGGATGTAGGAATAGAAACCCCTCAAGCCCCGAGCTATAATTAGCGAAAGGGCTTGGAGAGTTCTCGGGTCATTACAACGGGAATACCCCATCTCGATAGTCTATCATATTCATGTCTTAATTGTCTTTGGCAATGGTTATGCCTAGGACTTCTCCTGTCCGTTATCCAGCAACATTTTTTCGGGCTGGGATCTCAGGATTGTTGGACCATAATTTTGCTACATGTAGTTCGGACTCCTCTATTTGTCAAGCTTACCTAATATGATTGCGGCATTCGTACATGGGCGAGTTGATACACGACTTCTTTCCCGAGTTGTTGATGGCTCAGTTTTATTCTCGAGTTCATACTTGGGGTAATCTTATACTAGTTTTATTACGAAGTTCATACTCGGACGAGCTTATGCTATATTTTATTCCCGAGTTCATACTCAGACGAGCTCATGCTCGATTTTATTCCCGAGTACACACTCCAACAAGCTCATGCTCGGTTTTATTTATCGGTAGGTAAATTCAATTATTAATGTTACATGAATGATTAAATTCAAGTAGAGTAGTGCTATTATGGAATAATAAAAATTAATTAATAAATATAAAAATAATTAATGCAACAATTTTTATTAAAAAGGTAAATTTGGTAGACAAGACCGAATAATAAATTTCAATAAAAAAATTGAAAAAGCTAAAAACAATAAAATAAAGAATATGTTCGTCAGTTCGTGAACAGAGTTGATGATCTAAAATTAATTAGTTATTTAAAAGTTTTGATATTTATGATATATTACAATTAAATTTTCATAATAATAATAGTATAATTAAAAAAAGTTGAACAGCTGTCGCAGTGGTGTGGTGGCATGAAGGAAAGGAAGAGGGCAGACGAAACACCACTTCATTCACGACGACACTGAACTGAATAGAGTATTGGCCGCACCCCACGACGAAGTTTACACAACTTTCTGATTTTAATGATCAGTGGGCTGACCCACAAAAGCCCTAGCTCCAGCCCTCAAAAAACTTAAATTTATGGGTTGGGACTAAAAATAACGCACACAGAAGGGGCTATAAAAATAGTGGGTTATGTATGGGGCCAAATGGAATGGGATAGGGCTTTAGCCCATAATGATAGCTCTAGATATTATTATTATTATTATTATTATTATTAAAAGGAAAACAAAGAAACACACACACACAGAGGGAGGGATTGAGAAAGAGAGTTAACACACAAAGAGAGACATAAAATAAGTCTTTCGCATTGTTTTAATTTGAAAGAAAAGCAAAGAGAAAAAACAAGAAATCAAAATAAAATAGGAAAGAAAACATGAAAGCGAAAGATAAAGAAGAAAGAAGAAAGAAGAATGAAGGGCAAGAAGGAAGGAAGAGTAGGAAGAGGAAACTGTAACATCCCGGATTGTTTTAAGGATTGATGACTGTTCCAACAAACTAAGCACATCTTTTAGTTGTGATTTGTCCTCACTCACGCTTCCTGAAAAACATCACAAGAGGTCACCTTGAAGATGACACAGGCAAACACAGGAGGGGGGGGGGGGGGGGGGGGGGTTTAATTATGTTTGTTAATAATTTTCGAAAACAACCTTTAAAATAAATTTTGCACACAAGGGTATTAGAAACAAAAGCAAGCACAAAGAAAAAGATCCTTCTTAAAAGACTTTAACAAAAGCAATATTAAAACCCCTCGGTTAGTAAGAAACAAATAAAGCTGTAACAGTTAAGAGACAGAAGAATCACACAAGATGTTTTTATCCTGGTTCACTCTCTTATAACTAAGAGCTATGTCCAGTCCTTTCTACTTGAAGGATTTTCTCCACTATTTCACGAATAGATTACAATCAAGTATTCAACACCTCTCCAGGCTACAAATATTTCTTTCTTACCAAGCCTCTTCAGGCTCTAACTCTAACAAAGAGATTTAATGTTTGATCTTATTAACTCATTATGTGTGAGGATATGACAGTTTAAGATCAAATGAATATTTTCACAATATTCAAACTAAGAATACAGACTCTTGCTTTTGAAAGAATAAAAGAATGAGTGATTATCGATTGGTAAAAGTTGAGCTCGCAAGGTTGTGCCGTCGAAAGATGTTCTTCAGTATCTCATGTCTTCTATTTATAGTGACCTTCTTCTTCACTTATATTTCTTTAACGGTTATTTTGAATAATCCCATTTAGAAATAACATTTAATGCATGATATCTGTTGTGACTGATAGCTTGATTGTGGTACGCTAAACAGTATTCTTGGTTATCGAGGTAGCATGAAACTGGAGGCTTACTGCTCTGAGTATTGCAGCCTGAGAACTTGTTGTTCCTCCTTTGTGTATAATCCAGCTTTTTCAGCCATAAAGATGTCATCGTACATATCGTTTTGCAGTATCTCATTGTACGATTCTGCTTTTTACATTTCTTAATGGTACTATGTTTCTTTTACAACAAGGTAAAACATTAAAGCAAAGAAACAAATGTGAAGAACAAATATTCTCGGTTTGGGGGTTAAGCATCTTGACTTGCTCAATCTTAGCCTATATATTAGGGAAATGGAGGTGGACGTTCCTTGTGGACACGGATGTATGATGGCACAAAATTCTACAGTCAAGGTACCGTAGCATTGGTATAGACTCTCATTTACATACCAGGCTACCTAAAAACTCCTCCCAATGGTGACTGGACTTGTGCGCACTAGATTCGGACAAGGTTGCACCTTTGAACTAGTTCTCAAATGGGGTTTGCAGGTTGATTGGTAATGGAGAAAACACATGCTTTTGGAAGGATGTTTGGTTTGGTGATAGAAGCCTTAAAGATGCATTTCCAAGAATTTGCTCGCTTTCTACAGAGAAGTTTGCAACTATAGACAGATTCAGATATTTGGAGGGCAATGTGTGGAGGTGGAGATGGATGTGGAGGAGGGGTTTATTCGCTTGGGAGGAGGAATTACTGAACCTATTTTCTGATACGATGCTGGGGGAATATATTAGAAGAAAGGTGGAAGATGTATGGGTCTGGTGAGACACCCCGTTGTGCCCCGGTGTTTTATTAGATTAAATCCTTCTTAATTAAATTCTTAACCGCGTACGTAACGTGAAAATATGTAAAAATTAAAACTTATATAATAATCATATAACTTCTGCAAATTAAACACACCAACATTGTAATATATAAATACACACCTGTTTAATTATTACATTACCAAAACACTGTTGAGGGTAATCCTCTCAGTAGGATCCCTCACAGTCATATACATAAACAAAAGTTATACTAGCGGAAACATGTAAAAATACTTCCATGAGACACACTGGCCATACTATTTAGACCCTAAACACCATGGATCACAGCTCGTCCTCCGGTCTCCAGTTCATACGGAGTTCCATTCAACTCCTCCTCAATCAGCTCATCAACAGGTTCTTCTCAAAGGATTCCATAGAAAGATAAAATACAACACACAAAGATATAGGGGATAAGAAACAGTTCTACCATTGAAAAATGGAAAAGAGTCATAGTATATAACATAATAAAAGTCATAGACAATCAACACATATAACTAACAAATCATCCTCAAAATTAAGGTATCATCCTCTACCCTCAACCTCACACAACTAAAGTTTTATGATGACGTGGCCGCTAATTCCCCATATCCGTTAGGGATGTTAGTCCGTCGTCCAAGTGACGCGTCCCCAAAACCGATGCACACCTTTATTCATGGTGAGAATGCTCATGCAAGGCAATGACACTATAGCTGCACGGTAAAGTCGGTGTACACCCTGGGCCAAAGGTACTCATGCATAGGAATGACATTATAGTTGCACGGTACAGTCGGTGCACAACCTCATCCATGGTAAGAATGTTCATGTAATACAATGACACTATAGCTGCACGGTACAGTTGGTGCACACCTTGATTCTCTTTCGAGGGTGCTAAAGCAAAGCATTGACACTATAGTTGTACAAATTAAATCTAACATTGGACGGTCCCACAAGGACTTTGTACCTCGTATGTGTCAAACATACGGTTATAAACACAATACAACTTATAAACCTTACTGAAGTACATCAATAACAACCTAGTGCCTCAAGCTTCCATGCTAGCCTTGACTCACATTATATGACACATTTCATCTTTAAAATAATCAATTTACGCTAGGCACTTCTAATTCACCGATACTTTCTCACCAAAACAATTATCTCCCGAACAACATATATCCTGACTTAAAATCAACTAAACATATTACTAAAAACCAGGCAGATCATGTATCACACAATATCAGAAAATATTCAAATACGACAAAATATCACATAAGCAATTCAATAATAATAATAATAATAAATTCAATCAACCTTATATAAGATAAAATCATCCTAACGTCGATAAACCTACAATCCTCGAATCACCATTGGTTTCACAAAAAAGGTTTCCAATGTGATTTTGGTCTTGTCGATTACTCGACTACTAGTATGGTTTAGGTTGCCCTACACAATTATTATATAATATACTACTTATCGATTCCGACTATAGGTTGATTCTTTCCCCGACTGAATTAGCACCGAAATCCCGAACTCGACGTTCCTCGCTATCACACCACTGCTTAACAGTTTCACCTTGAGCCAAACAACATAACTCTAATTAATCAAACAAACCCAACTATACCCACTTTATGCTAGATTCGATCATTCAATTCAAATTAGGGCTAGGATCATTTTCTCATTCTAATCTTTTGGATACTAACTACTTAGGTCTTAGGTAGCTAGGATAAATTGCTATAAGTTGAAAATATGGAATAAAAATCATCTAACCACTTAGGGCAGGGTTTCGGCCTTAAATACAAAAATAGGTTAGAAAATTTAGTTGGACCTAAGCTCTTGGATTTAAATCATACAAGTACTAGTGAGCTTTAATCAAGTATCATATTTTAAAAATTGAACAAAACTTCATTTGTCTAAAACCACTTAGGTTCGGCCTCAATAAGAAAATTAGGGAGGAAAATTCTTTTGATTACATGCTTTTGGATAATGAAAGTAGGGATCATAACTAGAGTATAGAAATTGGTTTCACATTAAAAGGATTTTTCTAAAATTTTCTAGAATTATTTGAAGTTCTATATCTAAGAATATAAAATCATGAAATAGGATGAAAATGACTTTAAGAAGGATAAGAGATGATCAAGGATCATCTTATTACCTCAAGTGATGATGGAAATGGAAAGAAGATGATGATCTTGATGCACTTCAACAAGGATGCACTTAGAGCTTTTGAAAATGGAGTTTGTGTTTTGGTTGAAGAAGAAGAAAAATGAAGGAGAAGAGATGGAGGGGGCTGCCGTGGGGGAGAGGGGTATTTATAGATAGGGAAATGACTTAACCTAGATTAAGTTTAACTAATCGTGGTTAAGTTAAGATATAAATATCTAGATATTTTCAAATAAATATATAGATATTTTAACTAAATATCTAGATATTTTCAAATAAATATCTAGATATTTGTTTTTACAAAATATATAGATATTTTTTGTTATCTGTCCCCGGCTCCGTCGATTACCCGGTTAACGACTAAAACGCCCGAGAATCGTCTAATATCTTATTTTTTTACTTAATTTTCAAAATAACCCATCTCGTTGGAAAATTGATAAAAACCTAAATTGTTTCATTCACGAGTTAAAATTAGGTTTTCTGATTATTAAAATATTATTGTCAGTGAAAATACCGACTGTTTTGCGTTCGAACTTTCACCAAAATTCGCCCGAATATACATAATATTTTATTTCTGATCAGAAATTTGGAAAGTAGACTTCCTCACGGACAAAATATAAAAAATCTACAAATTTCAGTTTTCGGATCAAATTAGGGTTTTCTGTTAGTATAAAATTATACTGTCAGTTAAAAACACAGACCGGGCTCCGTCTGAATTTTCAATCCAAAATTTCACCGTTACCTTCTACCATAAAAGAGACTATGAATATGATTTTATTTTATTTAAAATCACTTTCTGACTCTCAAATTAAAATATAATTAATTATATTTTAACCGGTTAAATAGCGTAATTAAAAATCAGGCTGTTACATCTGGAAAATAGGAGATTCAAAGGTCTTTTCAGTTAAACTAACATATGATTTTCTACTTTCAAACTTCTTGTCTCCGGATAATTCTTCGGTTGCAGTGAATCTTTTCAAACAATTTTAGGGTTACGGCGTACCTAGTAAGGTATTAGCTTTCTCTTGGAGTTTGCTGCTTGATAGACTTCCTACTCAGATTAATCTCCTAATGAGGCAAGTACTTATTGATGTTCAACAATGCTATTCGTACTATGCAGGAGTGGTCAAGAGATTGCATTACACTTGTTTCTACTCTCTCCATTCTCTTCGCAGGTATGGAATTTTTTGTATAGGTGACTGGGCTTTACTTCTGTCTTGCCTCATGATCTGGTCACACACTATGAGCAACACAAGGAACTATTCAAGAAGAAAAAACAGAGAAGAATAAGACAATTGTTTTTGCACACAGTAGTCTGAACAATGTAACACCCTGTTTTCTCGATTAAGGAATTGGACAAGGATTAAGCATGCGTGATGCTTAATCTTGTATTTTAGGTGCTAATGAGTCAGTATATCATGTTTGAGGTTAATCGAACTTAAGGCGGACTCAGAGTGCATCGAAACACGTGAAATTGGGCAACCGACATCAGTGAGAATGCTCAAGCGTGGCATGATCAACGCTCAAGCATTCTAGGAGGTCTGACATGTGGCAACACGTGTCAAAATGGATGACACGTGGCTGAGGAGTATGCAGCGCTCAAGCGTGGCAGAGCCAGCGCTCAAGCGTTGCAGCGTTCAAGCGCTGGGGTAGGGGAGCACCGAGGCGTTCGTCGTGAGTGAGGCAGCATTTGTTCTAGGAGGGGACGCATGAATTTCGAGGTGTGGACGTTACATTACAACTATCTAAGGTGGGGAAAAAGTATCTGACACACCGAGGAGGTAAGTGTAGTATTGTATATTATGCTGTAAGCATAGGGTGCCCCAGCCCCTACAAGTTATCGAGTAGCTTACGGCACGCTTATGGATGCATGGCTACTTTATCGTTTTACGTGCATATGATGAGGTTGTCTACTTTTACTGTTCATTATTGTTGATGGTTTGCTGCTGGTTGATGTGTACTGATTGCTATATATTCATGATGATGCTTGCTGCTATGTTGATATTAATGATGTTAAGTTATTAATGTAATATTGAGGATGATAATGTTATGATGTTGGCGCTGATGCTATTGAGGTTGTTTGATTGTCTGTTGTGCTATTGGATGTTAAACTCAATGACTGAGAGATTTTGATATATGACAAATACAACTTAATGTGTATGCAAGTGTTTAGTGTCAAATTGTAAAGACATGTATCAAGAAATATTCAACAAGTTTAGTGAGCAATCAAAGGAGAATATTCAAGGAAGAACTTGGAGGAATCAAAGAGCAAAGACGAAGATCAAGGAATCATCAAGACAAGAGCTTAACAAAGAAATTAGTTTTAAGTCTTAGATGATCTGTAAAAGATGAAATCTCTTATTCACAAATAGCTCATTTGAAAAGGTGCATGAAGAAAATCAATTTTCATAACCTGCATTAAAAGGAATAAGTTTTCGTTAATTAAAATGACTTTTGGAAATAAGATTTCAAAGCGCTCGTCCAACACTGAAGAAATAAGAAGCGCACGTCCAAACACAAGTGATAAAACGGGCGTCCAATAAAGTGACAGAAGCGCACGTCTACTAAGGTGACGAAGCGCACGTCTACTAAAGTGACAGAAGCGGATGTCTACTAAAGTGACAGAAGCTCACGTCTACTAAAATGATAGAAGCTCACGTCTACTAAGGTGACAGAAGCGCTCGTCTACAAAGGTGACAGAAGCGCACGTCTACTAAAGTGACAGAAGCGCACGTCTACTAAAGTGACAGAAGCTCACATCTACTAAAGTGACAGAAGCTCACGTCTACTAAAGTGACAGAAGCTCACGTCTACTAAAGTGACAAAAGTGCTCGTCCAATAAAGTGATACAAGCGCTCGTCTACTAAAGTAATACAAGCGCTCGTCTACTAGTTGGAGCACGTCCAATTACTTCGTATTTTAGTACTCCCGTCTGCTGACGTGGCAAATGGATGCGGCTATTTTTAGGATGGACGCAAATTCAACAAGA
Organism: Sophora flavescens; assembly: GCA_030762895.1. Lineage (NCBI taxonomy): Eukaryota > Viridiplantae > Streptophyta > Magnoliopsida > Fabales > Fabaceae > Sophora > Sophora flavescens. Next base: position 110,295,426 of record CM061064.1, on the reverse strand, counting down.
ACTATCAGAATCTTATTTCAAGAATGAGAATCAAGAAAACATATTCTGTTAATCAGATCCAAAACTATTTTGATTGATCCCAACGACTATAACTTGTTTTCTATATAAAGAGGGATCAAAGGAACACTTTTTAATAAAACGAATAACAACAGAATTATAACGATACACATATCATTCATTATCTTTCATTGAGTTTACTGTGAAAAGAGTTTTTCAATACTTTTAAGTGCTTCAATTTGTATATCTGACTATTGAGAGTTAGGAATCAATTTTTGTTTTACATTTCGATTGTAAAGAGAGAGGGAGTCTGTTTGAGTGATTAGGGTGAGGTATCCCTAAGGTTGAACATTGAGGCTCTTCACAAGAGTGTGATATCTCGAGGTGAAGGAGTGCTCTAAGGTGTGAAGGTTTTTCAAGCTACCTGGTAAAGCTTGTGTGTTAGTGTATGAAATCCCACATGTGGAGTGGGGACTGGATGTAGGTCACAGTGGAGGTGATTGAACCAGGATAAATCTAGTTGTGTGGTATCTCTAAACTCAAACTCCTTACTTTCTGTTTATGTTCAAGAACCTGCAACTTTGATGTTTAAAGTTCAATATAATTTCTGTTCTTGATCTGTAGAAACTGAATTGAAACCTGAATCTGATTGTAATCAAGATTATGTTATCTACGTTTAAAACTTAGATTGATCAAAACCATTCTTGATTACTGAAACTGAAACTTGCTTAACTTGTTATTAATCTTTAAAGGTTTAATCAGTTTCTGTATTTTGTTATTACTGAGTTTCTGAATCTGAATATTTCTGAATTAATTCTGAATCAATCATTGTTATCCTCATCACCTTCTATTCAAGATTTGTAAAAACCCTTCATTGATCTTGTAAAAGATCCTAAGGACACTAATCTGCAACTCTGATTTATAAAGCTTTGTGAAAAAGTTTTAAGAGGGAAATAATTTTTTGAATACTCAATTCACCCCCCCCCCCCTCTCTTGAGTCGTTGAAGCCAAAACAACAATTGGCATCGGAGCTAAACTCTTAAGTTTGGCTTAACAGCTATAAGAGTATGGCTTACAATGACTGTTTAAATGAAGGGGCTTCCCTTGCACGCCCTCCCGCCTTCAATTGATCTGAGTATATATATTGGAAGGAAAGAATGGTAATCTTTCTTGAGGCAGCAGGTGTTGACATACGGGATGCAGTAGAAAATGGACCATTTGTCCCCTCTACTGTAGATGCTAATGGTGCTCCAATAAATAAGCCTAAAACTGAATGGAATGAGGATGATAAGAAAAAATTTCAATATAATGCACGTGCTAATAATATTATAACATCTGCTTTAAGCCGTGATGAGTTTTCATGGTTTCAAATTGCAAATCTGCAAAAGAGATGTGGGATACATTGCAAGTAACACATGAAGAATCCACTGACGAATCTGAATCTGAGGAGGAAAACTTGTGTTTTATGGCCAGCAATAACAGTGATTCAAAAAGTGAAGTGTGTTGGAAAGCCAAGAATGTGAAATGGTATCTTGACAGTGGCTGTTCCAAGTACATGACTGGAGACAAAAGCGAGTTCATTTCCTCTACCCCCAAGTCGAGTGGTAGTGTTACCTATGGAGATAATAATAAAGGGAGAATACTTGGCATTGGCAACATTGGAAGTAACTCAACAACAATCATTGAGGATGTACTATATGTTGAGGGACTGAAACACAACCTATTAAGTATCAGTCAACTATGTGAGAAAGGATTCAAGGTAAAATTCAATTCCAATAGTTGCTTAATAGAAAATCAGCATGATGAAATTTTCAAATTAATTGGACATAGGACAGATAACATCTATATGCTTGATTTAGATAATGTCTCTTCAAATACTGCATGCTGTCTTATTTTAAAAGAAGAAGAGGATTGGCTATGGCATAGAAGAATTGCACACATTCACATGAACCACTTGAATAAACTGATTCATAAAGATCTTGTACTTGGCTTGCCTAAACTGAAATTTGTGAAAGATGGACTATGTGATGCATGTCAAAAAGGAAAGCAAGTTAAGGTCTCTTTTACACCAAAGAACATTGTTTCAACAACTAGACCCCTGTAACTTTTACACATGGATTTATTTGGTCCGTCTAGAACCAAAAGCTTTGTTGGTAACTCGTATGCATTGGTAATAGTAGATGATTACTCTAGATATACATGGACATATTTTCTATATCATAAGAGTGATTCATTTGCTGCATTTAAGAAAATGGGGAAAATTGTGTAAAATGAAAAGGACGTAAAAATTGTTTTTATAAGAAGTGATCATGGGGGAGAATTTCAAAATGAAGTGTTTGAAAACTTTTGTGATGAGCATGGCATTCAACATAATTTTTCTGCTCCTAGAACTCCACAACAAAATGGAGTAGTGGAAAGAAAGAATAGATCATTAGAGGAGATAGCAAGAACTATGTTGAACGACTCTAGCTTAACAAAACATTTTTGGGCAGATGTTGTCAATACAGCCTGCTATGTGCTAAATAGAGTCTTGATAAGACCAATCTTAAAGAAAACCCCTTATGAGCTTTACAAAGGAAGAAAACCAAACATAGCACATTTACATGTTTTCGGTTGCAAATGCTTTGTTCTTAACAATGGAAAGAATAATCTTGGAAAATTTGATGCAAAGGCCGATGAAGGAATTTTCCTAGGTTACTCTCTATCTAGTAAAGCATTTAGAATATATAATAAGATAACACAAACTATTGAGGAATCTGTGCACGTGACATTTGATGAGTCTAACCCCAAAAGGTTGGGAAAGGATTGTGTTATTGATGATCTTGCAGATTCAATTGAGAAAACTCTCCTAGAAGAGAAACGGGACGATGAAAGCTTAAAGAATGAATCGCTGCAGCAGGAGCAAACAGAACAATAGCCTGACCTACCAAAGGAACGGAGGACTGTCAGAAACCATCCAATTGATAACATCATCGGTGAAATTACAAAAGGGGTAACTACTAGACAATCTCTTAGAAATGTTTGTAATCATATGGCATTTGTGTCTGAAGTAGAACCTAAGAACATAGATGATGCTATAATTGATGAACATTGGATGATGGCTATGCAAGATGAGTTAAACCTGTTTGAAAGAAACCAAGTTTGGAAACTAGTGCCTAAACCCAAGAACTGTCAATAATAGGTACAAAATGGGTTTTTAGGAATAAACTAGATGAAAATGGTATAATTGTAAGAAACAAGGCTAGATTGGTATCCAAAGGGTATAACCAAGAAGAAGGCATAGATTATGATGAAACATATGCACCAGTAGCAAGATTAGAAGCTATAAGAATGCTACTTGCTTATGCTTGCATAATGGGATTTAAATTGTATCAAATGGATGTTAAGAGTGCTTTCTTAAATGGATTTATACAAGAGGAAGTGTATGTTGGTCAACCACCTGGTTTTGAGAATAATGAATTGCCTAACCATGTTCATAAACTGTCTAAAGCATTATATGGCTTAAAGCAAGCTCCTAGAGCTTGGTATGAAAGGTTAAGTAATTTTCTCATTGAAAAAGGATTTAAAAGAGGTAAAGTTGACACAACTTTGTTCACTAAGAAAAAGGTACACAACACTTTACTTGTACAAATATATGTAGATGATATAATTTTTGGTGCTACTAATGAGCAGTTGTGCAATGCGTTTGCAAGTCTTATGCAAAGTGAGTTTGAAATGTCAATGATGGGTGAGCTTAACTTTTTCCTTAGACTGCAAATAAAGCAAACTAAAAATGGAATCTTTGTTAGCCAAACCAAGTACTGCAAAGAGTTGATCAAGAAGTTTGGCATGAAAAACGCTAAGGAGATGGCTACTCCAATGAGTACCTCATGTTATCCGGACAATGATGAGCAAGGTAAACCTATTGATGTTTCTAAATTCAGAGGTATGATAAGCTCACTACTTTATCTTACATCTAGTAGGCCATATATCATGTTTAGTGTATGCATGTGTGCTAGGTATCAAGCAAACCCAAAAGAATCACACTTAACAACAGTTAAAAGGATAATTAAGTATCTGTTTGGAACAAAAGGCATGGGATTATGGTATCCCAAAAGAGCTATACGTACTTTAATTAGCTATTTTGACTCTGATTTTTCTAGTTGTAAACTAGACAAAGAGTACTAGTGGAACTTGTCATTTACTAGGAAACTCATTAGTATCATGGTTCAGTAAGAAACAATCTAGTGTGACTTTATCCACTGCAGAGGCTGGATATGTAGCAGCTGGTAGCTATTGTGCACAAGTGTTATGGGTGAAACAACAATTCATTTATTATGGTGTGCAACTAAACCAAGTTCCTATTAGATGTGACAATACGAGTGCAATTAACTTAACTAAGAATCCCATAATGCACTATAAAACTAAACACATAGAAATCAGACATCATTTCATTAGAGACCATATACAAAGTAGAGAAATTGAGATTGAATATGTTGATACAACTAAGCAACTTGCTGATATCTTTACCAAGCCTTTGAACAAGGAAAGCTTCTTTTTCATTAGAAGAGAATTGGGCATAATCGATCAATCCTATATCTAATCTCTAAAGAAACTGATTATATGACTGTATCTTTGTGTAAATATGCTCTGATTCTTGTATGATTTGATTTGGAATATCTATGAATTATTAGAAGAGAGCTTTGAAATATCTATGCGTGTTGGACGCATCTTTTTGATTTTCCCCTGCACCTATCGCTCTATCATGAACAATTCTATATGCTATGTTTGAATGTTAAATGCTTACCTTCTCTATTGCTTCGAATGTTTCTTTTCTTTACCATTTTGATAATGCCAAAAGGGGGAGAAAAAGTATGATATAGAGAAAGGGGATAATAACAAATTATACATGAAGAAAAAGTATGATATAGAGAAAACGAATTATACATGCATATGTTGAGGGTCAGCTTAAAAGCTTACATGATTAATAGGAAGTAAATCAAATTGCTATGATAATATTTTTTTTTGCTCTGATATACTTCTGCTCTGACTGCTTTGATACCATGATATAAATATGTCAAAAACACTTAGCGTCTGTTACACCTATATTCTGATCTTATAATTTGTTAAAAGGTTTGTCATAATCAAAAAGGGGAAGATTGTTAAACTCAATGATTGAGAGATTTTGATATATGACAAATACAACTTAATGTGTATGCAAGTGTTTAGTGTCAAATTGTAAAGACAGGTATCAAGCAATATTCAACAAGTTCAGTGAGCAATCAAAGGAGAATATTCAAGGAAGGACTTGGAGGAATCAAAGAGCAAAGACGAAGATCAAGGAATCATCAAGACAATAGCTTAACGAAGAAATTAGTTTTAAGTCTTAGATGATCTGTAAGAGATGAAATCTCTTATTCACAAATAGCTCATTTGAAAAGATGCATGAAGAAAATCAATTTTCATAACCTGCATTAAAAGGAATAAGTTTTTGTTAATGAAAATGATTTTTGGAAATAAGATTTCAAAGCGCTCGTCCAACACCGAAGAAATGAGAAGCGCACGTCCAAACACAAGTGATAAAAGCGGGCGTCCAATAAAGTGACAGAACGCACATCTACTAAGGTGACAGAAGCGCACGTCTACTAAAGTGACAGAAGCACACGTCTACTAAAGTGACAGAAGCTCACGTCTACTAAAATGACAGAAGCGCACGTCTACTAAGGTGACAGAAGCGCACGTCTATTAAAGTGACAGAAGCTCACGTCTACTAAAGTGACAGAAGCTCACATCTACTAAAGTGATAGAAGTGCTCGTCCACTAAAGTGATACAAGCGCTCGTCTACTAAAGTGATACAAGCGCTCGTCTACTAGTTGGAGCACGTCCAATTACTTTGTGTTTTAGTACTCCAGTCTGCTGACGTGGTAAATGGACGCGGCTATTTTTTAAGATGGATGCGGCTATTTTTAAGATGGACGCGAATTCTACAAGAACAATCAGAATCTTATTTCAAGAACGAGAGTCAAGAAAACATATTCTGTTAATCAGATCCAAAACTGTTTTGATTGATCCCAACGACTATAACTTGCTTTCTATATAAAAAGGGATCAAAGGAACACTTTTCAATAGAACTAATAACAACATAATTATAACAATACACATATCATTCATTATCTTTCATTGAGCTTACAGTGAAAAGAGTTTTTCAATACTCTTAAGTGCTTCAATTTGTATATCTGACTATTGAGAGTTAGGAATCGATTTTTGTTTTACATTTCGATTGTAAAGAGAGAGGGAGTCTCTCTGAGTGATTAGGGTGAGATATACCTAAGGTTGAACATTAAGGGTCTTCACAAGAGTGTGGTATCTCGAGGTGAAGGAGTGCTTTGTAGTGTGAAGGCTTTTCAAGCTACCTGATAAAGCTTGTGTGTTAGTGTGTGAAATCCCACAGGTGGAGTGGGGACTGGATGTAGGTCACAGTGGAGGTGACTGAACTAGAATAAATCTGGTTGTGTGGTATCTCTAAACTCAAACTCCTTACTTTCGGTTTATGTTCAAGAACCTGCAACTTTGATGTTTAAAGTTCAATATAATTTCTGTTCTTTATCTGTATAAACTGAATTGAAACCTGAATCTAATTGTAATCTAGATTGTGTTATCTACGTTTAAAACTGAGATTGATCAAAACCATTCTTGATTACTGAAACTGAAACTTGCTTAACTTGTTATTAATCTTTAAAGGTTTAATCAGTTTCTGTATTTTGTTATTACTGAGTTTTTGAATCTGAATCTTTCTTAATTAATTCTGAATCAATATTTTTTATCCTCATCATCTTCTATTCAAGATTTTGTAAAAACCCTTCATTGATCTTGTATAAGATCCTGAGGACACTAATCCGCAACTCTGATTTATAAAGCTTTGTGAAAAAGTTTTAAGAGGGAAATAATTTTTTGAAAACTCAATTCAAATCCCCCTCTCTTGAGTCGTTGAAGCCAAAACAACATTGGAAACCCTAGTTGACACCTTGAGGGTACTATGGTTGTGAATGTAATATGAGAGCGGTATGTGGGTATCAAGTTGAGGTTGTGGATGCCGTGTGCATCGTAATACATGTAAGTGGGTAATAGTACCGGTGTCAACTTAGGTCTGTGTTGCATTGCATATTGCCAATGTGGCGAGCCGTGTGACTGGGAGTCATGCGAGGTTGGTGTACCCGGGTGCAGGTACGAAATACGAGCGGGACAGTTCAGGGAGCCTTGGGGATGTTGCCGGGTTTGGATTGACCGATAATGGCCAATGGTTTGCACCCATTGTGTCGTGGTCTCCACTGGTACTCGACTATCTCGACGTTTGGTCTCAGAGTGTTCCAGTCTATGGTGGACGTTCTGAGGAGACCAAGATACCCCTATTGGAGTTGAGCTCATAAGGGGAAGCACCTTTATTGGTCACGACGAGTAGAATTGTTACCAGGACAAACCAGCTGACCTTCTCTAGGCGACGGATAGGCCTGAAAGAGATAGAGAATGTCCGGGGGATCAATATCCCTAGTGTGAGAGATCGATCGACATGCATAGGGGTGTGACCCCTTAGAGGATTGATCCTAGTTGGATACTCGAGGTTAACTGTAACAGTATGATTCAGAAGATGTTTGTTGTATGTGTTGACTTCTGGTTGATAGTATGTTATGCTATGTTTTCTTATCCTTGCTTTATGTAGTGTCGAGATTCTTATCTCCCTTCTTTTCTTTCTCTTTCTGTGTATGTATCGATCCATCAGATGAGCAACAGCCGTACACCGATGGCGATCGGGCCAGAGCAGCATCAGATCCACTACCTGCAGATGATTCCACCAAGGATCCAGACCCTGGGGGACATTGAGATAGTATATCATGACGACTGTGGGTGGCAGGTCGACCACTCACAGTTCTTCACGTGTTATGTCGGCCCGGTCAGCATCTATGTCCGTCTTGGAGGAGGACATGACTTCACTATGCTCGGTTCTTATCGGATCTCTCAGCGACTGCCCTTCACAAAGATGTGGTACTCGCCACGTCAGCACGAAATCCCGGATGACAGGTGGAACTGGAGGGAACAATCCGTGGTCCAGGACAGAGTTAGCAGAGTCTATAGAGGCAGAAGGAGGAGGAGGAGTACACAGACGTTGCACCTCTACCAGCGTCATAGGATAGTTATCAGCAGTGACAAGTCTGTGTGGGAGCCCCAGATTCATACCAGGGATGCCAGAGACTATCATCGAGCCTTTTTTGAGGATGAGGGTAGTTCCAGACGCCCATATCGTCTGTGATATGGTTCATCGGTAGCGTCTGCTAGGGAGAGCCTCTATGAGCATGGTCTTCTTAATCTTTTGATTTTTGGATGTATTTTGTGAGAGGCAGGTGGGTAGATGCTGTCTGTTCTAGGTTTCTTAAGCTTTTCTCTGTGACCAGTTTATCTGTACATGTTTCTTTTTTGTCAGCTTACATAGTTGCTAGTGTTACAGTCCCTATGTTGGGATCAACAGTACTCTGGAGACATGATGTGTGTGTGTGTGTGTATATATATATATATATATATATATATATATATATATATATATATGTTGTTTTATCTTTCTTCCGCTGTGTATGTATTAAGTTTTGTTGTTTTTCACGTTTCCACAAACTTATAATATTTTTGTTTGTATATTCGTGCTAACGCTAATTAAACGGCTTAAGGAATATGTAATTTGGTGGTATCATAGAGATATGCTTAATTTCATGTGACACTCGAAAGGGTGTTATAGATAATATGGAATCAGAGAAATGACATAATTTTTAAACAAGGCAAACTAGATTTTAACAGTACTATAGAGTTGATTAGACATAGATCATGGACTTGGTTTGCAGCTGAGTTCGAGGATAATGGTTATAGTTATACTGACCGGTGCTTTTGTCCTGCTGGTTGTGTTAATTGATAATTCATTTAATAGTGCTACTAGTTTGTTCTTCATTGGCTCTGTCCAGAATTTGGGTGACGTACAGAGGGAAGGATTGCAATATTTGATTCCAATGTGACCCTGTTTTTGGTACCTACTGCAGCGCGAGCCTGGTTCTGTTTTTTGCATACTTCGTTTACTGCGCTATGTTATAGCTAGTTTTTTGTGGTTTTTCATGGACTCTTGCGATTATTGCCCAATATTAGTTTTCTTTTTGTTCTTTAGGTGTTGGGGTAGAACAAGGTATGTAGTCATCCTTGCAGTCTTTTAACTACTTTAGGTTGAAATTATAGCTTGTCTCTCCTTATACAAGACTATAACATTACTAGTTTTCACTTGTAAATGGGTGAGTACTCCGTGTACTCTTTACAAAACACTTTTGCTTATCAAAATAAAATAAATCGAACTAGGTCAGAGAACCCTGAATTCCAAATTCAGTCATAACATAATTGAACCCTAGTTAATTTATATATGATAAACATATTTATAATTGAACCCTAGGTAATTATTTTTTTTACTAAAAAGATATTCATTCATTCAAATTGATAAAATACATCGAACAACACAAATCCAACATCGCTAAAAATCGAAAAGGATGAATCTGCGAACAAACTCACAGTACCTAGGTTAATAGCATAACACGGCAAAATCAAAATGCCTACAAAAGTGACAAAATCAAAGTCATCGGAGTACCCATGTCTCCGAATTTGTAACATTGACGTCCAATTCTTGATCAAATCTGTGATGGATCGAAGCAAATATGTCAATCTGAATCAAACAAACACCACACCTATTATATATGCAATATACTAATTGTGACATCATTTTCTTCTTTTTATATGTCACATGTTTAACAATGATTGTACTTGGAATGTTCACAGTAAGAGAAGTGAGTCTCAAAATGAAATCTAACCTATGTTTTTTTTTATCAACAAACAAATATTATTAAATGGATATAAGAGGTATTCCAACCCGTACTATATAAAGGATTGAGAACAAGTAAGTCCCCTAGCTACCTAAGTAGAAAACCCACAAACACATCAACAAAAAAAAAAAGGCTACACCAGGAAACCATTATAGGACATAGATATCTTCATAACAACATCTAATTGCAAAACAGTAGAGACCTGGTATATACACTAGGAAAGGCCTAAAGTCTCAATCCATCCCTCCTATACTTCTCCACTAAGCAGTTGAAGATCCACCCTTTGTCGCTAACAAATCACAACCAATAGGATTTATACACCAGTCCTAAAAGAAACATATGTTACCCCCCACTCTACCCAAAAACCATGACCAAGACCGAATCTTAATGAGATCCAACATATTTATAAAATCAAAGTTCCCATTCTGAAAAATAATGAAATCTAACCTATCTTATAAGCATATACATTTATATCACACATGAAAGGTGTATAATTATCACAAAGTTCATGCCATCATAATTATACCTTACTGATGGATAGAGATTCATTCTGGTGGGGACGGGATGTGGTATACTATATTTCCGTCAATAATATCTTGCCATATAAATTAAAATTTTATGTAGATTAATGAAGCAAAATATTTGGCAAGATATTATTTCTGGGGACAGGGTATGATACACCAATATGGGACAAGTGATTTGTACCCATTATTGACATGCATAAACATCTTACATGTTTATGGATAAACTAGTGAACTGTAAAATGAAATTAGAAGATTAAAGGTGAGCTTCGTGGAAACGATCACTTTATAGAGGATGGTTGTATAAGAATATTGTATCTTATAAGTTACTAAATTATTATTGTAATATTGTTTTAATATATTATAAATCAAACTCAAATCAAACTATTATCATCAATGAAAAATCGACTAGGTGTGCCAATTCTTTTCACCACTAGCATGGTAAAGATGTACATGCTTGTATATTTAGTGATCTCTATTGGAGTCGGCGAAAGGATAAGCTACTTATGGAGAAAGTTGGTCTTAATTTTCCCCCCATGTAACTTCAAGTTTCATCATCTCAATTTGGTTTAGCATTTTTCTTTCAAGGTTTGAGTTTTCAATAGGATTACTCTTACATATTATTATGTTCTAAGAAAGAAAGGGATTTGCTTGGTGCACAACATATAGTTCTAGGCAAATCCAAGCTCCACATTATGGGCTAATGCTTTGTATGTTATATCTCCATTATCCCAAGTTGGCATAGCTAGAACTATAAATTAAAGAACTGAAACAATCATCTTAAAACATTGCAATCACTTTTAGCAATCTAAGTCATGAAAATGATGTGTTTTATGCTTATAAAAGTTCAACATGCTAATTTTTTGTTATGAAATTGTAAAGTCCCATATGTACTACAGATCATCTGTATATTGGGAATCGAGTCAAACAAGTATAAAGTCACGTGCCCAAAATCCCCAAAATTATTTTTATTTCACTAGAAGTCAATTAGTTTGAGTTATCCAAAATCTTAAACAAACAATCTCTTATATTGTGTTTGGTTTGAGGTTGGCTGTGACAGAATCAGGAGGTGGTAATTATGTAAATATTTTTGCACCAAACATGAAAACGTAATGTCGGCGCATTGGTGTATGCCTTTAAGGGGAGGCTAAACCAAAGAAGTTTATTTTTGGGATATAGGTACACAGTCTTGTGTTAGGACTAACCATTTTCTGACTCAAGTTGTCAATTTATCATAGCCATTCTATAAAATGTAGAGACCCCTCTGAGTACAAGATCTTTTTCGCCCAATTTACACTATCTTATATGCACACTGACCTGAATGTTGGAGTCATTGCAAGTACTCCACCCAACAACTCTAACACAGCAGGGCACCAAATGATCAATAGGAGAAGGCTTATTCTAGACCTAACGGTGGTGCAATCACTGTATAACTTAATACCTATGATTATTGATATGTTTCACGTGAGTTAAACTTCCAGAAGATAGTACATTAAATTTACAAGTTCTTTAAATATGCATATATCTTTATAAAATATGAGATCCATATATGACTTGATATATAATTATTTTAATCTTAGTTTTGAAGTGCAAGTTTATATTAAATAAATATGAATATATTAAATGAAAAAAAGCTAGATATACATAATATAAAGGGATTTAGATCCTCTCTGGTGGTGTAGCAGTGCAGCCAAAAATTGTGCACAGTACCACATGTGATAGTACCCAATGAGCATTGAGAGTGTAAATGTACTTGATGGTTCACATAAAACTATACATGCATCCAATGATCCACATTATTGCCAGAGAAAGGCTGGAGAACACTTGGTTTCAAAGGATTCAAATTCAATTTAAAGTGGCGTATTCTCACAACTGTTTTTCTAACAAAATCATATGGAAGTGTGTAGAAAACGAGATAGGTCCAAAATCAGATGATAAAAACTATGTACATATAAGATGATGTGAGTTAAAGTACATGTGAGAATTACTCTCTAAATCTAATTACATCTCTTGTTTACAAATTTGTGAGAGAAAATTGCTACTTACATATCAGATACACACACATCTATTTTATATTTGTAGGATTATAAATTTATAAAAACTATATAAATATAAATTTATGTGTTATAAATGTGGCAATATAAATATTATAGACGTTTTGTGCTTAAAAGTTTAGAACAACGAGGTCTCTTAATTTCAATTCAAGATCAGAACAAACTAGTTACTCTGATAAAAACTTACTAGATAATTGCAAATCAAAAACTAACCGAAAACTCTTGCATTTAAACTCAAGTTATATTTGTCATTATCATAGTAAAAGCTCTATGAGGTGAAACAAATTGACATCTTTTTCTTTGATAGAACAATAAATGTGCACCATCTGTGTGTACAGTCTATCTATTGAGCATTGAACCACGGATTCACACACTGCGCATTTCTGCTAACCCCAAAATAAAGCAAAACTCATCATCATAGAAAACATTAAAAAAAAAAAAGACTAGTAAAAGATGCATTCCAATCTAGCTAGGTTTTAAATAACTGTAATCAAGGTTGCAATGTTTTGCGTTCAGAGGTCTCCGAAACCAAAACACAACGACAATTACGATAGCATCGGCGTCATTTTCCAGCAATTGTCCGCAATTGCGGTAACACAACACAATCACAACCATAATTTAAAATTCTGATTCTAATCCAAGTGATCTATTGTGGAAGAGGGAGGTTAAGATTCAGATCAAACCCTAACTCTCTTTGACCCTTCATATCCACCACGGAGGATGAATCAGAGTCTCTATGGCCACTAGCACCATCTTGATTGGGCTCCACCACACTTTGGCATAGTACATCGTCGAAGTACAAGACATGCTTGCCCGCCTCTTTCTCTGCCGCCACCGATAACTTGGATCGAACAGAGGAATCAACAACCACGGCTCGTTCATGGGCTGCTGATTCCAACGTGGTGCTATGACTGTCATTGACATTAGAATTCATCTAAGAAGATTTTAATGGGAAGTTGGTTCTAGAGTTAGGGCCACAAAACTTTCGAGCCGCAACATCGTAGGCTCGAGCTGCTTCTTCAGTAGTTTCAAAGGTTCCAAGCCACACATTTTTCTTCTTATATGGATCTCTTATCTCAGATACATACCTACCCCATGGTCTCTTCCTCACTCCTCGAAAATTTACCTTCTCACTCATAACTTGAAACTTGAATAGTAATATCAGAGTGATAAAATAAAACTGATATATGAATGAATATAAGTTTCTTCCTGCTGGGTCTTATAGAGGGAAAGAAAGAGATCATGTCAATGGCGTGACAAAGTGAATGAGGGGACATTTGACTGTGATATGAATGGGTGAATGCACTCTTTCTCATTGTAACCTCCTACCTGCTAAGCATTTAATATCATCCGTTACAGCAGTAAATTATTAAAAATGTTTGATGCTATTCAAATATATATATTAAATATTTGGATAATAACCAAATTTAGGTCCTTTTGTTTTTTAAATCAAAACTTTTATGGAAAAAATTCCTAATGGGAAGAAACTAAAAAGTTTTAAACTCATTAAAAAAATGAGAACTTAATATTTATTTCTTTTGACTAATAAGAAATATATATTTAATGTAAATAAATGCTTTTAACCAATATCCTTATTATATTCCTCCACCAATCATCTATTATTTTCAAAAGGAAATTAACTTTGGGATATTGATTAAGAAAAAAAATATAAAAATGTATTAAATAAAACTATAATAATTATTATATTGAGAATTAAAAAATTAACATTTACTTCTCTTAAAAAATATAATAATTTATTGCAAGTATTGAATACTTATTATTAACTTTCACTAAATATCAAGATCTTTTTTTAAGGCTCGCTTTGACCAAGTTGAAAACTTACCTACTGCTTAGGCCACCGGCGGTAATAGGAAACATTACCTATGGCCTAGGCTGTTGGTAATGCTTCCTATTACCGTCGGTATCTTTCTCTCCCTCTCCCTCTCTCTTTCTCTCTCTATATATATATATATAATAATTGAAATAAATTTTAAATAATTAATTAATATTTAACATATAATTCATAATTAATAACTAATTATAAAATTTATATATTTATGTATTTATTAACCATAATTTTAAGAATAATTATAATATGATACATCAATAATAATAATTTTTACAGCAATTTCAAATGATAAATAAAATTTGTAACTAATAAAACAAAATGTTTTTACAAGAATATCGGAATAAAAAATGAAATCTAGTCCTAAAAAATGTAGAAAAAATATAATAATCATCTCTATATTTATGGAACAAATCATCGAAGGATGGCTAACCATCATCCCCGGTAGGCTGACTGCCCTCGGGCTGGGATGACGGTTGTGGTGGTGGCTGTGACTGCGACTAAGGGGTATGTTGATGGTGCTTGTAACACCCTACTTTTTATTTTCCGATTTTTATTTTTTCAGTAAAAATATTTTCGCTGTATTAACCGGTATAAATGTATTTATTTATATTTTTATACGAGTTCATGGAGATTGATTTTTATGAAATAAAAATCATATCCATATTCTATCTTAGGGTAGAAGCTTACGATAAAAATTTGGGTTGAAAATTCAGACGGAACCTGGCCTGCTGTTTTCACCGACAAGTATAATTTTACTTGAGCGAAAACCTAATTTTGACTCGTGAACGAAATGGTTTATATTTAAATCATATTTCTAACGAGTTTGGTTGTTTTGAAAATTTTCAACCGAAAATAAAATATTACGCTTTTACGGGCGTAAAACCCTAATCGGGAAAACCGACTGAGTCTAGAAGGGAAGTGCGAGACCCATCAAGAGATCGGGACAACGAGTCATACATGATGACTCATGGAGGATGAGTCACTAAGCATTTATGAGCATTAAATGCAAGTAATCATGACATTTAGGTAAAAAGACCAAAATACCCCCAAGCTTTCGCGGGTATTAACAAGACGCATCTTACGCACTCTTAACCACTCATTTTACGTGGTTGAAAACCTCCCACATCTCTCCAATTTCATGCATCCACCTCCAATAAATATTACCTATTTCATTTTGCTTTCGTTTCATTATTTTCCTCTCAAAAACTGAAATCGGAGTAACGACGAGTTGCGTCACGAATTTCCGGAACCGCTAATGGATAAGATCGATGACTCATTGGTGAGTCATTTTGTGTGGCCCAAAATCAGCCACACCTCCATCAAATGTGAGCCACATATTATTAACCATGGTTAGCCAAAATAACCTTAGTTAAGTTAATTATAACCTTAGTTAAGTTAATTATAACCTTAGTTAAGCTTATATTAATTTAATAATCACAAAACCCATTAAACCAATTCCTTTTAACCAAACAAGGCATAAGATTACTCCTATAAATACCCCAAAACCGTGGCCTCCCTCACCATTTCACTCATCTTCTTCATTCTCTTCATCTTCCCCACCAACTAAGTTACAAAACCCTAAGAACACCGAATTCCCACCAAACATATGACCCTCTTCCTTTCTGAAACTCGGAAAACACTCAACATAAAAGTTGTTCCTCTTTCTCTCTTCTTTCCAACAAGCTAAAGATCATCAAAAACGGATAAGTGGATTGGGAGAAAGGCTCAAAATACAGAAACTGCCCAGAATTCCCAGCAACCCACGAAACAGCATAAAGAAGGCCCTTTTCACCCCTGTTATGATCAGAACCAAATGAAACCTTAAACACCAAAGTTGTTCCATTTCTTCTTATCTTTCTATCAAGCCAAAGTTCGTAATTTTTGGATGAGTATATTGTGAGATACACTCACAATACCATCACACCCTCAAGCTGTCCAGTTTTCAACATAGTGAAGGTTGATCATTTTCTTCATTTCTTCAATCTTCAAGAGGTAAAAGCTCACATCCTTGATCATATAAGCTTTCATATTCATGTATTTATCATGTTTATGCCATGAATCATATTTTTCCATTCCTAGATCTAGAACTTCAAATAATTCTAGAAAATTGTAGAAAAATCCTTTTAATGTGAAACCAATTTCTATGATCTTGTGATGTCTTCCACTTTCATTATCCAAGAGATTGAATCCAACTAAATTTCCTAGCCTATTTTCCTAATATGGGCCGAAACCCTAACCCTAAAGGTTAGAGAATTTTGTTTCAAATTTTAGTCTTGTAATAAGTAATCTATGTTAGTTAAGACTTTAGTAACTAGGATCCAAAAGATAGCATTAAGAAGATAATCCTAAACCTATCTTCTAAGTCTTGGCCGAACCTAGCCCTAAAGTGTCATAGATGGTTGTTAGTTGATTAATTATAGTTATGTTGTTTGAATGAAGGTGGTTGTGTTAACTTGTGGCGGGATAACGAGGATCGTTGTGTACGTGTTTCCGGTGCTAACTCAGGTGGGGGAAAGAATCATCCTATCGTCGGAACTGATAAGTAGCATATAATTTATAATAATGGTGTAGGGCGACCTAAACCCTACTAGAAGTCGAGTAATCGACAAGACCAAAATCACATTAGAAACCTTTTCCATAAAACCAATGGTGATTCAGGGATTGTAGGTTTATCGACATTAAGGTTGATTTTATGATGTTGAGGATGTTTGGCTTTATTTATTATTTGATCTGATTGTGATATGCTTGTTTGTGATAATTTGTTTTAAGTGATATTTTATGGTATTTGATTATTTTATTGATATTATGTTGATATTTATTAACCGTTGATGGATGATTTGCTTTTATTATTTATATCGAATTGATACTTTATGATATGGATGTTAATATGCTGTTTTGAGGTTGGAATGGTATATGTCCTGGGTAATTTACGGCTAAGGAAAAACTTGGTATTTAAGCGTGTTTATCACCACCTCTTTTTCCTGGGAAGTTATCCCAGGTATACTATTCGTAGTTCTTAAATTTGGTGATTTTTATTCTGTTGAATGATATTTTATGATGATTAATATGTTTATGTGAGAATGTATTATAGCTTGATGATAATTGAATTGCTTGGTTCAACAATATTCGATATATGGTTAGAGATGATTTGCCTGGTTTGATAAATTGCTTAGTTGATTTTAAGGAAAGATATATATTGCTCGGAGGTATTTTGTTGGGGTGAGAGTTTTGAATATGAATTAGACGTGCCTCGCTATTATTTTATAAAAGTGATGTGATATAGAATGTAAGTGGAGGTTATGAGGAAAAGCTTGAGGTACTAGGTTGTTATTGATAAAAGTCAGTGAGAATCATGTGTTGCATTGTTGTTCATAACCGTGTATTTGAGATACACGAGGTCCGAAGTTCTTGTAGACCGTTCCAAATTAGAATTTAAGTTGTGCAACTATAGTGTCATTGCTTTGCATGAGCACCCTTGACAGAGTGAGAGAGAGAATCAGGGTGTGCACCGACGATACTGTGCAGCTATAGTGTCATTGCTTTGCATGAGCATTCTTACCATGGATAAGAATGTGCACCGGCGTGGGGAACGTGTCACTTGGGCGACTGACTGGCATCCCTAACGAGGGATGTGTGACAGGAGTAGTAGTGGCCACATCAGCATAAAGGTCTAGTTGCATGAGTTGAAGGGTAGAGGATGATATATTGAATTGAGGATGATTGTTGATTTTGAATGATGCATGTTTGTGACTATTATTGTATTATATGCTATGAATCTTTTCCACTTATGATGATAGAACTGTTTCTTATCTCCCTATTTCTGTATTTTTGTGTATGTCTACTTTGTTACGTTAGAAGACAAGATAAAGGAATATGTTGCTGAGGAGATGGATGGAACCCCATACGAGACGGAGATTGTTGAAGAGTTGAACGACGGCGTTAAGTATGAAGTCGATTTGAAGAACCATCTACTCGATCCTCGATAATGTAGCGTAGTAAGTTTAGGGCCGATGAGTCATATAAGACGTTTCTTGCTTTCGGTTAGTTATAAGCATGTTTGTATAAATAAGTACGGTGTGGGATCCTCTGCGAGAGGATACCCTAAACCGTGTTGTGTAAAATAAAGAATAATTATGTGTGTATTTATGTAATATAGTTTTGGTGTGTTTTGTATTTGTAGAAGTTATATGATTATTATTTAAGTTTTAATTTTTACGTATTTTCAACATGTAAGCGCGATTAAGTAAATAAATATTAAGGTTTTAATGTAATAATACAATGGGGCACAACGGGGTGTCTCATTTGGTGGTATCGGAGCGATTCGATTCTAATCGGATTGTGAGGTCTAGGATGTGTTCTTGGCCGTGTCTAGTTGAGTCCACATCGGATTTTAACTATGCTTAGAAGTTGGGTAGTGTGTCCGAACCCGATGCGATGATTAGCATTAGTATGGCATATTGTATTTATATACTGTCTATGTAGTATTACATGTCATACTTGATGAGAGAGGATGATTTCATTCTAGAATCATGGCTCATGAAAGAAGAAGTCCGATTATTAGTGGTGACATATCTCCGAGGGAACCATTGGGGCGACAACGGTGAGGTTAATCCTCTTGAAATGGAGGAGAGTCATCTGTGACTCCCAATATCATGGAAACGATAGCTGCTACCTTGTTATTACAAACACAGCAGAATACGAAGATGCTACAAATAAACAAAGAGCAGCGAGAGAACTGCAGAATCAAATAACGATCATTGAAAGCAAGAGGCGGAAATTGATTACTTTCCTAAAAGGAAGCCACCATAGTTCGAGGGGACTATGACCCAAAGAAGGCGAGAATGGTGGGTACAAGAGATAGAGAAGATATTTGACACCATGCGCTGCATGGAGGAGAGGAAAGTGACTTATGCTGCATACATGTTAACCGGAGAAGCAGAGTCTTGGTGGAGAGGTAAGATAAGAATATTGGAGTTAGAGGGTAGGATTATCTCTGGCGCTTGTTTATCGAATGCTTCTTGAGAAGTATTTTCCGAATGTAGTCCGACGTGCTAAGGAGAAAAAGTTTACTAGTCTCCGACAAGGAAACATGACTGTAGGCGATTATGTATCACGCTTTGAGGCTCGATTAAGTTTTCGGAATTCTATCGAGAATTCCCAGGATGAGGATTGGCGGTGTAGAAGGTTTGAAGAAGGATTGCGACATGAGCTGCGAAGAGCTGTAGTGTATTTAGATATTCAAGTGTTTTCCTGAGTTGGTTGATAGTTGCGGTGCTATAGAAAGCATAGACCGGAGGCAAGATGCTTTGAGCTGAAACAACCAAGAAGTGGAGGCCCTAATCGATCGGGTTCGCCAAGGAGAGTAGAGAGTGGTTCTCAAGGGAGATGGGGACCATATACTAAACCAAAGGTCATACAGCTGCACCAACACTAGTGGTTAGATCGGATCAACAACAACAAGTCTATGTTTGCTTGGATGCGAGAGGATCGCATCATTTTAAAGATTGCACGGAAAAACCTAGTTGTTTCCATTGTGGTAAACCAGGTCATTATGCTCGTAAGTGTAGACAGAGAAATAGGCATCGATCGTAGTCTTGGTAAAGGAGCTGGAAGTTATGGAGGTGAAGCTAGGAGAAGAGATCTAGGAGCAGGTCGTCAACAGCCGAGAAGAGCTTAGCTTGCTTCAGATGCGGAGGACTTCATCATGTTAGAAATTGCAAGGAGAAACCTAGTTGCTTCCACTTGTGGAAAACCTGGTCATATAGCTAGAGATTGCGGACAATGGGTCACTGGGGAATGGTTACAGATGAGGGGAGCTGAATCTTCTCACTCTGCAGATCTCATATAAGGTATGTGTTTGACATCGGTGTCATATAGTTGTTAAGAATATGACATTTATTGTAAACACTTGTCGATGAACTTACGGAAGTGGAAATCGTGCTCTTGGTGGGAAAGTCTCAAGATGGTAACGGAAATCCAAAGTTTTGTTAGTTAGTCGGTTGTGGTTTTCATACTTGTTTAAAATCAATTACAGTGAAAGTATAGATTGTTGTGGGATAATTGTTATTAAGGGAACTTTATCTTAAGTGCTTGATATATTTTGATAGTATGGGTAGTCCTTGAAAATAATAAAGAGGTAATGAATTAGTTTGGAGCTTAGCTAGTATATGATTGATTTGGTTGAAGCTTTGTAGCCTTTTATTTTTGAGATAATGGCTATAATGATATGTTGTTCTTGTTTAAATGGTGAGTTAGGATTTCTCCTTAAGCTCTGATGGTTATGGATTACAATTAAGACTTGATTGAGCAACATATAATCTAGGTATAGTACCTAAGTGTTGTTTCCCTATAGTAGGATAAATAGGAAGTGATGGGAGTTTTGAGATATAGATATGACTGGTAAGATTAAGATCAGTATCAGTAAGTAAGACAATTACTATAAATCAAATGTTGATCGAGGCATAGTATCATTATGGAATATAGGGCAATGATTAGTGATCGTAGTTAAGATGGATTGTATGAGTTTGGGAAGAGTAAACGAAAGTGTATACAGTAATTTCACCTAAGTTGAATATGAGCTTTCACCTAAGATGAATATGAGCAGAAACGATTATTTCTGATGTAAATTGAGGTTACTAGAGAAATTCAAATTTGTTAAGTTAGATAATCCTAACAGGTGTTGTTCTTTTATTTGGAGACTTGAAAGGTGTGATTTTGATATAATCTAGAATATTGAAATACATTCTAAGGAATTATGACTGTGATTGGATACATGGAGTAGGAAGTTAGGGTAGTTTTGATTGTGGTGTTAATTACGGCTGTTAGATGTTGAAATAAGGTTTTCTAACGGATCAGTAGTAAGTAGAGGAAGGAATTAAGTTTTGATCATGTCCTTTAAGGATGTTAGATCAAGTTGGAAAGGTTAAGAACAATGAATGGAATATAGTGAGGGATAAGTTAGAGGATAAATAGAAGGATATAAGAATGAATTACATTTATGAAGTTACCGTTGTCACCTAGGGGAAAAACAATGATGAGAAATATAGTGTTGGAGCTTTAGATTAAGATAAGATTACAAGATGATGTCCGGTGTTGATTTAAGAAATTCCGAGGACGGAATTTTTTTCTAAGAGGGTAGTAATGTAACACCCTACTTTTTATTTTCCGATTTTTATTTTTTCAAGAAAAAATATTTTATTTGTATTAACCTAAGGTATAAATGTATTTATTTATATTTTTATACGAGTTCATGGAGATTGATTTTTATGAAATAAAAATCATATCCATATTCTATCTTAGGGTAGAAGCTTACGATAAAAATTTGGGTTGAAAATTCGAGACGGAACCCGTCTGCGTTTTCACCGACAATATAATTTTACGAAGCGAGAAAACCTAATTTTGACTCGTGAACGAAATGGTTTATATTTAAATCATATTTCTAACGAGTTTGGTTGTTTTGAAAATTTTCAACCGAAAATAAAATATTACGCTTTTTACGGGCGTAAAACCCTAATCGGGAAACCGACGGAGTCTAGAAGGGAAGTGCAGAGACCCGTCAAGAGATCGGGACAACGAGTCATACATGATGACTCATGGAGGATGAGTCACTAAGCATTTACGAGCATTAAATGCAAGTAATCATGACATTTAGGTAAAAAGACCAAAATACCCCCAAGCTTTCGCGGGTATTAACAAGACGCATCTACGCACTCTTAACCACTCATTTTACGTGGTTGAAAACCTCCCACATCTCTCCAATTTCGTGCATCCACCTCCAATAAATATTACCTATTTCATTTTGCTTTCGTTTCATTATTTTCCTCTCAAAAACTGAAATCGGGTAAACGACTTGAGTCAGCGGAATTTCCTGGAACAGATAATGGATAAGATCGATGACTCATTGGTGAGTCATTTTGTGTGGCCCAAAATCAGCCACACCTCCATCAAATGTGAGCCACATATTATTAACCATGGTTAGCCAAAATAACCTTAGTTAAGTTAATTATAACCTTAGTTAAGTTAATTATAACCTTAGTTAAGCTTATATTAATTTAATAATCACAAAACCCATTAAACCAATTCCTTTTAACCAAACAAGGCATAAGATTACTCCTATAAATACCCCAAAACCGTGGCCTCCCTCACCATTTCACTCATCTTCTTCATTCTCTTCATCTTCCCCACCAACTAAGTTACAAAACCCTAAGAACACCGAATTCCCACCAAACATATGACCCTCTTCCTTTCTGAAACTCGGAAAACACTCAACATAAAAGTTGTTCCTCTTTCTCTCTTCTTTCCAACAAGCTAAAGATCATCAAAAACGGATAAGTGGATTGGGAGAAAGGCTCAAAATACAGAAACTGCCCAGAATTCCCAGCAACCCACGAAACAGCATAAAGAAGGCCCTTTTCACCCCTGTTATGATCAGAACCAAATGAAACCTTAAACACCAAAGTTGTTCCATTTCTTCTTATCTTTCTATCAAGCCAAAATTCGTAATTTTTGGATGAGTATATTGTGAGATACACTCACAATACCATCACACCCTCAAGCTGTCCAGTTTTCAACATAGTGAAGGTTGATCATTTTCTTCATTTCTTCAATCTTCAAGAGGTAAAAGCTCATCTCCTTGATCATATAAGCTTTCATATTCATGTATTTATCATGTTTATGCCATGAATCATATTTTTCCATTCCTAGATCTAGAACTTCAAATAATTCTAGAAAATTGTAGAAAAATCCTTTTAATGTGAAACCAATTTCTATGATCTTGTGATGTCTTCCACTTTCATTATCCAAGAGATTGAATCCAACTAAATTTCCTAGCCTATTTTCCTAATATGGGCCGAAACCCTAACCCTAAAGGTTAGAGGATTTTGTTTCAAATTTTAGTCTTGTAATAAGTAATCTATGTTAGTTAAGACTCTAGTAACTAGGATCCAAAAGATAGCATTAAGAAGATAATCCTAAACCTATCTTCTAAGTCTTGGCCGAACCTAGCCCTAAAGTGTCATAGATGGTTGTTAGTTGATTAATTATAGTTATGTTGTTTGAATGAAGGTGGTTGTGTTAACTTGTGGCGGGATAACGAGGATCGTTGTGTACGTGTTTCCGGTGCTAACTCAGGTGGGGAAAGAATCATCCTATCGTCGGAACCGATAAGTAGCATATAATTTATAATAATGGTGTAGGGCGACCTAAACCCTACTAGAAGTCGAGTAATCGACAAGACCAAAATCACATTGGAAACCTTTTCCATAAAACCAATGGTGATTCAGGGATTGTAGGTTTATCGACATTAAGGTTGATTTTATGATGTTGAGGATGTTTGGCTTTATTTATTATTTGATCTGATTGTGATATGCTGGCTGTGATAATTTGTTTTAAGTGATATTTTATGGTATTTGATTATTTTATTGATATTATGTTGATATTTATTAACCGTTGATGGATGATTTGCTTTTATTATTTATATCGAATTGATACTTTATGATATGGATGTTAATATGCTGTTTTGAGGTTGGAATGGTATATGTCTGGGTAATTTACGGCTAAGGAAAAACTTGGTATTTAAGCGTGTTTATCACCACCTCTTTTTCCTGGGAAGTTATCCCAGGTATACTATTCGTAGTTCTTAAATTTGGTGATTTTTATTCTGTTGAATGATATTTTATGATGATTAATATGTTTATGTGAGAATGTATTATAGCTTGATGATAATTGAATTGCTTGGTTCAACAATATTCTGATATATGGTTAGAGATGATTTGCCTGGTTTGATAAATTGCTTAGTTGATTTTAAGGAAAGATATATATTGCTCGGAGGTATTTTGTTGGGGTGAGAGTTTTGAATATGAATTAGACGTGCCTCGCTATTATTTTATAAAAGTGATGTGATATAGAATGTAAGTGGAGGTTATGAGGAAAAGCTTGAGGTACTAGGTTGTTATTGATAAAAGTCAGTGAGAATCATGTGTTGCATTGTTGTTCATAACCGTGTATTTGAGATACACGAGGTCCAAGTTCTTGTAGACCGTTCCAAATTAGAATTTAAGTTGTGCAACTATAGTGTCATTGCTTTGCATGAGCACCCTTGACAGAGTGAGAGAGAGAATCAGGGTGTGCACCGACGATACAGTGCAGCTATAGTGTCATTGCTTTGCATGAGCATTCTTACCATGGATAAGAATGTGCACCGGCGTGGGGAACGTGTCACTTGGGCGACTGACTGGCATCCCTAACGAGGGATGTGTGACAGGAGTAGTAGTGGCCACATCAGAATAAAGGTCTAGTTGCATGAGTTGAAGGGTAGAGGATGATATATTGAATTGAGGATGATTGTTGATTTTGAATGATGCATGTTTGTGACTATTATTGTATTATATGCTATGAATCTTTTCCACTTATGATGATAGAACTGTTTCTTATCTCCCTATTTCTGTATTTTTGTGTATGTCTACTTTGTTACGTTAGAAGACAAGATAAAGGAATATGTTGCTGAGGAGATGGATGGAACCCTATACGAGACGGAGATTGTTGAAGAGTTGAACGACGTTCCGTATGAAGTTGACGCTGAAGAACCATCTACTGATCCTGATAATGTAGCGTAGTAAGTTTAGGGCCAGTGAGTCATATAAGACGTTTCTTGCTTTCAGTTAGTTATAAGCATGTTTGTATAAATAAGTACCGTGTGGGGATCCTCTCGAGAGGATACCCTAAACCGTGTTGTGTAAAATAAAGAATAATTATGTGTGTATTTATGTAATATAGTTTTGGTGTGTTTTGTATTTGTAGAAGTTATATGATTATTATTTAAGTTTTAATTTTTACGTATTTTCAACAGTAAGCGCGCGATTAAGTAAATAAATATTAAGGTTTTAATGTAATAATACAATGGGGCACAACGGGGTGTCTCAGTGCTGGTCCTGCAGAGACTGCGACTATGCGACTAAGGCATAGTGACTGGAAATCGCATCATGAACTCTCTCTGATGAGTCGCCATAATCTCACTAGAACATATTCGGGTTTTAGTAGCGCATATTGTTGGCATTTCATAGCGCTTTCGGGGGTTATCTATGTCGCCGTTGTTGTAGGTCAATGACAATGATAGCGCTTCTGATGCATTGTCGTATATTTAACTACAATAGCGCTTGTCATTCAAAACACCTTAATAGTAGTCACGAAAATGTGCAACTTGAAAGTTATGCAGACGTGGAATTTGAATAAAGATAGCGTAACCTTAAATACACACTATCTTAGTTCCAAATAAATAACAATGCTTTTCACAAAAAACATTATCATATATTTAGATGTCATGGCGTATTGCTAAATAAGCGATGTCTATTCTGCACATTTTTTAAAAAAAATTCATTGCTTTCTGCACATCCCCCCTGCATTCAGCAATAAAAAACAACATTATGCTATCAAAAAACAACATTCACCGATAAAACAAAATAGCATTCAACAATCAACACCAATAATATCCTTAATGCAGTCAACAAAATCGATCATAATCAAACTTTGGTTCCTAAATATAGATATGATAATGCAAAAACAATTTACAGAGTACAGGATTTGAACTACCTGCATCCTTTTCAGCCCTAACAACCAGAATCTCCCAACTTGCTGACTGTTGCCATTTACCTACAGCTACAATAGAATACACAAGTAAAAATTGAGTGGAAAATAATAAGTGAGGGATATACAGATGAAATAAATAAAAAGTACTCCTCTTTAAAATTAATTAGAAAAAAACATACATGTTTAAGTTGATCTTTTCCTTTTCCTTTTCCTCATCGGGTTGATCCAAATCCCCTCATCTTGATCATCCCTCATATACAGTCCATCATCTCCATTTGCATCAGTCTCAAGTGATTCGTCTGTCCCAATGAAAGGATCATCCTCCATGTTAGTAGCTTGACTAGCTTCATTATGTCTTCATCATCAATGTTATTGAAATTTACTTTGTGGGTCAAAAGAACAATGGACCACCTATTATTATATGGATCAGTGACATAGAAGACTTGTTGAGCTTGACATGCCAAAATAAAAGGCTCATCTTTAGACCCCACCCTATTGAAATCCACCCACATGAACCCCAGATCATTCATCTGAACACCGTTATTGTTGTTAACCCACTTACATTGGAACACAGGCACCCGAAATGTTGTTTAGTCTAACTCCCATATGTGCTCAAGTTATATTTTTCATTATCCTAGTAAAAGGTCTATGAGGTGAGACAAATTGTGGACTTCTTTTTCTTTGATAGAACAATAAACATGCACCATCTGTGTGTACAGTCTATCAATTGAGCATTGAACCTCGGATTCACACACTACGCACTTCTTCTGACTCCAAAATAAAGTGAAACTCATCATCACAAAAAAAAAAACAAAAAAAACAAAAACAAAAGTCTAGTAAAATATCCATTCCAATATGGATTTTAAATAAAACTGTAATTAGGGTCGCAACGTTTTGAGTTTGGAGGTCTCCAAAACCGAAAAATGACCACAATTATGGTCACATCACCCGTATTCTCCCGCAATTGTCCGCAATTGCGGTAAACACAACACAATCGTAACCGCAACTTAAAACCTTGATTCTGATCCAAGTGATCTGTTGTGGAGGAGTGTGGTTAAGATTCAGATCAAACGCTAACTCTCTTCAACCCTTCATGTCCACCACGGAGGATGAATTAGATTCGCTCACTAGTGCAAAATATGTAAAAAACGGGTAAGGGTAACGTCATTTAAATAAAAAGTAGACGTTAAAAAGGAGGCGGTGGCAGAACCATAAATATTAAGGTCATTTGAATCACCTTTTACGTCAGTTGTTAAAAGAATTGGCGTTAAAAGTGATGGGATTCACTTTTAACGTCAGTTCTTTGAACAACTGACGTAAAAATATATCATTTTAGCGTCAATTGTTTAAAGAACTGATGTAAAAGTAATGAGATTCACTTTTAACGTCAGTTCTTTTAACAACTAACGTTAAAAGTGATTTAAATAAAAAAATTTGAGTGAGCATAAAGCTTCACCCACGTTTCTTCATCACTTTTATACTCTGCTCTGTTCACAACGTATACCCACGCTCTTCTCTGTCCTAACCCTTTCACTCCTCTCCTCACCACTGCGAGCTCCTTCTCTGCCGTAACCCTTTCATTTAATTGTTCATTTGGTGAGGGAGATTAGATTATGTGGTCCTGTTTTCCTGAGATGGATGTACTCAGTTGAGCACTACATGAAGATCTTGAAAGGGTATGTGAAGAATCCACATAGTCCTGAAGCATCTATTGTTCAAAGGTATGTTGCAGAAGAAGCTATTGAGTTTTGTTCATACTACCTTCATAACACGGATCATATAGGGGTTCCTAAGCCTCATCATGATGAGAGAAGATGTCAAGGTAAGGGTACACATGGTTTAACAATTAATAACAAGGGTCAGGAGGAAGTGCTGCAAGCACATTTGTATGTATTGACCAACATCGATTTTGTTCAACCTTACTTTTGTGAACATAAAAGAAAAGTCAAGGAAGAAAACCCTCGAATGAACGAAAGGTGGTTATTGAACAAGCATAACAAGATTTTCTTACAATGGTTCAAGGAAGAAATGCTTAAGGATGGTAGCACTGCTTCTGACGAGGTAAGATGGCTAGCACGTGGGCCTAGCTTCAATGTCATATGTTGGAGCGGATACGACATCATTAACTTTTCCTTTTATACAAAGGAACAAGATAACAAGAGTACCATGCAAAATAGTGGGGTTTTGATCGTGGTCGAAGCAATGCACTTCTCTAGTTCAAAGGACACACACTAGTGGAAAATATACATTAGACGGTAAAGGTTTACGTCAGATAACCAAAAACTAGACGTTAAAAAAGGGGCGGTGGCAGTTTTGTAAATATCAGACTTCATTAATTCACTGTTAATGTCAGTTGTTTTAAGGGCTGGCGTTAAAAGTGAGGCGGTGGCAGTTTTGTAAATATTAAATCACTATTTGCGTCAGTTGTTTAATGAACTGACGTTAAAAGTGTTTATTAACACTTTTAACGTCAGTTGTTTATAAAACTGACGTTAGAAGTGTGATTTTTACTTCAGTTAAATAAATAACTGACGTAAATAATCAACTCATTCCTATCTTTCTTTCGTTGTCATCTCCCTGTTGTCACTCTTAACGCAGATCATCACTCCATATATAGTGCAATTTATTTCTAATCTTTTTCTTAAAAAAGTTTATTTTTAATCTTAATTAATTAGCTTGAATTAGTAAACAAATTCTTGTGCAAATTAAAATAAATAAACACTTAACATAAAACAAGTTATATATGTATAATCAAATCGTATCTCATTGAAGCGATTCATAAGTTACAATTACATGATTAAAAGATAAAAAATTTCCGAAGAAGATAGCACTAAAATATAAAAAAGTTTCTGCTTCAACATCATTTTCTTCTCGATCCTGTCCTCAGAAACTCCGATATTGAATGCATCTCCTCCCTTACTTGAAGTCCTTGATGCTCCATCTGAATCCACGGTCAATTTGGAGCCAAAGCAGAGTGAAGGGTGCACTCGATCTGTTTCAGCAATATTCTTGGAACAGCCACTTGGTTCCAAAGCTGAGGTTTTGGAACTGTAGTCAGATTCTCCAGAAGGATGATGGTGTGTGCAATTCACATAATGCGATTTACACACCCTTATCACCCATGTAATGTGATTTACTCAAACTCAGAAGTTGTTTGACCATTAAGACAGAGACCTTTAAGTCTAGGTATAGCAAGAAAGAGTGATGAAGTTAATCTCCATGGCAGAGCCATATTGTGAAGCAGAAAAATTAAAGGAAGGAAGGAAGCTATTTATAGGAGTAGGGGATGAAGTTACTAGGCGTCGTAAGTTGCTAAAAAATTAAATTGATCATTAAGAGCATTAGGTTCCAAGGCGCATTGGGAGTTGGCAATAATATATTATAAACGTGCAGAAAAGAAAACGCCCGAAGGAATAGGAAGAAATAGACCTTTAAGTCTAGGTATAAACTTAGTGCTCATAAAGAGGATTATAGGTTACAATGTGCATGGGTAAGTAGCACAGCAGTAATGGGTAATTTAGTATCAGAGTAGTCAAAGGAATGAATGCTTTTGCAGAAACTTATACACTTTTAACGTCAGTTGTTGAATAAAACTGACGTTAAAAGTGTTTTTAAAATAAAAAATATTTATTTTTAACGTCAATTGTTTATACAATTGACGTTAAAAGTGTGATTTTTACTTCAGTTAAATAAATAGCTGACGTAAATAATCCTATGTCCCTATATGCCCTGTTGTCACTCTTAACACAGGTCTCAGAGCCATTTTGTGAAGGAATAGAAATATAGAGGAAAAGAAGAGGCAGTATTACAGACTGATACAGAATAATGGTACTTTATATAGAGAATGATTTTTACACAACACTTTTAACGTCAGTTGAATTCAACAACTGAGGTTAAAAGTATTTTTTAAAAAAATATTAATATTTAACGTCAGTTGTTTAATACAACTGACGTTAAACAATTACTTTTAACGTCAGTTGTTTAATAAAACTGACGTTAAATGTTGTTTTATTTTTTGCTTTTTGATTATAACATTTACACCCGCACGCCTTCTGCACTTCGCTCTGTACGTACGTCTCTTTTCTATTTTCATCACGCTCAACCCTAGATCACTCTCAACCCTCACTCTCGCTCTCACCCAAAGACAAACCCTAATCGCGAGCTCATCTCCACCGCAACCACCGCGAGGGCTTCTTCGCCACCACCATGAGGTACACTATTAACTCTAACTCTGTCTTTCCATTCATTCTTTGCAATAACTTGACATCTCTCTTTCCCCTTCCCGCGCACTAACTCTCCTTGTCCCTCTGCTCTCAGTAACCACATCGAACGTTGGCCACCACTCGAGCGATTCCTCCCAACCACCACGCGAGCACCTATTTCTAGTGAGTATTTAGGGCACATTTTTGTATTTTTGGTTTTGAGTGTATGTTGAAACTATAGTCTCAGTAGTTGAAACTTGAAACTGTGAGTTTGAGTTGTTTGGAATGTACATCTCTATTTTTGGTTTTGAGTGCATGTTGCTCTGCTGGTTGAACTGTCACAGCCGTGATGCTCATCACGGCTAGGCCGTGATCAGTTCTGCCTGTGATGGCATGGTCTGGTTCAGTTGGCACGTTACGGCCGTGATGGACATCACTGCCAGGCCGTGACCAGTGCTTGGCAATCTTCAAAAACTATAGTTTTCAATCTCCCGTATTGTCCTTATATTGGATATATGTTTTGTATATCTACAGGGCCTATCTAGTTATGGATCGTAGTTGGATGGTTTGTAAGCGTACTAGTGCTGAGTATTTGAAGGGGGTGGGAGAATTTATAGAATTTGTTCAAAGGAATGTTCCTAATAGTAATGGAATGTTCTGTTGTCCTTGTGTCAAGTGTTTGAATACGAGGAAATGTACGATGAAGGATATACGTACTCATTTGATTTGTGAAGGGATTTGCTTGAGTTATACAAGATGGATATGGCATGGTGATGTGTTGTTGAGTAGTACGGCGAGTGTCTCCCAAAGTGAGGACGTTGACGTAGATATGGAGGATGATCGAGTAGAGGACATGATCCGTGATATTGGACAAGAATCTTTTCATCGAGCTCATGTGTATGATAGGTTGTGCGGTGATGCGGATAAGCCTTTATATCCAGGGTGTACTACTCATACACGGTTGTCGGCGGTGCTAAAATTGGTTTGTGTGAAGGCGAGAAATGGTTGGACCGATAAAAGCTTCACGGAATTGCTTGAAGTGTTGAAAGACTTGCTTCCGGAGGACAACACATTGCCCTGGCCGTAACTATGAGGTCAAGAAGGTATTGTGTCCTATGGGTATGGAGTATAAGAAGATACACGCATGCCCCAATGATTGCATATTGTACACCGGTGTTCATGAAGACAATCACGATTGCCCCAAATGTGGGTTATTACGATACAAAGTGAAGGGTGGTGATGATGATGATGATCTTGATGATGTGAGAAAAAAGGGTCCTCCTGCGAAGGTGTTGTGGTATCTTCCAATAATTCCAAGGTTCAAGCGATTGTTTGCCAATGCGAAAGATGCGAAGAATCTTAGATGGCATAATGATGAGAGGAAACGTGATGGAAAGGTTCGTCATCCTGCTGATTCTATTCAATGGAAGAATGTCGATACTATGTTTCCGGATTTCGCCGATGAGCCAAGAAACCTAAGGCTTGGACTTGCTACGGATGGAATGAATCCTTATGGTAACATGAGTAGTATTCATAGTTCATGGAATGTTCTGTTGGTAATTTACAACATGCCCCCTTGGTTGTGCATGAAGGGCAAATACATGATGTTGTCTATGATGATTTCGGGCCCAAAGCAACCGGGAAATGACTTAGATGTTTATCTAGGTCCCTTGATTGAAGACTTGAAAACGCTGTGGGTGGAAGGTGTTGATGTAGTTGATGGGTATTCTCATGAGACTTTCAAGCTTCGTGCCATGTTATTTTGCACCATCAACGACTTTCCAGCATACGGAAACTTGTTCGGGTACAGTGTCAAAGGGCATAAAGCATGCCCTATATGTGAAGAAGGCACATCCTACACTCAGTTGCATCATGGAAAGAAGACGGTTTACCTTGGGCATCGGAGATTTCTTAGACGTGATCACCCATATCGTAAGATGAAAAAAGCTTTTAATGGATGCCAAGAGACAGAAGAAGCGTCGACAGCCTTAATTGGAGAGCAGGTTTATCAGAGGGTAAAGGACATCGGTGTTATATTCGGCAAGTCCAAAAAGAAAGGTAAAGCTGCTGAGAAAAACATATGGAAGAAGAGGTCGATATTCTTTGATCTTCCATACTGGCGCAAGCTTGATGTCAGACACTGCATTGATGTGATGCATGTGGAGAAAAATGTGTGTGATAGTGTGATCGGGACGCTTCTCAACATTCAGGGCAAGATAAAGGATGGTGTGAATGCTCGTCTCGACCTCGTTGCTATGGGTATACGAGAGCAGTTAGCTCCAGTTGTTGAGGATGGTAAGCGGACTTATTTGCCGCCAGCATGTCATACTTTGTCAAAAAAAGAGAGACAAAGTTTCTGCGGGTGTCTTCAGGGCATCAAAGTTCCACATGGTTACTCTTAAAATATGAAGAGGCTTGTCTCTAGTGATCTTAAATTGGTTGGCTTGAAGTCTCATGATTGTCACATCTTGATGCAACAACTTCTGCCCGTTGCTATTCGTGGTATTGCTACAAAAAATGTGAGACATGCCATTACTCGGTTGTGCTCATTCTTAAATTCTATATGTAGCAAAGTCGTTGACCCCCGTATGTTGGATGACTTGGAAGTTGAGGCTGCTACAATCTTGTGCCAATTGGAGATGTATTTTCCTCCTTCCTTTTTCGACATAATTGTTCATTTGGTGAGGGAGATTAGATTATGTGGGCCGGTTTTTCTAAGATGGATGTACCCAGTTGAGCGCTACATGAAGATCTTGAAAGGGTACGTGAAGAATCCTCATCGTCCGGAAGCATCTATTGTTCAAAGGTATGTTGCAGAAGAAGCTATTGAGTTTTGTTCGGACTACCTTCATAACACGGATCCTATAGGGGTTCCTAAGCCTCGACATGATGAGATCAGATGTCAAGGTAAGGGTACACATGGCTTAAGAATTAATAGGAAGGATCGGGAGGAAGTGCTTCAAGCACATTTGTATGTATTGAACAACATCGAATGTGTTCTGCCTTTCTTATTTGACATAAAAGAAAAGTTAATCAAGAAAACCCTCGAATGAGCGAAAGGTGGTTGTTGAACAAGCATAACAAGACTTTCTTACCATGGTTCAAGGAAGAAATGCTTAAGGATGGTAGTACTGCTTCTGATGACGTAAAATGGCTAGCACGTGGGCCTAACTTCAACGTCATATGTTGGAGCGGATACGACATAAATAACTTTTTCCTTTTATACAAAGGAACAAGATAACAAGAGTACCATGCAAAATAGTAGGGTTATGATCGTGGCCGAAGCAATGCACTTCTCTAGTGCAAAGGACACAAAACCCGTTACAGCACCGAGACCTTACTTTGGATATATTGAAGATATTTGGGTGCTCGATTACACTAAGCTTACGGTGCCGGTATTTAAATGTAAGTGGGTTGATAGTAACGGTGGTGTACAAACCGACGAATTGAGGTTCACATTGGTAGACCTCAACAAGTTAGGTCATATAAATGAGCCTTTCATAATGGCTTCCCAAGCAAAACAAGTGTTCTACATCACTGATCCTTCTAACAAAAGGTTGTCCGTGGTTCTCCAAGGAAAAAGCATGTATAATGGTAGTGATGAAAATGAAGATTCAAATCTTGATATTCCTGAGACTCCTTCTTTTTCAACAAACATGCCTACTATAATCGAGGAGACACAAGTGGACGATGTACATGCCACTCGTGATGATCATCACGAAGGGATATTGATATAGGTAGTTTAAACTTAGTATACATTTATTTTTATTTATATTTATGTATTTATTTTGAGTTATAACCTATGTTAATAAATATATATTGTTTTTGAATACATATATATGGATCATTATTCCATTTTTCCTTTGCAATTCTGTAATGTGTGTGATATTGTGTTACTGGGATATTTACTGAATGCAGGGATGGTTGAGGGGAGTGATATTTTAAAACTGAATTTAAAAAAAAATACTATTAACGTCAGTTTTATCATACAACTGACGTTAATAGTATTTTATAAAATATACAGTACACGATTAACGTCAGTTGTTTATTACAATTGACGTTAAAATTAAGACCTTTAACGTCAGTTCTTGATAACAATTGACGTTAGTTTTAACAAAATTAACGTCAGATTTTTTAAAGAAATGACGTTAATTTTGACAAAAATAACGTCAGTTGTGTTAAAGAATCGACGTTAATAGTGGTATATTTAACGTCAGTTCTCAACTGACGTTAAAAGTTTAACTTTTAACGTCAGCTGTATTTACGTCAGTCAGTATTCTGCCGTAAAAAAACAATTTTAACTGACGTAAAAAGCACTTATTGCACTAGTGACAAAACCCGTTAAAGCACTGATACCTTACTTTGGAGTCATTGAAGATATTTGGGTGCTCGATTACACTAAGCATATGGTGCCGGTTTTTAAATGTAAGTGGGTTGATAGTAAAGGTGGTGTACAAATAGACAGATGGGGGTTTACATTGGTACACCTTTGCAAGTTAGGTAATACAATTGAGCCTTTCATAATGGCTTCCCAAGCAAAACAAGTGTTCTACATCACTGATCCTTCTAACAATAGGTTGTCTGTGGTTCTCCAAGGAAAAAGCATTTAATAATGGTAGTGATGAAAATCAAGATTCAACTCTTGATATTCCTGAGACTCCTTCTTTTTCAACAAGCATGCCTACTATAATTGAGGAAACACAAGTGGACAATGTACATGCCACTCGCGATGATCATCACGAAGGGATATTGATATAGGTAATTTAAACTTGATTATAGTGTGAGTTTTGTTCTTTTAAGGAAAACGTCTTATTTATCCATGTTAGTTTTGATTTGTTTTTATTTATCCATATGTAATTATCTTTATCTTTAGTTATCCATGTTAAAAAAACATATTTTAAAAAAAACCATTTCGGAACAGGCATACACATGGATCACTCGGACCCGCATGCACGGAAGGACACTATGGGGCCTACACAGGACACTATGGGGACTACGCCTGATGATACTGTAAGTTTATATGTTATATACTATCTTTATTCTTTATTTATAATGTGAGTTTAAGTTCTTTATATATTCTTTATTTATCCTTGTTATACATAACCCTCTAATTTAACATTTTTTTGTCCAAACAGACGTCATAGTCTCGGAGGAAACGGGGTAGAGGAGCCACGTCATTGAAGAAGTTAGAGAAGGCTAGGCAAAGTGGTCAGCCTCTTAAGGTGTCCTTTGATGCTAAACTAAAGCCCCGGGGCCCCCGTGCTAGAGAATTTAAATCGTGGGTGATTCTACAAACCAAGCAGAACGTTAGTATCCTATACAACCATTGGAATGACGTTCCACAGAACGTTAAGGATCAGATTTGGGAGGTTGTCACGGTATTTTACTTTTACATTCTTTTGATGTATATTATTAAATGATTATTCGAGTTCTAATTCATCCAGTTTGTTATGTATTTAATGTGTGGATAGCTTGGACCGTGCCGAATGACAAGCATCATCGGGCGAAATGGCTCTCATTGGCGGCAAGGCACTGGAGTTGGTTCAAGCATGATCTTACTAGGCACTATGTATCTAAGAACTTAAGTGAAATATTGGACTGTTACTAGACTGTTTACTGGACTGGACTGTTTATTGAATGCAAGGATAGCTGGGGGAAGGGATATATTGTAACCGAATTTAAAAAAAAAAAAACCAAAGCCTTTAACATCTGTTGTTTAGTACAACTGACGTTAAAAGTAATTTTTTTAAAAAAATATTGGCTTTTAACGTCAGCTGTCATAAAAAACTGACGTTAAAAGTTAAGTTTTTAACGTCAGTTTAATGAAACAACTGACTTTAAAAGTTATTTTTTTAAAAAAAAAATGGCTTTTAACGTCAGTTATGTAATCAACTAACGTTAAAAGTGTACTTTTAACTGACGTAAAAAGTTACACTTTTAACGACTGCTCCAATAACGTCAGGACTATTCAGACGTCCAAAATCAATTTTGACTGACGTAAAAAGCACTTCCTGCACTAGTGGCTATGGCCACCAGCACCATCTTGATTTGGCCCCACCACACTGACACGTAGTACATCGTCGAAGTACAAGACATGCTTGCCTGCCTCTTTCTCCGTCGCCACCGGTAACTTGGATTGAACGGAGGAAACAACAACCATGGTACGTTCGTGGGCTGTTGATTCCAACATGGTGCTGTGACTATCACTGACATTAGAATCCAGCTGGGAAAGTTTTAACGGGAAGTTGGTTCTACCGTTAGGGGCACGAAATTTTTTAACCGAAACATCGTAGGCTCGAGATGCTTCTTCAGCAGTTTCAAAGGTTCCAAGCCACACATTTTTCTTCTTATATGAATCTCTTATCTCAACTACGTACCTACCCCATGGTCTCTTCCTCACTCCTCGAAAATTCACCTTGTCACCCATAACATGAAACTCGAATAGTAATATTAGAGTGATAAAATAAAGATATAGAGAGAAAGAGATCATGGAAGTTGCATGGCACATGATGCACACACACACACGATATTTAGATAAGAACCAAAATTTGGTCCTATTGTTTTTTAAATCAAAACTTGTATGGAAAAATTCCTAACGGGGAAAAAATAAAAAGTATTAAAATCACTAAAAAAAATAAGAACTTAATATTTATTTCTTTTGAAAAATTAGAAATATATATTTAATGTAAATAAACGCTTTTAACCAATATCCTTATTATAGTCCTCCACCAATCATTTATTATTTTCAAAAGGAATTTAACTTTAGGATTTGATTAAGAATTAAAAATATAAATACATTAAATAAAAACTACAATAATAATTATATTAAGAAATAAAAAACTTAACATTTATTTATCTAAAAAAATATAATAGTTTATTGCAAGTATTGAATGCTTATTATCAACTTTCACTAAATATCAAGATCCTTTTCTAAGGCGCTTTGACCAAGTCAAATAAGCTAGTATGTAATTTATTTGCCTAGCATATGAATTTTTTTTGACCAAAGTAGATGCGTTTAGTAAAAAAAGTTATCTCATTAACTTAAAATTTTTGTCAAAAGCTATTTCAAATAGATTATAAGAGTTTATTAACTCTTTTCTCATTTTTACCCTGATCGTTTTAACGAACACTGCAAGAATTCACGTGTTTACCGACGACTCAATACCTACGGCCACACGCTTGTTGTCGGTAAAATCCGTATGTAGTAATTATGAGCTTTTCTGCAAAATAATGGGCATCTAAAAACTGAAGGATTAAATTTAGGAGCAGTACCGATGGCCTAGGCCATCGGTAATGTGTACTCACCTTTCCGACAGCTCTAGCCGTCAATACTTAATGGTTAAACTTACGAGGTAATTCATGTTGCGACGGCACAGACCGTCGGTATGTAATTTTCCCCTTTTCGACGGCCTTGTTGGTGGCATTCTGTAAGTATGTTATGGCTTAATGTAATTGTATTTGTTTCCTCCTCAATTTTTGTCTTCCATGCCTTTTGTTCCCCCTCTCCGCGTCTGCACCTCCTCTCTGACAACACAAGAGCCTCTCCCCTCTGTTGGTTGTGGCTACACACTCAGGAGAGGGGGGGGGGGGGGGGGGGTGAATTTAGCATTTAAAAATTTCCAGTACTTAGTAAAAAAATAGAGTTTTCTTTCAAAAATGGTTGTCACACAATTTTAGATTTTATCTTTCAATAATTATGTTACAATTAATGTAAGAATGATAACAGTAATGCACCAATACTTCTAGCAATGTTTAACAATATATTTCAGCATAAAGATTCAACCACAACATGCATCCAAACATATATGTCAAGAAAACATACATATGACATATATATGAAGTTTAAGTGTAACAATAATGTGCAAACCAATTTCTCCTGGTTCAGCTACCTCCACCTGGTAACTTACATCCAGTCTCACTCCTCTGTGGTTTTCTCCACTATAATCAGAAATTACAATATCTTATTACAATCATCACAAGGCTTCACTACCTTGCATAAAACTCACCAAAAAGCAAACTAATTTTTTCTACCCAAGGATCCCTTCTATCCCAGTGAAACAACTAAGAGATACCCTCCCTTATATCATCAATGCTTCACTACCTTGAAAACCTTCAGTAAAAGCACACTTGATTTGCAACCCAAGGATCCCTTTTATCCCTGTAAATCAACTAATATATACCCTCTCTCTAAGCAATAAACCAAAACTTGAATGAAAAGAATATGACTCTAGAAGTTAGATATTACAAATTGAAGCACTTAGTGAATATCACACTCTTTGATGGAATTAAAGGGTCCTATCATAGCCTAGAGTGGTTTTATCTAGTTTGTTCACCTTTCCTAATTTCTAGAAGTTTGTTATAAGTGTTTCAGTTATTATAGTTTTATAAGGAAAGTTAGTTTTAGATAGAGGCTGTTATGACTCTATATAATATGTCATTTATATCCTTCACATTCATAATCTCAATAATATACAAGAAGTAAAGTACATTCAAGATACTTGATCCTTTTCTATATGGTATCAAGAGCAGGTTTCCTGGAAACTTGATCTCTTGAAATGACAAAAACTGATTTCGCATCTCCTTCAGGCAGTGATGATAGTGATGAACATCCAAAATCATCACCAAAGAAAGCTCAAGAAGAAGAAGACGAAATGAAAGAAACCATCAAGAATGAAGACTTTCAGATCAATCCAATGTCACCATTCTTCCTTCACGCCTCAGATCATCCGGGCCAAGTGTTTGTTAGTGAAGCCTTGCATGATGGAAACTATGGTGAATGGGTCCTTGACATGAGCGATGCTCTGTGAGCCAAAAACAAGATGGGGTTTGTCGATGGATCCATCACGATCCCTGATGCCAATAATCCAAACCTTGCTCACTGGATTCGCTGCAACGCCATGGTGAAAGGGTGGCTCAAGAGTGGCATGGACAAGGAGACTCGGAACAGTGTGAGATATGCCAACACTGCCCAAGAGATTTGGACAGAACTTGCGCAAAGATTTGCAAAAGGTAGTGCTCCTCGAGGCTATGAGTTGAGACGTGCCATTGCTCTTCTAAAACAAGAAAAGCTTTCTGTGCTTGCCTATTACACAAAATTGAAAGGACTATGGGATGAAATTCTTTCGATTTCACCCTGGCCTAAATGTGTATGTGGTGGATGCATATGTGAGCTTCAAAAGAATCTCTCTCAGATGCGTGAGAGGGAACAATTGTATGATTTTCTGATGGGTCTTGATGATGTGTTTAATACTGTCAAGACTCAAATTCTAAGTATGGCACCTACCTTTACTCTCGAACATGCCTACCACCTGGTTGCTGAAGATGAGCAGCAGAGACTTATATCAGCAATGCAAAAGCCAGTCATTGAAACAATTGCATTCCAAACTCAAAATGCTAAGTATGGGAATGATGATCGAAAAGGTAACAAGAAAGAAAGGCCTAAATGTGAGCATTGTCAGAAAATAGGACACACTCAAAATGAGTGTTGGGAGATTGTTGGCTATCCTCAGGATTGGAGGAAGCCAAGCAAGAAGGACAAGGCTCCTTGGAACAACAAAAGATCAAACATCAAGGTGGCTCAAGTCACTACAGAAAGCAGCCCGATACCTGGTCTCATAATACAGCAGTATGAAAAACTGATACAACAACTAAACAATGATCATGAAGTGGGATCGGGCATCATGCAGGCCAAGCCAAGTGTCAATATGGCAGGTAACTTTGTTTTTGATAAACCTTGGGTTATAGATTCTGGTTCAACAGAAAATATTACCTGTGACTCTAGCATCCTTAAGGAAGTTTCTCTAAATCATCACGATTCTATTCATATTCCTAATGGTGTTAATGTTCCTATAAAAGGCTTAGGGAAAACAGTTTTGCCTAATGGAATGCATCTTGACACTGTTCTGCATATCCCTGATTTCAAATGCAATTTGCTTTCAGTAAGTAACTGACAAGGGAGCACAATTGTGCAATGACATTTGTTGCTAATTCTTGCTTTATACAGGACTTGCATTCCAAGACCCTGATTGGGAAGGGTAGCCACAAAGGTGGATTGTATCTTCTTGAGCCTGTCCAAGATAAAAGCACAGCTTTAAAGGCTAGCGCATCTGATGACCAACTTTGGCATGCTAGGCTTGGACATGCCTCAGGAGCCAAGATCACACCCTTAGGTTTAGATTTAGCTAATAGGACTGACACAACTCACTGTGATGCTTGTATAAGGGCCAAACAATCTAGATTGCCTTTCCTTTCAAGCTCTATAAAAACTAATTGTTGCTTTGATCTAATTCATTGTGATATATGGGGTCCCTATAGGACCTCTTCTTTAACTGATGCTCATTATTTCCTGTCTATCGTTGATGATTACAATAGAGGAATTTGGATTTATCTCATGAGATATAAGTCTGAAGTAGAACAACTTCTACCTATGTTTATCAATATGATTAAAACACAGTTTGGAAAACAAATCAAAAGAATTAGATCTGACAATGGCTTGGAGTTCACCTCTAGGCATATGAAAGACTTTTATGCAGGAAAAGGCATCATCATGGAACTAAGCTGCACCTACACACCCCAACAAAATGGGGTTGTGGAAAGAAAGCACAGGCATATCTTGGAGACAGTTAGAGCTTTAAGGTTTCATGCAGGGCTTCCTATCAAGTTTTGGGGAGAATGTGTTCTCACTGCAGCACATATCATCAACAGATTACCTTCAAAGGTCATCAATGGTAAAACTCCTTTTGAAGTCTTGTATGTTAAGAAACCTAATTACACTCATCTAAAGGTTTTTGGCTGCTTAGTTTATGCTCTAAAGCATAAGAGAGCAGGGAAATTTGATGAAAGGGGGAGTGCTTGCATCTTCATTGGGTATCCTCTAGGCCAAAAGGGTTATAAGGTTTACAACATTAATACTAAGGAATCCTATGTAACTAGAGATGTTGTGTTTTTTGAAAGGAATTTTCCCTTCAAGACCAATCCTGAAACTGTCCAACAGTCTCACACTGATTGCTTGGAAGATGTGGCACGAGAAATACAACAGCAACCAAATATCACGAATAGTGATAAAAACCTTACTGAAACGATTAGTTCTATAGACATCCCTGAAACTAAATTAGTTGATCAAATTGACATAGGACAAGACAACACAGATAGAGGTGGAACAAATAGCAGAGAGGAGGTAGTCTTAAGGAATTCTAGTGGAAGAGCAAGACAATTACCTGCATACTTGAAAGATTATGTAATTGATCTTCCTCCATCTTTTTCCAATTCTGCTGCATGTAACTCCATTCCTTATCCTCTTTCCAACTATGTCTCTTATGATAAGTTTTCATCCACTCACATTGCCTTTCTAACTGCCATCTCCTCTCAAGATGAGCCAAGAACCTTTTCACAGGCTGCTAAACATGATCATTGGAGAAAAGCTATGAAAAAGGAGATTGAGGCCTTGGAGAAAAATGAAACATGGATTTTGACAGACCTTCCACCAGGGAAGCATCCAGTAGATTCAAAAAGGATCTACAAGATAAAGTATCAACCCAATGGCAAAATAGAAAGATATAAAGCTAGATTAGTTGCTAGATGGTTCACTCAAATAGAAGGGGAAGACTTTCATGAGACTTTTGCCCCAGTGGACAAGTTGGTAACTGTCAGAACCTTACTCACCATTGTTGCTGCAAAGGGATGCATTGTTCATCAATTAGATGTAAACAGTGCCTTCCTCCATGGAGATTTATCAGAGGAAATTTACATGAAGGTTCCTCAAGGCTTTGCAAAAGAAGGAGATCATAGAGTGTGCAAGCTTAAAAAGTCTCTCTATGGTTTGAAACAAGCCTCTAGAAACTGGTACCAAAAGTTTACTAAGGCTCTTGGACAGATTGGCTTTCAACAATCCAAAGTTGATCACTCTTTATTCATCTACAACAAAAAGGGAGTTTTCTTACTTCTCTCATATATGTGGATGATGTTATACTGGCCGGAAATAACTTGTGTCATATGCAACAGGTAAAACAATTTCTGACTGAAAAGTTCAGCATCAAGGATTTAGGAACATTGAAGTATTTCTTAGGAATAGAGGTGGCTCGATCGGAAAAAGGAATCATGCTCAATCAAAGAAAATATACAATTGACATCTTAAAGGAGACTAAGATGCAAAACTGCAGACCAAGCAAGATTCCTATGGAGCAAAACTGCAAGCTTAAGCCAAGCAGTGATGATCCAGAAGTTGATGCAGCAAGATACAGGAGAATTCTGGGCAGGCTCCTCTACCTCACTATAACAAGACCAGACCTTACTTACTCAGTCAATACTCTCTGCCAGTTCATGGCATCCCCGAAACAACTTCACAAAGATGCTGTTGACAGAGTTATGAGGTACATTAAAACCACAGCAGGCCAAGGAATCCTTCTTCCAAGCAACAACAGCCTGCAACTTGAAGCCTACTGTGATGCTGATTGGGGAGGATGCCCCATCACTAGAAGATCCTGCTCAGGCTATGTGATTACCCTTGGTGGCTCTCCTATTTCCTGGAAGACAAAGAGACAATCAGTCGTTGCCAAGTCTTCAGCAGAAGCTGAATACAGATCAATGGCAAAGACTGTCAGTGAGATTGTTTGGCTGAGATGGTCTGCTTAAGAACCGACAATAACTCAAAGAAGGTCCAACAAGGATGTTTTGTGACAACCAAGCAGCCTTGCACATAGCTACAAATCCTGTCTTTCATGAAAGGACAAAACATGTGGAAATGGATTGCTATTTTGTGAGGGAATGGATTCAATCCAAGGAAGTTGAAGCTCTCAAAATTTGCAGCAAAGATCAGATTGCAGATATGTTGACAAAACCTTTGGGAAAGGACAGATTGACTTACCTTCTCAACAAGTTGGACATTGTGAATCTCCATGCTCCAACTTGAGGGGGAGTGATGGAATTAAAGGGTCCTATCATAGCCTAGAGTGGTTTTAGCTAGTTTGTTCACCTTTCCTAATTTCTAGAAGTTTGTTATAACCGTTTCAGTTATTATAGTTTTATGAGGAAAGTTAGGAAAGTTAGTTTTAGATAAAGGCTGTTATGACTCTATATAATATGTCATTTGTATCCTTCACATTCATAATCTCAATAATATACAAGAAGTAAAGTACATTCAAGATACTTGATCCTTTTCTATACTTTTCTCTCAAAGACGAAGCTCAATGAAAACTTAGAAATTCGTATTTGAAAATTCCGAGTGATTATATTGTTGAAAAGTGTTTCTATAATGTCCTTTTATAGTAATTTTAAGAAATAGATCCGTTGGACAAGTTATAGAAACAGTTTGAAGTGTAACAGAATCAGTTTCTTGAAACTGACACGACATAATATGTGTTGTAAATCTGTATATTAAATGGATTTTGAACTTTTGTACATGTATACACATATTACGTTCTAG
The DNA here is from genome assembly GCA_030762895.1 of Sophora flavescens. Taxonomy (NCBI): domain Eukaryota; kingdom Viridiplantae; phylum Streptophyta; class Magnoliopsida; order Fabales; family Fabaceae; genus Sophora; species Sophora flavescens. The sequence continues at coordinate 110,251,921 of CM061064.1, read as the reverse complement.
TTTACATCCATGTCTCTCTTGCGCTGTTCTTGAGTATACAGACTATCATCCTGTGTACATCGATGTATATTAGAACATTCAACCCAGAACCTTATACACAGATTGTGTACACAGGTTGAGTTCACAAACTCAAATCATGAAGCTTCTAGTTTCGCAATACACATGTGTATGGTTCGGTACATCGATGTATACTTCATTTTTCTCAAGAATTAGCTTTAATACACATGTGTACAACTCGCATACACTGGTGTGCTGCAGGATTTTCACTTCTACTTTGAAAATGAACTGAAGATACACATGTGCAACACACAACTGTACAACTTCACTTAATTTCCTTTTTTAATTTAACATATTTTGAAAATCCTTTTCATTAAAAACCTGATTGATTAGTCTTTTAAAAACTTAGGTTTTTCTTTGTTTCCCAAGATCTTCACTAAGACATCAAGTGTGCTATTCTTACAATAGCATCTAAGAACTTAAGATCTTCAATCAACTTGGTCTTCATGCTTTGTTCCATATTATCTCCTTTGGATCTTTGAATCTCATGATCTTTTTTGAACTTTGTCATTTCTTTGACACCCTCTACCCCTCATATATATTAAATATAAATAAAACATGCATGTATCATTAATAAACGTTAAAAAAGGTAGTGAATACCACATGAAAAAAAAATAACATCTACGGAAAAATAAAACATCAACATAACCCCAAAACCCCGACGTCACATATCAGAGCTGGTAACCAAATCCTCGGAGTCACTCCTTAACAAGCTACTCACCATCCTCTGCATAAAATAAGGTACATGCAAAGAAACAACAAAAGATGGGGAGTAAGAAACCGTTGTATAAACATAATGGCATAGGGATAGTTAGGTAGATGATCATACAATATCTATATAGAATATCACATAAACACAACATTTAACATATTAATTACATCATGTGATATCAAACAACTTATGCTATGCGATGCAGTGCTACTCCAATACTCCGCTATGCATGTGGATCCATACCTATCTCAGGAAGACGACTTCAGAATTACATAGGGGGGGGGGGGGATTGGGTTTTTAAATAAAGATGGAATCTTTTGAATAAATAAAACCCTTTTTAAAATATAAACAGAATTTGCAGTGGATATAAAATTTTTGATGAATTGAAGCACTTGATAAAAATAAACGGTTTGAAAATAAAGCGCTATAAAGTAAAGTGAAAAAAAGTAAAAAGGATTGGGAAAGAGAATGGGAACAACGATATATCCTGGTTCGGTCACAGACTACCCACGTGGCCTACGTCCAGTCCCCAAGGCAACACGATGAAAGGTTTTCAATCAAATCTAGTTTTTAAACAGGATCAACTAGAACCTTTACAATTCAAAGAACCCTTAACACAAATCTCAGGACATACTATTCCTTGTGTAAGAGCCTCAAACACTAGCTTTTAAACAGGCGCATCTAGAACCTTTACAATGAAGAGAACTCCTCATATACCAAGGATATCACTTCCCCTAGTGAAAGAGCCTCAAACAATAAACAGTGGGATCACACCAACTAAACACTTAAAAGAGATATACCCTCTCTTGTAACAATGGTAATCAAGAAATGGTTTGAGTCAATCCGACTCCTTCCAATATAAAGCACTCTTAATAGTTCAGATAAACAAATTGAAGCACAATACAATATCACCTATATGGTGTGTAAAGCTCTCTCAATAAAATGTGATCAAAGTGTAAGAGTAGTCAGAGTAGTAGGGAGAGAAAATTTTGACAGAGTTTTGGCATAGATATAAAATGATGATTTCGTGCTCTGAATTGTGCCTAAGATTCCATTATATAAGCCATGAAAGATTAGGTCAAAAATCTCTAAAACTCAATTTTTGTGCATAATAATCGATTATTTAAAAGTCATAATCGATTATTTTAACTCAGATTGAAAAAGCGTCTCTTTGAGACAGTCGCAGCAAAATGAATTATGTAATCGATTATTGACCGCATAATAGATTATGTAATCGATTATTGCACCATAATGGATTATCATAATCGATTATGGGTTCTCTGGTTGAAATCCTGACAGCACTAAAAAACATATAATCGATTACATAATCGATTATTATCTCTCTGATTGAAAATTCAAATCTTCCAAAAGATGTATAATCGATTATATAAATCCTATAATCAATTATATACGTTCAAAACATCAGATTTGGAACCTTAACGGCTATAAAACTTAATTACTCATTAAAGTTCATTTAAAGCCAATTAAGTCTATTTTAAACGTGTTCAACAAATATATAATCGATTATTCATAATACCATAATCGATCATTCTTGTTTAAAAACAGCTGATTCAAAACTTAACGGCTATGAAATTAATTATTGGTTAATGCACAATTAAAGCCAATTAGGTCTGGTCATAATCGATTATCTCTCATATTTAAATTTGATTGGAAAACTTAATGGCATAATTTTAATCACACATTTAAGATCAAATAAAGCCATTTAAGTTTTATTTTAAATCTCATTTATGTGTGTGTGCGTGATCAATTTTAATTAGAGAGCTTTACTTACCATTTACAAGGGAATCTAAAACACAGAATACAATTAATGAAATTCCCTTGTCCCCATCTTGAAAGACTTGATCTTCTGGATACTCTTTTCTTCTATTTGCAATCTAGTCCTTCTTGGATTTTAGATTTTCCAGCTCTTGACATCATAGCTTTGCTTATTCCAACCTGATTTCACAGTGTTCTCATAAATCACATTAGTTCAAGGTATAAAAAAATGATATTTCACATTTAATTTTATATACAAAGTCATGTATAACATTTAATCTCATATAATACATATTTGAATATAATATCATATTAAATATTCTTTATGTCTTTAGGCATATAATAATAATATCAAGTATAATTCTATGACAATTTATTATTATTCCAAACACAGACATATGTTAGATATCATTAATTATTACATGCGCATTAAACTTATGTTATATCAAATATAATTATCACATGTGTATTTAATTAATATCCTTTAACATAAAGCACATTATCATTTACCACTACATCAAGTATTCAATATATATCAAATGTCTCTATCAACCATATATCAAATCTAAGTGTCACATGTCATTTATCAATACAATACTCATTAAGTCCAGTATACCATGATACTCTATTTGTCAACATCAAAACTTATATCATATTGATTTGCTCATGTTCTCCCCTTAATACTATATTTGTCAACATCAAAACCTATATGACATTATGGTTCACAGGATGTACCACCACGGATGCGCACGATCCACCTAGATGAATCACCGCGGACGATCAGTTTGGTGAGCATCTTGGTCATGAAAGAAAGGTGAGGGCTTTTGAAGATGGAGATTCCTTCTCATATTGGTCATGAAAGAAAGATTGGTGAGCATCTTCCAAGCTTCCCAAAGACCCCACAATATTTTCATCTTCTTCAACCTTCTTTGTTCTCTATGGTTGGGTAAGAACCCCAATGTGAGGGAGTTTAATGTATTCTTGATTTTTCTCTTGTTCAATCTTGTTTAATCTTTTTAGTTAATAATTATCTCCATGAAATTGAAAGGAAAGTGATAAGCCTCTGGCTTATCTAGTTTTATAACTAGATGGACTGTGGTTTTTGTGCAAATTATTCGAGTTCAATCTCGTTTTCGCCCAAATTTGGTCTTGTTTTGTTCCTAAGTAGACTTTGATTCGTTCTAGGCAGTTTTTGTAGTTTTTAGTCTATTTTGAATAGAATTACGCTTTTTGTTTCTTTTTATTGTTTCAGGTTAGAAGTGAAGCTCCGAGAGTCAAGGAAAGTCAAGAAACAGTGGAAATTTCCATTCTGGAGAGACTCGCCTCGCGAAAGGATTCTCGCCTCGCGAACCTGAAGACCAGCTGAAGCAGCAACAGTCATACATTCTGTCTCGCCTCGCGAGTAACCTGCTCGCCTCGCGAACCTGAAGGCCTGACTGTGCCAGAGAAGTCATCCTTTCTGGATCGCCTCGCAAATCATAGTTCGCCTCGCGATCATTCAAACTCAGGATGGAGCCAAAACAGGAATTCGCCCCGCGAACGTACACTCGCCTCGCAAAAGTCCAAATTGAAAGCGCGCCAAAACTAATGTTCGCCTCGCGAAAGAGTGTTCGCCCCGCGAGCGGGCGAGAACCAGAATCCCTATTTATAGGATGTTTCAGATCAGAAGAAGGCAGTTTTTAGATCCGGGAGCTTCTGGGCAGATCCGAATCCTAGTAGGTTTTTTCCACTGTAGAGTAGCGTTTAGGAAGATTTCTTTTCTCTTTGGAGCTGCGTCTCCTATTTTCTTTTTATTTTATCATGGTGGTTATGTCGGATTTCTTGTCTATGAGCATGATGAACTAATCCCCTCGTCTGAGGGAACAATGAAGCCACCCATGGCGGTGTAGATCCGATGTGATGTATGTCTTTCTCCCCTTATCTCAATTGATGTTTTCCAATTCTGATTTGATTGCGTTGATCATATGCTAGCGTGATTGACTAGTTAAACGTGTTGAGGCTGAACGGCGATTCGCGTTTTAGAACTTGAATTGGGATCATCGATCGAATATTGCACGACAGTGGGTAGGAGATCGGTGCAACCTTATAGGGAACACGAATTAACAGAATTTGATGATTAGGATTATGATACCTAGTAAGTAATTAATCCAATCTTCGAATACGTCCTATTGAGCACGACAGTGGATATAGGAGAATTTAGGGGTCCCGGTTGACATTGTAATTGAACTTAAGGAGGAATTCATCATCACTTGGGAATGCATATTGGGTAGGTGGATTTGTGACCTTGGACATTTTAATTTCAGATTTTTAGTTAATTATTTTATTAGATTTGTTAATTGAATTTTTTATCCTAATCTCTCTCTCTCTCAACCACTTTCCTCTCTTGACCAAACGTATCGGATTTCCCGCGGATTAGTTGAATTGGTAGCCCAATCCTTGTGTTCGACCTCGGTAAATTCTTACCGTGTTATTTTATTACTTGCGACGACCCGGTACACTTGCCGGTGACTCAACAGAAAGCAAATACTGTGATTCTTTGGTTGAACCCTAGAAATTTGGGGGTGAGGAAACTCCATTGTTGGAGCTTGAGGTTTGATGTTTTTTTAGGGTTTCTCGGTTTTGGTTAAAATTCTGACAGACATGTGATAAAAAATTTGTAGCTAGAGTTATAGACCTCGGATTATGATGAAATTTGTCCCATTTGAAAGCTAACACACATAGGTATATACTGTAAAAATTTAGTGAATTTAGAAGACCTGATATGTTTTCAGTTAACTTTTGAAAATAAAGCTAGGGATGCCCCGAATGCATCCTGCAGTCAGCCTTCAAAAACTTATATTTTGAGTTTTAGAACTCGGAATGAGATGAAACCTATTGAGTTTGAAAACTAAAACGTAGAAGTTTATTGTGGAAAACTTTACTGATTTAATAAGACCTGAGGAAGTCCCAGTTTAATTTGGAAAGTTGAGTATTGTTCGTCTCAGATGTACACGGATAGTCCTTTCTCCAAAATTTATATTTGGAGTTTTAGACCTCCTGTTTATGTGAAACTAGAGTCATTTGAAATTAGACATGTAGGTCTTACTATGATAAAAGTTTCACAATTTATGGATCTTTTTATTATTCTCAATTTTAATTTGAAGTTAGCCTAAGCTTGCTGAAAAATTCCTATGGCAATCAGTCTTGGTAAGGTTGCATTTTGGGTCACAATCTTTGGACATAGGTACTACTGTTTATAATGCAAAATTTTTAAAAAGGACATATAACTATTTAAATGTTAGGAAGTATACTCATAAAGTGTACTCATGGAGTTGATTAAAGATAAACAAAGTAAGAAGCAAGATGTAAATCTTAACTGGAACATGCGTTGTTAATAAACAACAATTGTGAATAATGAGGTGAACTTTAGTTGTGTGGCCAAGGAGGCTATGTATGATTGGTCTAATAATATGGTTTATAGAGATAACAAATGAGCCTGGTATAAAAAAATAATGTATTGTTGAAGGTAGATTAAATCATGTATGTTTATAATGTACTTCTATGAGTTATTTTGATTTGTTTATAATGCAGATTATGAAAGTTTAAATATAAGAAAAAAATGATTTTGTTTATATTTATGATTGTGGGTAGTACCATATACACGCCTTGGTGATTGATAAATGATAAATATGTGTGCGTTGAGATTATCTATTATGGGAGGATAATATATATATATATATATATATATATATATATATATATATATATATCTGTGTGTGTGTGTGTGTGTGTGTGTATACACACACACACACACACTTATATACACACTAGTGAATGATCTGTTGGGATGCTTATGTGCATGCTTCCCTGTGATGAAATGTTGAAATGAGTACTCTGATACATGAGTGATGATGGGGTGTGGTAAGTCTTTAACTTTGTGAAATTACTAAGATTAAATGTATGAGATGTGTATTGCACATGAATGGTTGATCAGCCACATGGTTATGGAATCATGATACATGGATAAACTTGAGTATGGTTATTGTGTAACAAGAATGAACATTGTTTGGTACGTGTTGTATGATTTATGAGCATTTAAACAACAAAACCTTAAGGAATAAGATTATGGAAAACATAATTTTATTTTAAATGGTATGATCTCTCGTATGAGAGTTACTACATATGCTACGGACTTTATTATAAGCTCAGGATATGTTCTAGTGTAAGCATTGTGTTATCATTAATGACTTTTGGAGATATTATCCAATATGATATTGGAATTTACGTGAGGTGTGCAATTGATGTCAACTGTTAATGTTGTACATGCATACGTGATGTGAATTATGGATTATAATTAATAATTAATGCTTGTATTGATTATTGAAAAATTGCACTGGGGACGGCGATATGTAATGCAAAGTTGTGCGAGATTTTGGTTATGAGAATGTATTGGGGACGGCGAGACGTAACACCCAGTTGCATAGTGTTATCGATAGCTTACTGGGGACGTCGATGCGCTATATTGGGGACGCCCAGTAATTACGAGACTGCACTGGGGACGGCGAGACGTAACGCCCAATGGCGGATGGTTTGTATGCCTATCGGGGACGGCGAGACGTAATGCCCGATAATGCGTATGAAACAAGTAATATTCGAATTTTTAAGGCAACTTAAGCATCATGATGGAAAAATCCACAATGAGAATATTGAATGTGAATTATGTGAGATTAAAGGTTTTGAGTAGTTAGACATTGTTGTATTTTCTATTTGCAAAATTTTCATATGTTTTTACTTGTGAAGCCCTAACTGAGTTTATATAACTCACTCCCTCTTAGTGTTAAGAAAAAGGTGCAGAAACTGTTGGATAATCTCGAGCTGCCCGACTCCAAATTATGGAATTAACGTGCCAAGCCGCAACCTCTAAAGATGCTTTTTTTTATCTGCTAAAGTTAATGTTCTTTGCATCTCATTTATGAAAACTTATCAGATAAGGTTTTCCTCTAATCCATAAGTTCGTTTTTTTCCTTCTTAAAAGAAGAACATGTTCAAGGTTAAACATTTTTGTTATTTACTTACCATGCATTAAGAATGAGGAAGTGCTAACCTGGGAAAGCCTGTGGATTTGGGGTTGCTACCCCTTTTCTGGCCGGTCATTGACACCAATTTTTGGGTCGTGAAAGTGGGACCCTACTGACGGGGTACCCTAGACAGTGTTTTTGTACCTTATGCTTATATAAATATGTATATGGTGTGCTATCTATGTTTATGTCCTTTATGCTTAAAGTTTTTAATATCTCTGTTTTCCGTTATGTATGAATGTTAATATCGTGATTGAGGTTTAGTAAATAAGGTTTTTCTTTAATAGGACATCGGGTAATGTAACATCCTTGTTTTAGAACCTTGGTTATGTGTTTAATATGTGTGTTTAAGTGTTTGGAACGTACGAGATCGACAGACTTCGAATCGTAACAAGTACATAAAATTATGGTTTTTGGACAGGCTTGCATGCTCAAGCATGGAGATGCTAGCGCTTGAGCACCCATGTTGCTTAGATGCGTGGCAGACACGTGTTGGAAGTAGAAGGGAGGACATGACACTCGTCAGAAGTCTTCGACGCGAAGTTGTTGACTTTGGTCAATGCTCGAGCGTGCGTGTCATTTTTTTTAAAAAAAAAGAAGTTTAGGACAAAAGGTAACATAAGTTACCTTCGAAAACAAAATCTCCAGATATTAAAAATAGAGCATAGAGTGAGTGAAAGAGCCTGAGAAGAGAGTGGAACTTCCGAGGTCGAGTGCGATCCAACTGAGCATCGTTACGCGATTCTGATATCATCGTTGTGTTAGTGGCGACGACATCTTCTTAACCCTAACTCTTTTTTCTTGCTAAGGCTAAGGTAGGCCTATGCTCTTTTATGTCGACATACCATCGGTGATGGTATTGAGGTTTTCACATAGCTCAGTTATTGGTTTTACATAGTTTTTTCGTATTAGGGTTACCTGTGACATATGCTTCCTGTACATGTATCCAGGTGAGTTTTTGGAGCACTGGAGGTACCAGAACCGTACATGGAAGATTCGAGACAGTAACGGGAGTATCCAATTCATGGTTCCAAAGCTAGCTACGCATACCTCAAGTGGGAGAAAGAAGCCACCTATCGTCGGAAACAGCTAAGTAGAATTTTATACAATAATGGTGTAGGGCAACCTAAACCCTACTAGCGAGTGAGTAATCAACAATGTCAATATCATATTGGTGACTATCCCGTAGTACCAATGATGATATAGGGATTGTAGGTTTATCGCCGTTAGGTTGAATTTGCGATACTTGAGGATGTATGTTTTTATCATGTTTGAGCTGCTTGTGATATGCTGGTTGTGATAACATGCTTTATGTGATATTTTGTAATACTTTAATATTTTTTATTATTTTAATATGTATAACATGCTCTATGTGATAACATACGATATTTGCTATTATGTGCTTAGTTAGCATCTAGGCGATGATATGTGCTGTTTTGGAGAGATGCATGTTGGGGAGCATATGACATGAGACTTAGTTATGCCTAACCTAATATTATTTTATATATATGATGAGCTAATGTGATATGATCTGAGACATGATATGAGTTGGTGATGAAAGGCTGAGGCACTTGGTTATGACCCGATGCGAGCCGGTGAGACTTATATAGACTGCATGGTGTTGTTCACAGCCATATGGATGGAACACACGAGGTCAGAGTATATGATTAAGAATATCGGATATCACGGGTCAGTTCCCTAATGGGAACGGGGGAGACTACCATGATACTCTCGTAGTCCTTGTCGAGCTGCTCCGTGTACCCTAACGGGAATGGGGGTATGCACTGGCGTTTACTAATGTGTTGTTTGGACGACTGACTAACATCCATAACAGGAATGGGGGATGGTGACAGGATTGTAGGTGGCCATGTTAGCATACAGGCTTAGATGCATGAGAGTAAGGGTAGAGGATGATTCGGTGACTTGAGGATGACTGCTATCTATATGTGTGCATGTATATTTTCTGTTATTGTATCTTATGCTATGTGTTCCTTTTCCGTAATGATGATATAATAGTTTCTTATCTCCCTACCCCCTTTTGTATATGTTTTGTTATTGGTACGTGAAGCAGAGCCAGTTGATAGAGGTGCCACACCTTAATCATTCTTGGATGATAGATCCTATAGGGTTCCTAGTGATGGAAACTGTAACACCCTGATTTTCGCATACACTAGTGCAGGAAGCACTTTTAATGTCTGTTAAAAGTGGCTTTTAACGTAAAAAAAAGCAACAGACGTTAATACAGTCGACGTTAAAAGTCAAACTTTTAACGTCTGTTCAACTGACGTAAAAGTCATACTTTTAACAATGGTTGTTTAGACAACAGACGTTAAAAGATTACTATAATAGACGCGGAGACATTGTTCAACATATGTAACATGACATAATATGCACACAACCAACCGTCTGGTTGTCTATGGGACTACAAATGAATATAAAATTTAATATCAATTAAATGTATAAATAGTAATTATAATAATAATAATTACTATTTTATAAACTACTTACCTTAAGGATAATCCACTCAGGATTTCCCATTGGCACAAGAAATGCTACATGCCTTCATATCTCTATGATAGACAAAATATTCATGTGAATTATATGTTAATGTGTATTAAAATAAAAGGAAATGTTACAAATTAAATTAAATTAAATTAAATTAAAGTTTATGGACGTATTTATTGAGGCCACCACCTCCTTCGCCGGCTCCTGGTGCAACAAGCATAAGAAGACGACAGTATGCCTTGTAAGAATAAGTAGGACCAACTACCAATTCTTTTTCCATATGAAAGGTGATATATATTTGTTTCCGATCACTTCCTTCCATTAAGGTCTGCATGTATGCACTGAGTTTACTATCATCGGTCATGAAATCAGCTAGCATGATGGTGGGGCCTAAGAATCCGTACACATTATTACTGCCCCGGTCAAGTAATTGGCGATGTAGATACCTAAGATATGAAATAAGTTGATGTTTATTATGTAATATATTGAAATAAATTATAACATTGAAATATATAATTTAAGATGCAACATAAGGTGATAAAATGTACTTACATGCACTAGATACTTAGAATCATGGTGGCTATCCATTGACCATCTGTGTAAAATTGATTAATAACCTCACCGGTGAAGCAAAAAGGAGGTTGTCCCACATAGTCATCGTGGTCCAACGGAAGTACAAAAATGTCATACAAATAATCCAAAGCAAATGCACACATACGAGCAAAGGGAGACTGATGATGCGTTATCGTCTTCGACTTTGTCTTCAATTATAAATAAAGAAAGCATAAGTAATTGAGAATAAAGAAAACATAAAAACATAAGTAATTGAGATATATGATTATGAATATACCTGGGACATTTCCAACTCCCGCTGTTTCAACTCCAACTCCCGCTGTTTCAACTCCATCTCCCTCTTCGACAACTCCTCCACCTTCACATGTGTCTTTGGACAACTCCCCTTTGTGCTCACATGTGAAGGTTGGGTAACTCCCGATGTTTCTTGGGATTTCATGGATGAAAACTGCTTCATAAGCATTTGCGTGAAGGCTGGGTTCGTTAGAAACCTACTCATCAGCTGATCATTGGTAAAACTTGGGTCGACAATGAGTTCCTGTTTAACCTCTTCTTTAAGCTCCTCCTTAAAGATCGCCTGCACAACCCGCCTACGTGACCCGTATGATTCCTGAAATTTCTTAATGCCCACTGTCACTGGAACACCACAGACATAACTAGGGTGGTCGTCTTTGCCTAGGGCAACGACCAAGATATCCTGATGTCCTTGTGGAACGAATAATCCCTGCGAGCGTTTTTCCTTCAGCTCCTCCTACAAAGATGCAATTAAAAAAAATGTGTAACACAATGTGTTACAAATAACAAGTAGCAAGGCAGTTAGTTTATTACTTACAATCTTTTCTGCCACAACGCGTGTGGCTTTAACTTTAAAATTTCTAGACTTTGTCTTTCGGTCTTCCACCCAACAGTCCTTGTGTGGGGTGTGACAAGGAGGATCAAAAAATGTGTCCTCATCTGCTTCTCCTGCTTCTATCTACTATTTCAACTTCTCCTGCTTCTCTCTCAACTTCTTCTCCATCAAATTCTTCTCCACAAGTTTATACCCACCTTGAGACATGGTGTGGGGGTGGACATTCTTCGCCGGATTCTCCTTACCCATTTCCCTTTTCTCCTGTTACATGTACTCAATTTAGTTAATTTTTTTTACTTAAATAGTTTAACATGGATAAAAAAATTAACTTCAATAACCAGAAACTCAGGTGTGCCTCAACTCCTTACAAAGCTATCCCATGTATCCTTATGAAGGAATGGGTAAACATCAAGAGGAGATTCGTTGATCTTCTCTCCAAATATATATTTCTTACCCAGGTCAAACTTAAAGCCCTGTCCAACGCTTAGCCACAAGTGGAAGCCATTTCTTCTTATGTTTAGGAGTATTTGGAATGCTCCATGCGATCTACATTAATTACATAACAAAAAGGAGAAATTAGTACTGGATCATAATTTGCTTAAAAAATGTACGTACAAACAAAGAGGGTAAAAGTAAAATATTACGATTGACTCCCAAATCTGATCCTTAACATTCTGTGATACGTGTTCCCAATCATCAAACAGAATGCTAGTATGTTCTTTAGCTTGCAGAGCCACAAAAGTGGTGAATTTCTTAGCAAGGGGTCCCGTGGCATTCAGGTTTCTATCAAACTGGACCTCATGCCTCTGACCATTAAGCCTAGATCTGGACAAACTTTTCAAACTTGTGGTTGTTCTACCCCCTTTTTTTGGATGGCCTACTAGCCGACCCTACTGAATCAGCCCTGTGTAATGCCTATTTTGACAAAAATAATAATAAATTAGGTTTGTTTAACATGGATAAATAAAAATATAAGCCTACTTAATTAACATTATATGTATAAGTAAAACGTACACTATCAGCTGGCGTAGTCGCGACCGACCCGTCCCATGAATGAGGGATGTCTACTAAATTAGCCATGTGTATGCCTGTTTAGACACACAAAAAATAAATTAGGTTAGTTTAACATGGATAAATAAAATAAAAATAAATCTACGTTAATATGGATAAATGAAAATATAACATAAACTTACACTAGTGCAGGACGCACTTTTTACAGCGGTTAAATGTGACTTGTAACATCGGTTTTTGAGGCGACGTTAATTCAACCGACGTTACAAGTTTAACTTATAACGTCGGTTTTACAACCGCTGTAAAAATTTAACCAGTAACATCAATTCATTTCAAAACCGCCTTTAAAAGTAGCGGGATGTCTGATCAGGTCATGCTATAAGTTGATTTGTAACAGTGGTTCTGTTTAAAATCGCTTTTAAAAGTTAACTTACAACAGTGGTTGTCTGTTGAACCGTCGTTATAAATTAACTTGTAACAACGATTTTAAAGAGAACCGCTGTTACAAGAGGTTTTTTTTTTAAATTGGTTTTGATTCAGTTACACTGCACCTGCAATATTTCATAGATACACACAAAGAAGCATCCAGATTCACCTGCTAAAATTTAAAGATACACACAGTGAAGCTAGCTAAGATCATCCAAAATTCAGACCATCGATGGCAAAATCAATATATATATATATATATATATATATATATATATATATATATATATATATATATATATATATACATATAATCGGACAACAAGAAATCATATATATACAACCAGAATTGATCAAGCTAATAACTAAGTCATGATCTATTACATACACAAACTAATAATATAAGTTCTAAGTACCTAAAATATAAATCTATGCATCGTGCTCAAATTCTATATCCGTTGACATCAACTCTGTTTCGCCAAAGCTTGCACGAGTTCAAATAGAGATTCAACATTAATTAAATTAAGTCACCAAAAAAAACAAAAAATAAATAATTTACATGGATATCTAAAAAAACATTAATTACACTATGATGCAAAATAAAAATAAACATGCATAACTTACACTATAGTCAAGTTTAGATCAATATCTCTTCATTATGATCATCATGAGTGGCAAGTACATCGTCCACCACATTTTCCTCAATCAAATTAGGCATTCGTGGTGAGAAAGAATGAGTCTCAAGTATATCAAGAGTTGAATCTTGATTTTCATTACTACCATTATGCATGCTTTTTTCTATGGAGACCCATTGACCACATTTAATTAGAAGGATCATTGATATAAAATGCTTGTTTTGCTTGGGAAGGCATGATGAAAGGCTCTTCCGTATGACCAACCTTGTTAAGGTCTACCAATCTAAATCCCGATTCATCAGTTTGTACACCACTTTTACTGTCAACCCACTTACATTTAAAAACTGCCGTTGTAAATTTAGTGTAAACGACCCCCCAAATTTCTTCAATGACTCCAAAATAAGAGACAGGTGCCATAATGGGGTTTGTATATTTTGAACTGGAAAAGTGCATGGACTCAACCACGATCATAACCCCACTATTTTGCATGGTACTCTTGTCATCCTGGGACTTTGCATCAAAGAAAAACTTATTGATGTCGTAACTGCTTCAACATATGACATTAAAGCTAGGCCCACGTGCTAGCCATTTTAATGTATCAGAAGTAGTACTACCATCCTTAAGAATTTCTTCTTTAAACCATTGTAGGAAAGTCCTGTTATGCTTGTTCAACAACCACTTTTCGTTCATTCGAGGGTTTTCTTCCTTGACATTCCTTTTATGCTCACATAAGTAAGGATGAACTTCATCAGTGTTATTCAATATATATAAATGTGTGTTGAGTCCTCAAAAGTCTGAGACACATTCCATATATAGATTCTCTAAGTTTTGATGATTCCAAATAGATTAACTATGGTAATATTGAACCATATGAAATTACTGACATGTCTGATAAGTGTGAAGGAAAATAGACTTAAGGTCACTCGTCTATTTTGTGACCCGTATACTTTTTGGTAAAGCACAGTTTTTAGACTCGTCTAAAAACTACACGTCTAAAAATCAGTCAACACAGACAAATACCAAGTCAACGCTCAATCAAGATTCTGATATACATGATGACATGGCAAGAAACATATGTCTGAAGAAGACTCAGTGGATCACTCGTCTAGAAAATGACTCCATCACTCGTCTCAGTTATTGGCTCAGTTCTACTCATCTAAATCTGGACTCCACAAGAACTAGTCTTAAAATCTAACACTGCTACATTTTATAAGATGTCAGTTTGGCAGAAAAGAAGTCCAAGTCAACCTTATTCAAATTAGATGTCTTCCTTAAGGATCTCGAAGACCTCTGGACAATAGCACCAAGGATAAAGAATAAAGAATGTTTTTTTCAAGGATTTAAGGAATAAATATGCAATCTCTGTACCACAGCAATAACCTTTTAGCTGTTTTAGTACAAAGTAAAAGTGCTTTCCAGAAAGTGAACTGAGTGTTTCACTAAAAGAGGAAATCTCTCTGTTGCAAGTACAAGAAGCCTGCTGCTGAAACTCTGAAACAATAGCTGCTCAGAACAAAGTGTACTCTTGGACTACCATATTAGAGCTCAACGTTCCTAAGCATTTAATACTTACACATAACGACTCTTTGGCATTAAAGGTGTCCCAGAAGCTCAAATCAAAGAACACACTTTCTGAAGTTGTGCCTAACGGATCAAATTAATTGAAGTCTTTATATAGACCAAACCATGAAGATGAAGACAAGAAGTAGAATATCATTAATAACACTACACAAGAAGCATTTACTCACTTCATTAATTTCTTCATTCCTTCATTGAATACTTTCTCAATCATTTGATATTAATTCGCAGTCTTTCACACTTCATATTTATTTCACTGAGTGTTATCTGAATGATTTTCAAGTTGTATTAATTACACAAAACCTTTATCCCTTACTGTGTTGAGCTTGAAGAGGCTAGGTGAGAAAAGAATACTTGTTTGAGTGTGAGCCTGGAGAGGCTAGGTGTGAAAAGAATACATGTACTATAATCTGATCGGCTATAGTGGAACCAAGAAACTGGACGTAGCCCTGCGGATTTTGGGGTGAACCGGTATAAAACTCTTGAGTGATATTCCTCTTCCCTTATCTCTTTAATTTGCTTAAGTATTATTTGTTTAAGCTTTTAACTTGGGGAGTTATCATTCTGATTATAAATCTCTGTTTTACCGTTCTTTGTATGCTTGTATGTTCTGTCTTAAATTTAGATGTGTCACTCGTCTAAATTTATGTTGTCTTACTTTTGCTTGTTGTGCCTGTGAAAATACTTTTCAAAGTTTCCAAAAAAGTTGGTAAACACAATTCAACCCCCCTTCTTGTGTTAACTTTGGTTATTTTAGTTGGTATCAGAGTTCAGCCTCTGGGTTGAGCAGTTAACAGTGTAGAGGAAAAGATCTTGGAAAAGGTAGGAGAAGCCAGTACAAGCAAGATCCATGCTGGAGAAGGATCCTCAATGTCGGGACCTCCATACTTCAATGGAGAGGAATACATCTATTGGAAAGAAAAGGTGAAGTGGTTTTTACAATCCACTAACTCTGAACTTTGGGATCTCATTGAAGAAGGTCCATTTGGTCCTAAAGATGACAAAGGAGCTGAGGTTCCTAAATCAAACTTGACCACTGATCAAAGAACAAAATGACAGTTAAATGCCAAAGCTAGATATGAAATCATGTGTGCTTTAAGCAGAGAAGAATTTGAAAAAGTCTGTGCTTGTGAATCTCTAAAAGAAATGTCGGATTCACTAGCTGTTGCTCATGAAGGAACTAGCAAGGTCAAAGAGACCAAAGTCAGCATGTTGGTCAAAAAGTGTGAGTTGTTTAAAATAGAAGAAGGAGAGACTACTGGCCAAATGTATGGAAGATTTCAAACCATAACCAATGGATTGAAGTCACTGGGAAAAATTTCCAAGACTGAGGAACACATTCAAAAAATTCTTAGAAGTCTTCCAAAACAATGGAGACCTCTTGTAACTGCTGTGTCCCAGGCCAAGGACTTAACAACGATGAAGCTAGATGAGCTTCTTGGTAATCTTCAAATACATGAACAAGAGCTAATTGAAGAAAAATATGGTAAGAAAAACAAATCCATTACCCTCAAGGCTGACAAGAAGTCATATAAGGGTGCAGTCTCAAAAGCTCTCAAAGTAGATGAATCTTCAGAGGAATCTGAGGAATCAAATGAGAATGACTCTGATGATGAAGATGATGAACTTTCTCTTTTCACTAGAAAGATGAAAAAGCTCTGGAAGGAAAAAACTTCAGAAAGGACAAACTTTTAAGGCGCTCCAACAAAGAAAAACACAACAAAGATGGTGGATCTAATGACATAAATGTCATTGTGTGCTATGAATGCAAGAAGCCTGGCCACATCAAGGCAGAATGCCCTCAACTCAAGAAGCAACCTCCTAAGAAGTTCTTCAACAAAAAGAAGAAGGGAATGATGGCCACTTGGGAAGATCTTGATGAAAGCTCCACTGAAAGTGAAGGAGAAGAGCTTGAAGCAAATCTCTGTCTTATGGCAGATACTGATTCAGAATCAGAAACTGAGGTACATTCTGAACTTGGGAAATTGAATGATGCTCATGATGAACTATTGGAAGAATCCAACTATATATTTAAAGATTTCAAATCCCTTAAGAGACTGTATGTCAAACTCTCAAATGAGTATACACAGAAATCTCAAGAGTGTGAGAAGTTATCTGAAGAGAATAGTTGGCTTAAAACTGAAAAGTCTAAAGCTAAGATCTCAGTTGAAACTCTATCTTCTGAAGAAGTAATTAAACTTCAATAGAAAGTAGAAGAGCTCACCTCAGATCTTGCCAAGTTTGTTAATGGTAGAGATAATATGATAAACTTTTGGGAAGTCAGAGGCATGTTGTGACGCCGGCAAGTGTACCGGGTCGTCGCAAGTAATAAAATAACACGGTAAGTAATTACCGAGGTCGAACTCAGGGATTGGGCTACCAATTCGACTAATCCGCGGGAAATCCGATTCGTTTGGTCAAGTTACAGAAGGTGGTTGAGAAAGAGATTAATATCGAAAATTCAATTAACAAATCTAATGAAATAATTAACTAAAAATCAGAAATTAAAATATCCAAGGTCACAAATCCACCTACCCAATCATGTATACCCAAGTGATGATGAATTCCTCCCTAAGTTCAATTACAATGTCAACCGGGACCCCTAAATTCTCCTAAATCCACGGACGTGCTCATTAGGACGTATTCGAAGATTGGATTAATTACTTGCAGGTCTCATAATCCTAATCTCGAATTCTGTTAATTCTTGTTCCCTAAATGGTTGCACTAATCTCCTAATTCCACGGTCGTGCTCATTATTCGATTAGTGATTCCAATTCAAGTTCTAAAACGTGAATCGCCGTTTGGCCTTAACACGTTTAACTAGTTAATCATGCAACACATATGATCAACACAATCAATTCAGAATTGGAAAACATTAATTAAAAGAAGGAAAGGAAAACATACATCACATCGAATCTACACTGCCATGGGCGGCTTCATTGTTCCCTCGGATGAAGGGGATTAGTTCCTCATGCTCATAGACAAACACTTGGACATAATCACCATCGTAAAATAAAAAGAAAAGAGAAAAGGAGACGCAGCTCCAAGGAGAAATAAGGATTCGTAACTACTGCCCTAACCTAAGTGGAAAAACCTCTCCAGATTTATCTGCAACCACCTTTAAATAGGATTCCTGATCTGCGCTCGTTCGCGAGGCGAGCAGCCTCTCGCGAGGCGAGAATTAAAATTGGCGCGCTTTCAATTTGAACTCTCGCGAGGCGAAAGTGTGTTCGCAGGGCGAGTCTTCAATTCTAGGCTGTGACTTTCATCACGGCTGGGCCGTGATGGTCTCTGACTTCCATGGTCTTCAAACTCTCGCGGGGCGAGAGGCCTCTCGCGGGGCGAGTCTTCAAACCTTAAACTGTCACGGGCGTGGTCTTCATCACGGCTTGTCCGTGATGGTCTCTGTCTTGCAGGTCTTCATGATTCGCGGGGCGAACATATTCTCCCGTGGCGAGACAGAATTGATGACCTTGCTGTTTTATCTGTTCTTCAGGCTCGCGAGGCGAGCATCCACTCGCGAGGCGAGTATCTCCAGAAGTGCTTTTTCCACTGCTTCTTGACTTTCCTTGACTCCCGGAGCTTCACTTCTTGACCTGAAACAACAAAAGCAAACAAAAGCGTAATTCTATCCAAAATAAGCTAAAAACTACACAAAAGACACAAAACGAGTCAAAGTCCAACTTAGGAACAAAACAAGGCAAATTTGGGCGAAAACGAGATTGAACTCGAATAATTTGCACAAAAACCACGGTCTATCTAGTTATAAAACTAGATAAGCCAGAGGCTTATCAAACACCCCAAACTTAAACCTTGCTTGTCCCCAAGCAAGCTTAAAACTCAAAAACGACTCAAGACTTGGCAAGCCTAAAGGAATCAATCGATTTCGTACAAATTTAATGCAATCAAAACAGTTTTTCCCTAATGATCTCCCCCCTACATAAATGTAATCCCCACATTCATCTACTTTAAACTTTTGAGAACTTCATCATTCATGCAATCATTAATCTAAGTTGAGGCTCAAAGTTACACACAAAGGAAGATCACCTATTTCAAACAATTGCCTTCCTCACAAGGGCATTTAGTATTTCACTCATTCGCTCAAGTTTGTCTAGGCTATCAACTTTTCACTCAATTTCACTTATCAAGAGCACTTCCCATGAATTTGATTTTCATCTCAAAAATAGTTCCCACGAAAACATGTATGCAACATCAGAATGTCTTTTAAAGGTTGTAATGGGGCCTGGCTCAGGGTAGGATAATGAAGGATATTTAGGCTTAAGTCCCTAGGAACTAAGAGAGCATGAGCATTCTGACACTTTTTCCACTCAAATTCCTTTTTCCATTTTTTCATTTGGGCTCGGGTGACTACATCCTTTTCCTTGCTAATATTTTTGTTTTGCCCCTTTTCTTTTGGCAATTTTTTTGTTTTCTTCTTTTCTTTTCTTTTCTTTTTGCCTTGGGTCAACCTTTATTTTCTTTTTCTCACCCCAATATGGCACATCACCTTGTAGCCACCCCAAACTTAGTTTCTCACAACCTTTCTCTTGCTCATTAAGCTTCCATGCTCTCCTAATCCTAAGATTGGGTTAACATGGTTTTTCAGATTTTCGGCTCATAATGTAGGGTCATCAAGAAACAATAGGTCAATTGGGCTCAATTTGGCTAACTAGGGAACATGCATGAGGGATGGTTCATTTTAGGCCAAGTAGTTAATTCAAAGAAAATTGCCTAAATCATTTGATGCAAACACATAGTCATGCAAACCATAAAGAGATTCAAGCAAATTCAGGAAAGTGCAACTTAAAAGTGATTTCACACAATCAAAAATAGAGTTGGAGGCTCAAATCCTCACCTGGACATTTTGCAAATTGTTTGACCGAGATACGATTCCTAGTGTGTGCACCCCCCTCACCCCAAACTTATCATAAATCAAGTAATCACAACAAAATTCTCAAGGTTCAGTTTTCAATTTTTAAGTGAGGATCAACTTTTCTATTTTCAGAACCTAGGGGGAAATCATCAATGGTCAAATCAACTCATGCAATTAATCTATGCTCAATTTAATCAAAATCCAACAAGCTTGCCGACTCGACATTCATACAAAAACTCTTGATCTTCTCAAATTATTCAAGAGTGACAAACAAAAACAAAAACATAAACAAAACAAAACAAAAGTTAGGAGAAGAGAGGGATACCTAGCTTGGGTTGCCTCCCAAGAAGCGCTTGTTTAACGTCCCGAGCTTGACTTATTAAGAAGCATCCACCGGATCCCATAGTACGTGGTACGAGGGCCAAGGGGACGCTCATCATATCAAATCCTCCACCCGGATCCCATGGTTTGTGAAGTGGCCCTCGCAGGAGCAATACCACTCTATTCATTATTCCACCCGGCCTTTGTGTGAAAACCCCATTGACCTCTATAATTATGAACTCACTTCCTCTCTGGTCAAATGGTGTCTTCACGAGGAAGTGTGCCGACAAGTGGGAGGGTCTATTCTTAGGTGTCCACACATGCATGCAAGCCGACATATTTATTTAACGCATCAAAATCAGGTTGCTTGGCAGGCATGGTGAAATCCTCTGCCACTTTATCTTCATTTTGTTCTCTACCCCCTTGCTCCGGTGCCTTGTCCCTTGCCAACTCCTCTTCCTCTGGTTGCTCTTCCTCATCATGTGGTTGTTCCGGGGCCATGTCACTTGCCAATTCCTTTTCCTCCGGTTGTTCTTCCTCAACATGTGGTAGTTCTTCCTCAACTCCCAGAGAACTAGTTACATCCCAGTCATATCCCAACACCCCACTGCTTCTAATTGTTGTGGCATTGCATTGGTTCTTAGGGTCGTTCTCGGTATCAACTGGGAGAGTCTCTGGGGGACACTCATTTAGTTGCTTTGTGAGCTGGGCAATCTGCATCTCTAGATTCTGAAGTGCCATCCCTGTCTGAGTTGCCAACTTGTCAATTGTCGCATTCATCTTCTCAAAAGATGTGGCTGTAAAAGTTGACAACTTCTCAAGAGCCAACTCCCAAGGTTGTGGTTGCCAATTCTGTTGAGGTTGCTGTTGCCAATTTTGTTGAGGTTGTGGTTGCCAGGCTAGACCATCGTCAGCATTACTCCAAGCGACATCCGGATGGTCTCTACTCATATCACCCCAATACTGATTCTGACTCTGATAGTTGTTCTGGGGCACGCTGTCATTATGCCATGGTTCCACATATACTTGAGGGAAGTAGAACGGACAACTCCAAGTGTCATGGTTCCCATCACAATATTCGCAACCCGGAAGCATTCCTTCGTGTACCTCGCATACAAAACAAGGCAAGACCAAGTGGAATCAAAGAAGTAGAGAGAGATAGTAGAAAATAAAAGAAAATAATAAAAATAAAAATAAGAACAAAAATAACTTAACCAAATAATCAAACTTCCCTAAAATTAGCAAAACTGGTTGTGCCAATCCCCGGCAACGGCGCCAAAAACTTGTTGTGACGCCGGCAAGTGTACCGGGTCGTCGCAAGTAATAAAATAACACGGTAAGTAATTACCGAGGTCGAACTCAGGGATTGGGTTACCAATTCGACTAATCCGCGGGAAATCCGATTCGTTTGGTCAAGTTACAGAAGGTGGTTGAGAAAGAGATTAATATCGAAAATTCAATTAACAAATCTAATGAAATAATTAACTAAAAATCAGAAATTAAAATATCCAAGGTCACAAATCCACCTACCAAATCATGTATACCCAAGTGATGATGAATTCCTCCCTAAGTTCAATTACAATGTCAACCGGGACCCCTAAATTCTCCTAAATCCACGGACGTGCTCATTAGGACGTATTCGAAGATTGGATTAATTACTTGCAGGTCTCATAATCCTAATCTCGAATTCTGTTAATTCTTGTTCCCTAAATGGTTGCACTAATCTCCTAATTCCACGGTCGTGCTCATTATTCGATTAGTGATTCCAATTCAAGTTCTAAAACGTGAATCGCCGTTTGGCCTTAACACGTTTAAATAGTTAATCATGCAACACATATGATCAACACAATCAATTTAGAATTGGAAAACATTAATTAAAAGAAGGAAAGGAAAACATACATCACATCGAATCTACACTGCCATGGGCGGCTTCATTGTTCCCTCGGATGAAGGGGATTAGTTCCTCATGCTCATAGACAAACACTTGGACATAATCACCATCGTAAAATAAAAAGAAAAGAGAAAAGGAGACGCAGCTACAAGGAGAAATAAGGATTCGTAACTACTGCCCTAACCTAAGTGGAAAAACCTCTCCAGATTTATCTGCAACCACCTTTAAATAGGATTCCTGATCTGCGCTCGTTCGCGAGGCGAGCAGCCTCTCGCGAGGCGAGAATTAAAATTGGCGCGCTTTCAATTTGAACTCTCGCGAGGCGAAAGTGTGTTCGCGGGGCGAGTCTTCAATTCTAGGCTGTGACTTTCATCACGGCTGGGCCGTGATGGTCTCTGACTTCCATGGTCTTCAAACTCTCGCGGGGCGAGTCTTCAAACCTTAAACTGTCACGGGCGTGGTCTTCATCACGGCTTGTCCGTGATGGTCTCTGTCTTGCAGGTCTTCATGATTCGTGGGGCGAACATATTATCGCGTGGCGAGACAGAATTGATGACCTTGCTGTTTTATCTGTTCTTCAGGCTCGCGAGGCGAGCATCCACTCGCGAGGCGAGTATCTCCAGAAGTGCTTTTTCCACTGCTTCTTGACTTTCCTTGACTCCCAGAGCTTCACTTCTTGACCTGAAACAACAAAAGCAAACAAAAGCGTAATTCTATCCAAAATAAGCTAAAAACTACACAAAAGACACAAAACGAGTCAAAGTCCAACTTAGGAACAAAACAAGGCAAATTTGGGCGAAAACGAGATTGAACTCGAATAATTTGCACAAAAACCACGGTCCATCTAGTTATAAAACTAGATAAGCCAGAGGCTTATCTAGGCACTCCCTTAACAAAGAAGGTATAGGTTATTCCAGTCAAGAACATCATAAAGGATCAACAAAGTTCTCAAAAATAACTGTCAAATCTGTGTCAATTAATTTAAATAAACATATATGTATTTACTGTGGAAAGCTGGACATATCACGTCTAAGTGTATCATAAAAAAAAGAAGGAAGTCTTCACAGACTCCTCATACTAATAGAAAAGGACCTAAGAAAATATGGGTACCTAAGTCCACAATCATTCCTGTTACAGAAATTCTTAACAGGACAAAGCAAACACCTATTGTAACACCACCTTGGCGTAACATGTTGAAATAAAAAGACTGAAATTATTTACGCTGGTTACTTTCAGAAAATTTCTCTATTTCTTAACTTACATGAAATTAGTTGTAATTTTTTTTCTTTTCCTTGATCGATACAAACCAAACATTGATAACTACCAACCGTATATATATATATATATATATATATATCACTTTTTGCATAAGGACCTTTATATTTACAGTTCATTTACTAACGTCATAACATGAGAAAACACACCTAAACCAAACATATATAGTAGCGGTAGTCTGGAACCACAACATCAAAAAGATGGCTCTCAGTAGCCAAAATATACAGACTATGACCATACCACAGCTTCCCAAAATGTAAACCCAAAAACATCCTATAGCTGGTCTGTAATGCCTTAAGTGAGTGTCTCAAAAGAAATCACAAGACATCCACATTACAAATGATAGTCATATAGATAGTCTTAACATAATGGTCACACATAACCTTACAAACTCAAAAAAAAAATCATTACACAAGCAGCTACTCTCGGACTTCATTTAATCAGTTTATGAAGCCGACAATTATATATTAAGGCTCCCAAGAAACATATTGAGTTAAATAAATTCCTTCTTTATCTCCTTAATCCCTCGAAAGACCTAAACCTACTTATCTGAAACAATAGAGAGCCTAGTGAGAAAAATAATTCTCAGCGAGCTTTGCTTCAAGCAAGAATATACATATATAAACAATTAAATTCAAATAAACAACCCAAAATGAGTATGAGCGTGGGCACTTTAACTTAAAACATTTACTAGATAACTTCAAGTGTGAGGGACTTGTAGTATTCTAGTTTAATAGATTTTTATATGGCAGTCAGAGATCTATGACAACAATAAGGCGTCCCTTAATTGCTAGTACCATATCCTAACCTTCAAGGAATTGAAGGACTTACAAAAACATATCTCACCCACAAATACTTATGTGGCCTTAATGGCTAATTTGGTTTTTAAACAATTGTCTCACCAAAATATAGACCATTTTAGATTTTTAATGCCCTGCTATACTTCACTTTATCATGATTAAGAAAAATACTCCAAACTTAGTTAGGACCACAAGAGTGAAATTTTTCAAAGTATTATCAAATCTGGAAACTGGCAGCAGTATTTTCAGTGACTTGCAATGGAGATTCCTCCAGCGAAACCAACTCAATTCCAAAAATTCCAAGGCCTAGGTTGTTAAAAATTCTGTCTACTTTCTATTAGCACAGAACTCAACTCATACCAATATGTGTACAATTTAATACAATTTAAACACTAAGACAGTTTCAGCTCATAATTCACAGTACCAACAACAACTTAACATCATTTTTGTCATTCAATACATACTGAAATTGAATCTTTCCAAGGCCTATATTCTTAAAAATTATGTCTATTTTCTATTAAAGCATGAATAAAGTCGATCCAATATTTGTACAATTTAATACAACTTAAATACTAAGATAGTGTCAGCATAGAGTCTCCCGGACAAACAGCAGATTGCATGTTATTTTTCTCCCTTGATACTCAATGAAATTGAATCGTTCCAAAACCTATCTCGAAGGAAGTCAAGTATATTTTCTGATGGTATAAAGATCACTTCAAAACAAATATGGAGTAAATTATGGATAAAACACTAACAAGGGTGCATTACGGGTTGAAGGATTTAGAGCCCCTTGTCAATTTTTATCAAAAAATACCTCTAATCAACAAGCAATTCGAAAACCCAGTTGTCAACAAGCATATATCAGATCAAAAAAACATTCAACAGAAACCAATTTGAACATTTAACAAGAAATTGGGATTTATAATTACCCAATATTACAAACAACAAAACTCACATAACCAAGTGGTAGATTGAAAGTGGTGAGTGTTGATCTCCTTGTGCTTCTTCCCTAATCTGATTTGTGCTCCTATTTTCGAAATTCTAGAGGTCTTGCATGTTGTCCATTTTGCTTGATTTAGGTATTTGATGAGTTGAAATTGTGAGGTAGAAGGTTAGAAGGAAATTTAGTATAGGTTTATGAGAGTTTTAGGAAGAATAAAGAAGGGAATGAGAATGGAAATGGTGTGTGGGTAAAACTGAAATTTGTGAGGAGAAAGGGAAAGGATAGAGTTGTTCTGGTTAAGGGAGGAAAGAAAATGAAACACCCCACTCCTCCCCACTTTGGTTCTACCGAAACTAATTGGTGAAAGGGGAGAGAAAAAAAAAAATAAAACTTGACCAATGGAGGTTAGATATCCTTGAAGAGTATTGGTCACTTAAGGAGATTTGAGGATAGAGATAGCTAAGTTGGTTTAAAATAAGTGGGTGTGTGTTTGATAATAAAATCAAAAAAATAATATTTCCTTTCCATTTCAATTCACAGTTAATTAACCTCATTAAATAAATCAACCACACAATTTCAAATTTAAGAAATATAAAAGGATTCAAACACACCCGTGGTAGAATTATACTGAAAAGACTAAAATAACATTGAAAAAGGATATTACATTCCTATCCTCCTTAAAGAAATTTTGTCCTCAAAATTTTGACGACTTACCTACTCAAACATATAAGGATACTCCTGGCGTAAGTCATCCTCAAGCTCCCAAGTTGCCTCCTCAGGAGTTGACCCTTCCCAAATAACTTTCACCAGATGAATTGTTTTGTTTCTCAGGGTTTTCAAGCTACGATCAATCACTTGAACCGGTATGGGTTGGAAGGTTAAATCTGGTCTTAATTGGACAAGATCATGATTGAGGGGTTGACAAGGATCAGGAATATACTTTTTGAGTTGAGATACATGAAAGACATTGTGTATTCCTGACAAGGAAGGGGGTAAATCAAGTTGGTACGCTACTGGACCAACTCGGTGGATAATCTGGAAAGGTCCTATGAAACGAGGACGGAGTTTCTTGGCCCGAAGGGCTCTTCCAATGCCTATTGTGGGGGTTACTCTTAGGAACAGATGGTCACCCTCTTCAAATTCTAAGGGTCTCCTTCTTTTATCAGCATAACTCTTTTGCCTACTCTGCGCAACTTTTAATCTATCCCTAATAGTTTGGATTTTCTCCGTTGTCTCCTGGATTAACTCAGGTCCTAATATCCCCTTGTCACCCACTTCAGCCCAACAAAGTGGAGTTCTACACTTACGGCCATAGAGTGCGTCATACGGTGCCATACCTATGCTGAAGTGATGACTATTATTGTAGGCAAATTCTACTAAGGGTTGGTGATGATCCCAATTTCCTCCATCCTGAAGAACATAGGCCCTGAGCATATCCTCTAAGGTTTGGATGGTTCTCTCTGTCTGACCATCTGACTGGGGATGGTAGGCAGTACTAAAGTTCAACCTAGTACCCAAGGCTTGGTGAAAAGCCTTCCAGAACCTAGAAGTGAACTTAGGATCCCTATCCGACACAATGCTAACTGGCACCCCATGCAACCTCACTATTTCGCTTATGAACACCTTTGCTAGTTTAGCCGTATTGTAAGAGGTCTTAACAGGTAGGAAGTGGACGGACTTAGTCAATATGTCCACTATCACCCAAATAGAATCATGCCCCGCCTGAGTGTGAGGTAAACCTACAACAAAGTCCATGGATATGTTCTCCCATTTCCACTCAGGTATTTTTAAAGGTTGGAGCATGCCTGAGGGTCGTTGATGCTCGATCTTGACCTTTTGACACACTAAACAGTGAGAGACAAATTTGGCAACATCATTCCTCATTCCTGGCCACCAGTACATCTTTCTTCTTGTCTTTTAATCTCTTCATCATTTGGAATGCATATTCTCTCATGAAAGATGAGGGTTCCATCCCTGGCTTCGGAGAAGCCAAACTGATCCTTCCTAGCTTGTAGGTCCTCGTCCCAAAGTTGAGCATGTCTAATTTGAGTTCTAAAATCACAATTGATCTTAAGGTGGCACAAATAAATGCTATTGGGACCCACCATAACATTTAGGTTTAAGTTACGGAAATCTTTCAATAGTTTCAACTCATGTAACATCATGGATGAGACGTGAAGAGACTTCCGGCTTAAAGCATCTGCTACTACATTTGCCTTTCCTGGGTGGTACTTCAACTCAAACTCATAATCCTTGAGGAACTCCATCCACCTTCTCTGTCTCATGTTAAGTTCCCTCTGATCAAAAAGATACTTCAAGATCTTATGATCGCTAAATACTTCGAATTTTTCTCCATAAAGATAATGTCTCCATATCTTTAGAGCAAAAACTATGGCTGCTAACTCCAGGTCATGGGTAGGATAGATTTCTTCATGAGGTCTCAACTGACGAGAGGCATAAGCCACTACCTACCTATTCTGCATCAAAACACATCCTAAGCCTTTTAAGGATGCATCACTATAAACTTCGAATCCTAAGGCTGGGTCTGGAATGGTCAACACAGGATCCGAGGTCAAACGGGCTTTGAGTTCAAGGAAACTCTTTTCACACTTTTTATCCCACTCGAAAGGATTACCCTTGCGGGTTAAGCGGGTTAAGGGTAGGGCTAACTGTGAAAATCCCCTTATAAACCTTCGGTAATATCCTGCCAAACCTAGAAAACTCCTAACCTCGGTAACGTTTTTAGGTCTTTCCCAATTAAGGACAGCATCAACCTTACTGGGTCTACTGCTACCCCTTATTATGAAATTACATGTCCTAAAAACTTCACTTCATTCAGCCAAAATTCACACTTTTCTGGCTTAGCAAACAACCTCTTTTCTCAGAGTATTTGCAAGACAATCCTAAGGTGTTCTTCATGCTCTTGAAAACTCTTGGAATATATAAGGATATCATCAATGAAAACCACAACAAACTCATCCAAGAAGGGTCGAAAGATGCGGTTCATGTAGTTCATGAAGACCGCTGGAGCATTCGTTAAGCCAAATGGCATAACTAGATACTCGTAATGCCCATATCGGGTTCTAAACGTTGTCTTGGGTATATCTTCAGACTTAATCCTTATTTGGTGATATCCCGACCTCAGATCAATTTTTGAGAATACCGAGGCTCCTCTAAGCTGATCTAACAGGTCATCTATTCGGGGTAGTGGATACTTATTTTTAATGGTTATCTTATTAAGTTGTCTGTAATCCACACAGAGCCTCATACTCCCATCTTTTTTCTTAACCAACAGAACAGGCGCACCCCAAGGAGATGCACTAGGTCGAATGAATTGCTTTGGTATTAAATCCTCTAATTGAGCCTTAAGTTCTTTCAATTCCAAAGGAGACGTTCTATAGGGTGCAATAGATATTGGTCCCGCATCAGGAACCAAATCTATGGAGAATTCAATCTCCCTTTCAGGAGGTAGGGAGAGTATGTCTTCTGGAAAGACATCTATGAATTCACTCACTACAGAGATAGTTGCGACATCCACATTTTACTTAGAACTTGAAGAAAGTATACACATGAACATGGGTTCCCAACTATTTAGGCATTGGTTAATTTGTGGCACACTAGCAAACAAGGAAGGACATATCTCTTTGGGATTTTCTCCCGGAGATAGGAAAATTATAGACTTTTCTGGACAATTTAGTACAACTTGATTGGTTGATAGCTAATCCATACCTAAAATGACATCTAGAGCTTTTAGGGGCAAGCAAAACAAGTTAACTAGAAACACCCTATTGGATATTTCCAGTATACAATTTTCACAAACAAGAGAAGTTTCAATGTTGCCCTCCGCAGGGGTAGACATAGATAAAGGGTATGGCAGAGAGGATAAAAACAGTTGTAGATTTATAGCACATTCACAAGAGACAAAATAATGGATTGCCCTAGAATAAAAAAGAATAACAACATATTCTTGGTTAAGGAGGCCGGTACCTTTTATCAAACCATCTTTTCCCTTAGCTTTCTTACCACTGAGAGTGAAAACTCTTCCATAGGATTGGTTACCAGGAATGGCAACTTCCTTCTTCTTCAAGAGAGGACAAGACATGGAAGAGTGTCCCGGCTGCTTGCAAGAATAGCAAACATTCGGACCAGCCAAGAACTCCCCACCATGTTTCTTCCCACATTTTGGGCATCCAACTGTTCTGGGAGAGTTAGATGTCTGCACCTGCTTTCCTTTATCCAAACTCCCTTCTACTTTGAGTGGTTGATGGTGTTTACCTTCATTCTTATTCTTAAGCCATTTCTTATAATTCTCCACTTCTAATTCTTGAAAACTTTCTTCCACCACATAAGCTTGTTGGACAATGGTAGGGTATTTAGTAAATCTAGTCTGAGCCAAACAATTCTTGATATCATCTCTCAAGCCCCAATGAAACTGATCTATCTTCCATTCTTCATTTGGAGCGTAACTTGCCTGCGAAGCATGTCTTGCCAAATCTTCAAATTTTGCTACATATTGAGCTACCGACATGTTCCCTTGATTTAGTTCCATGAATTCTCTTTCTTTCTGTTTCCTGAGGTTGAAGGGAATATATTTTTTAAGAAAACCCCCTTTGAAATGCTCCCAATCCAAGGGTGTCCCCACAATGGTCATGTGAGCCTTCATGCCCTTCCACCAATTTGCAGCTTCCTTCTTTAGCATATGAGTGGCAAAAGAAACCTTTTGTTCCTCGGTACACTGTACAATCTCAAAAATATGCTCCATTGCTTCTATCCAATGATAAGCATCCAGAGCATGTTTAATATCGGAGAAAGCAGGTGGGTCAAGCTTGAGAAATTGGAAGAAAATACGATTGGCCTCATCCTGAGGTGGTGTGAGTCCTCCAGCCTGAGTTTAGTGATGGAGAAGATTATTAGTAGCCATAGTTTGGTCCCGTACGACCTGCATAAGCTCATCCAACCACTCAGGAGCACCTCTTCCTCTGCCTCTTCCTCTTCCTCCGCGGCCTGTAGTTTCATCACTCATGATTCTGCATACCACATACCAATATCAAGTTGATCAGGCTTAATACTTAGTAAGTTGGCATTTAGAAAAATAAATGGGAAATTCAAGCACAACGATACTATGTAAAACTATCCACAGTTCAATTAGATCGAACTGCTCTGATACCAAAAATGTAATGCCTTAAGTGAGTGTCTCAAAAGAAAACACAAGACATCCACATTACAAATGATAGTCATATAGATAGTCTTAACATAATGGTTACACATAAACTTACAAACTCAAAAAAAAAAAATCATTACACAAGCAACTACTCTTGGACTTCATTTAATCAGTTTATGAAGCCGACAATTATATATTAAGGCTCCCATGAAACATATTGAGTTAAAAAAATTCCTTCTTTATCTCCTTAATCATTCGAAGGACCTAAACCTGCTTATCTAAAACAATAGAGAGCATAGTGAGAAAAATAATTCTCAGTGAGCTTTGCTTCAAGCAAGAATATACATATATAAACAATTAAATTCAAATAAACAACCCAAAATGAGTATGAGCGTGGGCACTTTAACTTAAAACATTTACTAGATAACTTCAAGTGTGAGGGACTTGTAGTATTCTAGTTTAATAGATTTTGATATGGCAGTCAGAGCTCTATGACAACAATCAGTCGTCCCTTAATTGCTAGTACCATATCCTAACCTTCAAGGAATTGAAGGACTTACAAAAACATATCTCACCCACAAATACTTATGTGGCCTTAATGGCTAATATGGTT
Source organism: Sophora flavescens (assembly GCA_030762895.1). Classification (NCBI taxonomy): domain Eukaryota; kingdom Viridiplantae; phylum Streptophyta; class Magnoliopsida; order Fabales; family Fabaceae; genus Sophora; species Sophora flavescens. The sequence continues at coordinate 110,220,864 of CM061064.1, read as the reverse complement.
TTTAAACAATTGTCTCACCAAAATATAGACCATTTTAGATTTTTAATGCCCTGCTATACTTCACTTTATCATTATTAAGAAAAATACTCCAAACATAGTTAGGACCACAAGAGTGAAATTTCAAAGTATTATCAAATCTGGAAACTGGCAGCAGTATTTTCAGTGACTTGCAATGGAGATTCCTCCAACGAAACCAACTCAATTCCAAAAATTCCAAGGCCTAGGTTGTTAAAAATTCTGTCTACTTTCTATTATCACAGAATTCAACTCAAACCAATATGTGTACAATTTAATACAATTTAAACACTAAGACAGTTTCCGCTCAAAATTCGTAGTACCAACAACAACTTAACATCATTTTTGTCAATCAATACATACTGAAATTGAATCTTTCCAAGGCCTATATTGTTAAAAATTATGTCTATTTTCTATTAAATCATGAATAAAGTCGATCCAATATTTGTACAATTTAATACAACTTAAATACTAAGACAGTGTAAGCACAGAGTCTCCAGGACAAACAACAAATTGCATGTTATTTTTCTCCCTTGATACTCAATGAAATTGAATCGTTCGGAAACCTATCTCGAAGGAAATCAAGTCTATTTTCTTATGGTATAAAGATCACTTCGAAACAAACCCTATGGAGTAAATTATGGATAAAACACTAACAAGGGTGCATTACGGGTTGAAGGATTTAGAGCCCCTTGTCAATTTTTATCAAAAACTACCTCTAATCAACATGCAATTCGAAAACCCAGTTGTCAACAAGCATATATCATATCAAAAAAACATTCAACAGAAACCAATTTGAACATTTAACAAGAAATTGGGATTTATGATTACCCAATATTACAAACAACAAAACTCACATAACCAAGTGGTAGCTTGAAAGTGGTGAGTGTTGATCTCCTTGTGCTTCTTCCCTAATCTGATTTGTGCTCCTATTTTCGAAATTCTAGAGGTCTTGCATGTTGTCCATTTTGCTTGATTTAGGTATTTGATGAGTTGAAATTGTGAGGTAGAAGGTTAGAAGGAAATTTAGTATAGGCTTATGAGAGATTTAGGAAGAATAAAGAAGGGAATGAGAATGGAAATGGTGTGTGGGTAAAACTGAAATTTGTGAGGAGAAAGGGAAGGGAGAGAGCTGTTCTGGTTAAGGGAGGAAAGAAAATGAAGCACCCCACTCCTCCCCACTTTGGTTCTGCCGAAAATAATTGGTGAAAGGGGAGAGAAAAAAAAAAACTTGACCAATGGAGGTTAGATATCCTTGAAGAGTATTGGTCACTTAAGGAGATTTGAGGATAGAGATAGATAAGTTGGTTTAAAATAAGTGGGTGTGTGTTTGATAATAAAATAAAAAAATAATATTTCCTTTCCTTTTCAATTCACAATTAATTAACCCTATTAAATAAATCAACCACACAATTTCACATTTAAGAAATATAAAAGGATTCAAACACACCCGTGGTAGAATTATACTGAAAAGACTAAAATAACATTGAAAAAGGATATTACATTCCTATCCTCCTTAAAGAAATTTTGTCCTCAAAATTTTGACGACTTACCTACTCAAACATGTAAGGATACTCCTGGCGTAAGTCATCCTCAAGCTCCCAAGTTGCCTCCTCAGGAGTTGACCCTTCCCAAATAACTTTCACCAGATGAATTATTTTGTTTCTCAGGGTTTTCAAGCTACGATCAATCACTTGAACCGGTATGGGTTGGAAGGTTAAATCTGGTCTTAATTGGACAAGATCATGATTGAGGGGTTGACAAGGATCAGGAATATACTTTTTGAGTTGAGATACATGAAAGACATTGTGTATTCCTGACAAGGAAGGGGGTAAAGCAAGTTGGTACGCTACTGGACCAACTCGGTGTACGTAGCGCTGGGGGTTCCCGGGTTAATCACCCACATGCTCCCATCATCAGCATCGTCAAAGTGAAGGGAATGTATCCCCGAATACGATATCCGACCCGTGTGGTTCATCTGTACTCGAATATTTATATAGAAGCATAGTAGAAACCCGACATGAAATAAATAAAGCAAGGATGAGATACCAATATTGAGATTCATTATGATAACTACATGCACGACACCCAAACAAACATCCTATATACATTTGGTAACCATTTCCTACCAGTGGGATTCATACCCGACAATCAAATCGTGATTTTTCAAAAAATGCATGGCACATCAAAATCCGTCCTATGAGTCTTAACCTTTATTCTCCAGAGATCCTAACTTCCCTCCTTCGAGCAATGATTAAGGTGTGATACCCCTTAACACAATTGTCTCTTGAGATCCTCTAAATTTAGGACCGGCCCCAACTATTCAAGGGTACCACGATGGAGCACCTAAAATAATATTGGAATAGATCCCTATTGAGTACATTCGTGTTGAGTAACCGAATTCCATGACCCGAGGTTGGAAAGCCTCGATCATTCGCTGGATTTTCGAAGATCGAATGTCCTTAAGACCCAAAGATCCTAGAATTTTTCTTTGGTCCCTAACTAAACAATTTACCTAATTTACCCTTTGTGAAATTATAGCTCGATAAACAAGGCACGTCTTCCCAAAATGTCACATCTGCCAGACTATGCATTTAAAACCCGTTGTTATCGTAACTGTTCTTTTTCGTTCGTTTTTCCTTTGTCGAGGCTTAAAGCTCCCGACTGCCCTTTCTCAGGTATTACAATTCTTTCCACCTCCAAAGTACAATTTCCTCTTAGGAACACTAGCCCGACATCTCGGAAATCTAGGTCCTTATCCTTTATTTTATTTTCCCAAATAGTTTTTGTCCGGTGAAACACAAATACGAAAACAAAAACTCTGAAAATTTATCAAAGTTTATCGGAAAATTTACACTGTTCTTAAATTCTTTTCCAAAAAACCCTTTTTATGATGAAATTCATTTTAAAACGTAATGAAAATCATTTTTCCTTAAATTCCTTTATTTTTATATCTAAAAATCCATTAACCCTTTGAAAATCATTACTAACACATTTTTATTTTTATCACGTAAAAAGATCATTTTTCCTCATACTTCCGTAAGGCAACCAAAAACGTTTCATTTAAAAAAAATTCATATCATTAATCTTAAAACAATTTTTAAAATCCATTTTCTTAAAATTAATATTTATTTCTATTTTTCCTGTCGTTTTCGAAAAAAAGTGGAAGTGAAATTTTTTCACGGTTACGTCCTCGCTATCACTCGTTAACTTATTCTTTCGTTAAAACCCATTAAAATATTATTATTTTTACCTTAAAAATCAAATCCCTTAATTTTCAAGAACATAATGTTTTCCTTAAACTTTCTTAATATCTTATCCTTAATTTTCAATAAGCACTGACCGATGTCAGGCTTCCAACCAATAACATAATCAACAAACATTTTATACAACACAATTTATCACATGCTTTCACAACCAACAAGAAATTCATACATCACAATTTATAACATGCTTTCACAGATAAATCATGCATCACAGAATATTACGCAATAATTTAAAACAAACACCACAAACTACGACAAATAATTACAGACACACCAAACAATTTATACACATGGTTATGGAAGCTCCTTAGGCAAACTCCCCTTACCTTAACTTGTGGATTTTTATTCTGAAAACGATGTCAAAAATCTTTGTTTACTTCACAAGACTCCAAACACAATTACCAACACAATCATTCACCAAACAACACATAAACAAGTTAAAGTTTGGAGAAAAAAAAACCTACTAGTTCCTATGGGTATGGATTCGGCCCAAGCTACAAAAATAGGCTAGAGGTTTCAAAATTTTACATACTTTTAGATCCATGACCTTAGAGTAGCGTAGAGCTAGGGAAAATTGTCATAAGTTGAAAATGAAGCAAAATCATCTAACCCATTTTGTGGGTAGGATTCGGCTAACACTTGAAAAATGTGCTAGGGGTTTCAAAATTTTATATACTCCTGGATCCATGATCCTAGAGTAGTAGAAAGGTATAGAAAATTTTTAGAACTCAAAAATAAGCATCCTATGATATTCTACAATTTTATGGAGACATACATGAAAGTTGATGAAAAATGGGTTTTGGACATGATTCAATGGAAGAAATGGAATAAGAAAGCTTATGATCATAGAGGAAGAGTAGTTACCTCTTGAAGATGGATAAGAGATGAAGAAATTGATCCAATTAGCAAGGAAATCACTTAAGAACTGAGGTTTTTCTTTGGTTTTCTTTAAGTGTTCATAAGACTTTGATGAACAAAAATTGTGTAAGTGTGAATTTAGGGGGGGTTGCCGTGAGAAGAAGAGAGTGAGGAGGAAAGGTGAGTGAGTCATAAGGGTTATTTGGGATTTCTAATAAATCTTAGGGGCATTTTAGTCTTTTACAAACTAAATATCATGAGATATTTATAAAACTAATCATGACTGGTGGTGAGTCATAGGTGGTGACTCACCACAACCCTGTGACACTTATCCCTTCCTGGCCCGGTGTCTGGTTCAGTCTCCGTAGTTTCGATTCCGACTCCGTTATTCTCCCGATTTAGGTTTTCCGCAAACGATTTAATTCGAAACTTGCCCGAACAAAATATAATATTTTATTTTAAAGCAAAATTTTTGAAAAGGCCCATATCACTTAAAAAGTGATAAGAAAAACTATCGTTTCATTATCGAGTCAAAATTAGGTTTTCTGACTAGTAAAATCTTACTGTCAGTGAAAACGCAGACCGGGTTTCGTATGAATTTTTAGCCCAAAATTTAACCGTAGGCTTTCGCCATGAAGTTGAGTCTAAATATGATTTTGTTTCAACCAAAATCATTTTCTAGGTCTCGGACAAAAATATAAACCGATATTTGTTTATCGTTAAAGAAAACAGCAGAAATCGGGGTGTTACATTACTACCCCACTAAAAAAAAAATTCGTCTTCGAAATTACGCACCTGGATAAAGATCAGCATACTGTAAATTCAATTTGTCCTTGGCTTCCCAAGTTGCCTCTCCCGTTGTCTCATTCCAAATAACCTTGACTAAGGAAATTTGTTTACCCTTGAGCTACTTAATCCTCGATTCTCAAATGTGAAGTATCATAAGATAAGTTTTCGTTTAATTGTACTTCATCGGGTTCAATTATATGAGATGGATCAGGAATATACTTCCTTAATTATGAGACATGGAAGACACTATGAATATTGGAAAGAAAAGGGGTTAAAGCAATTTGATAGGCTATGGGACCAATACGGTGAAGAATTTGGTAAGGTCTAATAAATTTTGGAGTGAGTTTTCTGGATTTTATAACCCTACCTACCCCAATCGTGGGTGTGACTCTCAAAAATACATGTTCACCTTCTTGGAATTCAAGGGGTCATCTCCTCTGATCAGAGCAACTCTTCTGCCTGCTTTGTGTCGTTCTCACCCTTTCACAGATTTGATTAACCTTTTACGTTGTTTGCTGCACAATTCCTGGTCTTAAAATCGTGCTTTATCCATCTTGATACCAACACACAAGTGTTTGATATTTCCTTCCGTATAAGGACTCATAGGGTGCCATCCCTATACTTGAGTGAAAACTGTTGTTGTATGTGAACTCGATAAGTGGCAAAAGGTCATCCCAACTTCCTCGATGGTCTAAGACACATGCTCTCAGCAAGTCTTCTAACGATTGAATCGTCCTCTCGGTTTGTCCATTAGTTTGAGGATGATAAGCTGAACTTAAGCGTAACTTGGTTCCCAGCGCTTGGTGTAAACTTCCCAAAAAACATGAAGTGAACTTCGGGTCTCTATCTGAAAAAATACTCAAAGGCACTCCGTGAAGTCTAATCACTTCTTTGATGTAAACTTCGGTCAACTTTTCCACAGTGTAGTTGATCTTAACAGGTAAGAAGAGTGTTGACTTGGTTAACCTGTCAATGATCACCCAAATTGAATCAAAACCTTTGGAAGTTCACTGTAAACTTACCACAAAATCCATCGATATTCTATCCCACTTCCATTCAGGCACATCCAACGATGTAATCATTTTGCCTGGTCGTTGATGTTCTACCTTCACTTTTTGACAAATCAGACATGCTGCAACATACTCTGTGACTTGGTTTTTCATGCCTAGCCACCGAAAATTTTGTTTCAAATCTTGATACATCTTAGTTGATCTCGGATGAATACTCAACTTACTCTTGTGTGATTCCTCCATAATCATCTTTTTCATCTCAGGATTATCGGGTAACACTTCTTAAATGTTATCTTTGCTAACGACTTTTAATAGCGGTGGCATAGATAGCGGTTACAAACTCTATTAAAAGGCATCCGGAAATGCTATCTAAAGTCATTTCTGTTGTAGTGGAACTATAGCTGCAACTCAAATAATAACAACAATCTGGGATGGTCCCTCAAGAACTCTGAATCACGGGAATACACCCCTCTTGCATATGAAAAATGTCACCGACTATCTCTCGGGTCATCCCCTAGTGCCTTAACCTCTCATCACTATCTCATAGATTACCTCAACAATCATATCTCAGTAGTCTCCTCATCATATCAAAATAAATATCTTGGTTTATGCACTTCTTAAAATATGTATCATGTACCCCCACATCCAACGCCATAATCCATCATGTATAAATACTTAGAATTTTCTGAGCACAAAATTATCATCCAACATGTCATCATTTCCAATCATCTCCACATATTAAAATAATGTATAAGCAACTAAATACTCAATTAAACACAATCATTCCAAGCAATCCAACATATATCAACTGCACATCATGAACAGTCAAACAGACAAAGCATGCTACTTCGAATATAATATTTTTAACCTAACTGCGATAAACCTACAATTCCAATATCATCATTGGTATCACTAGGTAGTTCTCAATGTGATATTGATATTTTCCGTTACTTGCTCCCTAATATGGTTTAGGTCACCCTACGCCATTCTTGAAATAAATGTCACTTCGCCGTTTCCGACGTTAGATGGCTTCTCTCCCCCACCTGAGATGTCGTAAATAAAACTGAGACGACCAAACGAACACTCACACTTCCTCTTCACTTCTGCCAAGTACAGTTCAAGGATCCCCGAGCCTTTAAAAAATCACCTGAACACCACATGATGAAGCGTACATTACAAGGAACCCTAATATAAAGTCGGAATTGAAATCCGATAACCGAAACAAAAGATAAGGCGAATACAGACACCGACGGTATTTCGACATAAAAAGGGTAAGAATTACCTTCACTTAGAGAGAAAAGAAAGGTAGGATAGTGAAGACGACGTTGCCACGAACACAATGACGTACTCGAAATTGTGTTTGGACGATCGAACGAGCCGATAACTCTACCAGAAGCCCTCTCTCTCTAAGTTTTCTCTCTTCCTCTCTCGACCTTTCACTTTTTGTTCTCTGCTCTTCTCTCAACTTTATGCCTTCTATTTTTTTGTTTTAGGCTTAAATGACTTATGTCACTTAAGCCCTTTTATTTTTGATGAATCACGCTCCAGTGCTCGAGCGCTAGAGTACTAGCGCTTAAGCTCTCTAACGCTTGAGCGTTGGAGCCCCCATGCTTGAGTGTTGGAGGTAGGTAGCGCCACCACACATGCAATCAATCAGGTGATGCCATGTAGACCATCTTGTGCCACGTGGAGTCAACGCTAGAACTGGTCTGGTTAACTTCAGTGCTTGAGTGTTGGGTATGCCACGCTCGAACGTTGACCATTGACCAGGAATCGTTTCTTCGCGTTCTGAGCCCGTTCGATGTCCCATTGATCCCAAATTTGAGATATAAGCTCATCAGGACCTAATAAACAACCTCAAACCCTCAAAAATGCCTAAACTCATTCTTAAATCCAAATTTCTTATTTCACACACTTATGCTTTTTACGTAAAATATGGAAACCCTAGGTTATACTTACGTCTGATCTCACTCTGGTTGGTTGCGTACTTTCCATGCTAAGGCTTAAACCTAATCGAAGTCTTAAACCTAATCATCATACGTATAACAAAACATAAAAGCACGACTGTTACAAGACGGACCGATCATGAGGATGTATCTTTAGGGATCGGTATGTGGGAGATGTGAGAGCTTCACCCCAGTGTGACGATGTATCGTCCTCAATTGTTATCGTTGTACAATGATGACACCTCGTCGTCATTTTGTACTGGCCAGCATGATAAATCCTTGTGTTTAGGAATAGTTTTATGGAGCTGCGTCTCCAAGGCTATTATGTTTTCTTGGTCATGTTATTTTAATGGCATTGCTTTTTCCGCCTTTTGTTGTTTTTATCTTTTCATTCCTTTTACCCTTTGAAAACAATTTATGAAAGTATTATGTATATATGGGGAATGTATGACTAGTTACTACTTATTTCCCATTTTATGGATGTATATTTTTAGGCCTGCTAATGGTTGGAGATGTTAATAAATGTTAAGTACAGGTTGGACGAGGTATGTTAAGTACTACCTATTTTCTTATTTACGAAAAGAAACGGGGAAAATAAACCTGTACCTTCAAAAAAAATTATTTTCCGCGTTAAACGATATTGACAAAATATCACAGACAATGTAGCGCCCGAGAAGGGTGTTACATTGACTGGAGGAGCTGAGGCTTGGTAAAGAGGCAAGAGGATATTTTTAGAGGCAGGGGGATGGATCATTACATGGGAGTTGTTCAGAGAGTGCTTCCTCGAGAAGTACTTCCCGCGTTTGGTGCGACGCGAGAAGGAGAGGTAGTTCATGAGTTTGAGACATGGTGGTATGTCAATTGGAGACTATGCAACACGGTTTGAGGCCCTGTTACAGTTCTCAGAGTTCTATCATCACTTGCCTGATGAGGATTGGGTATGCAGATGATTTGAGGAGGGTCTACAGCCCGAGTTACAGAGGGCAATGATGCCGTTAGACATTCACATTTTCCCAGAGTTGGTGGAGAGGTGCAGTGCTATTGAGAGCATTGACCAGAAGAGAGATGCTGAGCAGAGACAGTAGTGGAGGGGAGATCCTATCAGATCCAGTGCTCAAAGAAGAGGTGGCAAGGACCATATACCAGACCAGTGCAGACTATTCAAACCTCTGCACCATTACCAGTTGTAGCAGTAGTTGGTGGAGTACCAGCAGCAGCGAGACCCAATTTGTTTCACATACGGAGGACCGCATTATCATAGGGATTGCAGAGAGAGACCTGGTTGCTTTGTTTTTGGTAAACCAGGTCTTTTAGCTTGTGGCTGCAGGCAGAGGGTTATGCAGCAGCCGGTAGCTGCTGGTAGAGGAGCCGGAGCAGCCAGAGGTGGAGCTTGGAGAGGAGCCCTAGTGTTAGGAAAGCAGGTGGCCAGACCTAAGGCCAATGTGAGAGTGGTTACCGTGATGGGAGCTGAATCATCTCAATCTACGGATCTTATACAAGGTATGTTTTTGATATCTGGTAGACTCTCGTCATTGTTCTTTGACTCAAGTGATACACATTCATTTATCTTTTTTTTTTATAAGCTACACATTCATTTATCTCGCATCAGTGTGTGGATCATTTACAGTTACATGTATCCATGTTACCCTCTACTCTTATTGTGTATACCCCTACTAGTGATTCTTTAACCACCATGTATGTCTATTTGCGATGTCCTATAGTTTTTTAGAATAGGACTTTTCTTGTCGACCTTGTTTGCTTACCGATGCAACAGATAGATGTGATTCTTGGCATGGATTGGATTTTGCAAACCATGTAGTGTTGGACTATTATAGAAAGACTTTATCTTTTCTTCAGCCTTCTAGTGTGGTATCTGCCAATGAAGGAGAATCTATGAGGAGTGATGATTCTCAGCAGTATGTGATGTTTTTACCGGTGGAAGCTAAGAAGACTTCAAGTATAGATTCTATTCCTATCGTGAGAGAGTTTCCTAAGGTTTTCCCTCCTGATGTTCCGGGTTTTCTACCAGAGAGGGAGGTGGAGTTCACCATTGATCTCATACCGGGGACATGACCTATCTCGATAGCACCTTATCAGATGTCATTTGTGGAGTTAGCTGAGTTAAAGAAGAAGTTGGATGATATGTTGAAGAAGGAGTTTACCAAGCCGAGTGTTTCACCTTGGGGAGCACCGGTGTTGTTCGTGAAGAATAATGGTGGGAGTGCTAGGTTGTGCATGGATTATAGACAGTTGAATAAGGTGACGATCAAGAACAAGTATCCGTTGCCTAGGATGGATGAGTTGATGGGTCAGTTGAAGGGAGCTTAAGTGTTTTCTAAGATCCATCTGAGGTATGGATACCATCTGATTAGAGTAAAGAAGGAAGATATACCCAAGACGCCTTTTGGAGCGAGGTACGGGCACTACAAGTACTTAGTTATGACTTTTGGTGCGACTAATGCTCCTGCAGTGTTTATGGATTATATGAACAGGATCTTTATGAAATAACCAAAGTTAACACAAGAAGGGGGGTTGAATTGTGTTTACCAACTTCTGGGAAAATTTGAAAATTATTTTATCAGGCACAGCAATAAAGCAACAGAAAATTAGACGGGTGACTCGTCTAATTTTAAGAAAGAACACATGCACATAGACGAGAAGGTTAAAACAGAGTTTGATATTCACAATATTAACTCCCCAAGTTAAAAGCTTAAACAGATAACTCTTAAACAAATTAAGGAGATAAGGGAAGAAGAATATCAATCAAGATTTTTATACTGGTTCACCTCAAAATCCACAAGGCTACGTCAAGTTCTTGGCAGCACCAGGTTTCCACTATAACTGATCAAATTACAGTACAAGTATTCTTTTCACACCTAACCTCTCCAGGCTCACACTCAAACAAGTATTCTTTTCTCACTTAGCCTCTTCAGGCTCAACACAGTAAAGAGTAAATGTTTTGAGTAATTAATACAACTTTGCAAGTCTTTTAGATAACACTCAGAGAGTGGAATAAATGAAGGAATGAAACATTGTGAATTAATATCAAATGATTGAAGAGCTATTCAATGAAGGAATGAAGAAGTAAATGAATAGATTAAACGCTTCTTTGAGTATTTTCACAAAGCTCTTAATGTTATTCTACTTCTTGTCTTCATCTTCATGGTTTGATCTATATAAAGGCCTCAATCAATATGATCCATTAGGAACAGTTTCAGAAAGTGTGTTCCATTGATTTGAGCTTATGCGACACCATTAATGACAAAGAGTCGTTCTGTAGAAGCATTAATGTTTAAGGACGTTGGACTTTGACATATGCGATCAAGAGTACACGTTGCTTCAGAGCGGTTGTTGTTTCAGAGTTGCAGTAGCATACTTCTTGTACTTGCTGCAGAGAACTTCCCATTTCAGTGCAACTCTCAGTTCACTTTCTAGAAAGTACTTTTACTTTGTACTAAAACAACTAAAAGTTACTAACTTGGTGCAGATGTTGCGTGTTTATTCCTTAAACACTTGAAATAATGAATTCTTTATTCTTGTCCTTGGTGCTATTATCCAGAGGTCTTCGAGATCCTTAAAGAAGGCATATTTTTCAAATAAGGTTGACTTGGACTTCCTTCTGATAATCTGACACTTTAACTAGTGTAGCAGTGTTTGAAAATTAGACAGGTGTTGTGCAGTCCAAAATCAGACGGGTGATGTGAGCCAAAACTTAGATGGGTGAGCAAGTCATTTTAGATTGGCGATCCACTGAAGCTTCTTCAGACTTATGATTCTTGCCACGTCATCAACTAGATCATAACCTTGATTGAGAGTTGACTTGGTCTATGTCTGAGTTGACTATTTTTCAAACAGGTGGTTTTTTAGATGAGTCTAAAAAACTACGTTGTACTGAAACTTAGATGGGTCAGATTTTAGACGAGTGACCTTAAGTCTATTTTCCTGCACACTTAACAGACTTATCAGTAATTTCATATGGTTCAATATTATCATACTTAATCTATTTGAAACCATCAAAACTTAGAGAATTTACACATTGAATGTGTTCCAGACTTATGAGGTCTCAACATTCTCCCCCTTTTTATGATGACAAATAATTTTTTTCATTGTATTGAACATCAAAAAGTAATAGGAGAAATATGACAAGAAGATACAAGTATGAAAATATGCTATGCTCCCCCTTAGTTTGTGCATCAGATAAAAACAAAAATATATATATCAGAGAAGAAAATAGATATTAGAGCAAAAACAAGTATCAAAGCAGATCAGAGCAGATTACATCTTGTTTAAGTTATAGTTCTTATAATTTCTGTTACTTTTACTTCCTCCCCCTTTTGGTATCAATCAAAATGATAAATATTAAACATGAAGAGAAATAAGCCAAAAAAGATAAGTATACTCATTCCATTTCAATCAAATTCAAACAATTACAAAATTGATGATGTAAAGACATCACGGACAATACATTGCATGGCTTAGACAGAAAGAAACTAAGTCCTAAAACTAAGAACTAGGGCCTCCTTGACTTTTGAAGAATGATTCCATCATCCTCTGCATGGCTGCTTGCTGAGCTAAGATAGTGGCCTGGGATGAGGCTTGTTGTTCTAAAGCATGATCCTATTTTTCCATAACAGTTTACAGACAGGTGACCATTTCATCCAGCCTTTGATGAGCAGTAGGATCATGAGCTATGACAGTAGTAGAGGAGTCTATTGTAGCCAAGGAAGTTCCAGATACAGACTGAGGAGGCGTATGAGGTAACTCTTCAACTTGGACATCATCCTCAGGCTGAGGATCAAAAAAGACACTTGTTGACAAAGTGGTTTCAAAGTCAGAGTTTTGAAAGAAGGTATCCAGAAACCAGTGGATCCTTTCATGGTGAAGGGGTGAGTTAATATATGTAAGCATGAATTCATGATATCTCCTAATGAGATTTATTGGATTTACAGGGGTGGGTTGAGGGAAATTTAGAAGAAAGAAAGGTAAAATGAGAAAGAAGGGTGGGAAAGTATAGACAGAGGAGGTAAAAGGATAGAGAGCATAGGCTTGGCTACCTTTGATAGGGGTTTCCTTCTTTTCTTCCTTAGACTTCCCTGAGCTTGACCCACATGTCATGTAGATGTCTCCACCCTTCAGATATTTTGAAGAGGTGGCAATAGTGACAATCCTCTTCCTGAGCTTGCATCTGTCATTAGTAAGCTTGATGAGGCAGAATTTTTGTTCTACAGGCAAGTTGATGACCTTCTGCTTGTCTTTCAATAACAATGAGTCAAGCATCACCTTGATTTCTGTTGAAGGCTTCATGATGACAAGGATTGGGCTTCCACCTTGCTATGAACTTCAGCTTCTCAGCCATCTTGACCAGTTGTCTCTCTGCTTCAAGAGAGACAATCACATCCAAATCTTTGCTAAACAGCATATCAGAGCTGCAAGCATCTGAGACAGAAAAGGCAGTGGTTCTGAAAGACAGATGATATTTGGGAAGAGTGGCTTTGGGTAAAGGGTTGTGTCTAGTTTCAGAGAATAAATCAGGGAAGATTATTCTCAGAGGGACTTGGCATTGATTTCTGATATGGTCAGGTGTGGGTGGTTTAGGTGGAGGTGGAGGTGTGGTAGGGTTGTCAAAGAAATCGAAAGCATTGAGATCATCATGATGAGTCTCAAAAGGGTGAGATGAGTGTGGTGTGGAAGGTTTAGACATATGAGGTTCATTTTCGGACACTTGTAGTTCTGAAACAGTGAGGTGAGGTTCAGAATTTTTGGTTCAGAAATAGAAGGGTTAGGTGAAAGTTCATGGATAGGAGATGATTGTGGTGGTGGTGTGAGAGTTTACTATGGTGATGAAGATTCAATTTCAGGTGGTGGTGAAGTGTGTGGTGGTGTTGGGGCTCTTTGTGGTGAGGGCACTGGTAAAGGTCATGTAGGTGTAGGATCGAGTAGGAGTCTTGGTAGGTGTTGGCTGTTTGGTTGGTGAAGGTGAGGATGGAGGTGTTGGAAGCAAAACCAATCTTCTCTTGATTGGGTTGGTCTGTCTCAGTGGCTCAATAGCCTTCCTCTTTGAAGTAGAGGTCATCTTCTTCTTATGAATGGGGATCACAGTCTCATCAGCTTGAGACTCCCCCTCATCTTGAGCAGCTCTTTTCCTCTTGAACACCTTTGTAATATTTGGAACATTTGGAACAGAGGCAGAGGCAACAGGTTCAATAGTAGCAACTGATTCAGCAACCTTAGCAAGTTTCGCAGCAACCTGTACAGAAGGTTTAGCAACCCTCTTCCTCTTGTGTATCAATTGAGGCTCTTCCTCCTCAACAGGTTCTTCATTTGGTTCAACCTTGACACCAGGAATAGTAGGTTCCTCTTCCACTGGAACATTTCCAACAAGGACTTGTGATGATGATGCTTCAGCAGTGGGTTCAGTAACGGGCGTCAACTGCACCATCATCAAAGACAAAGTCATTGTTGTAATCTCTGTTCAGAGGTCCACATGGAAAGCTTGCCTCAAATCCTTCGGTGAGTTGGCCCTGAACACCCTAGTCATTATCATTCCATAAGGATAATCCTTATCCTTCACTTTGACAGCTTTCTCCATATGTCTAAAGATTAAATCAGTGATGTCTATCCTGATTTTCTGGATTAGGTGGTAGATAGCAAATTTTTCCATCTTACTCACATGATGTTTTGGCTTACATTGACATTGTACTCTTTCAAAATGCTAAAGTCAAAGTGATGCTCTATTCCGATATCTAGTGAATTGACATCATAAGTAGTGTTTGCAGAGGATGAAGCCATTGTTGAAGGTTTGAAGGTTAGAGTAACAGGGAGTTCTTTCGTAGAGAGAGAGTTTTGAGTTTCAGAGCAAGTGAAAGGTTTTCGGATGAAAGAGGGAAACTTTAAAAAGGTTTTGATGGTGAAGGGTTTTTATTTGAAAATAAATTTTAAATAAAGTAAATTTGAATAGTGATGAAAGGACATGCATTTAATGCTGACACGGCATAGATTTCTTGAAACAAATGATGGATTTTACTTACTCGGCAGAGAGAATTTGAAATTTATATGTCTTGAGACATAATAAATGCAATTAATTACTAAAAAGCATAGACGAGACAGATAGCAACTACGCACAAGCATTGGATACTTATGCAATAGACGAGCATTTAACATACAATGGTTGACCTTCATCGAACGACCTATCAATCAACACAAATCATGTTAAGATGCTTTCAAATAAAGATGAAACTGTCCTCAGCTAGAGGTTTAGTAAAGATATCTGCCCATTGATGGTCAGTATCCATAAATTGTATATCAAACACACCTTTTTGCACATAATCTCTAATTAAATGATGTTTAATCTCTATGTGCTTAGATCTTGAATACAATATTGGATTCTTAGATAGATTTATTGCAGCAGTGTTATCACACATAAGTGGGATACTACTTACAAACATATTGTAGTCCTCCAATTGATGTTTGATCCATAGAAGTTAAAAGCAACAGCTTGAAACAGATATGTACTCGAAGACCAGTTGATAAGACAATGGTATTTTGTCTTTTGCTTGACCATGATACTAAGTTGGCTCCAATGAAGTGACATTCTCCACTGGTGCTTTTCCTTTCTTTGCGATCTGCAACATAATCAGTATCACAAAAACCAACTAATTTGTAATCATCATTTTTCTTAAAGCACAAACCGAGATTAGTAGTGTAACATCCCTGGCTGCTCTATGGATTGACGACTGTCCCCACAAACCAACACGGGTCTTTTCAGCGTGCTTTGTCCTCACTCACACGCTTCCCAGGAAAACTTCCCAGGAGGTCACCCATCCCAGAATTGCTCCAAGTCAAGCTCTCTTAACTGTGGAGTTCTTAAGTGATAGGCTACCGAAAAGAAGATGCATCTTAATGATATGGGTAGTACCAATCAATTCTTATAAGCCATCCTCAACTGTATAGTCCCATACCTACACAGTCTCAGGATCCCTCTCATTCGGGTGTGTAATCGGTTCATTCATGTGCCCCTCCGCCTAGAAGCCTGTCAGGAGCCGCTCCTTGTCCGTGCCTTCTTGCACCGGTGACCACTCCCCGCCCTCGTCGGCACCCGGGTGTTACAAGTAGTACCTTTCAAGTATCTAAAAATTCTCGTAACTTCTGATAAGTGAGATTCTCTAGGATCAAATTGAAAATGAGCACATAAACATACACTGAACATAATATCATGTCTAGACGCAGTAAGATATAGAAGAGATCCTATCATACCTCTATATACCTTTTGGTCTACCTTTTTATATTTTTCATCTTGGTTCAGTATGGATGTGGGATGCATTGTTGTATTCATTGGTTTGAAGTCATTCATTTTGAACTTCTTCAAGAGTTCCTTAGTGTACTTGGTTTTATGAATGTACACCTTGTCTACTGTTTGTTTTACTTGAAGTCCAAGGAAGAATTTAAGTTCTCCCATCATACTCATTTCATATTCCTTTTAAATTAACTTAGAAAATTCCTTACACGGAGATTCACTAGTAGCTCCAAAGATTATGTCATCAACATAGATTTGAACAATTATAAAACTGGACTTGTTGGATTTTTTAAACAAGGTTGTAACCACCTTTACTCTACTAAATCCGTTGTCCATTAGAAATGAACTTAGCCTTTCATATAAAGCTCTAGGAGCTTGTTTAAGACCGTATAGAGCTTTCCTAAGCTTATATACATGTTCATGATGGATTTGACTTTCAAAACCCGAAGGTTGCATGACACAAACTTCTTCATTAACGAAGCCATTTAGAAATGCACTTTTTACATCCATTTGATAAAGCATGATGTTATGATGTGCCGCAAATGATAATAGAATGCGTATTACTTCTAATCTAGCTACTGGAGCAAAGGTTTCGGCGTAGTCAATACCTTCTTCTAGAGAATAACCTTGAGCAACTAATCTTGCTTTGTTCCTTACCACCTTACCATTTTCATCAAGCTTATTTCTATAGACCCATTTTGTTCCAATCACCGATTCGTCCTTTGGATTAGGTACAATAGTCCAGACTTCACTTCTTTCGAATTGATTCAACTCTTCTTGCATAGCCAGACTCCAACCCTCATCTAGTAGAGCCTCGTCTACTGTCTTTGGTTCCAACTTAAAGACAAAAGCAGAGGCAGCTTGTTCTCTGAAGGTTGACCTAGTCCTTAACTTATCATTGGGACTTCCAATGATTTGGTCTTGAGGATGGTAATTCTTTAAGTTCCATGACCTTTGAGCATTTTCTTGTTGAGAAGTTGAAGCTCCTGAACCATTCTGATGGTCATCTACTGATTCATCAGCCTTGATGTTCACTGAATTTCCTGAATCCTTGAGATTCAAATCTGCAATTGCTTCATCTAGCTCTAATAATTTCTAATCAAGCTGTTTGTCGTCAAATTTGACATGTATACTTTCTTCTACAATGAGAGTTCTAGAATTATAGACTCTAAAACCTTTGGACGACTCAGAATATCCTAACAGTATTCTATTATCTACTTTTGCATCAAACTTACCAAGTTGTTCTTTAGTATTTAACATAAAACATTTACAACCAAAAGGATGAAAGTAAGATATGTTGGGTTTTCGTCCTTTCCACAATTCATGATGAGTCTTATTCAGAAGTGGTATAATGTAAATTATGTTCTAAATGTAGCAGGCAGTGTTAACAGCTTCAGCCCAGAAGTGTCTATGGACAGAGTTGTCATTGAGCATTGTTCTAGCCATCTCTTGAAGAGATATGTTCTTTCTCTCTACCACACCATTTTGATATGGTGTTCTAGGTATTGAGAAGTTGTGAAGAATACGACTTTCTTCACAGAACCTTTCAAATAGCTCATTTTCAAACTCTCACCCATAGTCACTTATGATTGAAGTGATACACATGCCTTTTTCATTTTGTATGTGTTTGCAGAAAATAGAAAATACCTTGAATGACTCATCCTTGTGAGCAAAGAACATAACTCATGTCTATATAGTGTAGTCGTCTACTATGACTAGACCATATTTCTTACCACTAACAAAAGCAGTCCTTATTAGACCAAAGAGATCAAGGTGTGGCAGCTCTATTGGTCTTGAGGTACTAACTATGTTCTTAGATTCAAAAGAACCTTTAACTTGTTTTCCCTTTTGACATGCATCACAGAGAGTGTCAGATTTATACTTAAGGTTTGGTAATCCTCTCACGAGGTTATGCTTATTTAGTTTTGAAATTAACTTCAAGCTTGCATGACTTAGCCTTTTGTGCCAAATCCATTGATCATCTTCAATGGATACTAGACATGAGACACTTTGATTTGAGAGGTCCTCCAAGTCAATCTTATATAGATTGTTTTACCTCATAACAATGAACAAGAGTGATCCATTAGTTTTCTTGACACTACACATTTTTCTCAAAGAAAACAGCATACCCACTATCACATAATTGACTTATGCTCAGTATATTGTGTTTTAAACCATTAACTAAAGGAACATTATCAATAGAGGGAAAATGATGTTTACCAATTTTACCTACTCCAATGATCTTTCCTTTCTGATTACCTCTAAAGGTAACCCAGCCACCATCTTTATGTCCAAGGTCTTGAAACATACACCTTTGTCCCGTTATGTGACGTGAGCATCCACTGCCCAAGTACCAAGATGTGTGTTTCTTTCCCGTTGTTAAGAAAATCTGCAATAAATATAATCATGTTCTTAGGTACCCATATTGACTTGGGTCCTTTCTTGTTAGTAGTCACTGGGCGAGCATGCTTAACATGTTTATTATGTATGCAGTTAGATGTATCATGACCACTTTTACCACATACTCTACAGTATGTATTGGACGAGTTAGTTTTTGTTTTACAATGTTGTACATGAGTTTTAAAAAGTTTGTGTTGTGCATGTGGTTTAGATACTTTGTAAGATGCTTCCTGCTTCTCTTTGTCACAGCCTAAGCCAGACTTATCATGAGGTGATGTAGAGTACCTCAATATCAAGTTTAATTTTTCTGAGTCACCTACAAACTTAGACCAGGCTTTCTGTCAGATATGTCACATCCTATTTCAGTTTTGCAACTTCATCAGGAGCATTGGGCTCAACTTTTAGTTTGTCAGTTAGACTGACATTCTCATATTTTAATTTCTGGTTTTCATCAATTAAATACTGTTTTGCCATGCAGACTCTATCATATTCTTTTGTTAACTTAGAAAATCTTTTTCTAAGACTTTTATATTCATGTGACAGAATAGACGAGTTACTTAGAAACTCATCAAATGCTTCTCGTAGAGTAGATGAGTCAGAATCCATTACCTCAGCATCTGTATATTCACTGTCTGAAGAAGTGCTAGCCATGAGATAGATGTTTGCCTCTTCCTCGGCTTCTTGAAGATCCAGATCCTCCAATGTTGCCATCAGACCTTTCTTCTTCTTGAAGAATTTCTTTTTGTCCTTTAGCTCTGGGCAATCTGCTTTGAAATTACCAGGCTTTTTGCACTCGAACCACAAGGGTGGACCTTTATCTTCGGAGTCTGACTTATCCTTGGTGAATTTTTTGTTGAACTGCTTCCTTCTGAAATCACCTTTCTTTCTCCACATGTGTTGAATCTTTCTGGAGATGAAAGATAGTTCATCCTCATCAGATCCTTCATCACTGTTACAAGGGCCTGCTTCATCTGAGGATTCCTCGACCTTTAGAACTTTTGATGAGCTGGCCTTTTTAGCCTTTAGGGCAATTGATTTCCCTTTTTCTAGTACTCTCTTCTTCATTAAGTTCAAGCTCATAGACTTTGAGAGATCCAAGAAGCTCTTCTAGAGTGAGAGTGTTGAGATTCTTTGCTTCCTAAATAGCAGTGACCTTAGGTCTCCACTTCTTGTGCAAGCTCACCAAGATTTTTCTGACATGATCTCTATTTTCATAAGTCTTTCCAAGAGATCTTAGACCATTTGTGATAGTTTGGAATCTACCAAACATTTGATCTACGGTTTCATGTTCAGCCATTTTAAACATTTCATATTGGTAAACCAGCATGCTTATCTTTGTCTATTTTATTTGGGATGACCCTTCATGAGTTAAGGCTAGAGTATCCCATATTTCCTTAGCTATTTTGCAGCTATGGACTTTGTCATGCTCAGATCTGGTGATAGCACACATCAAGTAGTGCTTGCCCTTCAGATTGAGTTGATATTGAGTCTTTTGTTCGGCAGTCCATTGAGCTCTAGGAATAGCAGCTCTGTCACCTCTTGGCTCAGTATAGCCAGTTTCAATCAGCTCCCAGATATCCACATTATGTGCATCAAGAAAATACATCATTTTGTTTTTCCAGTAGTCATAATCACTACCATCAAAAAGTGGAGGTCTGTTGATTGTTTGTCCTTTTGTATCTATGCTTGCTGGATCATACTCCCTCAGCACTTGTTAGATGCTCAACCCTTTCGAGGCCGATCTATGATGCCAACTGAAGTTGACACAGGGAAACACAAGAATGAGGGTTGAATTGGGATTCTTAACAGTTTTTTTTTCGAAAATCCTTTTTGATAACTTTTTTGCAAGCAAGCAAAGAAATAAACACACAATAAAAGCCTTTTTAGAAGAGTTAACAAACTCATAATCAAGTCCCCACATTTAGTATAAACGAAAACTGTAAAGAGATAGGGATAGAAGATTCACAAAGATGTTTTATCCTGGTTCACTCTCTTCCAATCAAGAGCTACATCCAGTCCCTTCTACTTGAAGGTTTTCTCCACTATAAACCGATAGCTTTACAAGTATTCAATACCTCTTTAGGCTTACAATTTCACAAGTATTCAGCACCTCTCCAGGCACTCAAGTATTCTTTTTCAGTCAAGCATCTTCAGGCTCTCTCTAACTTAAGAGACAAAAGTTTGATCTAGTAGCTCACTATGTGTGAGGATATGATAGATTAAGATCAAGGATTACAAAGCAATCGAAAAGAGTTTAACAGAGAATGAGTGCTTCCAAATTTCAGAGCGTGTTGTTAATCCAGTAAAGTTTAGTAACCTTCTTCAGTGGAGTCGTCTAGTACTTATAGAAGGTTTTCATCTTGAGCTCTTTCTTGTTCAACGGTCTTCAAGAATATCCGTTTATAGATAGTATTAAATGCTACGATCCGTTGAGCCTGATAACTTGATATGTGATCTTCAAAAAAGCATTCTTGGTTATCAGAAAGCTTGAAATGGTTCTGTCACTTCTCTGTTGTACTTGAAAGTAGCATTTTGTCTTTCCTTCTTTGTACTTTATTCAATTTTACAACAACTTGTGTCAGAGTACAAAGTTTTTGTGTAAACGATGGTACTATGTTTTTCTTACCAAGAAACAAAGCATAAACAATTTGAAATATCATAGGAAATAGACATAGAAAAATTCGAATAAAATAATCAATCATTTGAAATAAATTCGCTGACTAGACGGGTTCAAAAGAGACACGCCTTTGGACGTACATTTTAAAATAGAACATAGTGAAATTAGATAGTTTATGGATATCTCGTCTAGTAGTTCTACCGGGTATACTAGTGTAACTTTACTCGTCTAGCTCTTATCGGGTGGTCTACTTATAAGTCGTCTATTATTTTCTTGGGTGGACTACAAGTCATTGGACTTGTTCTTTTGCTGATAGACTTATGACCTCGTCTTGCGCTTCTTACACTTAGTTCTTTACTAGAAGACTTTTAAAGCTCATCTAGCAAACAACTTGGACCTGCGATGCTTTTGGACTTTCCTAAGAAAACTTTAGACAAGTTTCCTCATGTAGCGATACTAAAAACAGTCCTGCATACTAAAAAGATGAGTTAATTCGCAACATAACTTTGTCGTATAAATATAATCTTTTTATTAACATTAAAACTTAAGAGATTAACTAATCATAACCACTTTGGTTCAAACACAACTTCTCTTCCAAAGCTTTAGCATTTTGAAAATCTTTTAAATCTTACAAAACCAAACCTCAAACCATTTTTATTTGTTTTTGGTGGAACATACACATCCCAGACTTTCCCCCAATGGATGAAAACCCTCCGCATTGCTTCTGTACCAAAATCATCAAGGAAGTTGGTGAAATAGAAAGAGGTTATCCCCTTAGCACCGTTAGATTTCTCCCCTGTTGTTTGATACCCATCGGCCATCGTGATATCTCTTTCCAGGATGACGAGAAATAAAACGATTTCTCCTAACATCCACTTCACTCGTTGGGTGTTTGAGTAAAGTGAAGAGCCTCCCCCTGTGTTTCCCCTCCTCAACGTGTTTCTCTCAAGCGCACTCACTCTCATGCTCTCTCCATATGCATACTTTATTTTCTTGATCCATTTGATGCACTACTGTATCATAAATAACAACAAGAAACAACACATGAATAGACATAAGTCTAGACACAACCGAAAATATGTCGAATAAATTTATGTTTTCTCTTTGCCTATATCTTTTAGCTACTAATCTAACCTTAAATTTATCTATTGTTCCATTAGACTTTAATTTCTTTTTAAGGATCCCATCCTATCGTTTTGCACCTAGCTAGTAGGTAAGTTTATTAATTATCAAGATTTTGTTAGACTGAAGAGGGTCCATTTCATCATTGATAGCTTCTTGCCAAAAATTAGCATCTATTGAGGGCAAAGCCTCTTTGGTTGAGAAAGTTGAGAGATTTTTGGGATATACTGGTGCAGAAGAAGAAAGCAATAGGAATGATAAGAGTGAGGACATTGTATTTTGCTTCAAAAATGGGTACATGCAAATGCTGAGAAAGAACCAGATCTGCTTCAAAAAAATGGAGAGCGGAAGTAGAAAAGGGAAAGAAAAAAAAAAGGTTGGATTTGAGAGGAAGAACCAGATCTACTACTCTTCTTTTTTCGGAAAGTATCGTCTGGAAGCAGTGGTCCGCATTGGAGGAGGATGAAAATGCGGGACTCATCGGTACTTGGAGGAGGTCGTCGGAGAGCAATCGAAAGACGACACCGATGATAGTTAAGGATGGACAGAGGAGCATAGAAGTTGGTGATGGCGATGACGTGAAGAAAGAGTCTCCGTATATGTGGTTGTGGAAATGGCAGTATCGAAAATCTACTAACAGAAATGTTAAATTGAAACAAGTTTTTCAGACATTTACATTGACATATCGTGTTGACATCGTATATCGTGTTGACATCGTATATCGTATTATATGGTATTGTAATTGAACTGTATGATATTGTAATGGTTTTTTTTAAAAAAATATTTTTTTTAAATATTTTTTTATAAATAATTTTTTTATTAAATATGTGTAAATATCTAGTGAATCGGATATAAATATATGGTGAATTCAGTTCATTATTTGATGAATGGGTTTTTTTGAGAAATATTTTTTTTGGTTAAGTATATGTAAATATATGATGAATCAGGTATAAATATCTGGTAAATTCAGTTCATTATCTGATAAATAGATTTTTTTGAGAAATTAATTTTTTGGTTAAGTACGTGCAAATACATGGTGAATCAGATATAAATATCTGATGAATTCAGTTCATTATCTGGTGAATATTTTTTTTATAAATAAATGTTTTTGTTAAGTATGTGTAAATATCTGATGAATGAGTTTTTTTGAGAAATAAATTTTTTGGTTAAGTATGTACAAATATCTGATGAATCATGTACAAATATCTGGTGAATTCATTTCATTATCCGGTGAATGAGTTTTTTTTAGAAATAAAATTTTTATTTTTTTAAAAAAGTTAAAATTAAAAAAAAATATGGTGCTACAATAATAGTACACTTTACTACTGTAGAATGTAGTATGATGTTGAAAATTCTGTGTGAAATTAACAAAACTGTTGCAGTAATGGTGAGGCAGCTTCTCCTCTCTTCCTCTTTGGGTCGAAGGAACACGGAACATAGACTAGAGAGAAATATATCCACCAGAAAAAAAAAAGACAAGGGAGAGAAAAAACCAAAAGCCAAAAATTATCACGTGGATGAATGAATCACTTCATTGAGCAGTGGGCAGGTCTTTACTTCACACTTTCCAAAAAGTACCTTTTGCTGTTTTTCTATGCAAATTAATAATATTTTAATGCAAATAGCTGTTTGTTTATTTAATGCATTGATAAAGTAATAAGACATTGAAGGTTCGTTTGGTGGTTAGGATAGAATAGATGTGGATATAATAAGAGAACATGATAGAAATAGGATAGGATAGGATATGAGCAAATATAGTTCATTATCATATCCGACGTTTGGTGTTCACTAGATAACCAACTGGACAACATTATAATTTAAATATGAATTTTAAATTTTTTGTTTTTATTCTAAATGTTTTCATCTTTTATTAGATTTTAGTTTTTTTTTATAATTTTCATTATTTAAAATTATATAAAAAGACAAAATTATCCTTGTGATAAAATTACATATAAATTTTTTAAATATTGTCTAACTAAAATTAATTTTTTATATTTTTAAATATTCATTATTTGTTTTAACTTTACATATAGTTAAATTATTAGACTATTTTTTTATATTTTATAGTTTTTTAAAATAATATAAAATAACAAAATTAGCATTGTTATAAAATAAAAATAAATTTTAAAATGAATTATTAATATTTTTATTATTTTAAATATTTTATATTTTATTATACCTTTTTTTGGTAATCATGTTAAATTTTATTATACTTTAAATTATTATTTTATTATACTTTAATTATTTTATGTATTATATATTTTTATATTTTATTATATTTTAAATCACCCTATCCTACTTGTTACCAGAAAAAAAATACCTTATCCTATCATGTTTAGTGTTAACCCATCCCTCCCCTCAGGATAGAATTTTAACTAGATGGACATGATAGGATAAGTGACATGATTGTCTTATCATATCCTGCTGGCTCACCAAACAACAGTTTCAGACAGGATATGATAGTTTATCCTATTATGTCTCTCTTATCATGACCACCAAACGAGCCGTAAGTAAACATGCGTAGCTCTCATCTACACTTGGTCACTTCAAGCGGGTTCAGGTATCGATTTTGGAGAACCGAACCCACCTGTGTAATGTAACATCCTTCTCAGACGTAATACTGTATGTGATATTTTAAAGTTGAAAAATAATTTAATTAAAATTTCACTATAATAAAATGGGGTAATTTTTTTCTTTTTTATAAGGCATAACTATAAATTCTTGGAATCAAGTAAATGTGCAACAAAATATTTCCGAATCCTAATTAAGACAAGTTCGAAAGTTATTTACATAAAAAACCATCCCGACTCCTTACCAGAAGACATAAAGTTATGCAGACTCAACATAAAGTTATGGAGATACAGCTCCTAAAATATAAGATACTTGGAGTCGCAGCTCCATAAACGGTAACACTAACTCCCAGACATCCCAAGCTGGCCAAACTAAAATATAAAAGATCATCCTCTCTCGTACATCGTGAGAATAACAAACCCAACTGACGAGAACTAGTGGAAACTCTACTTGAGTCCACTATCGACATCGTCACAAATGACACTACCAGAGCCGCTACAAAAGTAGTTCTCGGACTAAGCCTTTTGCCTTTCCAAGAGAAAAGTCATAGCCTACAGACCAACGACAATCATGCTTGTCTCGAGAAAAGAAAGGTCAGGCATGACATAAACACAAATATCATCATCTTGGACCATTTGAAAGCTGGAAGACGTTTCCTGAAAACTCCAACAGATCATCCGCATGCTCAAACCTCAACCTCTAAGATGAATCAGCCAAGCAACATCTTAACATCTCAGTCTTCTCAAAAAAACACAGAAGGCACATAGCCAGCCGACAAAGACAATATAAAATAAGAGGTGAGATTCCCAAACATCATAACATATGGCAGATATGAAAATAGTACGACACCACATAGCATACATTCATATCCATGTAAACATATATCTCAGTCAAACAATCCAGTATATGCAAGTATCAGATAACACGTGCACGTATAGCCAACAGTACACAATATCAATGTAACCATAATCTCATCAAGCATAAATGGACACTGTTAGTTCATAGAGACACAAGAACAGAGGTAACTGATTGAAACTGTATAGTCCCATACCTACACGGTCTCAAGGAAGATTTGACCCTAACTCCGGAGCTAAGAGAACATTCGGAAGGAGTGATAAGAGCACATGTTTCACAACTGCCAATATTAGGCATCTTGTGCATTCAATAGTAACAACCATATAGTGGTACTATAATTGATTGTGAAACACTCTCGATAACCTTGACCGGCTAGCGTCTAGTCGTTGATGACAGTGTATTGCATGGAACGCCACGACCAAGAAGAATCACCAACTGGCCATTTGTGACCCTCCTACCCTGACCATCCCCAATACCATTTAAGATCATCACTAGCACGTCCTCATGCACACATTCATGTCGGCTTGACTTCCTAGGCACAAAGTCCTTACGGAACATAGTATCAACTATGTGTTTAGGCAATAATGTCGTTAATGGCGTGTGCGTTCATATTTATCCACCGGATAAATTTCGGGGTTCCTTATGGAGACCAAAAGCCATTCTAGAGGCAAATCAGACAGTACCAACTTGTTGGGAATCACCCCTCGTTGGACTATCCATGTTTCAACACTTTAGTACATTATGAAGGTTGGTCATTCGTCACCAACTCAATTATGCCTCTTTAAGTCCATTCCCGGACGGGATTACTTGTCGAGCAAGTAACCTTAAAATACTCTTTGTCATTAAGTATTATGGAGGTAAGGATAATTGAACATATGATCTTGCTCCACCATGAGTCATAATCATTAAGTCTTTGTTTTCACTAACCCATCCTCAACTTAGGTTTTTCCTTTTAACTTGAAATACTAGTCGAATTTGACTAAAATCCTTTTGATTCAAAATCAACACTCATTGGTTAAAACCAAACCATTAGGAAATAAGATTGACAAATAGGTATATTGATACCCGATCTTTCAAAACAGTATTTCAAATCCCGTAAAATTATTGAAAGACGATTTTCCTCCTTTTACTTGGTTTAGGGCCGAAACCCCTAAACTTTCAAAATAAGCTTCCTTTACTCAAACTAATCATTTATATAGGATCTAATACTCATTTTAAGGTATTAAAATACCAAATTAAGGTCTTGTATAACATTTCACTCAAAAGTCCTAAAACTTGACCGAAAGCTTCTAAGTTTGAAAAATGGGAAATTCTTTTCCATAAACTCAATTATTCTAAAGGTTAATAATTCATTTTGGAATCTTAGGACACTTAGTGAAGTGTCAAAAACAGTTTCCAACTCCCAAAAATAGTGTTGGTCGAATTGTTTACTTTTGGTCCATTTTACTATTTTGAACTCTTTAAAAAACTCAATTTCATTACCTCTTAAAACATGATTTTATTCCTTTATGACTTAAACAATTATCATAGTCATTTTTTTGAAATAAATTGAACACTTTAAGATGGTTTTGAACAGTGTAAAAACAGTTTTGGAAAAATAACACTTTCTTCTTGTTTTCATTTATCATTAAAACACTTATTTCTTCGATTTCTAAAGTATCACTTGGATAATTCAAAACATAAGGTATGATCAAAATATTTCTAAAACCTTAACAAAATCAAGGTTCCAAAATAATTGTTCAAAACAAATTCCTTTTCCTTTATGGATTTAACATTCATTTTCTCACTTAAGGATATTAATGTCGCTTAAGTTTCAAGGATTGGAATTAAACTCCCATTTCCACTCACACTTGGCCAAAATCCAATCACAACCAAAGTGAAGGTTACATTTCACCAAACAATCTCACAATTATTCATGCGCATCAACATATCATGTTATATCGAATAATCACAATAATCAAGTTATTTGCAATAACCAAGTATTAAATCCTCACTTTGATCCAATGATCAAAGTGATGGTTTTCAACATGGTAAAAATTATTTTCCAACCAATCAATCACACCAATGAACATAAATCCAACAACAATTAATCACTACAATAATGTCCTCATAAGGGACTAAATAAACATAGTGGAAAATCCTTGATTTAGCATTTTCGGACAACCAGATAAATAAAGCCATCTTCACATCCACCAATATGGTGTGATGTGGTTCACTCCCCCCTTACCTCTTGTAGACAAGAGAGAATCATTTTCTTGGTTTTCAACGATCGGTTCCCCTCAGAGCGAAGCTACACAGAGCTAAACCCCGGCTAATAACCCGACTGGACATTCCAGTTTCCTCTGACATCTTGCGACAGGTTCAGACAACTCCTGTCAGCTCTCGAAAAATGTAAAACCGGCTTCCCCAAGCAAAAACAACCACATTAACATCCCAGAGAGGGAGTCCAAGCATTTTCAACAACCAGACAATTCAGACAATCAAGTACTCTTCATCAACTACTCATTCTAAGTTGATTTAAATACTTAATTTCATAAAATAGAAACAATTTCAATAAAATTCAGATTTGGGAAAATTAAGATTCGTCATCAAAATTGGGGGAAATGAGCTTTAATCAAAGGAACATGAAACTAACTTTATAAATCAATAATTAATAGTCTCAATTGCATAAAGACATAATTAATTTCATAATTACAAAAATATTTTCAAGAGAAATAGATTTGAGGGCTTTAGGGTGAATAACATAAATTGGGGAAAATCAATATACCCAAACAATGATGAAATTAGTTTAGGGGAAATCAATAATTCATAGTCCCAATTGCATAAAAACAAGATTTAATTTCAAAAATTAAAACTGAAATCAAAGGCTAGGGTTAAGGTTTGAAAATTGAAAACTGAAGTCCCAATTCCATAAAAGCAGCATAAATGACTTTCCTCTCTTCTCTGCAGTGCATAGCCACAAACACCTTCTCCATTTCCTGCAGCCATTTCTCTAATGCCTCATGATCGTATTCGCCATGGAATTGGGACGGATTTCCTTTCATGAAGGCATTCAGACTGCTGTCCAATTTTTCTTCCTCTCGAATGGTATTCCATTGTCGTTGCCTTTCCTCCCTCTCTTCTTGTCTTTGCATGAATTAGGCATTCTGTTCCGTTTGTTGCAGCATTACGGTGGCTAAATCCCTCATGATCCTTATTGCTTCGGTAGTCTCACTACCACTTCTATTTCTTGAGGTATCACCGGCATAGTACCTACATGTAGTTGTGGGTCCAAACATACGTCTACCCCTTCTTCCGTTGCCTCGAGTCATCGGTTCCTGTAAACAGCAACCGTTAGCTCGAGTTCGAAACATAATAAGCAATATATCAATGTATATCTACTTATTATCCATATACAACACACAATCAGTCAAACAAACCATTCTACTCATCTAGACACGGTCGATCTCTCTTGCGGAGTCGACAAAATATGGCCAGTTCCGACACTCTTAACGACTCCACAGTCCGGTTAAGACCGAACTGCTCTGATACCACTAAATGTAACACCCTTCCGAGTGTCACATGGAACAGAACACTTAACCTTAATAATATAAATCATGCGTAAAAACTTCGATTACTTTAAAACATATATTTACTTTCATAACAGTAAATACAAAACATCAGAGTACGGAAGGTGGCGAAGGTACATATAAAATACAACGACTTGGCCTAGCTGGCACCTCTCATCAAAATACATTAAAATATAATTAAATGACTCACTGGCCATATACTAAAGGACTAGTTTAACATTCCCACCTACACTAGTAGTAGGAACGAGGACTCCAGTACTGCTCAGACCGCCTCCGTTGAGTGTTTTCTGCTGCTCCCGAGGATGCTCGCTTCTGTGATGCATCTCTCTTTCCAAAAGAGAAATCTTTGTCGGAGTCTTCTTGTCCAAAAAAATTGAGTACAATAACACAGATAAATAGGGGATAAGAATCTACACTAATCATCATAAAATGGAATATATAAGTAGAATAAAATACAATAACAGCACATAGACAAACACGGCATGCACAACCATCCTTCGAGTCACACGTAACAATCATCCCCAAGCTCTCATGCCAATCAGGCTCACTCTTGTTCATACTGCTAAACATACAAGAAGATGCAATCACCAAGATGCATCCTTGACAAGATCAAGTTGTATCATTCACCACTGTGCCGCACATCCCAAGTAAATCAGATATTCTCTCACTGCCACGACGTATCCCCAGCAGATCAGGATACTCGTCACGACACATCCCCAACAAATTAGGATGCTTGTCCATTATCTCGATCCATCCCCAGCATTTCAGGATGATCGTCCACTATCACGACTTATCCCCAATATTTCAGGATACTCGACATGACACATCCCCAGCACATCAGGATGCTCGTTTACTATCTCAATCCATCCCCAGCATTTCAGGATGATCGCCCGCTGTCACGACGTATCCCCAGCATTTCAGGATACTCGTCCTCTATTCTAATCCATCCCCAACATTTCAGGATGATCGTCCATTCCAATCCATGCAATGGCGAAAAACAACAAAAACACATTGTGAATCTCACCAATTCTTCTCAATACTAACTTACGGCTTAGTACCTCAAAATCATATCATAAGGTTTCATTACTCAGAACAACACACATTAGCTAATTCATCCAGTGAGGTACTAACGCACGTACTATCAATTCCACTCATATCATACATCGCCCAATCAACAGTAATTGTCACCTAACTCTAATCATACAAGCAGCTTAACATACCATTGCAATACATGTCATCAATCTCATGGCATTTCTTAATCATATTAGTTATCATACGGAAATAGACAGAGCATGTTATCATCTCAAGCATACAATCATATAATATCATAAGCATATATACAGCAACGCTAAGCATGCTAGCATACAACATATCAAGCATACCAGCAACGTCAAGCATATTATCAAACATATTATAACAACAAACATAATCATACTAAACATACAACCTCAAATCAACAGTAAATCAACCTACTGTTTCTAAACCCACAATGTTTAAACCCTCAGTGGTACTACTCCACTATAGCCACCATTGCGGTTTAAGTGTTGTTGGTTACACAACCTCTAGTAGGAAACTACTCTTGCCGCCCTGACGACAACGGTTCTTTCCCCCACCTTACAGACTTGCATGCTTTCTCGTAAAAGCTTCGAATGCCTCAACTCTACTGAAACGAGCCTCGGCACGCTTTCCAACAACATCCACAAATCTGCCACCATCCATACCAATACACCCATCGTCCCCTTTTTCATCTCGATTACACATATGTGTATCACAATTTGCCGGACACACAAATACCAACATAATCAACAACAGGGTTCTAATAGATTTAAATCAAGAGATGAAATCAAAGGAAAAACTTACGAGAACAGCGGTTGGACTTGGTGGAAGTCGGATTCAAGAGTGAGCTCAAGAATCCAAGGGAAATGTACCCCAAACAGGCTACTGTGAGAGCTCTATATCTCCAGCTACAAACCATCAATTACAAAATTGAATGGTGACAACATAGAACTACTTGTCCTTAACCTCCTCCAAAATTGTCAACCCGATCCAACGGGGAACGAACCTCGGATGGTCGTTCTATGGTGACAGGTTAGAATTTACATGGGTTGAGTTTCTCATCATCCAAGTTCACATTGCGAGCTGAATATCTCCAACTATGGATATGATATCAAAATTTTGACCGTTAGATATTAAGCAACACAATCCTTGAACCTTCATATAAAATTTCAAGACGATCCATCGGTTGAATAATGTAGGGTGATGATTTCACTGCGACTGATTCAACCAAGCTTCAAAGTGCCAACCATGGCTGACCAAGCTTCCATTTTTCCCCACCCTGTAAATTTCTCTCAAGCTGCCATGAAGAACATGGAAAAGGCCTACATGCATCATTCACTTGATTTTATATTAATTAGTTAGAATTATATTATTATTATCTTTATTTTTAGTGGAGTACAGGTGTCATGCATGTATTTTAGGTGTCATGCATGCAAGGGTAGTGGAAGACAGGTGTCATTAGGGTATGTTAGTGGAGTGTGAGGTGGCGCCACCATGGCCACCTTCCTCCTGGTCACGACATGTGTCACTACGTGTTGTTTCGTCAACACAACTGGGTGTTTTCTTCCGCATTGTCCTATGTAACCTACTGTTGGGATATCCTCCTATATTATTTTTAGGCTACACGTAAAAATCTATTTTCCTCATGTAATATTCTTACTCTCAGTTAATCAATTAACTGACCAATTAATCGCTCAGTTTGCGTTTGTTTTTGTTCCGGACCCGTTTCAGCTCCGATTTTTCTCAAACTTGAAACACAAGCTTACTAACACCTAAGGAACATGATCAAGTCTTTAATTATCCTTAATCTATTCCTTAAACACTAATCAAGAAATCGGGTTGTTACATTACTATCCCCCTTAAAATAAATTTCATCCTCAAAATTTAAATTAAGTTACCTTAAGTAAACAAATGCAGATATTGTTGTTGCATGTCCACCTCTTCCAAAATCAGACTCTTAACTTTACTATCCTCCGGCACCTTATGATTCCATCAGTACCTCTCTTATACTCTATAGTTCTTCGATCCTCTATCATTTGATTTTCCTTTTGGAAGTACTGGTCTTCTGCATGCTTCTTCCAAACCAAGTCTAGGAATCCACTAGTAATAGTGACCATTCCCAAACTTATCTTGTTCTGAGATAATTCCTTTATCCCAAGATTCACGTCTCTGAACAGCTCGATCAGTTCTAACTCCTTGATCATCATAATAGACACTTGCAAGGATTTCCGACTTAAAGCATATTCTACGACGTTTGCTTCTCTAGGATGGTACTAGAGATCAAACTCACATAATCCTTTATAAACTCCATCCATCTCCTTTATCTCATGTTCAGCTCCTTCTGTTCGAACAAATACTTCAGGCTCTATTGATCACTGAACACTGTGAACTGAGCACCATACAGATAGTGTCTCCATATCTTCAACGCAAACACTATTTCGGCCAACACTAAGTCATGGGTTGGGTAATTCCTCTCATGTAATCTTAACTGTCTAGAGACATACGCCACTACCTTTTCCATTTTACATGATAACGCAAGCCAGGCCTTGATGTGATGTATCGCAGTACGCATCAAACGATGCTAATGGATCTGGCAAGACTAGCACTGGAGATGTTGTGAGCCTCCTTTTCAACTCTTGAAAACTAGCCCTAGACTCCTCGATCCATTCAAATGCCTTACTCTTTCTCGTTAGTTGCGTCATCGGTAATGCAATCTTCGAGAATCCCTCAATAAACCGTCTGTAGTAACCTGCCAGTCCAAGAAAACTCCTGACTTCACCCACCGTCTTAGGACTTTCCCAGTTCATGACTGCTTCAACTTTAGCAGGATCCACGGCTATCCCATCTTTGTTGATCGCGTGACCTAGAAATTGTACTTCGTCTAACCAGAACTCACACTTCAACAACTTGTCATAGAGTTGTTTGTCCCTTAACACTTGAAATACAAGCGGAAGTTGCCCTACACGTTCTTCTGTACTCGAAGAGTAGATAAGAATGTCGTCAATACACATAACGACAAAATTTTCTAAGTACGGTCTAAAGATCCGATTCATGTAGTCCATGAACACGGCTAGAGCATTAGTCACGCCAAACGGCATAACCAGATACTCGTAGTGACCATACCGACTTCTGAAAGCAGTCTACGGTATATCGTCTTCCGTCACTCTGATCTGATGGTACCCAGACTTTTGATCTTAGAGAACACAATTGCTCCCTGCAACTGATCCATCAAGTCATCAATCCTCGGCAATGGGTACTTGTTCTTGATTGTTTCCTTGTTCAGAACCTGGTAATCCACACACCGCCTTGAACTTCCATCCTTCTTCCTTACAAATAACACCGGTGCTCCCCACAGTGAAACACTTGGTCGGATGAACTCCTTATTAAGCATATCATCAAGCTGCTTCTTAAGCTCTGCTAACTCCATTGGGGACATTCGATAAGGTGCGATCAATATAGGTCATGTCCCTCTTAGGTGGTAATCCTGACACATCATTCGGAAAAACTTCAGGAAATTCGCATACGATAGGCAACGCTTCTACTTTCGGAAACTCCTTGGCTTCCAAGGAAAACAACACCACGCAATCCTTTGGTCATCCTTCATCCAATCTACCATCATTGACTGGAAATAATCCAGATCCCTCAAAAAAATAAAGGGTTTTATTTGAACAGTCTAGCACCACATGGTTAGCCGAAAGCCAATCCATGCCTAAAACAATATAGCTCGGTTGTATAGACAAATAGACAAAGTCCACAAGAAACTGTCTATTTTCTAAAACAATAAGGCATTTTTAACTTTTGATGAGGGGTGTCAAAGAATAACTCGTGGGTGTGGAAAATGTCAAGTCAAAAGATAAAGATGGAAGAGGTGTTTTCATATACTCAACGTACCTTAGGTCTGATTGGAAAATCAAGAGAATTTAGTTCCCTTCAAAGCAAAAACTCTCCCACTGGTCTGAGATCTTATCGCCTGCGTTCTCACTGTTTGTGGCCTCCCACCGGCTCCACTTGTCCTACGTGCAGCAAGAATGGGCTTCACTTTCTGTGTGCAATCCCGAGATATATGGCCCATCTTGCCACATGGGAAACACCGACGGTTGTCTTTCGCTGAGCAATCCTTAACTTGATGTGGTCCTCTGCATCGGAAGCATCCCTGGGGTCATTGTCGTGAGGGTGATCCTTTATCAATAGGAGTAGCGTTTTACATTGGGTAGTCATAGGGTCCTCGCCTTGGTTGAGATTCATCTCTCTTATCTTCATTTCCATAATTATCATTGTTGCTGATCGGTCCACCATTCCCCTGTTGAATCGTTCTACCACGATTATGACCTTCTAATACTGTGCATTTCTCTACCAAAACTGGGTGCTGAGGAATTTCAAATGGCAGCATCGCCCTCTTCAACTCAGGCCTTAACCCATCTTCAAATCGCCTACAGACCCACTCT
This sequence comes from Sophora flavescens, assembly GCA_030762895.1. Classification (NCBI taxonomy): domain Eukaryota; kingdom Viridiplantae; phylum Streptophyta; class Magnoliopsida; order Fabales; family Fabaceae; genus Sophora; species Sophora flavescens. The sequence goes on along the minus strand of CM061064.1, from coordinate 110,186,052 downwards.
TCGTCTGGATAGACTTGGTAAAACTGAGAAAATTTTAACAAGTCTTCAAATTTGATAGCATATTCCCCGACAGACATGTTTCCTTGCTTCAGACTTATGAACTCTTTTTCCTTTTCATGTTTGACGCTTTTGGGAAAGTACTTCTCCAAGAAACACTCTCAGAATAACTCCCAATTTATTGCGTGTCCTTCGACTTCGAACAATCTCTGTTTATTTCTCCACCAAGCTTCCGTTGCTCCAGCTAGCATAAAAACATCATAAATAACTTTCCTCTCTTCTCTGCAGTGCATAGCCACAAACACCTTCTCCACTTCCTGCAGCCATTTCTCTGCTGCCTCAGGCATTCTTTTCTGTTTGTTACAGCATTGCGGTGGCTAAATCCCTCATGATCCTTATTGCTTCGGTAGTCTCACTACCACTTCTATTTCTTGAGGTATCACCGGTATAGTACCTACGTGTAGTTGTGGGTCCAAACCTACCTCTACCCCTTCTTCAGTTGCCTCGAGCCATCGGTTTCTGTAAACAGAAACCGTTAGCTCGAGTTCGAAACATAATAAGCAATATATCTATGTATATCTACTTATTATCCATATACAACACACAATCAATCAAACAAGCCATTCTACTCATCTAGACATGGTCGATCTCTCTTGCGGAGTCGACAAAATATGACCAGTTCCGACACTTTTAAAGACTCCATAGTCCGGTTAAGACCGAACTGCTCTGATACCACTAAATGTAACACCCTTCTGAGTGTCACATGGAACAGAACACTTAACCTTAATAATATAAATCATGAGTAAAAACTTCGATTACTTTAAAACATATATTTACTTTCGTAACAGTAAATATAAAACATCGAAGTACGGAAGGTGGCGAAGGTACATATAAAATACAACGACTTGGCCTAGCTGGCACCTCTCATCAAAATACATTAAAATATAATGAAATGACTCACTGGCCATATACTAAAGGACTAGTTTAACATTCCCACCTACACTAGTAGTAGGAACGAGGACTCCAGTACTGCTCAGACACCCTCCATTGAGTGTTTTCTGCTGCTCCCGAGTATGCTCGCTTCTGTGGCGCGTCTCTCTTTCCAAAAGAGAAATATTTGTCAGAGTCTTCTCGTCCAAAAACAATGAGTACAATAACACAGAGAAATAGGGGATAAGAATCTACACTAGTCATCATAAAATGGAATATAGAAATAGACTAAAATACAATGACAGCACATAGACAAACATGGCACGTACAACCATCCTTCGAGTCACACGTAACAATCATCCCCAAGCTCTCATGCCAATCAGGCTCACTCTTGTTCATATAGCTAAACGTACAAGAAGAAGCAATCATCACGATGCATCCTTGACAAGATCAAGTTGCATCATTCAGCACCGTGCTGCACATCCCAAGCATATCAGATATTCTCTCACTGCCACGACGTATCCCCAGCAAATCAGGCTCGTACGGCACATCCCCAGCAGATCAGGATGCTCGTCCATTATCTCGATCCATCCCCAGCATTTCAGGATGATAGTCCACTATCACGACTCATCCCCAACATTTCAGAATACTCGATACGACACATCCCTAGCACGTTAGGATGTTCGTTTACTATCTCGATCCATCCCCGGCATTTCAGGATGATCGCCCGCTGTCACGACGTATCCCCAGCATTTCAGGACACTCGTCCTCTATTCTGATCCATCCCCAGCATTTCAGGATGATCGTCCATTCCAATCCATGCGGTGGCGAAATACAACAAAAACACATCCTGAATCTCACCAATTCTTCTCAATGCTAACTTACGGCTTAGTACCTCAACATCATATTAGAAGGTTTCATTACTCAGAACAACACACATTAGCTAATTCATCCAGTGAGGTACTAACGTACGTACTATCAATTCCACTCATATCATACATCGCCCAATCAACAGTAATTGTCACCTAACTCTAATCATACAAGCAGCTTAACATACCATTACAGTACATGTCATCAATCTCATGGCATTTCTTACTCATATTAGTTATCATACGGAAATAGACAGAGCATGTTATTATCTCAAGCATACAATCATATAATATCATAAGCATATATACAGCAACACTAAGCATGTTAGCCATACAACATATCAAGCATACCAGCAACGTCAAGCATATTATCAAACATATTATAACAACAAACATGATCATACTAAACATATAACCTCAAATCAACAGTAAATCAACCTACTGTTGCTAAACCCACAATGCTTAAACCCTTAGTGGTACTACTCCACTGTAGCCACCATTAAAGTTTAAGTGTTGTTGGTTACACAACCTCCAGTAGGGTTTAGGATCCCCTACGCATATCATTGTATTCTAAACTACTCTTGCCTCCCTGACAACAGCGGTTCTTTCCCCCACCTTACAGACTTGCATGCTTTCCCTTAAAATCTTCGAATGCGTCCACTCTACTAAAATGAGCCTCAGTATGCTTTCCAACAACGTCCACAAATCTGTCACCATCCATACCATACATCCATCGTCCCGTTTTTCATCCCGATTACACGTATGTGTATCACAATTTGCCGGAAACACAGAAATACCAACACAATCAACAACAGGGTTCCAATAGATTTGAACCAAGAGATGAAATCAAAGGAAAAACTTACGAGAACAGCAGCTGGACTTAGGGGAAGTCAGATTCAAGAGTGAGCTCAAGAATCCAAGGGAAATGTACCCAAAACAGGCTACCGTATGAGCTCTATATCTCCAGTTACAGACCTTCCATTACAAAATTCAACGGTGACAATGTAAAGATACTTGTCCTTAACCTCCTCCTATATTTTCAGTCCGATCCAACGGGGAACGAACTTCGGATGGTCGTTCTATGGTGACAGGTTAGAAGTTACACGGGTTGAGTTTCTCACCATCCAGGTTCACATCGCGAGCTAAATATCTCCAACTATGGCCATGATATTCAAATTCTGACCGTCAGATATTAAGAAACAGAATACTTGAACCGTCATATAAAATTTCACGACGATCCAACGGTAGAAGAATGTAGGATGATGATTTCATTGTGACTGCTTCAACCAAGCTTCAAAGTGCCAACCATGGCTGACCAAGCTTCCATTTTTCTCCACCCTATAAATTTCTCTCAAGCTGCCATGAAGAACATGGAAAAAAGGCCTACATGCATCATTCACTTGCTTTTATATTAATTAGTTAGAATTATATTATTATTATCTTTATTTTTAGTGGAGTACAGGTGTCATGCATGTATTTTAGGTGTCATTCATGCAAGGGTAGTGGAAGATAGGTGTCATTAGGATATGTTAGTGGAGTGTGAGGTGGCGCCACCATGACTACCTTCCTCCTGGTCACGACATGTGTCACTGCATGTTGTTTCGTCGGCATAACTAGGTGCTTTCTTCCGTATTGTCCTGTGTAACATACTGTTGGAATATCCTCCTATATTATTTTAGGCTACACGTAAAAATCTATTTTACTCAATCTCGGCCTAATTTTAATATTCTAACTCTCAACTAATTAATTAACTGATCAATTAATCGCTCGGTTTGCGTTTGTTTTCGTTCCGGACCTGTTTCAGCTCCGATTTTCCTCAAACTTGAAATGCAAGCTAACTAACACCTAAGGAACATGATCAAGTCTTTAATTATCCTTAATCTCTTCCTTAAACACTAATCAAGAAATCGGGGTGTTATAATTGAAGAGGCACTGCGACGACCAAACAGAGGGGCGGCGGCATCACGGCGGCGACGGTGCAACGGTGACAGCAACTAGACGCGAAAATCAAACGGACAAGCATAGGCGTGGCGGCGAGCTCGCTGCGTGGTCGTCTCCTCCCTATCATGCGGAGGTCGGACATGGAAGTCCAGTGGCGGAGGTCCGACGTCACCTTGTTGCTTCGAAGAACTGGTCGATGCTATGTGATGATGAGGACGAGGTGAATCCAAAACCGAGCTTGGTTTCTCCATCTAAAGTCCATGGTGCTCGAAAGTGAAGAGAGAAGGAGAAGAAGAAATTAAAACTTAGAGAGGAGAGTGAGTCTGAAATGGACAAGAGGATTATACGCATGAGGGTTCTGACCAAGGAAGAAGGGTCTTTCTTTTTTTTTTCTTTTTCATTTTCTTTAATTGGTGATAAGTACAAAAATGAGTGCTTGTGATTGAGTCTAGAAAAAAAAATATTGGTCCTTGGATCTAAAAATAATGAGTGACAAACATATAATGATAAAATTTGAATTAGAGTAAATATTGATTGTTGAATTTATCAATCAAGAAAATTATTGATCCAAAATTAATCTCCAAATAATATCAAACCAATTTATTTTCAAATATAAAATTAAATAGAGTAAAATATGAAAATAAATTCCTTTCAATCATATTATTTAAAACATTTTTCTAAACAAAGAATAATAGTGACAATAGCATAATATTATTGCCCTGTAAAAGTGTGTATACACTACAGTAACACAATGCTAACGCACCCACTAAAATAATTTTAAATGAGTAAATAAAATTACTCAAACTAAAAAACATAAAAATAATCAAAAATAAACATCCAGATAATTAATTATTTAAATAAAATAATTAAGCATATATGTGAAAAACTGGGATGTTACATATAAATCCATTACTAACTCATTCATTTTATTTTGTTACCTGACACCCGCTTGGATCCACCCAAAAAATCAAATTGTAATGCCTTATGATTGTGTCGAAAATAACATAAGACATCCACATGAATTGATAGTCAAACTGATAGTCTTAACATAATTGTCATACATGACCTTAAAAAACTCAAATAAAAGCATTACATAAAGAAATTACTCTCGAACTTCATTAAAACAATTTATGAAGTCGACGGTTACATATTGAAGGTTCCCAAATAACATATTGAGTTAAAGAGTGATTCCTTCTTTAAACTCTCAAATTATCCTCCGAGGAACCTTAACCTGCTTATCTGAAACAATCAGAAGCCTAGTGAGAAAATTAATTCTCAGTGAGCTTTGCTTCAAGCAAGAATATATGAATATTTAAAACCAATTATGTAATAAAAAATGAATATGAGCATGGGCACTTTAACTTCAAACATTCACTAGATAACTTTAAGTGTGAGGGACTTTAAGTACTCTAGTTTAAAAGATTTTGATATGGCAGTCAGAGCTCTATGACAACAATCAGGTGTCCCTTAATTGCTAGGACCATATCCTAGCCTTCAAGAAAATGAAGGACTTACGAAAAACACATCTCACCCACAATTACTAATGTGACCTTAATAGCTAGATTTGGTTTCGAAACAAGTGTCTCACCAAATATAAATCATTTTAGATTTTTAGTACCCTGCTATAACTTATTTTCTCATAATTAAAATCCAATCACAATAAAAGACATCAAGGATCAATTACAGTAAGAACCCAAAACCATCAATTCACAATTTGCAAAAACTAACACAATTTAGAGGATAAAGCCTAAGGTTACCATTCACACCCTTTAATTCACAGCCCAAACATCCAATCACAAACAATTAGGGGATCATAAGGAACTAACCAGAACTGAACATATCAACAATGCATTGATAACAAATCTAAAAGCATTCATAAACCAAATTTATGCAATTCAAGGAGTTATCTTATTCAAAATCTGTCAGTAGAAATTTTCAACAATTTACGATAAATATTTCTACACTAAAACCGAATCAAATTCTGAAATTCAAAAGCCTATATTATTAAAAATTGTCTATTTTCTATTAGCAAAGGAATTAACTCAATCCAACATTTGTACAATTTATTACAAATTAAACACAGCAACAGTCTCAGTACAGAGTTCCCAATACGAACAGAAACTTGCATGTCATTTTTCTCCCTCGATACTTAATGCAATTGAACCATTCCAAAGCCCATTTCTAAGGGAAATGAGTCTAGTTTCCATTGGTACAAGAATCATTTCAAAACAAGCTCTGTGGAGGGAGTTATGGATGAAATAGCAACAGGGGTGCATACGGGTTTAAGAGATTTTTACAACCCCTTATCCATTTTCATCAAAAACAAACCCTAATCATGCAACCAAAAGAAAACCAATTGTTTAAAAATCTTATATTAGTTCAAAACAAGCATTTTACAGAAGTAATTTAAACATTTAACAAATAATTGGGATTTATGGTCACCCAAGGTTACAAACAACAAAACTCACTTGACCAAGTAGTGGATTCAAGGTTGTTAATGTTGATGTCCCTTTAGTTCTTCCTAAGCTTACTTTGTTCTCCTATTTCGAAATTTTTTAGGGAAGCTAGAGGTCTTGCATGCTGCCCTATTGCTTGATTTAGGTGATTGAGAGTAGTTGTAAGTGAGGCAAAAGGTTAGAAGGAAATGAAGTTGACACAGGGAAACACAAGAAGGGAGGTTGAATTGTGTTTCTTAACAGTTTTTCGAAAAATCATTTTCCAAAACCTTTTTGCAAGCAAAACAAGATAAGTACACACAAACAAGAAAACCTTTTTTAAAGTGTTAACAAACTCAGATCCAAATCCCCACAGTTGGTATAAACAAAGACTGTAAAAGATAGGGATAGAAGATTCACACAAGTGATTTATCCTGGTTCACTCTCTTCCAACCGAGACCTACGTCCAGTCCCTTCTACCTGAGGTTTTCTCCACTATTATCCAAATATATTACAAGTATTCAACAACTCTTCAGGCTACAAGTATTCTTTCTCTACTAAGCCTCTTCAGGCTCTAACTCTAACAAAGAGATTTAAGATTTTGATCTATGAACTCACTGTGTGTGAGAATATGAAAGTTTAAGATCAAGAAGAATACTACTGAAAATATTCAAATGAAATTTGCTCAGAGATTTGGCATTAAGAAAATTTCACAGCATCAAGTTGTTTCTTCTCTTGGGGTCGTCTACTATATATAAACACCTTCATCTTTTCTTCAACGGTCTTGAGTAAATAGCCGTTTAGAGATAGCATTTAATACTGAGATCCGTTGAGACTGATAGCTTAATATGCCTTATGGAAAAGTGCTCTTAGTTATTAGAGGAATGCTCAAAGTAGAGCTGTCACTTCCCTGTTGTACCGATGGTTGCTTTCTGACTTTCCTTCTTTGTACTTGGTTTTAACTTTACAGCAATACAAGTCACAGAGTACAAAGGTTTGTGTTCTCGATGATACTATGTTTCTAATCTCAAGAAACAAAGAGTAAACAATTGAAGCAACAAGGGAAAGAGACATACATTCCTTCGTATTAAATATTCAATCATTTGAAATAAATTCACTTCTAGGAGACGGGTTCAATTTCAGTGACATGTGGACGTGCAAGTCTTTGGACACACAATATTAACTTAGCAAGAAAGTAGGCTCGTCTACTAACGCGGCGTCTAGTTAACTTCTCGTCTAGAATCAAGTCTTTGGACTTGCTATTTTCCTGAGAGTTATTAATTGGCTCGTCTACAACTTTTATTACACATAGACTTAAACACTCGTGTAGTGTTTTTTAACTTAGCCAAAAATTAATACATCGTCTAGCGATAACCTTATAGACTCATAATTTTACCATGTTTTTGAATGCTCGTCTAGTGATTGAGAACTTAAAACCGATACAGTTTCTTAGTAAAAATAAGAAACTAAATACAAGTTTCCTTATCTATCACTGCTTAAACAAATATGCATGCTAGAGTAAACAAGTTAGATCTTTGACATAACTTTGCCATACAAATTTAACCTTTTTGTTAACATCAAAACTTTAAAGATTATTTTAGCCAAAACCACTTTGGTTCTAACAATCTCCCCCTTTTAAAAACCAATTAAATTTGAGTGAGCAAAGTCTAAGAGAGCTACAGGGCTCCCCCTAAGACAAAGCATTCACAAACTTAATAAAATTCAATCAGCAGATAAAAAGCATTGAACATAAGTACTAAATCATAGCATCAGAGCAAACATAGTATCAGAGCATATGTTTTAATCATAAAAGCAAATAAGCATGCATCATATTAGACGAAGAGCAATTAAACAGATATGCATATGCAGAAAAAAAAAACACTTGGACCAAATAACTGACTTTATAAAATTTAATTCTCTTATCCTTTCTCCATTCTTTTTGTCATCAGACAAAAAGGAAACAGGAGTGGACCATCATTGTCAGTAAAAGGAAATAAAAAGAACTAAGAAGAGGGTGGAGGAGGTGGAGAGGGGTTCTGATTTGGAGGAGGTGGAGGAGGTTGAACTTGTTGACCATGAGTTTGTTGATAGCTGGTGAGTAACTAAAGCATCTGATTGAGCAAAGTATTGGTAGGCTTCAGTTGCTTTGCTACTTGAGCTTCAATCTTCTTATCTAACATTTCATCCAGGTCTGGTGGCGGAGAAGATCTGGAGCTCTCAGCAGTGGTGGCAATGTTACCTTGCTCTTAGAGTAAACCCAAAGCCTGAGAGTGTTGAGGTTGGTCATGAGGATGCATAACTGCCAGAGCCAAAGGTTGTGAAGAATGCTTGACAAAAGTGCCTCGTTTGCTGACTGATTCAGCAACTTCTTCATTCATAACCTCAGTATGTACAACTTCCATATTAAGGGCAGGACATTCAACAACAATCTCTTCTATTTCCGCAGAAGAAGCCTCAGAAGCTTGTACAAATGGTTCAGGTGTAGGTACATATGGAACCCAGTGTACTTCATCTTCTTCATAGACAGGGCTCCTAAGAGGTATACCAAGAGTATCCTCATGTATATAAAACCTTATAGAGGAGAAACCATATCTGCTTCTAACAGTAGGAGTGGACTTCTTGTCATCTTCACTAAGTCCTGAGGAGGAGGCTTCTCTGTTGCATTTGTTGATGTGACTAGCCCAGTAGCCTCTGACATCATCAAGTGTCCTCTTTTCTTCATCTTAAGATAGCAAATGGTTTATGAATTCTTGGTCAAGTTGAAGATCTGGAGTTGGTTGAAGAATGCAAGAATTAGGTGCAAGCATTGGATGAGTGTTCAGTCTCCTTTTTGCATCCTTGTCCTTGTTCAGATCTATCATAGGTAATCTAGGACAGATCCTTGGAGGTCGCATACCAACCAGGGTATCCCCGGATGAATGAAATAGCCAAGTTGGTGGGACAAAATTGGCAGCCTAGATGCACCTTGGCAGCTCAAATTCTACCTTCAGGTGTGCATACATGATGTGATCCACTACATCAGCAGCACTCCCATGTTCTCTTGGATGCACAAATTTCTTCCATTTGACATTCTTGTCCAAGATGAATCGATGATAGCCATAGGTTCTTAATCTTTTAAGAGGGATTCTGTCTACCTGTATTGCTTTTAAAGGCACAGTCCACCAGACAGGGATAACATCTCTGTCAACACCAACAGTATGGGATTTGAAAAGGGTGGAAGTTTAATAAGGTTAGGGTAGATTTTCCTTGGTGGGAATTTCTTCTGTGGTAGGAGAGTGAGAAGAGGTCCATGGGCAGTAAAGTGCTCAGAATGTAAGGGTTCGAAGAGTTCATATGGTATGCCAATGTAGCTTCTAGGAATGACTTCCTCTGGCTCATACTCATATTCAGGTAAACGATAGAAAGGTCTGGTTGATTCTGTTAAGACTAAATCTTTAGACATCTCAGATTTTGATGAATCCAAACAAAGAATGATTTTAATTGAACCTTGTGAAATCTACTAATATGTATTAAGTGTGCAGATCAGTATTCAAAAGTCTCACAACAAAGAAACAAAGTCTTAATGATGCATCTAATCAATGACTCGATCTCTACCAAATTATGATCAAGCGACTGAAAGTCCCTCACTTCAACAATATTCAAACACAAAGAATATTCCTTGATTATTTCGAATAAAGAGATTCGATATCAGAAAGCTCAAAGCACCATTTTGCGCCTGAAGAATCTTTTTGTTGCAAAAAGTAAAGTAAATTTACTTGATCGTAGAACCGCTTAGCATAAATAAGGAAAGTCACGCTGCTCAAGTCTAAAAAGCAACAAACACTGCTCTGAATCAAACTGCACTCTAAAAAAATCTATGCCAAGCTAACCTATACGTTCAATTTGTCTTGAAGCTCACCAACGAATATAACTATTAAATGCAAGACCAGAACGACTCTTTGGCATTTATGGATGAAGAACAAAAGAATACTCAGCTGAAGAACTCTGTTCAATGGCCTTATCTCTCTTGAGTATAAATGAAGACCATTGAAGACACACACCTGAATACATTAACTCACGCATTCAATACTCTCAAGCATTCAAAGCTCTCTTAAGTTCTTCATAGAAAACTTCTCTGCTCAAGTCATTTGTATTTATTGAGAAGCCTTTATTGCGATATCACCTACCTCAAATACTTATTCACTCTGTGAGTATTACTCGGTAGATCTGCAAAGTTGTAATCCGTGAAGCTGTTGCTTTATTCAAACTCTTACTGTTTGTTGAGCCTGAAGAGGCTTGCTGAAAGAATACTTGTTTGAGCCTGGAGAGGCTAGGTGTGCAAATAATACTTGTTAGTTGAGCCTACGGAGGCTAGGTGTGCAAATAATACCTTCTGTAACCTTATCGGTTATAGTGCAAATACTTGGTGAAGCCAAGGACTGGACGTAGCCCAAGGTTTGGGGTGAACCAGTATAAATCTGTGTCTCCTTTCCTTAGCTTAATCTTTTCAGTTTGCTTTACTTTAACTGTGCTAACTGGGTTAGAAAGTGAATCTCCTTTTTATTATCAGACGCATATTTGTGTCTTATAGGTCAAACTGCAACGTTTTACAAAAAGTATTTAAAACACAATTCAACCCCCCTTCTAGTGTTTTATATCTGTTCATTTCAGTTGGTACCAAAGCTTAACCTCTAGGTTGAGCACTTAAAAGTGTTGAGGAAAGATCCTGTTGAACAGACATCATGACGGCTCGAGCTACCACAAGTGGAAGCAACGTTGGAGAATGAGCATCTATGGCTAGACCTCCCTACTTTGATGGTGAAAACTATATCTATTGGAAAGAAAGATTTTAATGGTTCATCATGTTAATAAACTCTAATTTATGGGATATTATTACTGATGGTCCCTACATTCCTAGGAATGATGATAACACTGATAAACCTAAAGCTCAGTGGACTGTTATAGAAAAGACTAAGTGTGACCTAAATCATAAAGCAAGGTATTCCTTGATGTGTACTCTCAGTCAGGAAGAATTTGAAAAGGTCCATGCGTGTGGATCTGCTAAGGAAATCTGGGATACTCTAGAAGTTATTCATGAAGGAACAACAAAAGTGATAGAAACAAAGATAAACATGCCTGTGCGAAAGTATGAATTATTTACTATGGAAGAAGGAGAAAGCATTGCTCGGATGATAGGAAGATTTCAGACTATCACAAATAATCTGAAGTCAATGGGAAAAATCTACACCAATGCTGAGAAAGTTGGCAAAATTCTAAGAAGTCTACTCAAACAGTGGAGACCTCTGGTTACAGCAATAACTCAAGCCAAAGATCTCACAACTCTTCAAATAAGTGATCTTCTTGGAACTTTACAAGTTCATGAGCAGGAACTGAATGAAGACAGCTCAAATAAGAAAGGAAAGACCATTGCTCTCAAGGCAGAAAAAGGATCTTCAAAAGCTCTAAAGTTTGAAGAATCAGATCAAGAGTCAGACGCCTCTGAAGAAGACTTAGACAGTGATGATGAAATATCATCACTGACAAGAAAAATGAGGAAGTTTTGGAAGAAGAAGAATTTCAGAAAGGATAAACCTTTCAAGAAGTTCAATAAAGAAAAACTCTTCAAAGAAAACAAAAGTCTTATTGTTTGCTATGAATGTAAGAAGCCAGTACACTTCAAATCTGAATGTCCTCCACTGCAAAAGCAACCCTTCAAAAAGTTCTATAAAAAGAAAAATAAAGGGATGATGGCAACTTGGGAAGATCTTGATGGCAGTTCATTTGAAGAAGATGCAGAAGGTGAAGAGGCAAATCTATGTCTCATGGCGATGCTGATTCAAACTGAGGTAATTTCTGATTTTAAGGATTTGCAAGATGCCTATGATGAATTGATTGAGGAATCTAACTGTTTAACTAATCTTTTAGAACACTTAAGAGTCAATATGTGAAACTCCTAAAAGAGCATGAACATAAGACTCAAGAGTGTGACAAACTGTCTCAGGAAAACAACAAGCTTAAAGCTGAATAGCTTAAGGATAAGATCACAGTTGAGACGCCACAATCTAAAGAAGTTGTCAAAGTTCAACAGAAGGTTGAAGAGCTCACCTCTAATCTTGCCCCTTTTTTCAATGGAAAAGATAACCTGACTATGTTATTTGCAAGTTAGAGACCCTCTCTTGATAAAACTGGTATAGGATTCATTGACCAAACACATCATAAAGTATCTAACAAAGTCTTAGGACAAAAACCTAAAACTTGTTATGATAAGGTCATTACTTACAAAAGTAGTTGTAAAAACTGTGGAAAAATTGGACATATCACGTCTAAGTGTATTCAAACAAGAAAGAAGTTGTCACAAACTTCAAGGACAAACAAAAAAGGACCCAAAAGAATATGGGTACCTAAAGCTTTAATTATTCTTGTTGCAGATATCCTTAATAGGACAGAAAGCACACCTATCATGGTACCTGGACAGTGGCTGCTCATGACACATGACAGGAGAAAAGTCTATGTTCATAGACCTCCAACCTAAAGAAGGTGGACATGTTACCTTTGGTGGAAATCAAAGAGGAAAAGTCATCGGGATAGGTAAAATTGGTGGGAAATCATCTCTACCATCTATCTCTAACATTCTTTTAGTTGAAGGATTAAGACATAATCTGCTAAGCATTAGTCAATTATGTGATAATGGATATAATGTTTCCTTTACTAAGAATGCATGCATAGTCAAAGACACTAATGGCAAAGGTCTCTTTTTAGCAAACAGGTAACAAAATCTTTATAAGATTGATATAACTGAATTGACTAATAAAAATGTGACTTGTTTTGCGTCAAGAGAAGATGAAAGATGGGTATGGCATAAGAAGTGTAACAGCCTGATTTTAATTATGTTGTTTAACTGGTTAAAATATAATTAATTATATTTTAAATATGAGAGTTAGAAAGTGATTTTAAATAAAATAAAATCATATTCATAGTCTCTCTTATGGTAGAAGGTTACGGTGAAATTTTGTGTTTAAAATTCAGAGGAAACCCGGTCTGCGTTTTTACAGACAATAAGATTTTACTTAGCAGAAACCCTAATTTCGACTCGTGAACAAAACCAATAGGTTTTATATTTTGTCCAGGATTATTTTCCAAGTTTCGATAAAATTCATTTGGCATGAAATTAATATTATTTTATTTGGGCGTAATCGTTAAGAAAATGCGTAAAACCTAAGTCCGGGGATAAGTCGGGTAAACAACGGAGTCGATTTTGGAGCTGAGATATTAGGAGAGATTAATGTAGCAAAGAGGACAAGGAGTGCAGCCTTAAATTTTAGTAATCGAGAATTTTCAAGTGAAATGACCAAAATACCCCTAAGCTTAACCTAAGCGACGTTGAGTTAAACTTTAACCATGGTAAAGGAACCAAGGTTAGTTCTTGTGGTCTAAAATCAGCCACACCTCCCATAAATTATTGACCATGTGATCTTAACCATAGTTAGCAAAGTAACCCTAGTTAAGATAATTATTAACCATAGTTAACTATTATATTATTTAATATTCACAAAACCCATTAATTGGACTCTAAGGAACCAAACAAAGCCTAAGACTTCCCCTATAAATACTCCCCAAGGCCGCAGCCCCCCTCCCCACATTTCTCACTTCATCTCTTTCATTTTCTTCATCTTTTTCATTCTTCTTCTTCATTTATTCACAAACTCCATTATCAACTTCAAAAGTTTAAATGTTTCCATGGAAGAACTTGCCAAGATCATCAGCATTTCTTCATTTCCTTCACACACCTGAGGTGAAACTGTTATGCTGTGGTGTGATAGCGAGGAACGTCGAGTTCGATATTGTGGTGCTAACTCAGGTGGGGGAAGGATCATGTTGTCGTCGGAATCGATAAGTAGTATATTATATAATAATTGTGTCGGGCGACCTAAAACATACTAGTAGTCGAGTAATCGACAAGACCAAAATCACATTGGAAACCTTTTCTGTGAAACCAATGGTGATTCGGGGATTGTAGGTTTATCGACATTAAGGTTGATTTTATGATGTTGAGGATGTTTGACTTTATTACTTATTTGATTTGATTGTGATATGCTAGTTGTGATAATTTACTTTATGTGATATTTTATGATGTTTGAATATTTTTTTAATATTGTGTTATGCAAGATCTGCCTGGTTTTTAATATTGTATTTAGTGGATTTTAAGCAAAGATATGTGTTGTTCGGAAGATGTTTGTTTGGGAGAGAATGGGTGTGATTTAGAGGGCCTAGCTTAATTAAGTTGTTTTATAGATAAGATTATAAGATATCATAATTTGAGGATTTATACGAGTTTCTAGTGAGAGGTCGAGGCACTAGGTTATGACCCATAAGATTCAGTGAGGTTTATATAATTTTATGTATAGCAATTAGGCTATTAGGGATATAATTGTATATATAGCAATTGGGCTATTAGTAATATAGTTTATATGTAGCAATTGGGCTACTAGAGATATAATTTTTACGTGTAGCAATTAGGCTACTATAGATATAATTTGATAGAGGGGAGTGCTCGCTCGAACGAAGGACTAATATTCCTATTTGGGTGGAGCTGGTGTGAAAGGATTGTAGTGGTCATGTTAGCATAAAGGTTTAGTTGTATGAGAGTAAGGGTAGATGATGATATTATTAATTTGAGGATGATTGTTAGTTATGTGTGATGTGTGTCTTTGACTGTTGTTATATTATATGCTATGGTTTCTTTTTCCGCTTTTAATGATAGAACTGTTTCTTATCCCCTATATTTTTCTATATGTTGTATTTTATTTATTATGAAATCGTACGAGAAGACCCTATGGAGGAGCCTGTTGCTGAGGAGTTGGATGCAACTCCGTATGAACCAGATGCGGGAGTACGAGCTGTGGATTCCAGCAATGTATTTTAGTGTCTAGGTCCCGTGAGCCTTATAAGATGTTTTATATTTTTTTGCTAAGTTCTGTTTAAGTATATTTCTGTGAGGGATCCTGCTGAGAGGATACCCTCAACTGTGTTTTGTACTATGTTCATAAGACTTAAGTGTATATGTATAACATAAAAATGGTGTTTAGTCTTAATTATCCAAAGTGGTATGTTGATTAACTTAAGTTTTAATTTTTTACGAATTTCCACGTTAGGTGTGTGATTAAGAAATTAATTAATAAGGTTTTAATCTAATAACACAACAGGGCTGTCTCATTTTGGTATCAGAGCAGTTCGATTCTAATCGGACTGTGAGGTCTATGATGTTGTTACTGGTCGTGTCTAGTTGAATCCATATTGGATATTGACTACGCTTAGAAGTTGGGTAGTGAGTCCCGACACGATAGTTAACAATTATATGGCATATACATACCAGTTTTATGTAGCATTATATATCGTATACCCGTGTTCAGAGAGGTGGAGCTGGAAAAGGAGTTCCAGCAGCAGGACAACATATGGCCAGACCTCAGGCCACTGAAAGAGTATTTACCGGGAGGGGAGCTGAATTCTCAATCTGGGATCTTATACAAGGTATGTATTTGATATCTAGTAGACTTTGTTTGTTTGTATAAGTAGCATGATAGACAAGAAAGTGATGAGAGTTTTGTTGAGGTATAGTTGTGACTAGTAGGATGTGAACCCTTAAGATCAATATCAGTGGGTAAGACAATTACTATAAGTCAAATGTTGATTGAGGCATAGTATCATTATGGAACCTAGGGCAATGATTAATGTTGATAGTTAAGATGGATTGTATGAGTTTGGGAAGAGTAAATGAAAGTGTATATAGTAATTTCACCTAAGTTGAATATGAGCAGAAAAGATGATTTCTGATGTAAATTGAGGTTACTAGAGAAATTCAAATTTGTTAAGTTAGATAATCCTAATAGGTGTTGTTCTTTTGATTGCAGTTTATCTTAAGGAGTGTTGAGATGTTTATTTGGAGACTTGAAATGTGTGATTTTGATATAATCTAAAATAGTGAAATACATTCTAAGGAACTAAGACTGTGATTGGATACATGAAGTAGGAAGTTAGGGTAGTATTGATTGCGGTGTTAATTGTAGAAGTTAGATGTTAAAATTGATTATGGTGTTAATTGCGAGTAATGGTAGAAGTTAGATGTTGGAATTGATTGTGGTGTTAATTGCGGGAGTTAGAT
This sequence comes from Sophora flavescens, assembly GCA_030762895.1. NCBI lineage: Eukaryota > Viridiplantae > Streptophyta > Magnoliopsida > Fabales > Fabaceae > Sophora > Sophora flavescens. Next base: position 110,169,742 of record CM061064.1, on the reverse strand, counting down.
GTTGAAATAATGTTCTCTAGTGGATCAATAGTAAGAAGAGGAAAGGATTAAGTTTTAATTATGTCCTTCAAGGATGATAGATCAAGGTGAAATGTTAAGGACAATGAATATAATGTTGTGATGGATTGTTTCGAGGATAAATAGAACGATATAAGAATGAATTCAGTTATGAAGTTACCGTTGTCACCTAAGGGAAAGACAACGATGAGAAATATAATGTGGGATCTTTAGATTAAGGTACGATTACAAGATGATGTCTAGCTTGAGTCACGAAATTCCGAGGATGGAATTTTTTTTTAAGAAGGGTGGTAATGTAACAGCCTGATTTTAATTACGCTGTTTAATTAAACTATAATTAATTATATTTTAAATCTGAGAGTTAGAAAGTAATTTTAAATAAAATAAAATCATATTCATAGTCTCTCTTATGGTAGAAAGTTTCGGTGAAATTTTGGGTTTAAAATTCAGACTAAGATTTTTCTTAGGAGAAACCCTAATTTCGACTTGTGAATGAAATCATTAGGTTTTATACTTTGTCCCAGAGTATTTTCCAAGTTTCGAAAAAATTCATTAGGGATGAAATTAATATTATTTTATTCCGGCGTAATTGTTAAGAAAACGCGTAAAACCTGAGTCCGGGGATAAGTCGGGTAAACAACAGAGTCGATTAAGGAGCCGAGGTATTGGGAGAGATTAATGTAGCAGAGAGGACAAGGAGTCCACCTTAAATTTTAGTAATAGAGAATTTTCAAATGAAATGACCAAAATACCCCTAAGATTAACCTAACCGACGTTGAGTTAAATTTTAACCATGGTTAAGGAACCAAGGTTAGTTCTTGTGGTCTAAAATCAGTCGCACCTCCCATGAATTCTTGACCTCGTGATCTTAATCATAGTTAACTATTATATTATTTAATATTCACAAAACTCATTAATTGGACTCTAAGGAACCAAACAAAGCCTAAGACTTCCCCAATAAATACTCCCCAAGGCCGCATCCCCCCTCCCCACATTTCTCACTTCATCTCTTTCATTTTCTTCATCTTTTTCATTCTTCTTCTTCATTTATTCACAAACTCCATAATTGTGTAGGGCGACCTAAACCCTACTAGTAGTCGCGTAATCGACAAGACCAAAATCACATTGGAAACTTTTTCTGTGAAACAAATGGTGATTTGGGGATTGTAGGTTTATCGACATCAAGGTTGATTTTATGATGTTGAGGATGTTTGGCTTTATTACTTATTTGATTTGATTGTGATATGCTGGTTGTGATAATTTGCTTTACGAGATATTTTATGATGTTTGAATATTTTTTTGATAATGTGTTATGCAAGATCTGCCTGGTTTTTAATATTGTATTTAGTGGATTTTAAGCAAAGATATGTGTTGTTCAGAAGATGTTTGTTTGGGAGAGAATGGGTGTGACTTAGAGGGCTTAGCTTAATTAAGTTGTTTTATAGATAAGATTATTAGATATCGTAATTTGAGGATTTATACGAGTTTCTAGTGAGAGGTCGAGGCACTAGGTTATGATCTGTAAGAGTCGGTGAGGTTTATATAATTGTATGTATAGCAATTGGGCTGTTAGGGATATAATTGTATGTATAGCAATTGGGCTATTAATAATATAGTTTATGTGTAGCAATTGGGCTACTATATATATAATTTGATAGAGGGGAGTGCTTGCTCGGACGAAGGACTAATATTCCTATTTGGGTGGAGATGGTGAGAAAGGATTGTAGTGGTCACATTAGCATAAAGGTTTAGTTGTATGAGAGTAAGGGTAGAGGATGATATTGTTAATTTGAGGATGATTGTTAGTTATGTGTGATGTGTGTCTTTGACTGTTGTTATATTATATGCTATGGTTTCTTTTTCGCTTTTGATGATAGAACTATTTCTTATCCCCTATATTTTCTGTATGTTGTATTTTATTTATTATGTGATCGTACGAGAAGACTCTATGGAGGAGCCTGTTGCTGAGGAGTTGGATGCAACTCCGTACGAACCAGATGCGCACTAGTGCAATAAGTGCTTTTTACGTCAGTTAAAATTGATTTTTTACGTCAGAATACTGACTGACGTAAATACAGCTGACGTTAAAAGAAAAAATTTTAACGTCAGTTGAGAACTGACGTTAAATATAACACTATTAACGTCGGTTCTTTAACACAACTGACGTTAATTTTGTCAAAATTAACGTCAGTTCTTTAACAAAACTGACGTTAATTTTGTTAAAACTAACGTCAATTGTTATAAAGAACTGACGTTAAAGGTCTTAATTTTAACGTCAGTTGTAATAAACAACTGACGTTAATAGTGTACTGTATATTTTATAAAATACTATTAACGTCAGTTGTATCATACAACTGACGTTAATAGTATTTTTTTTAAAATTCAGTTCTAAAATATCACTCCCCTCAGCTATCCCTGCATTTAGTAAATATCCCAGTAACACAGAATATCACACACATTATAGAATTTCAAAGGAAAAATGGAACAATGATCCATATGTATGTCTGTTCAGAAACAATATATATTTATTAACATAGGTTATAACTCAAAATAAATATAGAAATATAAATAAAAATAAATGTATACTAAGTTTAAACTACCTATATCAATATCCCTTCGTGATGATCATCACGAGTGGCATGTACATCGTCCACCTGTGTCTCCTCGATTATAGTAGGCATGTTTGTTGAAAAAGAAGGAGTCTCAGGAATATCAAGATTTGAATCTTCATTTTCATCACTACCATTATACATGCTTTTTCCTTGGAGAACCACGGACAACCTTTTGTTAGAAGGATCAGTGATGTAGAACACTTGTTTTGCTTGGGAAGCCATTATGGAAGGCTCATTTATATGACCTAACTTGTTGAGGTCTACCAATGTGAACCCCAATTCGTCGGTTTGTACACCACCGTTACTATCAACCCACTTACATTTAAATACCGGCACCGTAAGCTTAGTGTAATCGAGCACCCAAATATCTTCAATATATCCAAAGTAAGGTCTCGGTGCTGTAACGGGTTTTGTGTCCTTTTCACTAGAGAAGTGCATTGCTTCGGCCACGATCATAACCCCACTATTTTGCATGGTACTCTTGTTATCTTGTTCCTTTGTATAAAAGGAAAAGTTATTTATGTCGTATCCACTCCAACATATGACGTTGAAGCTAGGCCCACATGCTAGCCATCTTACGTCATCAGAAGCGGTACTACCATCCTTAAGCATTTCTTCCTTGAACCATGGTAAGAAAGTTTTGTTATCCTTGTTCAACAACCACCTTTCGCTCATTCGAGGGTTTTCTTGATTGACTTTTCTTTTATGTTCAAATAAGAAAGGCTGAACACATTCGATGTTGTTCAATACATACAAATGTGCTTGAAGCACTTCCTCCCGATCCTTCCTATTAATTCTTAAGCCATGTGTACCCTTACCTTGACATCTAATCTCATCATGCCGAGGCTTAGGAACCCCTGTAGGATCCGTGTTATGAAGGTAGTCCGAACAAAACTCAATAGCTTTTTCTGCAACATACCTTTGAACAATAGATGCTTCCGGACGATGAGGATTCTTCACGTACCCTTTCAAGATCTTCATGTAGCGCTCAACTGGGTACATCCATCTCAAAAAAACCGGCCCACATAATCTAATCTCCCTCACCAAATGAACAATTAAGTGAACCATTATGTCGAAAAAGGAAGGAGGAAAATACATCTCCAATTGGCACAAGATTGTAGCAGCCTCAACTTCCAAGTCATCCAACATACGGGGGTCAACGACTTTGCTACATATAGAATTGAAGAATGAGCACAACCGAGTAATGGCATGTCTCACATTTTTTGGAGTAATACCACGAATAGCAACGGGCAGAAGTTGTTGCATCAAGATGTGACAATCATGATACTTCAAGCCAACCAATTTAAGATCACTAGAGACAAGCCTCTTCATATTTTAAGAGTAACCATGTGGAACTTTAATGCCCTGAAGACACCCGCAGAAACTTTGTCTCTCTTTTTTTGACAAAGTATGACATCGTCGGCAAATAAGTCTCGCTTACCATCCTCAACAACTGGAGCTAACTGCTCTCGTATACCCATAGCAACGAGGTCGAGACGAGCATTCACACCATCCTTTGTCTTGCCCTGAATGTTGAGAAGCGTCCCGATCACACTATCACACACATTTTTCTCCACATGCATCACATCAATGCAAAGTCGACATCAAGCTTGCGCCAAGATGGAAGATCAAAGAATATCGACCTCTTCTTCCATATGTTTTTCTCAGCAGCTTTACCTTTCTTTTTCGACTTGCCGAATATAACATCGATGTCCTTTACCCTCTGATAAACCTGCTCTCCAATTAAGGCCGCCGGTGCTTCTTCTGTCTCTTGGCATCCATTAAAAGCTTTTTTTCATCTTACGATATGGGTGATCACGTCTAAGAAATCTCCGATGCCCAAGGTAAACCGTCTTCTTTCCATGATGCAACTGAGTGTAGCATGTGCCTTCTTCACATATAGGGCATGCTTTATGCCCCTTGACACTGTACTTGAAGTTACCGTATGCTGGAAAGTCGTTGATGGTGCAAAATAACATGGCACGAAGCTTAAAAGTCTCATGAGAATACCCATCAACTACATCAACACCTTCCACCCACAGCATTTTCAAGTCTTCAATCAAGGGACCTAGATAAACATCTAAGTCATTTCCTGGTTGCTTTGGGCCCGAAATCATCATAGACAACATCATGTATTTGCGCTTCATGCACAACCAAGGGGGCATGTTGTAAATTACCAACAGAACAGGCCATGAACTATGAATACTACTCATGTTACCATAACGATTCATTCCATCCGTAGCAAGTCCAAGCCTTAGGTTTCTTCGCTCATCGGCGAAATCCGGAAACATAGTATCGATATTCTTCCATTGAATAGAATCAGCAGGATGACGAACCTTTTCATCACGTTTCCTCTCATCATTATGCCATCTAAGATTCTTAGCATCTTTCGCATTGGCAAACAATCGCTTGAACCTTGGAATTATTGGAAGATACCACAACACCTTCGCAGGAGGACCCTTTTTTCTCACATCATCAAGATCATCATCATCACCACCACCCTTCACTTTGTATCGTGATAACCCACATTTGGGGCAATCGTGATTGTCTTCATGAACACCGGTGTACAATATGCAATCATTGGGGCATGCGTGTATCTTCTTATACTCCATACCCATAGGACACAATACCTTCTTGGCCTCATAGTTACGGTCAGGCAATGTGTTGTCCTCCGGAAGCAAGTCTTTCAACATTTCAAGCAATTCCGTGAAGCTTTTATCGGTCCAACCATTTCTCACCTTCACACAAACCAATTTTAGCACCGCCGACAACCGTGTATGAGTAGTACACCCTGGATATAAAGGCTTATCCGCATCACCGCACAACCTATCATACACATGAGCTCGATGAAAAGATTCTTGTCCAATATCACGGATCATGTCCTCTACTCGATCATCCTCCATATCTACGTCAACATCCTCACTTTGGGAGACACTCGCCGTACTACTCAACAACACATCACCATGCCATATCCATCTTGTATAACTCAAGTAAATCCCTTCACAAATCAAATGAGTATGTATGTCCTTTACCGTACATTTCCTCGTATTCAAACACTTGACACAAGGACAACAGAACATTCCATTACTATTAGGAACATTCCTTTGAGTAAATTCTATAAATTCTCCCACCCCCTTCAAATACTCAGCACTAGTACGCTTACAAACCATCCAACTATGATCCATAACTAGATAGGTCCTGTAGATATACAAAACATATATCCAATATAAGGACAATACGGGAGATTGAAAAATATAGTTTTTGAAGATTGCCAAGCACATACCATGCCATCACAGGCAGAACTGATCACGGCCTAGCCGTGATGAGCATCATGGCCGTGACAGATCAACCAGCAGAGCAACATGCACTCAAAACCAAAAATAGAGACGTACATTCCAAACAACTGAAACTCACGGTTTCAAGTTTCAACTACTGAGACTACAGTTTCAACATACACTCAAAACCAAAAATAAAAAAATGTGCCCTAAATACTCACCAGAAATAGGTGCTCGCGTGGTGGTGGGGAGGGGAGCTCGAGTGGTGGCCAACGTTCGATGTGGTTACTGAGAGAAGAGGGACAAGGAGAGTTAGTGCGCGGGAAGGGGAAAGAGAGATGTCAAGTTATTGCAAAGAATGAATGGAAAGACAGAGTTAGGGTTAATAGTGTACCTCACGGTGGTGGCGAAGAAGCCCTCGCGGTGGTTGCGGTGGAGATGAGCTCGCGATTAGGGTTCTGTGCTGGGTGAGAGTGAGAGTGAGGGTTGAGAGTGATCTAGGGTTGAGCGTGATGAAAAGATAAAAGAGACGTACGTACAGAGTGAAGTGCAGAAGGCGCGCGGGTGTATACTTTATAATCAAACTACAAAAATATAACAACATTTAACGTCAGTTGTATTAAACAACTGACGTTAAAAGTAATTGTTTAACGTCAGTTGTATTAAAAAACTGACGTTAAATATTAATATTTTTTTAAAAAAACACTTTTAACGTCAGTTGTTGAATACAATTGGCGTTAAAAGTGTTGTGTAAAAATCATTCTCTATATAAAGTACCATTCTTCTCAGACGATCAGTATCACGCCTCTTCTTTTCCTCTATATTTCTATTCCTTCACAAAATGGCTCTGAGACCTTTGTTATTTCTTCCTATACCTAGACTTAAAGGTTTCTGTCTTAATGGTCAAAAATCTTCTGAGGTTGTGTAAATCACATTACATGGATAGTAAAGTTGAGTAAATCACGTAATGTGATTCCCTCACTTTATTTCATCCCAGTCATCCCTTTCACTCTGCTTTGGCTGCAAGTGACTGTGGATTCGAGATGATGCATCAAGGAATTCCAGTGAAGGAGGTGATGCAAAGATCCCTTTCACTTTGATTAATCACGATGCATCATGGAATTCAAGTGAGGGAGGAGATGCATCCATTTGAATTTCTGAGGACAGGACTGAGAAGAAAATGATGTTGAAGTAGAAACTTTTTTATATTTTAGGGCTATGTTGCAGAATTTTTTTATCTTTTAATCATGTAATTGAGTGTAACTTATGAACGCTTCAATGAGATACATATATAACTTGTTTTATGTTAAGTGTTTATTTATCTTAATTTGCACAAGAATTTGTTTACTAATTCAAGCTAATTAATTAAGATTAAAAATAAACTTGTTTAAACAAAAAAGTTTAGAAATAAACTGCACTATAGATGTGGATTGACCTGTGTTAAGAGTGACAACAGGGCATTTCAGATAGGGATATAGGATTATTTACGTCAGCTATTTATTTAACTGAAGTAAAAATCACTCTTTTAACGTCAATTGTATAAACAACAGACGTTAAAAATAAATATTTTTTATTTTAAAAACACTTTTAACTTCAGTTTTATTCAACAACTGACGTTAAAAGTGTATAAGTTTCTGCAAAAACATTCATTCCTTTGACTACTCTGCTACTTACCCATTGACCTGTGTTAAGAGTGACAACAGGGCATTTCAGATAGGGATATAGGATTATTTAAGTAAGTTGTTTATTTAACTGAAGTAAAAATCACACTTTTAACGTCAGCTGTATAAACAACTGACGTTAAAAATAAATATTTTTTATTTTAAAAACACTTTTAACGTCAGTTTTATTCAACAACTGACGTTAAAAGTGTATAAGTTTCTGCAAAAGCATTCATTCCTTTGACTACTCTGCTACTTAATTACCCATTACTGCTGTGCTACTTACCCATGCACATTGTAACCTATAATCCTCTTTATGAGCACTAAGTTTATACCTAGACTTAAAGGTCTATTTCTTCCTATTCCTTCGGGCGTTTTCTTTTCTGCACGTTTATAATATATGACTACCAACTCCCAATGCGCCTTGGAGCCTAATGCTCTTAATGATCAATTTAATTTTTTAGCAACTTACGATGCCTAGTAACTTCATCCCCTACTCCTATAAATAGCTTCCTTCCTTCCTTTAATTTTTTTGCTTCACAATATGGCTCTGCCATGGAGATTAACTTCATCACTCTTTCTTCCTATACCTAGACTTAAAGGTCTCTGTCTTAATGGTCAAACAACTTCTGAGGTTGTGTAAATCACATTACATGGGTGATAAGGGTGTGTAAATCACATTATGTGAATTGCACACATTATCATCCTTCCGGAGAATCAGCAGCTATAGTTCCAAAACCTCAGCTTTGGAACCAAGTGACTATTCCAAGAATATTGCTGAAACAGATCGAGTGCACCCTTCACTCTGCTTTGGCTCCAAAGTGACTGTGGATTCACATGGAGCATCAAGGACTTCAAGTAAGGGAGGAGATGCATCCATTGGAGTTTCTGAGGACAGGACTGAGAAGAAAATGATGTTGAAGCAGAAACTTTTTTATATTTTAGTGCTATCTTGCGGAAATTTTTTATCTTTTAATCATGTAATTGTAACTTATGAATCGCTTCAATGAGATACGATTTGATTATACATATAACTTGTTTTACATTAAGTGTTTATTTATTTTAATTTGCACAAGAATTTGTTTACTAATTCAAGCTAATTAATTAAGATTAAAAATAAACTTTTTTTAAAAAAAGATTAGAAATAAACTGCACTATATATGGAGTGATGATCTGCGTTAAGAGTGACAACAGGGAGATGACAACGAAAGAAAGATAGGAATGAGTTGATTATTTACGTCAGTTATTTATTTAACTGAAGTAAAAAGTCACACTTTTAACGTCAGTTGTATAAACAACTGACGTTAAAAGTGTTAATAATCACTTTTAACGTCAGTTCATTAAACAACTGATGCAAATAGTGATTTAATATTTACAAAACTGCCACCGCCTCATTTTTAACGTCAAACATATGGTCAACAGACGTAAAACGTTCCCGTATATTACATTATTTCCACTAGTGGCGGGAGGACGAGCTGTGGATTCCAGCAATGTATTTTAGTGTCTAGGGCCAGTGAGTCTTATAAGACGTTTTATATTTTTCCGCTAAGTATAACTTTTGTTTAAGTATATTTCTGTGAGGGATCCTGCTGAGAGGATACCCTCAACTGTGTTTTGTACTATGTTCATAAGACTTAAGTGTGTATGTCTAACATAAAAATGGTGTTTAGTCTTAATTATCCAAAGTGGTATGTTGATTAACTTAAGTTTTAATTTTTTACGTATTTCCACATTAAGCGCACGATTATGAAATTAATTAATAAGGTTTTAATCTAATAACACAACGGGGCACAATGGGGTGTCTCAAGAAGCTAGGACATACAAGTATGAAACAAATAACTAAGCTTCAGAAGTATAGACTTGTGAAAGGTCTACCAGATATAAGTTTCAAAAAGGATGTCTTATGTGATTCTTGCCAATGTAGAAAGCAAGTTAAAACTAGCTTTAAACCCAAGAATCTGGTATCGTCTTCTATACCTTTACAGTTGTTGCATATGGATTTGTTTGGTCCAGTTAGTGTTGCTAGTAAGGCAGGAAAGAAATATGGTTTTGTCTTAGTCGATGATTATTCTAGATATACATGGGTACTCTCCTTAACCCCCAAAGATGAGTCATTCAAGATGTTCTCTATATTCTGTAAGAAAGTTCAGAGTGAGCAGGGATTTTGTATCTCAGTTATCAAAAGTGACAATGGGGGAGAGTTTCAAAATGGGCACTTCAATACATTCTGCGAAGAGAATGGTATCTCTTGTAACACCCTATGCCCTGTATGTATTCAAAAGCGATAACACAGATATAAAAAGGGAAAGAACACATGCAAATATATATAATATCAAAACCGGGCAGAGACTGCCGTATTGTAACATAACTTGGAAATAACCAAAACATGTTAATAAAGGAAACATAACATAGCTGAAACAAAAACGAACTCAACTCCGATGTCGCACTATAGAGCTGGTATAACCAACCTGATAAAACAACTCGGATACAACTGGAAACAAACTAAACAACTACTGAAAGCGGGAAATCCTATCTACGAGTCGTGGCTCCTCAGAGTCACTCCTCAACTGGCTTCACATCGACCTCTGCATAAACGATACATGTCACAACAAGAAATATAGAGATAAGGAGTAAGAAACATATATATGAATATAATGGCAAGGAAGAAGTTAGCAAGACAAGCATACATCAAACAAGCATGTTATCACCAACAATCAAATATAACATAACAATTATCATCATTGTAAACATGTATGATATGCAATGCAACTTTACTTCACTACTCCACTATGCATATGGATCCAAACTATCTCAGGAAGTCAACTTCAGAGTTACATCTCCACATTGGCCAATAAGCACCAACGCCAGAGCAGTTCACCTTACCTTGGGTGGACCCCTAGGATAGCAGACACACCTTATTCTCGGGTGCGCCATCGCGGGGGTACCTGATCCCCTAAGTATCGGATGAATCGTCGCGGATGGCCGGATCGCCTTACACGCGGACGACCTCCCTAATGTTGCACAACCTCCACTAATCATCTCTGATGCGTGAATACATGCTCAACATAAACACACAACAACAATCACCACCTCCGCTTGGGCCACCTGGCTACCCAAGTTTATCACCATCAACACCTCGACCACTTGGCTATCGAGGATTATCTTTATTTTTATGTATTCATTCATTAAGCACTCTAGTCGTTATGCACTAGAGATTACCACCTTGACCATCAAGCATCAAGGCCCCCTTGGCCACTCGACTGCCAAGGTACATCATCATCTTTAACACTCTAGCCATTAAGCACGGGCGTGCTTAATGCATTCTTGTTCTATTTTGGTCAGGTAAGCACGGGCGTAATCACCCTTAGCATGGGAGTGCTGGACCTGCAGGCAAACACGGGCGTGCTCAAGTACGCGCCCTGTTCTGGATTTCAAATTGGGGCACGGGCGTGCTCCCTATTAAGCACGGCCATGCTCAATGGAGTTTGGCCGTACTGATCAGGGCAGAAAGGTCACAAACCCTTTGCCAAAACATTGGGACAATTCACAGATTCAACCTATTGGCTTTTACTACTACATTGATCATCAACTTCATTAATCTTAAATGTGCTTCATTAATATTCGTGTCTTATCATCATGGGGAATTAATCCTTTAATCATAGATTCGTTATTAATGTTCCTAGAATACTCACTAACAATCCCAGGGTCTTTAACTAAGCCCTATGAACATAACCTTACCTCTCACACTATATTCATGTCTTATGAACAACTGGGAGAAACATCCCTTAATTATCATTATTATTATTAACGTATTTTAACGTCTTAACATCATTGTTGGCATTAACATCCTTAACAATCAACACTCATAAGAGCACAACATCAAAAAACAGCCAAAAACATAATAACTCATCATATGCATGGCATCATAACATCATCATATTCATAACAGACACAATCATTGACAAGAACATTCATACCAATATTACCATCACAAACAGATAATCATCAAATAGCAATTAGGCATATAAACATGTTATCAAAGGAAAAGGGTCATGGGTAACCCTTTGTCTTACGCTACCCCCAAGCCAACATACTCATACTATTCATTCTCCCCATATCTGGTATACGGTTCGCGATTCAAAAGAATAAAGAGGGTCCTCTAGGGTCTTATTTCACGAGCACTTATCTACGACCTCAAGAACAACAAGGAAACACCTTAATTAGACTCTTAGGCCAAGAAATCAAAAGGGAAAAGAATGAGAGGGACGAGGTGTACTAATCTTACCTTGTTTGAAGGTTTAAAAAGTGAATATGATGATCACGTCTTCGTAGTGATTTTCTTCTATCAAAGAATGGTGAAGAACGGTGCAAGAACGGATTACCTTGAGAGATTTTTATAGAGACGGTTGATGGAATTTGAGAGAAAAAGAGAAGGGAGGCAGTTCTGAGTGTTGGGACGTGAGAGACTAGGGTTTAGATCGTATTTTAGGGGTTAAAAACGGGTTTGAACACGATTTGGGATTATAAAGAACCTAAAACGCATTTTCTGGGTCTGTACGTATTCGTGGGGCAAGCTCCTGTTCGCGTGTGAGCTACCATTCGCGAGGTGGGCCAGAGAACCAATTTCTGTCAACTGGATTCACGGAACGAACCTGAAAGTGCAAAGATGAATTTTAGATTTTGGCGGGGCAAGCCCGAAACAGTCGAGTTTGACCAAAACAAATGAAATAAGACTTGTAGATAATTCTCTTATATTTCCAACACATCAAAGATCACCTTAATTGGACATCTAGAACTCGAGATATGGTCAAAACGATGAAACAGGTTACTAGGACTCTAAAAGGATTGAACCTTTCTAAGGCTAAACCTCCTCAAACATGAACTTAGGAATCAAAAACAAACATAACAAGTATATACAAACATATATAATACATTATGCTTATTTACGAAAACGGGGTGTTACATCTCTCACAACTTTTCTGCTCCTAGAACTCCTCAGCAGAATGGAGTAGTAGAAAGGAAGAACATATCTCTACAAGAGATGGCTCCAACAATGCTCAATGAAAGCAAACTCCCAAATTACTTCTGGGCTGAGGCAGTAAACAATGCTTGTTATGTACAGTACAGAATATTGATAAGACCCTTCTTGAATAAAACTCCCTATTAATTGTGGAAAGGTAGAAGACCCAACATTTCTTATTTCCATGCTTATGGATGTGAATGCTTTATTTTGAATACTAGAGATCAAATTGTAAAATTTGATTCAAAAGTGGATAAGGCTATATTCCTCGGTTATTCATACACTTCTAAAGCTTTTAGAGTTTAAAACTCTAGAACATAAGTTGTTGAGGAATCTATTAATGTTGAATCTAATGATGGTTTAAAGACTAATAGGAAACTATCAGATCTAGAAGATGATCTTGCAGGATTAGATCTCGGAAGACAGAGCAATCAGATTGATGATAGCTTGAAAAATGAGGATCCAAAAACTCATATTCAAGTGTCTGATCCACCTGCTCAACAACCATTAGAGACTGAACCAAGATGAGATTGGAAATTCAAAACTCATCACCGTGAAAACTTGATCACCGGTAATCCCTCTCAAGGAGTTAGAACCAGGTCAACATTCAAAGATTCAAACAAAACGGCATTCCTATCTGAGATTGAACCAAAGAACATCAAAGAAGCTCTTGAAGATGCAAGCTGGATTTTAGCTATGCAAGAAGAGCTAAATCAGTTCAAAAGGAATGATGTTTGGTTCTTAGTTTCGAATGAAAAAGGAAAGTCAATTATTGGAGTGAGACGGGTATTCAAAAACAAGCTTGATGAAGATGGAAAGGTAGTCAGAAACAAAGCAAGGTTAGTAGCTCAAGGCTATAATCAACAAGAATGTATTGACTACACTGAAACTTTTGCACCAGTAATTAGAATAGAAGCAATTCGTATACTTATGTTATATGATGCACATCATCAAATCACCTTATTTCAAATGGATGTTAAAAGTACATTTCTAAATGGAATTATTGAAGAAGTGGTATATGTTAAGCAACCACCTGGATTTGAGGATAGTGACAAACCAAATCATATCTATAAGCTTAAGAAAGCTCTCTATGGATTAAAACAAGCACCTAGAGCTTGGTATGACAGACTAAGTTCTTTTCTTATGAAAAATGATTTCATTAGAGAAAAAGTAGATACAACTCTCTTTAGAAAAAGTTCTAAAAAGGATTTCATTATAGTACAAATCTATGTTGATGATATCATATTCGGTGCTACTAATGAAAAGCTCTGCAAAGAGTTCTCCAAGCTTATGTAGAATGAATTTGAGAGGAGCATGATGGGAGAATTGAAGTTCTTCCTTGGTCTACAAATCAAACAAACAGATATGTAACACCCCGATTTTCGTATAAGGGATTATGGTACTATGGATGCCTAGTTGTTGTTGTTGTTGTTGTTGTTGTTGTTGTTGTTGTTGTTGTTGTTGTTGTTATTATTATTATTATTATTAATGAAGTTAGTACTGTTATTTATATAATTGAAAATGTAATTGATGAGTCACCGGCAAGTGTACCGGGTCGTCGCAAGTAATAAAATAACACGGTAAGAATTTACCGAGGTCGAACACAAGGATTGGGGTACCAATTCTACCAATTCGCGGGAAATTAGATACGTTGGTCAAGCGAGGAAAGTGGTTGAGAGAGAGATTAAGATCGCAATTCAAATAACAAATCAAATAAAGCTAATTAACTAAAAATCGGGAATTAAAATGTCTAAGGTCACAAATCCACCTACCCAATCATGTATACCCAAGTGATGATGAATTCCTCCCTAAGTTCAATTACAATGTCAACCGGGACCCTCAAATTCTCCTAAATCCACTGTCGTGCTCATTAGGACGTATTCGAAGATTGGATTAATTACTTACTAGGTCTCATAATCCTAATCATCAAACTCTGTTAATTCTTGTTCCCTATAAGGTTGCACCGATCTCCTACTCACTCTCGTGCAATATTCGATCGATGATCCCAATTCAAGTTCTAAACGCGAATCGTAACTAAGCCTCATCAACGTTAAAAAGTCAATCACGCATGCATATGATCAACACAATCAAATCAGAATTGGAAAACATTAATTGAGAAAAAGGGAGAAAGACATACATCACATCAAATCTACACTGCCATGGGTGGCTTCATTGTTCCCTTAGACGAGGGGATTAGTTCCTCATGCTCATAGACAAACAATCGGACATAAACTCCATAGTAAAATAAAAAAAGAAGAAGGGAGACGCAGCTCCAAAGAGACAAGAAACTGGCCTAAACGCTACTCTATACAAGTGGAAAAATACTAGGATTCGGATCCCCCTATTCTGATCTGAAACAGCCTATAAATAGGGATTCTGGTTCTCGACCGCTCGCGGGGAGAACAAGCTTTCGCGAGGCGAACATTAGTTTTAGCGCGCTTTCAATTTGGATTATCGCGAGGCGAGAGTGTGTTCGTGGGGCGAGTCTTCAAACCTTAATCTGTCACAATCGTGACCTTCATCACGGGTAGGCCGTGATGGTCTCTGTCTTCCAGGGTCTTCAGGCTCTCGCGAGGCGAGAAGCCTCTCGCGAGGTGAGCCAGAATTGATGACTGTTGCTGTTTTGCTGATCTTCAGGCTCGCGAGGCGAGCATCTACTCGCTGGGCGAGTATCTCCAGAATGGAAATTCCCACTGTTTCCTTGACTCGAAGTGCTTCCTTGACTCTTGGAGCTTCACTTCTAACCTGAAACAATAAAAAGAAACAAAAAGCGTAATTCTATTCAAAATAGACTAAAAACCACAAAAATTGCCTAGAACGAGTCAAAGTCCAACTTAGGAACAAAACAAGGCAAATTTGGGCCAAAACGAGAGTGAACTCGAATAATTTGCACAAAAACCACAGTCCATCTAGTTATAAAACTAGATAAGCCAGAGGCTTATCAGTAATTGTGATTAGTGTTGTAGTATTTTTATGATTATACATATATATATGTATTTATATATTATTACATATGATAATATGTATATTAATATATGATTATTTGCATTAATATGAGATTGTGTCTCTTAATGTGTGATCTTATATGAATATATGATATATGATTTTATTAATAATAAGCGATTAAGAATTATATGATGAGATAACGTGTGATTTAATATTTAAATAGAGATAGTGTAATTCTTAGATTTTAGTCCCTCGACTAATCAGATTTGAGTCCTTATTAATAAAGGATAATCCTCTTTTTGGTTACCTCTTAAGATCTTATCATAATCACCGAAGTATCCTATCTAGGAATAACTATCAAATCTGTCGCTTAACTTCCATTGAACCTTTGACCATCTTAGACTACGATTTAGGATTCGGTCATTAGACATTAATTTGTAGATATTTCTCTGGGATTTCTAACGACACCAAGAACGCCTCAATCGGAAACATGTAGCTCAAGTTATGGTCAAAATACCGATCTGTATATAGCTTGGGCTGAAATAGAAGCCCATTATGCCCCAACTAGTATTTATACCATAAAACTCGACCTAAACCCTATTTCTCACAGTGTAACCTCAGAATAGCTGCCTCTCTTCATCTTTCTTAGTTTTCCCTTGAACCCCTTGAAGTTCTTGGAGTTTGTGACTCCGTTTGGGAGAGAAGTTATGCGTGTTAGTATCGTTTAAGGTAACGTAGTTATCCCTCCTTAATCTCCTTTTCCATTTCTTTTGAATTGGGGATTAATTGGTTATTCTCTTCCCTTCTTGTTTGACCAAGGCTTGAGGAACTCGTCGAGCCACTTGAGGGAACGTGTCTAGTTTGCCATCGTTATCATTTTGGGAATCTTCATTCCAGGTATGGAGAGAAGGATAATGTATACATTAGGCAAGGGGGCAGCATAAGATGAGGGGTCCCCATAACCCCGTTATTGTTGTTAATTGGTATGAATGCCTATTCGTTATATGTTGTTATTAATTGTTATTGATAGTCATGCCTAAACTGTTGTTGATGCCATGATCTACCTGGTTGTATGAGTTAATTGTTATAATTGCTAATTGGTTGATGGTATGCTCAATGTTTATGATTATCATGTTATTTGTCAATGATGTATAATAGTTGAATATGTTCATGATCTGATTATGATCCTTATGTTGTTGTTGTTATGCATTGACTGGTTGACTGTTGATTGGATGAGGCTGTGTTTTTGTTATGATGAACACGTTAATAAGATAAGACCCTAATCAGTTTTAAATAGGACTCTTAGTTAACATAGGATTTAAGGGGTTAATTCCGCAATACTTCATAAGACATGAAATATTAGTGAGATGTGAGGTTTTATGCCAACTGGATTAGTCAAAGGACCTTAGGATCTGATTTGAGAGTGTTGGGGAGTTTTGACTCTAAGAATACATATGAATCTACCCAGAACAGCACGACTGGCCCAGGAGCACCGCCGTGCTGAACAGGGAGCACGCCCGTGCTCCCAGTTGCATTTTGGAAGGCAGGCCACACATTAAGCACGACCGTGCAGGATAGTGAGCACGATCGCGCTCCACTTAAGTGGCAGCACGATCGTGCTGGGGTAAGCACGCCCGTGCTCCCCTTGCTAGTTAGAATCTGAGACTAAAGGAATAAAGGGGTGTTTCACCCCAGTTGTCCCCAATAATGCAATAATACATCAACTAAATGAAGAAGAGTTAGATAACTTAATTAAAGGATTAATTAAGATAACGAAGAATAATAAGTTGGTTAAGTCGGTACCATTGGGTTACCGCACGTTGATACACTTCGGTTCTTTTTGGCCAAAGTGCCCTCGATGCTTTTTGGTCGAAGCGTTGATGAGTTGAACCTTGGTGCTTTTTGTCCAAGGCGTTGATGTTGTTGATGATGGTGATAAGTATTGGGTGCTTAGTGGCACGAGTAAAAGAGGTGGTTGCTTTGTATGTCGTTTGCTCGTGCATTCATACGTTGAAGTTGATTAGTGGGGGATGTTCAACATAGGGGAGGTCATCCAAGTTATGATGATCTAGTCTAAGTCTCGGGTGGTTCACCCAAGGTTTGGTGAACCGTGCGCCCCCGAGGTGGCGTATCCAGTTATGATACGTCGGCTATCCAAGGGGTTCACCCATGGTTTGGTGAACTGTCGGTGTTGGTGCTTTTATGGCCAATGTGGATATGTAACTCTGAAGTTGACTTCCTGAGATAGTTGGATCCACATGCATAATGGAGTAGCGGAGTAGTGTTACACCGCATAGCATATGTTGATTGAGATGATATGTTGTTATATTATTTAATATTGATGTTATGTTGTATTTATATGCCATGCTATGATGTATGTTCATCTTGCTTAACTACTTCCATGCCAATATGTTTACATGATTTCTTACTATGTTCTTCCTGTTTATGTTGTTGCATGTATCTCTTACGCAGAGGACGGTGAGCAGCCAGTGGAGGAGTGACTCTGAGGAGCCGCGACTCTAGTTAGGATGCTTAGTTATAGTTGTTAGTTTTGTTTAGTTGTTTCAGTTGTATTTCGAGGATTTTATCTAGGAACGGTTATACCAGATCTGTATGTGACATCAGGGTTGGGTTATGTTTTATGTTTTTGATGTTCATGTTTACATTTTATCTTTTTACAACTTTTTATGTTTTCCCGTGTTGAGACTTTACAATGTGGTGCTTTCTATTCGGTTTTTATTTTATGAAATAAATGCATGTTTTACTTTTATATCTTTACCTTTTAACGCTTTGTATAACATGCATGATAGAGGGTGTCACATGATAATTCTAGTGCTATCTGTTTATCTAAGAATCACATTCGGCATTCTAAGACTAAGCACATAGAAATTAAACATCATTTCATAAGAGACTATGTTCAAAACGGTGTTTTTGATATTAAGTTTGTTAAAGCTGAAAATAAGTGGGATGATATATTAACTAAACCCTTAGCTGCAGATATATTCACTCATATTAGAGATAATCTGAACATGCATTTCATAAATGAATAATGCGCCTGCTCTTCGATGAAGTGTCTGCTGACGTGGATTATTTACAGAGAATTTACATTACAGTTATCTAAAATGTTTTTGAATTCAAAATGTTTTGTCTTTATTATTTCTCAACTGCTCTTTTCTGAAACCTCTTTCTTTAAAACCTAAAGTCTTCTCTCTTAAACACTTTACTGTTTCAAAAATATTCTCTCTCTCTCTCTCTCTTATATTTTCGGAACCCTTTCGTCTTCTCTCTCTTTTTCAACCCAAATCCATGGCACCCAAAGCACCTTCTCAGAAAATTACCCGTGCTGCTGGTCGATTAGGGATAAGGGTGGAAGACTTATCTATGATCGTCCCCGGACGATTTGTCAAGATGAACAAGATCATCAAATGAGGCATGAATGTTATGGCAGAATTGGAATCTTCACAATGGGTCAACTTTTTCTCCCTACATGAACCTGTTTACCCTCTGCTACTTCAAGAATTCTGGGAAAATACTGAAGAAAAGATGTCTCAGACTCAAATTTCCATTTGAACCAAGTATAACGGAAAACCCTATTCGTTCACTCTCAACAGTATTCAAAAAGCAACCGCTGCCCTAGGCAAGGTGCTGCTTTTACAGATGATTGGGAAGCTGAGTATGGTGAAGAAACTATTCATCAAGTTCTCTATGGAATATCCAACCCTACAAGCAAAGTTGCCTCCAAACTGACTCCAAAAGGAAGGTTCTTGCATGTGTTGTTAATCAACTGTGTGATGCCAAGAACAAGCGCTCATGATAATGTCAACAAGATGGATAGATTTGCCCTATTCCATCTCCTGAATATGATGAAGATTGACATAAATGACTTGATTTTCAAGTACATGTTGAGGATGGTAAAGCCCCAAATCAGGACCTCTTACACATATGGTGAGACACCCTATTGTGCCCCGATGTTTTATTAGACTAAAACCTCATTAATTAATTTCTTACTCGTGCGCTTAATATGAAAATACGTAAAAAAATAAATCTTAAGTTAATAAGAGTACAAACTTTAGTTCATTTAAAACAACATATGATGTTCATGTTATACATACACACATCTGAATTATAATCATATTACAAAACACTATTGAGGGTATCCTTTTAGTAGAATCCCTCATAACCATATACTTAAACAAAAGTTAAACAAGCAAAAACATATAAAACGTCTCATGAGACGCACTGGCCATAACTAACTAGACCCTAATCACCATGGGTTACAGCTCGTCTTCCGGTCTCAGGTTCGTAGGGAGTTCCATCCAACTCCTCCTGGTTTCGCTCATCCACGGGGTCTTCTGGTACAATTCCACAAGGAGATAAAATACAACATACAGAAATATACAAGAGATAAGAAACAGTTCTATCATCAAAAGCGGAAAAGAGTCATAGTAAATTATACAGTAATTGTCACAGACAATCATCACACCTAACTAACAAATCATCCTTTACCCCCAATCTCATGCTACTCAAAGACATTATAGCTCCACACCTATTTCTAAGGTGGAAGTGCTCTCACGAGAACTCTTGATTTTACGTGTATTATATTACCAATACACGGTGTATTATATTACCAATACACGGTGTATTATATTACCAATACACGGTGTATTATATTACCAATACACAGATGTATTTTACGTGTATTATATTACCGATACACGATGTATTATATTACCAATACACATGTGTTTTACGTGTATTATATTACCAATACACGGTGTATTATATTATCAATACACAGATGTCCTTGTGTATTATATTACCAATATACTTTTGTCTTTGGGTATTATATTACCAATACACTTTTGTCTTTGGGTATTATATTACCAATACACTTTTGTCCTTGTGTATTATATTACCAATACACGGTTGAGGACAACAACACCTATACATGAATCTCACCAACCCACATTAATAACATCCTAGTGCCTTAACCTTCAATCAAAGTCTTAACACATATTCTATGTCACACTTCCTCTTTAAAATAACTCATTTAGGTTAGGCACCTCTAAGTCACCATTATCCTCACACCCAAACCAACAATTATCACTCGAACAACATATATCTTTGCTTAAATCCACTAAGCACAAATATTAAAACCAGGCAGATCATGCATAACACAAACAAT
The DNA here is from genome assembly GCA_030762895.1 of Sophora flavescens. Lineage (NCBI taxonomy): Eukaryota > Viridiplantae > Streptophyta > Magnoliopsida > Fabales > Fabaceae > Sophora > Sophora flavescens. The sequence goes on along the minus strand of CM061064.1, from coordinate 110,149,025 downwards.
CATAAATATTCAAATACCACAAAATATCACATAAGCAATTCGATAATAATAATAAATTCAATCAACCTCAGATAAAATCATCCTAACGTCGATAAACCTATAATCCCCAATCACAATTGGTTTTACAGAAAAGGTTTCCAATGTGATTTTGGTCTTGTCGATTACTCAACTACTAGTAGGGTTTAGGTCGCCCTACACAATTATTATAGAATATACTACTTATCAATTCCGATGGTAGAATGATTCTTTCCCCCGCCTGGGTTATCACCGAAATTCCGAATTCGCCGTTCCCCATTGTCATGCCATACTTTAACAGTTTCTCCTTCAACCAAACAATACAACTATAATTAATTAAAAAAAATCATTCTTAACCTAAATAGCTAGGTTTCGGTCTCCTAATTCAAAATAGGGTTAGGATTCTTTTCTTATTCCAAGCTTTTGGATTTTAATTCCTATAGTCTTAGGTAACTTAGATAAATTATCATACTTGAAAATATTAACAAAATATTTTAATTTCCCTTTTAATTAAGTTTCAGCCTTACTTGGTAAAATAGGCTAGGAAATTCTTTTTGATTCAAGCTATTGGTTTTAGATTACATAGATCCTTAAGAGTATTGAACAATCATTAGAATTCATTAATTCAACAAAATCTATAAACTCCTAAACCCTAGATTTTCGGCCAACACCATAAAATTAGGATATAAATCTTTGTTGAAGTTAAGCTCATAGATTATAACCATATAGGTATTAGATAGCATGATACAAGTGTTAGAATTGAGAAATGACACAAAAACTTCAAACCCATTTTCTCTCCTAGGTTTGGCCCACAATGGTTTTTAGGGAAGGAAAATGTTTTTGATTACATGCTCTTGGATAATGAAAGGAGTGCTCCTAACTAGATCTTAGAAATTGGTTTCACATTTTTTGGATTTTTCTACAATTTTCTAGAATTCTTTAAAGTTCTAGATCTAAGAAAATAAGAACATGAAAATGAAGAACAAGATCTTATAAAGGAAGGAGATGATCATGTTACCTCACTAGTTTGAACGAGATGAAGGAGGATGGTGATCCTAGCTAGCTTGTTACAAGAACACTTGAAGCTTTGGAAAGTTAACAATGGAGTTTATGTGTTTAAGTGTGAAGAACAAGTAAGAAGATGAAGAAGATGAGTGAAATGGGGAGGGGATGCCACGGTTTGGGGGGGTATATATAGGCTATATCTTAGGCCTTGTTTGGTTTATTAGAATTAGATTAATAGGTTTTATGAATATAATAATATATATTAACTAACTATAGTTAATACTTAACCTAAATAGGGTTATTTTGCTAACTAGGGTTAAAATCAAGTGGCTAACATTATTTGAGTGTTGTGGCTGCCCCTTGTCCACACAAAGTGACCATGGTTCCCTAACCATGGTTAAGATTTAACTCGACGACGGTTAGGTTAAGCTTAGGGGTATTTTTGTCTTTTTACCTTAAAATATCTCTCTAAATATCTAGATATTTATGAAATTGTCATAAATTCTTGGTGACTCGTCCTTATTGAGTCATTATGTATGACTCTTTGTCCCGATCTCTTGACGGGTCTCTGCAGCTCCGTTTTTCGACTCCGTCGGTTTCCCCGATTAGGGTTTTCGTCTGTTTTTCGATCGAAAATTTTCAAACTAACCAAACTCGTTGGAAATATGATTTAATCATAACCCATTTCGTTCACAAGTCAAAATTAGGTTTTCTGTTCATTAAAATATTACTGTCGGTGAAAATACCTACCGTTTTCCATCCGAACTTTTACCAAAATTCGTCCGTATAAACATAATATTTTATTTCTGATCAAAATTTGGAAAGTAGACTCCTCATGGACAAAATATAAAAAATCTACAAATTTCAGTTTTCGGTTCAAATTAGGGTTTTCTATCAGTATAAAATTATACTGTCAGTTAAAAACGCAGACTGGGCTCCGACTGAATTTTCAACCCAAAATTTCACCGTAGCCTTCTACCATAAGAGAGACTATGAATATGATTTTATTTTATTTAAAATCACTTTCTGACTCACAGATTAAAATATAATTAATTATATTTTAACCGGTTAAAGAGCGTAATTAAAAATCAGACTGTTACATATGGGATGCTGATTACTAGACTGCTAAACATCAAGGGTATTCCCCTCACTGGAAAGGTTGATATGGCTACTGCCATTGATGAAAGAACCCTCTCTCAGATGAAGCTGAGACCACCAAGAAGGATTCATGAATCTGATGAAGATGATGAGAAGAAGAAATCTTCAGGAGAATCTGAAGAAGAAACTGCAGAATTGTCTGCACCTTTGGATCCCAAGGTCAAATCAAAACTTCAAGTAAAGAGGAAGCTGGTCATCTCATAAGCATCTGATGATGATGATGACCAACCTATTTCCAAGGTTCTGAAGAAGGAAATGGTTCAAAAACCTGTCGTTACCCCTCGAAAGGAACTCAAGGGGAAGGCTACTGTTGCAGCTACACCAGTTAGAAAATATACAATGTTGAAGATAGCTGAACCTGTGCAAGTTTCTTTGCAACCTGCTGCATCACCTCTTAGGTCATCTGAACCCTCACCCTCTTCACCCATTGTATTATCCTCACCCTCTGATTCATCATCCTCTTCCTACCATAACTCCTCTCTTCACAATCATATTTCAATTACTGAAAATCCGTTTGCTTTATCTGATCGAGATTTTAATTTGAATCTCACTCCATATCACCCTTCACCACACCCTATTCTTCATAACTCACCTGATCACATATCCAACCCTTCATCACTCTCTCCCCCACCAACTCAGGAAATTCAAACACTTATTCATGTTTCAAGAATTTTTGATTCCATTCTATCACCTCTCTCTCACCCTTCACCTACCCCTCAAAACTCACCACAGAGACCTCTACCTACTCCTTTCAACCCTTCTGAGTCATTACCTTTAGATGAAATCAATCCTGACCTTCTTAGTCCAGATGACTTAAAAGCAATCAGCTATCTTGTTGCCGAACAGGTTGCAGTAAGGTTGAATCAAGCCCCTTGGAAACACAGACCCAATCCTACTACTCGCATAAAGGCCAATACTGTATGGAAGATCTGTCCTGACAGAGGATCTATCTGTCCAAAGCCAAAGTTGATTCCAAAATCCAAGAAGCCTTTTGTCTGGCTGAAAAGGAAGCATAAGAAACTAAAGTTCCCTAGATGGTCTACTTCGTTCATGAGTCACCCTAAGCCTCATGTTCTTGAAGACCCAGCTCATCACTATGGCCTATCTCTGATTGACAAACTCAAGACGCCTACAGATAGCGCCCGACTCAGTTCTTACCAGATTTCCTGGATCGGATATCCAGAAGAAGATAGAGCAAAATCAAGACAACTCTACCCCTTCCAACCAACTCTTATCTTGACTCCTTTTCTTTTCATTTTACCTTTGTCTTTTTATGAAAACCTTTTTTCTGTTTACTCTTTTGATTTACCAATTTCTGATGAAAATTTGACTTGGTTTTTCAATTATCTTTCCCCTTTTTTCATTTCTCTCTCTAATTTAGAAATCCCCTCTTTTAAAATTCCCTGTTTTCAACCCTTTGGTTTGTTGCACTCAGTCTTTCCCCTAACTCTCTCTCTCTATTCCCCATTGTTTTTTATCTCACTTTCATTTTCTCTTTTGGTCATTCTCTTCCCAGGCACTGTCTGGAAATTGTTCCATATGAATCACCCACGACTGCCAACCCTTCTGACCCTGGCCCCTCCTCTTCATCTCCACCTGATGATCCTGTTGCATCGGCATCCACTATCACTGGAATGGATCCAATAGCTCGTACAGAAATCATTTGTCTTCGTGAGACCATGCAAACTGTTGTGGCTCTTCTCACCAAGATTGTTAAGAAACAACAACCTTAGTTTTCGTTACCTTTGTTAGCAATGTAATACGTCAATGATGGTTAAATCAATCAATGTTGTTTTCAGATGCATTTTATTCTATTACTTTATCTTTTTGCTGATGACAAAGGGGGAGAATATATTCGTATATATGAACTAAAATAACTATCTAATGAAACTCAAAAGATAAGTCGCTACCTTAATCATGCATATGATTTCTTTATGGAAGCATTAGTTCAGGGGGAGCTTGAGGAGCTCAATTAACTTGAATATTCTTATAAGCTTGAATATAGTCATACCTCATATGATTCTCTGTGCTTAAATCTGATTTTATCCTTAGTTCATTAAAATCATAAGATAATGTTTGTCATCATCAAAAAGGGGGAGATTGTTAAGACTACATCTTTAGACATCTTTGATTTTGATGAATCCAAACAAAGAATGATTTTAAGTGACCCTTGTGAAATCTACTAATATGTGTATTAAGCGTGCAGATCAGTATTCAAAAGTCTCGTGACCAAGAAGCAAAGTCTTAATGATGCGTCTGATAAATGACTCGGTCTCTACCAAATTCTAATCAAGCGACTGAAAGTCGCTCGCTTCAACAATATTCAAACACAAAGAATATTCGATGATTATTTCGAATAAAGAAATTCGATATGAGAAAGCTCAAAGCATCATTTTGCGCCTGGAGAATCTTTTTGTTGCAAAAACCAAAGTAAACTTTACTTGATCGCAGAACCGCTTAGCACAAATAAGGAAAGTCACGCTGCCCAAGTCTGAAAAGCAACAAACGCCGCTCTGAATCAAACTGCACTCCAAAAAAAGCTATGCCAACCTATATGTTCAATTTGTCTTAAAGCTCACCAACTATCATAAACATTACATACAAGACCAGAACGACGCTTTGGCATTTATGGATGAAGAACAAAAGTGTAGATGTTGATCTTCCAAACGTGCTTCCAAAGCTACTCAACAAGAAGTTTTGATGGTGAGCATCAAAGACACATTTCCAACTTATGAAGACTTGTAATAGTTTTAGGATTTTGATGCATGATTTAAAAATTAGATGTTTTAGTAGTTGGCTCAATTAAAATATTTTTAAAAGGTTTTAAAACATCAAAATGATTTATAAAAAATATAGAGAATGTTTAAAATTAAATGGAATATGTTTTACAAACAGTTTTGAAGCAAAAACATGATTTTTTAGTAAAGTAATCGATTACTTTTGGAAGTAATCGATTACCACGTGTTTTCTTTGCAATCTTGCTTTTCTGGCAAAAAGTAATCGATTACTTTTGAAAGTAATCAACTACTTTTGGGTTGTTATAGAAAAGTAATCGATTACCACGTGTTTCTTTGCAATCTTACTTTTCTGGCAAAAAGTAATTGATTACTTTTAGTGTAACAGAAAAATAGAATTTTCCATTTCACTCTCTATATAAAGGGACTTTTCAGAAATAATAATGAACGAAATTTTTGATGTTTTATGTGCTATTATGCTGTCAAATTGATTACTTGAGCCTTCTTCTTCTACTTTCTAATTTTTGATCATTAATGCTTTTTAGAAGTGATGCATCTTTAAAGTGTAATAGTTTTGATAGCATTAATTGAATTATATTTGCTGTTTTTAGAATTGGGTAGGGTATCCCAATTTGTATCTGAGGTGGGGTATCCTTAGGTGACTAGTTTCTTGAGTGGGGAATCTCAAGTTAGGATAAAGGTAGGGAATCCTTTATGTTTGTATACTTGTAAAAATTGTATAATTTTTGAAGTATAGTGGTGATACTCAATTGTATGCTTGAGGACTAGATATAGAACACCCGGGTTGTGTTCGAACGAGTATAAATTGTTGGTGTGATTCCTCTTCCCTTTATCTATTGAATTTTTGCTAGTAACATTGAAATTGGTTATATGTTTTATGATATTGATGATATATTGCACATAGTTCATGTTGTGTTAAATTCTTGAATTGTGGCCATATTCTTGCAAGATTCCATATTGTTCTTGTTTCTTATTATTCTCTCTTCTCTTTTCTCTTTTATTTGATATATTTGGTGCATCATTAAAAGAGAGGCAAAAAGTTTTTGTACGAAACTAAGATTTTCTAAGAGTTTTGCAAAACCTCAATTCACCCCCCCCCCCCCCCTTGAGGTGCCTTTTATTTCAACAAAAAGAATACTCAGCTGAAGAACTCTCTTCAATGGACTTATCTCTCTTGAGTATAAATAGAAGACTTTGAAGATCATTGAAGACACACACCTGAATACATTAACTCACGCATTCAATACTCTCAAGTATTCAAATCTCTCCTAAGTTCTTCATAGAAAACTTCTCTGCTCAAATCATTTGTATTTATTGAGAAGTCTTTATTGCGATCTCACCTACCTCAAATACTTATTCACTATATGAGTGTTACTCGGTAAATCTGCAAAGTTGTAATCCGTGAAGCTGCTGCTTCATTCAGACTCTTACTATTTGTTGAGCCTGAAGAGGCTATCTGAAAGAATACTTGTTTGAGCCTGGAGAGGCTAGGTGTGCAAACAATACTTGTTAGTTGAGCCTACGGAGGCTAGGTGTGCAAATAGTACCTTCTGCTACTTGATCAGCTATAGTGCAAATACTTGGTGAAGCCAAGGACTAGACGTAGCCCAAGGTTTGGGGTGAACCAGTATAAATCCGTGTCTCCTTTTCTTATCTTAATCTTTTCAGTTTACTTTACTTTAATTGTGCTAATTGGGTTGGAAAGTGAATCTCCTTTTTATTATCAGACGCATCTTTGTGTCTTTTAGGTCAAATTGCAACGTTTTACAAAAAGTATTTAAAACACAATTCAACCCCCCTTCTAGAGTTTTATATCTGTTCATTTTAGATTCTGGTTCTGGTTGGTGAGTGTGATAGAGGATTCTCCAATCTCTTTTGACTTTGGCTAAGCTTTCAGCTTTGCCGTCAAACAGAGTTGAAGGGTCTGTGTAAGGAAAGGTAACCTTGGGAATTTTTGGAAAGGGTGCACCAGGATTGATCCCTACATCATCTGGTTGGTTAAACCATGGATCATCAACAGGTAAGATTGGTTGAAATTGAGAACTTATTGGGGGAAGTTTGGATAGGTGAGTGGACAGGTGAAAATTGGGGTGAGACTGTATGTTGTGGTTCATCTGTAGGTTGAGGTGGAAGGGTTTGGACTTCTGTTTTAGGGTGAGGAGATGATTGTAATGGTACAGAAGTGTTGACAGTATTATTTAGGCTTTCAACTAATGCATCTAATGCTAATTACACAGGATCATTAGCAGGGATGCTTACCTCAGAAGTCACAACTGACTTAACTTTTCTTGAGGGTTGCTGCCTAGTTGTGGTTGGAGCAGCAGCAGCAGCTTGCTTTTGTTTCTTCAGCACTGATCCAATAGGGACATTGACCTCATCATCATCTTCATCATTGTGGGATATGATCATCTTCCTGGTCCTCTTTTGTCTTGGAACAGTCTGTGGTGCATTAGACCTTGTTTCCCTGATGACCACTCCAGCAGCAGCAGGCTTCTTGGCAGCAGCTAGACGAGTTATCTTGGCTCTTCATCCAACTATTTTCTTTTTCATGCCAAGAGTCTCAGCTTCATTGAGCTCCATCTGTTCCTTTTCTACCTTCAGCATTTCCTCTTCCTTGGCCAGTTCCACCTGAGCAACAGTACTCGGCTTCATGTTTGTCAGGTTTACCTTGCCAAAAACTAAGGCAGACATGCCCTTGTCCTTGAGGATTTCAGCTTGTTCCTCAGGAGTCTTGGCCTCCAGAGTGGCATAAACATGTTGAGCCTTGAAGATTTTTTTATAGCAGGTGGTAGAAGGGGATTGCAGATACCTTCTCCCTGTGAATCACATATTCTCTGAATCTTCCAAAGAGAATGTGAGGTAGGTTGACCTCGGTCTCAGTTAGCAGATGACATAGATAGAATTTATGCAAGGCAGAGAGGTTGTCCTTGGACCCAGCCTTGTGTAGAACAGTCTTGTTCAAAATTTGGTGAAGGATACGAACCTCGTCCTTCATCTCCATAGCTTTCCATGAATGATTTCTCACTCTATCAGGCCTCATCCGAAATGCATCTATGACCTCTGGTCCTCCCAACTCTTCCTCCCATTTATCAGAGATAACTAACCCTTCTTGAACACAGTTAACAGCAGCAGCGATGGTTGCTTCAGATACAACCACCCTGGTTCCCAACACTTCAGCTGAGATTTCAGTGTTGGTCACACGAGGGTTCCTCTAGAAGGTCCTAATTAGGTCTGGGTACACCGAGACCTTCTCGATGAAGAGACCTCCCCATCCAGTAGCAGCGATGTATTTGCTTACGAACATGTTGTACTCTTTTAGAATCTCAAACTCAAAGTGGTACTCAATACCGATGTTCAGCTTGTTGACATTGTAGGTTGAAACAGTAGTTGAAGAAGCCATTGTTGAGGTTTGAGAGTTAGGGTTTGAGAAGCAGGGGAAACGGAGAGTTCTTTGCAAGAGATTTCACAATCAGAGAGAGTAATGGTTTTTCAGAGGGAAACGTCTTGCTTAAGAAGGTTTCAAAAATGTAAAGAGTTTTTCTTGAAAATAATTCAAAAATAAAAGAAAAGATAGATGTGTGAAGAGACATGCACCAAATGCTGACACGGCGCAGGTTTTTCGAAACTGTAAAAAGCAAGTGATGTGATTAATGGAAGTAGCTGACTCAGTAAAGAGAATTTTAATTAAATATGTCTTTGAGACAAAATAAATGCAAATAATAATAGGTAGCATAGACGAGTCAGAAAAGAGCATGCAAATAGTCAATGGACGCTATAAGTATTAGACGCACATTTAACATACAATAGACGAGATAAACATTGGATGCACATTCAATCCACACAAATCATGTTAAGATGCTTTCTAATAAAAATAAATATGTCCTCAGCAAGAGGTTTAGTAAAGATGTCTTCCCATTGATGGTCAGTGTGAACACCCATTTTTGTCCGTCTTTTATTCTTTTTTATAACATGACACTGCAAGGAGACTAATAATAATAAAAAGAAAAATGAAGAAAGTAGGGGACTCATAGCTAATTTACTGTTAGCCCCATCTATCACATGGGGCTTGCTGTTGGACGGGGAAGTCCCGTCCATCACATTTGCACTTGCTGTGGACGGGAAAGTCCCGCCCATCACGTGGGACTTGCTGTTGGACGGGGAAGTCCTGTCCATCACATTCACACTTGCTATTGGACGGGGAAGTCCCGTCCATCACATTTGCACTTGCTGTGGACAGGAAAGTCCCATCCATCACATGGGACTTGCTGTTGGACGAGGAAGTCCCGTCCATCACATTCACACTTGCTGTAGACGGGGAAGTCCCATACATCACGTGGGACTTGTTGTTGGACGGGGAAGTCCCGTCCATCACATTCACACTTGCTGTGGACGGGGAAGTCCCGTCCATCACATGTGACTTGATGTTGGACGGGGAAGTCCCGTCCATCACATTTACACTTGTTGTGGATAGGGAAGTCCCGTCTATCACATGGGACTTGCTGTTGGACGAGGAAGTCCCGTCCATCACATTCACACTTGCTGTGGACGGGGTGGTCCCGTCCAGTCCATTGCTTTGCACCTGCTAATGGACGGGGTGGTCTCGTCCATTGCTTTACACTTGCTGATGGACGGGGTGGTCCCGTCCATTGCTCTGCATTTGCTACTGGACGGGGTGGTCCCGTCCAGTCATTACACTTGCTGATGGACGGGGTGGTCCCGTCCATTACTGTTCACTCGTGGATGGACGGGATGGTCCCGTCCATTGCTTTACGCTTGCTGATGGACGGGGTGGTCCCATCCATTACTTTGCGCTTGCTGGTGGACGGGGTGGTCCCGTCCATTGCTTTGCACTTGCTGGTGGACGGGGTGTTCCCGTCCACTGCTTTGCACTTGCTGGTGGACGGAGTGGTCCCGTCCATTGCTTTGCACTTGTTGGTGGATGGGGTGGTCCCGTCCATTGCTTTGTACTTGCTGCTGGACGGGGTGGTCCCGTCCATTGCTTTGCACTAGTGGATGGACGGGGTGGTCCCATCCAATGCCCTATACTTGCTGCTGGACAGGGTGGTCCCGTCCATTGCTTTGCACTAGTGGATGGACGGGGTGGTCCCGTCCATTGCCTTATACTTGCTGCTGGACGGGGTGGTCCAGTCCATTGCTTTGTGCATGCTGATGGACGGGGTGGTCCCGTCCATTGCTTTGCACTCGCTGATGGACGGGGTGGTTCCGTCCATTGCGTTGTACTTGCTGATGGATGGGGTGGTCCCGTCCATTGCCTTGCACTTGCCGTTGGCCCCGTCCAGTCCACTGCACTTGCCAAGGGATGGGGTGGTCCCGTCCAGTCACTATACTTGCTGGTGGACGGGGTGGAGCCGTCCAGTCCTGTCCCTTTTATTTCTGTTGGACGAGGGGGTTCCGTCCACTTCAATTATTTTAATTTCTATTGGACGAGGAGGTTCCGTCCACTGCAATTATCTTTTCTTGTTGGACGAGGAGGTCCGTCCAGTATATATCTACTTTTGTATATCTAAGTTTCTGTTGGGATGAAGAGATTCCATCCACTGCATTTTTATTTTCAGGCTGAAGGCTAAAGAATAAAGAAAGAAGAAGGAGAAGATAAGGAAGAAAGGACGAAGAAAACAAGGAGAAAAAAAATCAACAAAGAGGAAAGGAAACTGAGTTATACCTCCTACCCACTTTACTTATCAGGCAAGACCTCTTTTCCTCCTCCACCCATTGGTCCTTCTTCCTCCTTACCTCCTCCCTCGTTTTAACCTAGGAACCCTACTCCTAACCCTAAAAACCCCCCATCTCCTTCTCTTTTCAAACACGCAACCTTCAGGATAAATCACCTCCTTTCTGCTACTCACGCCGCCCCATCTTGACACATGCTATTTCTGCTCAAAACCCCTCATCTCTTTCTCTTTTCAAGCGTGCAACCCTCACGTCAAATCACCTCCTTTCTGCTACTCATGCCGCCCCATCTGGACACACGCTATTTCTGCTCAAAACCCCCTTTTGCACCTCCTTTACCCATGGGTCTTTTCTTTTTTTCTCCTCATCTTTTCCCACCTTAACCTAGCAGCCCTACTCCTAACCCTAAAAAGCCATCGCACCCATCATAAAAAACCCCCCATCTCCTTTTTTCAAGCGTGCAACCCTCACATCGAATCACCTCCTTTCCGCTGCTCAGAACGGCCCAAGCCTTGGGTTTCGTACAAACCGACCTTGAAGCCAATGGAGAATAAGAAAGAAGCCCTCTCCTCCGTCTATAAAAGGAAAGGAGAAAGAGGAAAAAGAGGAGGACATTTTTTGGAGGGGAGAACACTGTTCTTGAGAGGAAACGAAAGATCAGAGAGGAGATAGAGAGGAAAGATACAAAGAAAAGAGAAAAGAAAGAGAGATTTTTGTTGCGAGGAAGAGAGATCAGAAACCTGAGCTTCCTTTTCTCTTCCCTATTATTAGAAGTGGTTAAGAAGGAAGAGCTGAAGGAGCCAGGGAGATTGAATGTAAAGACTTCGATCTTAAAATCTTACCACTGGGAGTAAACAAAGTCATTATTATTCTACTCCCGTTTGGTAATCTTTGTTCTTTTCGTTGATATTATTAATAAATTTCTCTTGACACTCTTATTTCTCTGTGCTTCTGTTCTCTGAATAAGTTGGTAAAAAGTTTCATTTCTACGTTTCTGTCCCATTTCCAAGAGAAAAAAATTATTTATTTTACATAAAAAAAATAGAGGATGATCACTTGATTAAAACAACCTTTTTTTTGGGTTGCCCTATAACAATTGTCTGTAGAAACGATTTCTAGGGCAAGTATACCTAGTCGTACAAGTAATAAAGAGGTAAGAGGGATATCATTCCCACGAGGACTGAGACAAGTACTAGCACGTAACAAATCAACTACTATCTAAGCGAATCTTTGGATGGAAGGGAGCTCAATACTAAATACCAAGCCCAAGAGTTAAAATAAACAAAATAAAAGAAAAATGTTCTTTTTGTATTTTTGTCAAACACTTGGGATGCAGAAAAATGGATTCTTCAAATAGATGAAAGATGTTGGGATTAAACTTCACTAAACCTTAGCCTCATACAATAACAAGACCACCAATCCAGTTTATACTTCAAATATTAAAATCAACCCACAAGATTTCTCAAGCCCTAATTCCTTAGATGACAAGAGCCTAAATCCCCTAATTAAACCCTAATTCCATAGGTGGCCTAATTAGTGAATTTGCATTAAGAGTAGGGATTACACGATTACTAATAAACCAAAATCCATTTCTAGATGCAAGGTTTACTAGGTGATTAATTCCAGATCAGGAATTGATAAGAACGTCCCCATTGCAAATCAAATCTCAAAATCAATACATGGATGATCAGACCACAAAAAGCATTAAGCATAGGAATCAAACACTAATAAGAAGGCATAAACATAGATTAATACATCAGGGCAATTACATGAAGTTCAGTTTAGCTACATCTAATCCCATCAAAAAGGGAATTAGCTACTCATGATAATAGAGAAAGCCAAAATCAAAACAATAGAGATAAAGGAGAGAGGAAACTCCATGGAAGCCTTCACAGCAGCCACATCAGCCCCTGATGCCTTATTTATAGAATTGGATTCAAATAACGCTCGTCACGGTCGTGATGGCCATCACGGCCAGGCCGTGACGGGCTCTGCCATGGGCGTGCTTTCAACTTTTGGATTATCACGGCCGTGATGCTTATCACGGCTAGGCCGTGATCAGTTCTGCCTGTAACGTTGCTGCACCAAATGGTCTGTCACGGTCGTGATGGGCATCACGGCCTGGCCGTGACGGATTCTGCCTAGAAGGGGTCTGGCTCAGTTAACATGTCATGGTCATGATGGGCATCACGGCTAGGCCGTGATAGCTTCTGACTTTTGCCTTCTTTTCTCTTCAGCTCTGCTTGATCATGGCCGTGATGGTCATCACGGCTAGGCCGTGATGAGCTCTGTTTAGCTCATTTTCTTCACTTTTCAAGATCTATCTTCATCCAAGATCCATCATGGTCAATCTTGAGCATTTCACCCTTAATTCCTTCAAAACAACACCACGAAACCGCTTTACCCGTTCCAAGGTAAAAACTAACAAAAATCAAATAAAAATTGCCTAAACTATATGAAAATGCATGCAAAAATGCAAATGAAATATACGGTGAAATCACACTCATCAAATCACCCCAAGCTTGTTCATTTGCTTGTCCTCAAGCAATCACTAAGGCCAGAAGAGATAATAATCAGAACATGGATAGTGAACCAAGAACCCAAGTAAATAATCCAAGTAACAGGCATTTTCAAATAATTCAGCAATAGACAATCAATTGCAAGTCCAATTATAAGCTTAGGTTTCCTAGACTCATATTCTCACTGATTCGGGCACTCTTTCTCACCTCACTCAAGTGTTTAAGGATATATGACAATTCGCTCAGTTTCCTCAAGGAATGAATTCTACCATAAGCTTGACTATTAACCAAATCTCTACTTTATTGATGAAAACACCTAAGAATCAAGAGGTCTTTTACTTTGGTTGTAACGGGGTCATGGGATTAATCGTTAGGTGGGGAAATCAAGAAAAGGAAATTTCAAAAAGGCTAAACAAAATATCAAGCATTGCAAAGCATGACACCTTCTAAAATACCTTTTTGGGTTTTGGTTCATCTTTCCACCTTTCTTTCTTTCTTTCTCTTTTTATTTCTCACTTCCTTTTGTCATCCCCTTCTCTATATATATATATATATATATATTTTATTTCTTTCTTTCATTCTCTTTTTTTTTTCTTTAATAACGAAGGGGAGATTTTCAATTTAAGAGAAATATTTTTCTAACTTTCTCATCCCATACTTTTTCAACTACCTTTTTACCCTTTTTGTGATACTTTAAAAGGTGTCATACCAAGCATTATTCATCAAAGTAATTCAAGGTACCAAGAAAAGTATTTTATTCTCTTAGGCTCAAAATTGGGCAATTAAGGGGTAGCATTTAGTCATTTAAAGCTCAGAAGGCCGGAAAAATACCTAGTGCCTCAATCATTTTCCAAAAATGTTTTCAAAAAATTTTTAAGCTTCAAAACGGTTTCAAGTCAAGTTCTAGAGAATACAATCCAAGAGGAATTAAAACACTCTATCACAAAGAATGGGGTAGATTTAGTGAGTACCCCTTTTTGGCTCAAAATCTCACATTTTAGTAGTTCCAAAATCAGTGAGAAACACGAATCTACAAAACCTCATGCTAATTATCAACTATCAAAGATCATCTCAAGCATTTTTTATTTGTAGCCTTATCACAAGAATATAAAAAAAAAATTGGGTTCAAAAATTCACTATCTCAAATTATTTGGCACTAAGTTCTCACAATTGGATGCATAATCTAAGCAAGGGGCAATCTAATCATGTGATCATGCAAAACTATGCCTATATGAATGCAACATGAAAAATGTAAAAATTCAAAAATTTGCAAAAATACCCCTACCCCAAGCTTAAAAACTTCCATTGTCCCCAATGTAAATAATCAAGTCGGAGAGAGGAGAAAATTGGAACAACTTACCGAGGCGGTAGCGGGTGTTGGCTCACATGCCTAGTCAGAGGGATTGCATGAAAAATGTGTCACGGCCGTGATGCTCATCCCGGGCAGGCCGTGATCAATTCTGGTCCATAGGAGTTGGCCTGTCACGGCCGTGACCTCCATCACGGCTAGGCCGTGATGCTCTCTGATCTTTAGGGTCCTCTCATCACGCCCGTGATGGGTATCATGGCTGGGTCGTGATCCTTTCTAGTCCTCATGGTTAGCTCATCACGACCGTGACCAGTGTCACGGCCTAGGCGTGATGGTTGCTGACTTTATTTGTTCCTGCCCTTTTTGCTTCTCCTTCCTTCTTACCCTGAAAAAACTTAACAAATCTATCAATTTATGATCTTTTTTCCTCTAGATCTTCTCAAGTTATTCAAGAGTTAAAATCAAAAACAAATGGAAAAGGAAAAGAAAACTTGGGTTGCCTCCCAATAAGCGCTTCTTTAACGTCACTAGCTTGACGTGCCTAGGATCCTCCTCCCGGATCCCATGGCTTGTGGAGTGGCAATTGCAGAAGCAATATGAATCTACCCTCGGTTCCTCCTGGGTCAAATGGCAAGTGATAGACTCCGTTTTTGACCTCTTCAGGCATAAATGTTCCATGAAGCACATGGGGCTGTACTTCGGGAGCCAATTTTGTAGTATCCACACATGCATGCAAACCAATATATTTATTCAAGGCAGCAATATCAGGTTTCTTGGCAAGCATGGTGAAATATAGATCCTCTTTTCTCTCCACACCATGTTCTTTTTCTTGTGACTCATCTTCCACTACCACCTCATCTACACTTTGATCCATCCCCACAACCATATTTTGCTCAGATAATACTTCGTGTGGGTCTTGTACCAACTGTTTGCAAATTTCTTCAACTTGCCTTTTGAAGTTTTGCATCAGAGCTTCGACACAATCACAATTGGCTCTTGCTTTGGCCTTAGAGATGGATAGCTCTTGGGAATATTGTTCTAGAGCAACTTTCAAAGGTGTTTGCTCATTCCATTCCCATTCCTCCCCGTGCTTCATTATTACACTATAAGCTTGTGCGTGAGGGCATCGATATCCCCAGAGACTATAGTCTCCTATGATTACATTAGGCCCAAAGTGATATTTTGTAACACCTTCCAAGGTTGGAAAATAATAAGTCTCCATATGTTGCATCCACCTTGCACAAACAAAACTCAAAAGAAAAAAACAAGTATATACAAAAAATAAAGCAGAAAAAAAAATAAATAAAATAGTGCTTAAATTAGTAGTCGAAATGGATATGCTAATATTGAACATCAGTCCCCGGTAACGGCGCCAAAAACTTGTTGAAACGATTTCTAGGGCAAGTATACCAAGTCGTACAAGTAATAAAGAGGTAAGAGGGATATCGTTCCCACGAGGACTGAGACAAGTACTGGCACGTACCAAATCAACTACTATCTAAGCGAATCTTTGGATGGAAGGGAGCTCAATACTAAATACCAAGCCCAAGAGTTAAAATAAACAAAATAAAAGGAAAAAGTTCTTTTTGTATTTTTGTCAAACACTTGGGATGCAGAAAAATGGATTCTTCAAATAGATGAAAGATGTTGGGATTAAACTTCACTAAACATTAGCCTCATGCAATACCAAGACCACCAATCCATTTTATGCTTCAAATATTAAAATCAACCCACAAGATTACTCAAGCCCTAATTCCTTAGATGACAAGAGCCTAAATCCCCTAATTAAACCCTAATTCCTTAGGTGGCCTAATTAGTGAATTTGCATTAAGAGTAGGGATTACACGATTACTAATAAACCAAAATCCATTCCTAGATGCAAGGTTTACTAGGTGATTAATTCCAGATCACGAATTGATAAGAACGTCCCCATTGCAAATCAAATCTCAAAATCAATTCATGGATGATCAAACCACAAAAATCATTAAGCATAGGAATCAAACACTAATAAGAAGGCATAAACATAGATTAATACATCAAGGCAATTACATGAAGTTCAGTTAAGCTACATCTAATCCCAACAAAAATGGAATTAGCTACTCATGATAATAGAGAAAGCCAAAATAAAAAAAAAATAGAGATAAAGGAGAGAGGAAGCTCCATGGAAGCCTTCACAGCAGCCACAGCAACCCCTGGCTCAGAGAATTAGGGTAAAAATCTGCTCCTAGGTCAAAGTCTGTCTTTTTCATTCTGCCCCTGATGCCTTATTTATAGAATTGGATTCAAATAACGCGCGTCACGACCGTGATGGCCATCACGGCCAGGCCGTGACGGGCTCTGCCATGGGCGCGCTTTCAACTTTTGGATTATCACGGCCGTGATGCTTATCACGGTTAGGCCGTGATTAGTTCTGCCTGTAACGTTGCTGCACCAAATGGTCTGTCACGGTCGTGATGGCATCACGGCCTGGCCGTGACAGATTCTGGCTAGAAGGGGTCTGCCTCAGTTAACATGTCACGGTCGGCCGTGACAGCTTCTGACTTTTGCCTTCTTTTCTCTTCAGCTCTGCTTGATCATGGCCGTGATAGTCATCACAGTTAGGCCGTCATGAGCTCTGTTTGGCTCATTTTCTTCACTTTTCAAGCTCTATCTTCATCCAAGCTCCATCATGGTCAATCTTGAGCATTTTACCCTTAATTCCTGCAAAACAATACCACGAAACCGCCTTACCCGTTCCAAGGTAAAAACTAACAAAAATCAAATAAAAATTGCCTAAACTATATGAAAATGCATGCAAAAATGCAAATGAAATATGCGGTTAAATCACACTCATCAGTGTCATGTTCAACCCTTCAGATTTAGAGGCTGCTCTGTGAACTTACGTGCCATGTTCAACCTCATGTAGTTTTAATAGAGAGACTCACAACGGGTAAAACAAATATTTCAAAGTTACTAATAATTTACACAACTAATTTTTGGGTAACCATTTATGGATGTTCTAGGGTGCCGTGGGGTTAAGTCTCCGTGCCTTCCCTAAACATAATCGACTCCCGAACCCGAAGCTTCTTCTTGAAGGGTTTTCCAACTTACCCGAAATTAAATAAAGTTGGTGGTGACTCCATGTTTTCTCTCTAAGAGGAAAAACTAGCTTTTTTTTTAGGTCGCTACAGTCAGTATCTACAAATTGTATATCAATAACACCTTTTTGCACATAATCTCTAATAAAATGATGTTTAATCTCAATGTGCTTAGCTCTTGAATGCAAGATTGGATTCTTGGATAGATTTATTGCAGCATTATTATCACACATGAGTGGAATACTACTTACAAATACATTGTAGTCCTCTAATTGATGTTTGATCCATAGAAGTTGTGAGCAGCAACTTGCAGCTAAAATATACTTAGCTTCAGCAGTTGATAAAGCAATGGTACTTTGTCTTTTGCTTGACCATGAGACTAGGTTAGCTCCAATGAAGTGACATCCTCCCCTAGTACTTTTTCTTTCAATTCTATCTCCAACATAGTCAGCATCACAAAAACCAACTAATCTATAATCATCATTTTTCTTAAAGCACAAGCCCAAATTAGTAGTACCTTTCAAATATCTAAATATTCTCTTAACTGCTGATAGATGAGATTCTCTAGTATCATACTGAAAGCGAGAACATAAACATCCACTGAACATAATATCAGGTCTAGACGCAATAAGATATAGAAGTGATCCTATCATACTACTATATACCTTTTGGTCTACCTTTTTATCTGTAACACCTCAAGATTCACCCTTATGTTTATATGTGTTAGTTCTGGCATATATATGTTTGATATTTATATATATGTGTATATATTATTGCATATGATAATATGTATATTAATATATGATTAATTGCATTAAGATGATATTTTGCCTCTTAATGTTTGATTTTATATGTTAATATATGATATGTGATTTTATTAATAATAAGCGACTAAGAATGATATGATAAGATGTCGTGTGATTTAGTATTTAAATAGAGATAGTGTTATCCTTAGATTTTAGCCCCTCGACCAATCAGATTTTAGTCCTTATCAATATAGGATCATCCTCTCTTTTTTTATATCTTAAGATCTTATCATAATCTCCTAAGGGTCCTATCTAGGAATAACTACGAAATATGTCGCTAAAATTTCATCAAACTTTTGAGCATCTTAGAGTCAGATTAAGGATTCGATTATTAGACATTAGTTTGTAGATATTTATCTGAGTTTTCTAACGACACCAAGAACTCCTCAATCGGAAACTTGTACCTCAAGTTATGGTCACAATACCGAACTATATACAGTTTGGGCTGAAATAGGAACCCATTATGACCCAAACTCATATATATACCATTAGACTCGACCTAAACCTAGTTTACACGAACCCAACACTCAGAAAACTGTCTCCCTCCTTCCTCTTTGAATCCTTATGGTTTTTATCCCTAAAACTCTCTCTATGGAACCCATTCTTGCACCGTTCTTCATTGCTTCTTGATAGGAGAACATCGTTGCGAATAGGGGTTCGTTGTGCTTGCTGTTTGGGACTTTAGAAAAGGTAAAATTCATGGACCTTGTCCCTTGTGTTCTTTCTTTCAAGTTCTTGATCTCTTCCTTTTGATTTCTTGATCTTAGAGTTGAACCAAAGTGTCTTTTTGACGTCCTTGAGGTCGTAGACAAGCGCTAGTGAGACGGGACCCTAGTGGATCTTCTTTCTTCTTTTGAAACACGAACCTCGTACTAGGTATGGGAAAAGAATAGTGTATACACCAGGCTAGGGAGTAGCGTAATATGAGGGGTTCCCATAGCCCCGTTCATTGTCGTTATAATGTATTGATACCATGATTTGCCTGGTTGTATGACTGAAATGTTTATATGTTTGATTGGATTAATTGGGATGCCTATTTGTTATAATTGTTGAGTTTTTCATGATGTGGTATGCCTATTGAATTATATTATGCCATGAGTTTTGGTTGAATTGGTATGAATACCCAAGATTATTAATGTTTTTGCTATGACATGGATTATGTTGATCACATTGACTGGATATGTTGTTGATGATGAGGTTACCGTTATGTTGAATATGATAATAAGACTCTAATTGACTTAATTAGGACTCTTAGTTAACATAGGAATTAAGGGATTAATTCCCCAAGCTTCATAAGACGTGAACTGTGTTAGTGAGGGGTGAAGTTTCATGTCGAATGTTTTCGTTAAGACCCTAAGATCTGATTTGAGAGAATTAGGGTGCCTGAACTCCAAGAACACATTAAATTCTGCCCAAAACAGTATTGGCCCTGCCCAGGAGCACGGCCGTGCTGAACAGGGAGCACGACCGTGCTCCCAGTTAAATTCTGGAAAACAGGCTACGCATTGAGCACGGCCGTGCAGGACAGTGAGCACGACCGTACTGGGGGTTTAGTACGCCCGTGCTTCCCCCTACTGGTCAGAACTTAAGATTAATGAATTAAATTATCCCCAGATGATGTAATAATACACTAATCAAATGATAACAAGTTAGATAACTTAATTAAAGATTAATTAAGATAACAAAGACTGATAAGCCGGTTAAGCCGATACCCTATGGGTTACCGCACGTTGTCACGCTTTGGTGCTTTTTGGCCAAAATGCTCTCGATGCTTTTTGGTTGAGATGTTGTTATGTTGGACCATGGTGCTTTTTGGTCAAGGGGGCCTTGACCCCACGGTGTGGGCCTAAGGTGTTAATCTTGATGTTGGTGATAAATCTTGGGTGCTTTTAGGCCAAGCAAAGGAGGTGGTTGCCTTGTGTGTTGTTATGCCATTTGCATAGATCATTGGAGTTGATGTTGAGGAGGATGTTCAACATAGGGGAGGTCGTCCTAGTTATGATGATCTGGCCCAAGTCTCCGGTGGTTCACCCATGGTTTGGTGAACCGTGCGCCCCCGAGGTGACGTATCCAGTTATGATACGTCGGCTATCCAAGGGGTTCCTCCATGGTTTGGGGAATTGCCGATGTTGGTGCTTTTTGGCCAATACGGATATGTAACTCCGAAGTTGACTTCCTGAGTTAGTTGGATCCACATGCATTGATGGAGTAGTGGAGTAGGGTTGCATTGCACTGCATAGCATATGTTGGATGATTAACATTTTGTTATGGTATTATATGATGATGTATAAATATTGTATGTTGTTATATTGCTATGCCATGCTATGATGTATGTTCATATTATTCCCTGTTCCCATGTCGTTGTGTTTACATGATTTCTTACTTCCTGTTTTCCTGTTTCTGCTGTTGCATGTATTTCCTTATGCAGAGGATGGTGAACAGCCAGCAGAGGAGTGACTCTGAGGAGCCGCGACTCTAGTTAGAATGCTGAGTTATAGTTGTTAGTTTTGTTAGTTGTTTAGTTTGTTTCCGTGATGTATCCGGATTTTGGTTATACCATCTTTGTATGTGATATCGGGGTTAGGTTTTTCTTTATATGTCTTGTTTATGTTTTACTATTTTAAAACTATGTTATTTTCGCGTTGTTTTTGTTGAGATGTGAAACCTTTTTATCCATTTTTTTTTCAAATAAATGCATGTTTTATAATTGCCTCTTTTAAGTAAATGTTTTATATTAACATGCGGGGTAGAAGGGTGTCACGTTATCTCTGTCATCTTTGTTCAGTATGGACGTGGGATGCATGGGAGTGTTCATAGGTTTGTAATCATCCATCTTGAATTTCTTTAGAAGTTCCTTTGTGTACTTAGTTTGATGGATGTACACCTCATCCACTGTTTGTTTAACTTGAAGTCCAAGTAAGAACTTTAGTTCTCCCATCATGCTCATTTCAAACTCTTTCTGCATTAGCTTAGAAAACTCTTTGCATAGAGATTCATTAGTAGCACCAAAGATTATGTCATCAACATATATTTGAAAAATAATAAAACTGGACTTACTGGATTTTCTGAACAAGGTTGTATCAACATTTCCTCTACTGAATCCATTGTCCATCAAGAATGAACTTAACCTTTCATACATAGCTCTAGGAGCCTGTTTGAGACCGTATAAAACTTTCTTTAGCTTATATACATGTTCAGGATGGGTTTCACTTTCAAAACCCGAAGGTTGCATAACATACACTTCCTCATTTATAAAGCCATTTAAAAATGCACTCTTTACATCCATTTTATATAGCATGATATTATGATGTGCAGCAAATGTAATAATATGCGAGTTGCTTCTAGTCTAGCAACAGCAGTGACGGGCTCCGGCAAGCGTACCGGATCGAAGCAAGTAATAATAAAACGGTGAGAAACCGAGTATCGAACTCAGGGATTGGGAAACCAAGTGTCACTTCACAAATTAAACAATTATTTAGACTGAGAAATAGGTGTGAAAAGATTTCAAGAAAAAAAAAAGAAACAATAAAAAGAAACCAAATATTTTTCGGGTTTTTAAATATGAAAAGAGATTTCCAGGAATTGGGTTACCAACAAGACTGCTCACGTTACTAAATTGACTACCCCTCTTGTTAATTATCAAGATTGCTTTGAAGGTGAATTTATCCTAAATAAGTTAATGTTTCCTCTCGGGATACTAGAACCGTGCCCAATTAAACCAACCCCTACTCTCGTGGTAATTTAATTTAAATCGAACTCTTTAAGCTTTGTGACAATTCAGTGAACCCTCGAAGGACCGCTTCTAACTCTCGTGATTTAAGTCCTAAGTTTGATCCCTATAGATCCAATACCTAAGTTCACCGCTAGGTTCGTCCTTAAAGTATCTATGACATGCAAATAAGTGCGCACCAAATTCACAAGTAATTCATGAAATAGGAATTAAATCGAAAGCAAATTGTAATTAACAAAGGGAAAACATCAATTCATAACATAAAACAGGTCTTAGGCATGGCCCCAATTCCTAGAAATAAAAACAACTACTCAAGCATTGTCATGGTCATGGCAACCTTGAATAACAAAAGCATAAAAATCCTACGAGAAAAGAAGAAATTGAGAAGAAGAGAAATCCTAATTTTTGCCTAAGGTAGCAGCCCAAGGGATCCTATTTTTGAGCCTAATTGCCCTATTTATAGAGCAGGTTAACTTGAATCCCAAGCAATTACAAAATCAGATCAAATCAGGTTTTAAAATTCCAGATATTGCACGTCACGGCCGTGATGCCTGTCACGGCCAGGCCGTGACCGATTCTGTCTTGGAAAACTTCGCTCTGATGGCCTGTCATGACCGTGATGACCATCACGGCCTGGCCGTGACAGGTTGACTTTGGTGTACTTTTCTTTTCAGTCTTGTTCGATCATGGCCGTGACGGCTGTCACGGCTAGGCCCGTGATGGGCTCTGTTTGGCTCAGTTTTCTTACTTTTCAAGCTCCGTCTTCATGCAAGCTCCAACATAGTTGAACTTGAACATTTTAATCTTCATATTTAATTGCCAAATCAATATCTCCAAATCAATTGCCAAATCTTATCATATCCTTTATTGATGTGTTAGACAATTATTATCCAAATCCAAAAAGATTTGGATCCAATCTTTTATCTCAATGGCAATTGAATTATATTTTAATCATAATAATTCAAATCCAAATTGATTTGGATTCAAATCCATCATGTGGGCCCTTGCAATTTACTTGGCAACCTTCAATTTAATTGATTTCCATTCTTTTCTTCTTGATACTTTCCTAAAAATCAAAAATAAGAATAATTCTTTTCTTCTTGATACTTTCCTAAAAATCAAAAATAAGAATAATATCAGAAAATTAATCAAAATCTAATTAAAATTCATTAAATACACACATTGACTCTAAAATAACCAAAATAGGAAAACAAAGTCTAATTTGGGCTAAATCAAGCATTCAACAATATTTAATTGATGAAATCCGCTCTAAAATAATAGATAAAACATCATAAGACAGCGGATTATCAAGGAGAAAAGGTTTCATTGTAGTCTATACCTTCTTCCTGTGAGTAGCCTTGAGCAACAAGTCTTGCTTTATTTCTTACCACTTTACCATTTTCATCAAACTTGTTTCTGTAGACGCATTTGGTTCCAATAACTAAGTTGTTCTTTGGCAAAGGCACAAGAGTCCAAACTTCACTTCTTTTAAAACTGGTTCAGTTCCTCTTGCATTGCCAGAATCCAGCCCTCGTCTAACAGAACCTTGTCTACTGTCTTTGGTTCTAACTCGGACTAAAGCAGAATCATCTAGCTTTCTGAATGTTGATCTGGTTCTTATCCTAACATTGGGACTTCCAATGATTTGATCTTGAGGATGGTAATTCTTGAAGTATCATCATCTTTGAACATTTTCTTATTGAGAAGTTTCTAACTCAGGTTATTGTTGATCGTCTACTTGATCATCAGACTTGATGTTTACTTGATTTTCAGAATCTTTGATATTCAAATCTGCAAAAGCTTCATCAAGCTCTGATAATTTCTTATCAGGCTGCTTGTCATCAAATTTGACATGTATGCATTCCTCAACTACTAAGGTTCTAGAATTGTAAACCCTAAAGCCTTTAGATGATTCATAATAACCTAATAGAATTCCATTATCTACCTTAGCATCAAATTTACCAAGTTGATCCTTTGTATTTAATATAAAGCATTTACATCCAAAAGGATGAAAATGTTGGGTTTTTGTCCTTTCCACAATTCATAGGGAGTCTTATTCAAGATTAGTCTTATGTATATTCTGTTCTGAATGTAGCAGGCAGTATTAACAGCTTCATCCCAAAAGTGTCTAGGGACAGAGTTGTCATTGAGCATTGTTCTAGTCATCTCTTGAAGAGATCTGTTCTTTCTCTCTACCACACCATTTTGCTGTGGTGTTCTAGGTATTGAGAAGTTGTGAGGTATACCACTTTCTTCACATAACTTTTGAAATAGCTCATTTTCAAACTCTCCCCCATGGTCACTTCTGATTGAAGTGATACACATGCCTTTTTCATTCAGTACACGTTTTCAGAATACAGAGAAGATCCTGAATGACTCATCCTTGTGAGCTAGGAACATAACCCATGTCCATCTAGTGTAGTCGTCTACTATGCCTAGACCATATTTCTTCCCACTAACAGAGGTAGTTCTTGTTGGTCCAAAAAGATCAAGGTGTAGCAACTCTAGTG
Source organism: Sophora flavescens (assembly GCA_030762895.1). Taxonomy (NCBI): domain Eukaryota; kingdom Viridiplantae; phylum Streptophyta; class Magnoliopsida; order Fabales; family Fabaceae; genus Sophora; species Sophora flavescens. Next base: position 110,124,449 of record CM061064.1, on the reverse strand, counting down.
GTCTATTGGTACTAACAACATTCTTAGATTCAAAAGAACCTTTGACTTATTTTCCCTTTTGACATGCATCACAGAGAGCATCAGATTTGAACTTAAGGTTTGGTAATACTCTCACGAGGTTATGCGTATTTAGATTTGAAATTAATTTCAAGCTTGCATGACCTAGCCTTTTGTGCCAAATCCCTCATCTTCAATGGACACTAGACATGAGACACTTTGATTTGTGGGGTCCTCTAAGTCAATCTTACACAGATTGTTTTGCCTCTTGGCAGTGAATAAGAGTGATCAATCAGCCTTCTTGACATTACACATGTTCTTATCAAAAGAAACAGAAAACCCACTATCACATAATTGACTTATGCTCAGTATATTGTGTTTTAAACCATTAATTAAAGGAACATTATCAATAGAGGGAAAATGATGTTTACCAATTTTACCTACTCCAATGATCTTTCCTTTCTGATTACCTCCAAAGGTAACCCAGCCACCATCTTTATATCTAAGGTCTTGGAACATACACCTTTCTCCCGTCATGTGACGTGAGCATCCACTGTCCAAGTACCAAGATGTGTGTTTCTTTCTTGTTGTTAAGCAAATCTGCAACAGGTATAATCTTATCTTTAGGTACCCAGATTGACTTGGGTCCTTCTTTGTTAGTAGTCACTGGACGAGCATGTTTGGTATGCATATTATGTATGCATCTAGATGTTATATGACCACTTTTCCCACATACTTTACAGTAGGTGTTGGAAGAGCTTGATTTTGTTTTAGTATGTTGTTGTTGAGTTTTAGAAACTCTATGGTGTGTATGAGGTTTTGATTTTTTGTGAGATGCTTCATGCTTCTCTTTGTCATAGCCTAAGCCAGACTTATCATGAGGTGACCTAGAGTACCTCAGTATCAAGCTTAACTTTTCTGAGCCACCTACAATTTTAGACAGGATGTCTGTCAGATATGTCACATCTTGCTTCAGTTTTGCAACTTCACAAGAGACATCAGGCTCAATTTTGAGTCTGTCAGTTAGACTGACATTCTCTGACTCAAGCTTCTTGTTTTCATTTTCAAAAGCTTGCCTTTCCATGCAAACTTTATCATATTCCTTAGTCAACCTTGAAAATTTCTTTTTGAGATTTTTATATTCATGTGACAGAATGGACGAGTTGTGTAACAATTCATCAAATTCTTCTTGTAAAGTGAATGAGTTAGATTCCATTACCTCAGTATCAGTGTATTCACTTTCTGAAGAAGTGTCGGTCATGAGGCAGATATTTGCCTCTTCCTCAGCTTCAATCCATATCCTCCCAAGTAACCATTAGACCTTTCTTCTTTTTAAAGAACTTCCTTTTGTCCTTTAGTTCTGGACAATCAGCTTTGAAGTGACCAGGCTTTTTGCACTCAAAGCACAAAGGTGGACCTTTTTCCTTGGAGTCTGATTTTTCTCTGGGAAACTTTTTGTTGAACTGCTTCCTTCTGAAATCACATTTTTTCTCCACATATGTTGAATTTTTCTTGAGATGAAAGACAGTTCATCCTCATCAGATTCTTCATCACTGTCAGAAGGGTCTGCTTTATCTGAGGATTCCTCAGCTTTGAGAACTTTGGGTGAGTTAGCCTTCTTTGCCTTTAGGGCAATAGACTTTCCTTTTTCGGTACTCTCTTCTTCATTGAGTTCAAACTCATGAACTTTGAGAGATCCAAGAAGCTCTTCTAGAGTGAGAGTATTCAGATTCTTTGCCTCCTAAATAGCAGTGACCTTAGGTCTCCACTGTTTATGTAAGCTCCTCAAAAATTTTCTGACATGATCTGTATTCTCATAGGTCTTTCCAAGAGATCTAAGACTGTTGGTGATAGTTTGGAATCTTCCAAACATTTGATCTATACTTTCATGTTCATCCATTTTGAATAACTCATACTGGTGAACCAACATGCTTACCTTTGACTCCTTGACTTAGGATGACCCTTCATGAGCTAGGGTTAGAGTATCTCATATTTCCTTAGCTGTGTTACAGCTATGGACTTTATCATGCTCAGATCAGGTGATAGCACACATCAGGTAGTGCTTAGCTTTCATATTGAGTTGATGTTGAGTCTTCTGCTCCAAAGTCCGTTGAGCTCTAGGAATAGCAGTTCCAGCATCACCTCTTGGCTCGGTATAGTCAGTTTCAATCAGCTCCCAGATATCCACATTTTATGCATCAAGAAAAGCCATCATTCTCTTTTTCCAGTAGTCATAATCACTACCATCAAAGAGTGGAGGTCTGTTGATTGCTTGTCCTTATGTATCCATGCTTGTTGGATCGTACTCCCTTAGCACTTGTTAGATGCTCAACCCTTTCGAGGCTGGGCTCTAATACCAACTGAAGTTGACACAGGGAAACACAAGAAGGGGGGTTGAATTGTGTTTCTTAACAGTTTTTCAAAAAAGCCTTTTCCAAAACCTTTTTGCAAGAAAAACAACATAAACCTTTTTTAAAGAGTTAACAAACGCAGATTCAATTCTCCACAGTTAGTATAAACAAAGACTGTAAAAAATAGGGATAGAAGATTCACACAATTGATTTATCCTGGTTCACTCTTTTCCAACTGAGAGCTACATTCAGTCCCTTCTACCTGAAGGTTTTCTCCACTATTATCTAAATAGATTACAAGTATTTAACACATCTTCAGGCTACAAGTATTCTTTCTCTACCAAGTCTCTTCAGGCTCTAACTCTAACAAAGAGATTTAAGATTTTGATCTATGAACTCACTGTGTGTGGGAATATGAAAGTTTAAGATCAGGAAGAATACTACTAAAAATATTCAAATGAAATTTGTTCAGAGATTTAGCACTAAGAAAATTTCACAGCATCAAGTTGTTTCTTCTCTTGGGGTCGTCTACTATATATAGACACCTTCATCTTTTCTTCAACGGTCTTGAGTAAATATCCGTTAAGAAATAGCATTTAATGCTGAGATCCGTCAAGACTGATAGCTTGATATGCTTCCTGGAGAAATGCTCTTAGTTATCAGAGGAATGCTCAAAGTAGAGCTGTCACTTCCCTGTTGTACCGAATGTTGCTCTCCGACTTTCCTTCTTTATACTTGGTTTTAACTTTACAGCAATACAAGTGACAGAGTACAAAGGTTTGTGTTCTCGGTGGTACTATGTTTCTAATCTCAAGAAACAAAGAGTAAACAATTGAGGCAACAAGGGAAAGAGACATACATTCCTTCGTATTAAATATTCAATCATTTGAAATAAGTTCACTTCTAGTAAATGGGTTCAATTTCAGTGACCTGTGGACGCGCAAGTCTTTGAACGCGCAATATTAACTTAGCAAGAAAGTAGGCTCGTCTACTGACATGGCGTCTAGTTAACTTCTCGTCTAGAATCAAGTCTTTGGACTTTCTATTTTTGTGAGAGTTATTAATTGGCTCGTCTACAACTTATATTACACATACACTTAGACACTCGTCTAGTGTTTTTTAACTTAACCAAAAATTAATACCTCATCTAGTGATAACCTTATAGACTCAGAATTTTACCATGTTTTTCAAGGCTCGTCTAGCGATTGAGAACTTAAAACCGATACAGTTTCTTAGTAAAACTAAGAAGCTAAATACAGGTTTCCTCATCTATCACTGCTTAAACAAATCTGCAAGCTAGAATAAATAAGTTAGATCTTTGACATAACTTTGTCATACAAATTTAACCTTTTTGTTAACATCAAAACTTAAGAGATCATTTTAGTCAAAACCACTTTGGTTCTAACAGGAAATTGGTGTAGGTTTCATGAGGGTTTTAGAAAGAATGAAGATGGAAAATGGTGGTGGAAATGGTGTGTGCTGACCGAAGGTTTGAAGGAAAGAGAGGAAGGAGAAAGGTTGACCTTTGTGGATGAATTGAAATGAAGTAAAGTCCAGCCCCTCTCCCCTAGTGGTCTGGCAGAACATCATCTTGAAGGGGGAGGGGGAATGGTCTACCAATTGTTGCTTGATTGGCTTGAAAGACATTGGTTAATTAGGGGATTTTAGGATAGAGGTGAATAAGATGGTTTAAAATGAGTGGGTGTGTGTATGCGTGAGTGTGTTAAACATGTATATGCATATAAATGAGAGGGAAACATGATTGTTCATCTAATTAGAATGAATCTAAGTGAGGGTGGTGTGTGACTCTAAAAAAAGTTTCTAGATTAATAATTGTTAACCCAACACAATCTGCATAAAAAATTATATTCCCTCTTTAAACCACAAATAATTACTTCATAAATCAATCAATCATAAAATTGCACATTTATGAAATATAAAAGGCTCCAAACACACCCGTGATAAAAATTATAAAAACTAAAATACCCTTGGGGAAGGATATTACATTTGTATCAAAGTGGCACCTCTCTCCGTATGGTGTGGTTCAAGGACGAACCAAGCGGAAGCTGGTGAGCATGTGACACCCGGGGCTGACGAGGACGGGGAGTGGTCGCCAGTGCAAGAAGGCACGAATAAGGAGCGGCTCCTGACAGGCTTCTAGGCGGAGGGACACATGAATGAACCGATTACACACCGAAATGAGAAGGATCCTAAGTCTATGTAGATATGGGACTATACAGTTGATGATGACTTATATGAATTGATTGATACTACCTATATCAACAAGATGCATCTTTTTTCGGTAGCCAATCACTTAAGAACTTCACAGTTAAACGTGTTTGACTTGAAGCAATTCTGTGATGGGTGACCTCCTATAAAGTTTTCCTAGGAAGCGTGTAAGTGAAAACAAAGTACGCTGAAAAGACCCGTGTTGTTTTGTGAGGACAGTCGTCAATCCATAAAGTAGCCAAGGATGTTACACAAATACTGCCTCGGTTTTATCGGTTCCAATCGAGCCTTCTTTTGTCCAGCCCTAGATAAAAGGTATATTCCTAACATTACTAATCTTCAATTCACGAATTTTGATAACTTCTGTAATACTAAAAAAATGAGTTAAAAGTGATTTTTCCCCCTTACCAACTAACAACGGTAGAAAATCATAACCTTATCTCAATTTCATTATATATTAGCATTATGAATTCAATTATATCAAAGCTGATTTTGAGCAACTTATATACGTGTTTGCCTTCTCACATAGCACCAGAAATTCCTGGCCTTATATCCAACAATGAATACTTGGCCTTGATGGAGATTTTGCCACCCTCTAGGCAGAGCTTGGCTCCAGTGACCACCCAATATCCAGGAAAGTCATCTGGACCCCTGACAATTTCCTTTGTGTCTATAAACCTCAACATTTTAGGAGCCTTTGTTGGTACAGGTACATCAATGTTAGATTTACTATTATAAGCCACTGCAGCTACTGCTAAATTTGTATCCTCTTTTGGTGGATGCAATCTTTTGGTGGATGAAGTACCATCCCATTCTGATCTGCGAATTGTTGATGATGCTACTGTTAAATATCCAAGCCTCAGGAAAAGAACTTTCTTCATTTTTATAAGCCTGACCTCAAACCATGCCTTTGTCACAATACATGACGTGAACTCATCAACATGGGAACCATCACACTCTATTGGGGCAGTGCATACACGTGAAAACATTCTCCACTTCACAGGTTCAAAGTAGGCTTTATCAACTGGTTTATCAATACACCCACAATAAGTATGGCCCAAGAGTTGAAAATTACTGGGAAGATTGGAAAGATGCTGAAGATGGATCCCTAGGTGGTCACTGTTTCTTCCTTCCAAAAACAAGCGAATACCTGTTACAGGCCGCCGTCCAGAGTCAACCTGTAAATTGTAAGTTTTAAGCCACATTGTAATATGTAAGGACAATGTTAAATAGGTGCTGGACTGTGGACTGATGAAGATGTACTTAAATGGAATATCCAAATTCTTGACTACATGGACTTAATAACAAATTTAGGATTGCGTCCTGTACCAGTTCACTTTGAAAAAAAAGGAGATTTTACTATACCCTTGTTGGAAGTCCTACATTGCCTGCCTCAAATACTGGGATGCGGTTTATATAATTGTTGCTCCACTTAACACCAATTAGTTTTAGGATGAAATCTAATATGGTATCAAAGCCAGAGACACTCTCCATCGTTTATCAAAGACAGAGACACTCTCCATCGTTTATCGCCTTTTATGGCAATGTAACAATCCTATTTCTGTACCTATCCATGAGCCCCTCTAATTAGTATCTTGCTAGCATTTATTTCCTTCATTTTTACAGTTAAAGCCATATAAGATAATGATACTTCACTTCCTTCCCAGTTATCCCAAATAAATTGAAAGCAAGCTCTCACAGTCATACCCTCCCCTTCATTTATATTCCTTCTATCAAATCCTTTCTCTTCCTTTCACTCTTGTCAGAACAGACAAAGAGTAAGGCAAAACATGTGTGCAGCCATAAACCATCTTAGGAAGGAAGAGTATATGATGCTGACATTTGTCTTAAGGGCAGTTTATTATGCATTATCTCACTTATTACTGCAAAATCGAATTACCTCCACAGTATTAACATAAAGCTTCTGTCCCATGAATGTGAAACGGAGTGCTGGAGACATGTTTCTTCTATGCCTGGAACCGAACCCCAGAGGTAGATCATACCTTGGATCCCATTGCCGAAGCAACTGAAATTCTAGGAATGGACGAAGTTCCTCTATTGGGGGTTTATCTGCATGATACATGAATCAATTGACAGTTTGGCACCTAGGCCAGATAAGAAACAATATTTCACTTCATGAATAAATCATAAGAGTATAATTATCTTATATAATGATTTTTCATGCATAGATGTATATGCTTTATGAAAAATGACCTTCAGTATCCAAAATCATATTTAAGCCTACAACATATCCTCCCTGCACCAACATAATCCGAAGTGTTCTATATAATCTTTAATAGAGCTTTTCCCATGAGACCCTGTAAACTATGCAATTTCGTTAAGAATTAAACTCAAGAGAAACTTTGATCTGAATGTTTCAGGTCAACTAAATGAATCACAGAAAAGTATTAAAATTCTATTTACGTATTGGCAATTGTAAGTACAGTTTGTGGCACTTGGTAGGAACTAAAATAGAACTAAAAAAACATGGGTTGAGAATGACCAGTAAATTCATTACATGCTTTTTTGGTTAGACAACAAAGAGGAAGGAATGAAAGAGGACAGGGCAAATTTTGCATGAGCACTATTGCTTGTACATCTAAAATGAATATCAACATCGTATAAACATACTCTATACACTTGCTTTTTTCTTTCTCCTCATTTCACTCAACACAACAAAAGGTAAACTCCCATCAATACGACATCCGCTATGGTGTGTGGTGTGTGGTTTGAGTTGTTAAAAATCTCTTTCCAAATTTGCACTTCATCCTTTCGAAAAACTTCCATCTCAAATATGAAAATGCAACAAGAGTCTAAACTCTAATTTTCCACCTCTGCCATAGCCAATAAGAGAATATCATAACCTTCCCATTCTTCATTTCCAAGCCCCTTCTATTTTCCACTTCTCCTCCCACCAAGTACACCCTAAACAAGTGTCACAGGTCTAAATGGTTTCAGGACAAGTTAGATACATGATTTTCCTGTTAGGTAAGCCTAGTTTCAATGCCTCAGATTCCTTGTGAATTGTGATGCTCAGAAGATAAACTACAGTAACATCAAGCAACAACATTATGAACCTAAATTGAAAGTGCCAATAAATCACTAGAGTGAGACCTAAGTCACCACAAAGAAAAAATGCTTACTCACGTCTAAGATACAAATTCACTGCATGGATTAGAAATCCATGGCCTGAAACAGAATTCAGTAGTGATGTGATAGGCAGAAATGACATTGATACAACTGTAGGTGACTGTGATAAGGTTGATGTCCACAGAATATGGTGTTTGCCAGTACCAACAATACCTCCCTTACGAACTGAAATGCTTATGATATCCTGCAAGAATAGAAAATAAATAACCAAATATAAAAGTGTCTGTGTCAGATGCATGGTGATTACGTTGTGCAGCCGAAGCATGACAACTGCCATAAATACTAACATCTTTATTGGAGAGACTTTTAACATATGGTAGGCCAGAAGCAGTAAGAGCTATACCCACATCCCATGGCACATGCTGATCATCCTGCAAAGATGATTATAAATATAGTTCAACAAATGAAACATTTTATATTTCCTCTAAGCTTTTAAAATCAGATATTGTTGAATCGTGTTACTATTTTAACCAAAAGGTGAGTAATTGTCCAATATAAACTTTTGTTCCTCCAGTAGGATCTTAACCTTTTCATAAAATTTCATACATGCAAATCTATCAAATTGATTGCACTTTTAAAATCAGTAACCAGTTAAGATGAAATTATCTACTTAAGTTCCCCCTTCCGCCACTAAACGAAAAGAAAAAAGAACCTGGAACTGTTTAAAATCATATTTTACTATTACAAGCATCAAGAGCTAAGAAAAAAAGTTAATAGAAACAAGCAGAAGTAAATTGATAGGAAGTGGTATTAATAAGAGAAATAATGGAGAATGGATAAGGAGCAAGATTCATTTACAAAGAAAAATGCACAAACAGTATGGAGAAGATAAAAACTGTCACAGAAGTAAGGATGCTTTCTCTGTCCTATGGCAAAGCCACCCCAAAACTACCCAAATGATCTGATAGCCCTCCTCTGCCCCCATTCATTCTCTTATATGCTCTCCCACCTCTCTCCTTTTCTTTCTCCAATCAGGTGAGAATCCTCTCCACCTCTCATAGATTCCACCTGTATCGCAGCACCTCTGTGTTAGTATTTTCAATATTTCCCATCTATTCTCCTTGCCTCAGTGGTCTAACATAAATCAACAGATAAAGATGACAAAAGACAAAAAATAAATCAAGATTCACACTGAAAACCAAAACAAAGAAATTTAAATCAGGTTGAATCCTGTATAGAAGCAACTTAAAAAATAAGCAATTTATTGGCATATCCAAATATTTCTCCAGAGTGATTGTACGTGGGGCTAATTTTGGTCAATGTAGCAATATATAAGAAATATTCTTGTTATGCAAGCTATACAAAATAATAAAACACGCAATGTCATTGTCAAAATATGCTGACAACTTACAGCTTCTGGTTCCATTTCTCGGTTTCTCTCTTGGGATGCCCTAGGATTCGATAATCCGCTGGCTTATGATATTTTATCTATTATTTTAGAGCGGATTTCATCAATTAAATTTTGTTAAATGCTTGATTTAGCCCAAATTAGACTTTGTTTTCCTATTTTGGTTATTTTAGAGTCAATGTGTGCATTTAATTAGATTTTTATTAATTTTCTGATATTTTCTTATTCTTATTTTTAGGAGAGGACAAAGAAGAATGATTGAAATTAAATTGAAGATTGCCAAGTAAATTGCAAGGGCCCACATGATGGATTTGAATCCAAATCAATTTGGATTTGAATTATTATGATTAAAAGATAATTCAATTGGTGTTGAGATAAAAGATTGGATCCAAATTAATCAATTTGGATTTGAATAATAATTGCCTATCACAACAATAAAGGATATGATAAGATTTGACAATTAATTTGGAGATATTGATTTGGATATGAAGATTAAAATGCTCAGGACCAATTATGATGGAGCTTGCATGAAGATGGAGCTTGAAAAGTAAGGAAAATAAGCCAAACAGAGCCCATCACGGCCTAGCCGTGATGACCATCATGGCTATGATCGAGTAGAGCTAAAAAGAAAGAAGGCTAAAGTCAGAACTGGTCACGGCCGTAACATGCCAACTGAATCAGACCCTCACAGGCAAAACTGATCACGGCCTAGCCGTGATGGTGGTCACGGCTATGACAGACCAACCAGTGAAGCAACCTCCAAGGCAGAACTCGTCACGGCCTGGCCGTGACGCGCAATATATGGATCTTTAGAAACTGATTTGATCTGAAATTGTGATTTCTTGGAATTCAAGTTACCCTAGTCTATAAATAGAGTACTTAGGCTCGAAAATAGGGAGGAGGACGAGGGCTGCTACCTAGGCAAAATTAGGATTTTCTCTTCTTCTTCTTCTTCTCCTCTCTTAGGTTTTAATTCATGTTTTTGTTAATCAAGCTTGCCATCACCATGGCAATGCTTGAGTAGTAGCTTTATTTCTAGGAATTGGGGCTATGCCCAAGATCTGTTTTATGTTTTGAATTGATGTTTTCCCTTTGTTAATTTCGATTTCGCTTTCGATTTGGTTTCTATCGCATGAATTACTTGTGAATCTGGTGCGCACTTATTTGCATTTCATAGATACTCTAAGGAGGAACCTAGCGGTGAACTTAGGTATTGGATCTATAGGAATCAAACTTAGGACTTAAATCACGAGAGTTAGAAGCGGTCATTCGAGGGTTCACGAATTGTCACAGAACTTAAAGGGTTCAATTTAAATTCAATTACCACGAGAGTAGGGGTTGGTTTAATTGGGCACGGTTTTTGTAACCCGAGAGGGAGCATTAACTTATTAAGGATAAATTCACCTTCAAAGCAATTTTGGTAATTAACAAGAGGTAGTCAATCTGGTAACATGAACAATCTTGTTGGTAACCCAATTCCTAGGAATCTCTTTTTAATTTGAAAATCCCAAAAATATTTGATTTTATTTTATTGTTTCTTTTATTTTCTTTGAAATCTTTCCACATCTATTTCTCAGTCTAAATAGTTGTTTAATTTGTGAAGTGACACTTGGTTTCCCAATCCCTGAGTTCGATACTCGGTTTCTCACCGTTTTATTATTACTTGCTTCGATCCGGTTCGCTTGTCGGAGCCTATCAGGATTCCACTCACTAAATTTATTCTCTATTTTAACTTCAACTTGGTGTCAGAGCATAACATATGGCTACAAAGATAGTTTTTATAAGAAAAACCAACATTCTTACAGAATTAATGTCAGTATTGTTTTATAAGGTGGCAAATCTTGGATAAGATCTACAACTAAAATGTAAAAAGTGCTTATATGGAGATTACAGCAAGCTTCTCATGGAATATGACACAAAAATTTTGCAAATTAAAGAAAGCATTTATGGTTTGAAACAGCTGCCTAAAGCTTGGTATGATAGATTTATTAAGGCTTTGATGAGGGCATATGACTATTTCCAGAGGAATGCTCACCACACTTAGTTCTTCAAACAGTGTAAGGCCAGATTTGATAGGTCCACAGCTGAACAACTGGGCTCTAATGGGCTGATAGCACAGCAGTCTCATGGGCCCAAAGTATGGAGAGTTTATGTTAGGAAAAATAGGAAAGGAATGAGGAAGAATGATGGGGTGGCAGAGAGAGAGATGGGATGAAAATTGTTGGAAGGAATTACGGTTATATGGGAGTGAGTGAGGTGAGAGAGGGGTATGCAAAAACAATCATTGGTTTGTTAGGACAGGGAGCATATTTGGCCTCTGTTGGAGCTAGGCTCTGTGTCAGTGGAATTCTATTCCATTGTATTTTTCCTTGTTTTGCTGTTTTGCCTAAATATAAGCATACCTAGAATATTCTACTACTCTTCTTCATCTTCTGCTATATTCTCTGTTGTTGTTTTCTATCAATTGGTCCGACCTGCCGGATACGTTACGGGACCAGTGAGATAAGGATAGTGAATGCCCCCAAAGAAGAAGACGGACAACGTAGCAATGGAGGCGAGGGTAGCAGCTCTGGAGAATGATATGGCAATCCTCAAGGTTACTATTGCCGAAATGAAATCACAGGCAGCAGAGAACCAAGCGACGTTGGTAGCGTTACTCACCAAGGACAAGGAGACTGATGCCCCGGGGAAATCCTCTGAGAGAAACAATAGGGTTGTCTCGAAACTTCAAGGTGACTCACTTGACGAGTTTCGACAATCGGTGAAGAAAATAGAATTACCAATGTTCACCGGAGAGGATCCAGTTGGATGGATAGCACGAGCTGAAGTGTATTTTCAAGTTCAGGGGACGAGCCCAGAGATAAGGGTGAGTTTGGCCCAACTGTGCATGGAGGGGTCGACAATTCATTTCTTCAAGTCATTGTTGGATGACGAAGTGGAATTGTCTTGGGATCAGCTCAAGGTAGAGTTACTGGAACGTTATGGCAGAATCGGAGACGGCAATGTTTTCGAACAACTTTCAACACTTCGGCAAGAAGGAAGCGTTGAGGAGTACATCCTGGAATTTGAGCGGTTGACGGCGCAAGTAGAACGTCTTCCGGATGATCAATACTTTGGTTATTTTATCCAAGGTCTGAAGGAGGGTGTCAAAGGAAAGGTACGAAGCTTGCGTACTTTGGGGCCTCTACCTCGTTCAAGGCTGATGAACTTGACGAGGGCGGTGGAGCGTGAGATACGAGAGCAACAGGGGATGGACCGGGCAACGAAGTACGGGAGCAAGGGGCATGTAGGGTCGGGTGCGAATTACAAATCTAGCCCAAACCATGTACCCTGACGTTAATTCGGCCCGGCCCAAAGGCGCGTGATTGGGTTTTGGTACGAGGGGGCAGAGAATCACCCGATAGAGGCCCAAATTTCAGAACCGACCCACGTGCTGAGAGGAGAGGGTTGAACACGCGTGATCGGGGCGTGAGGCATTTGTCTTCCCAGGAGATCGCCGATCGGAAGTAGAAAGGGCTTTGCTACAAGTGTGGCGGTCCCTTCCACCCTCGTCACCAGTGCCCCGATCGTCAGTTAAGGGTCATGGTGGTGGATGACGAAGAGGAAGATGAGGGCGAAGCAAATGCCCTTGTCGACGAAGCTACGGAAGAAGTTGACGACGACGGAGAGTGCAGTGTTCTGCATTTGGGGAGCTTGAGGCCCGAGAAGGGGGTGAAACCGCAAACTATGAAACTTAAAGGAAGAGTGGAAGGGGTACCGATTTTGATTTTGGTGGATAGTGGTGCTACCCACAACTTCATCTCCAGGAAGTTGGTTACAAAAATGGGGTGGCCAATAGAAGAGACTAGGCCTTTGCAGATTAAATTGGGGGATGGATTCAAGGCAGTGGCGCAAGGAAAATGCAGGGGAGTGAAGATTGAGCTGGAAAATATGAAAATGGCAGTGGATACCCTGCTCTTTGATTTGCAAGGCATTGATGTTGTACTTGGAATTTCGTGGTTGGCTTCTCTAGGAGAAATGTGGGTTGATTGGGGAAAACAATGCATGAAAGTCCAATCTTAGAACCAGTGGATTGAGCTTAAGGGAGAAGGGTGCACTAGTTCTAATCAAACAGCTCTGCAAAGCTTATTTGGTAAACCGAGCAAAAGTGGTGGATGGCTTAGTTTTTTTCCCTGAATTATTTTTAGTCAAGCCTTGAAACAAGCGTAAAACCCAAGTCTGATTCATATCAAACAGAAACAGCAACTCCAGCATTTATTGGATCAGTTTGTAGCAGTTTTTCGAGAGCCAAAGGGGCTACCTCCCAAGAGAGAAAAGGAACATGTGATCACTCTACTAGAAGGACATGGCCCGGTTAATGTTCGACCCTATCGTTACCCACATCACCACAAGAATGAGATAGAAAAACAAGTGAAGGAGTTGCTCAAGACAGGGGTCATTCGCCACGGTCAGTGCTTTCTCTAGTCCTAGGTTATCTTAGTAAAGAAGAAAGATGATACATGGCGGATGTGTGTCGACTACAGGGCTCTCAACAAGGTAACTATTCCGGATAAATTCCCTATTCCTGTGATCGAAGAGTTATTGGATGAATTGTATGGCGCCCAATTTTTTTCTAAATTGGACCTCAAATCGGGATACCACCAAGTACGGGTCAGACCTGAAGATGTGCATAAAACTGCTTTCCGAACTCATGAAGGACATTACGAATATTTGGTGATGTCTTTTGGGTTGATGAATGCTCCTTCTACTTTTCAATCCCTGATGAATGAAGTGTTTCGGTCCATGTTAAGGAAGTTTGTGTTGGTTTTCTTTGACGACATCTTGGTTTATAGTCCGGATTGGGACACCCACATTTTACATTTGACACGGGTACTGGATACATTGCAGAAACAGCAACTTGTGGCTAACCTGAAGAAGTGTGCTTTCGCCCAAACTTCAGTAGAGTACTTAGGACATGTGATTTCTAAGGAGGGGGTAGCTATGGATCCTAATAAGGTTTCTAGTGTGCTTAGCTGGCCCGTGCCCCGGAATGTTAAGGGAGTGAGGGGTTTTCTTGGTCTAACAGGGTATTACCGGAAGTTCATCAAAGATTATGGGAAGGTAGCCAAGCCACTCACAGAACTGACAAAGAAAGAGAGATTCCAATGGGGTCCAAAGGCACAGGAAGCTTTTGAAATTCTGAAAACTAAAATCACTACTGCACCCGTTTTAGCCTTGCCTGACTTCACTCAACAATTCTTTATTGAAAGCGATGCTTCGGGGCAAGGCATAGGCGCGATTTTGATCCAAAATGGTCGTCCCATTGCGTATTACAGCAAGGCGCTTGGAGAAAGGAACTTAGCTAAATCAGCGTATGAAAAAGAACTCATGGCTGTAGCTTTATCTATTCAGCATTGGAGGCCTTACTTGCTAGGCCGCAGGTTCACAGTGTGCACAGACCAGAAGAGCTTGCGCCAGCTTTTGTTACAAAGGGTTTCCACAATGGATCAACAAAATTGGGCTGTTAAACTCCTTGGCTATCAGTTTGATATTGTCTACAAACCGGGTTTGGAAAATAAAGGTGCTGATGCCCTTTCCAGAATGTATGGGGAGGTGGAATTAGGGTCCATGGTTCACTACCCGGATTGGCTAGATGGGAAGAAGGTGATTGAAGAAGTTCATCAGGATGTGCAATTGAAGGAAATCATTCATGCTCTGCAGCAAGGTCGAGAGGTTAGGAAGGGTTTCTCTTACAAAAATGGGGTCTTGTTGTTTGAAGGAAGATTGGTGATCTCTGCTCGTTCTCCTTGGGTGCCTATGCTAATGCATGAATTCCATTCCTCTCCTCAAGGAGGCCACTCGGGCTTCTATCGAACCTATCGTCGTGTGGCTGCCAATTTGTACTGGTTTGGGATGAAGAAAAGTATTCAACAGTTTGTAAGAGAGTGTGACACATGCCAAAGACAAAAATACTTAGCTACATCCCCCGGGGGCCTTCTTCAACCTCTCAACATTCCCGAAACAGTGTGGGAAGAAATATCCATGGATTTCATTACCGGTTTGCCTAAGTCAAGAGGTTTTGAGGCTATCTTTGTGGTGGTGGATAGGTTGTCAAAGTACAGCCACTTTATTCCATTGAAACACCCATATACAGCAAGATCGGTCGCTGAAATTTTCACTAGAGAAGTGGTGAGACTTCATGGAGTTCCTGCCTCAATCCTTAGTGACCGAGATCCTATTTTTGTGAGTAATTTTTGGCAAGAACTATTCAAGCTGCAGGGCACGCGTCTCAAGATGAGTACGGCATATCATCCTCAAACGGATGGCCAAACCGAGGTGGTTAATCGTTGCCTTGAGACTTTCCTACGCTGTTTTATCGCTGATCAGCCAAAAACCTGGGTGCTTTGGTTACCTTGGGCTGAATATTGGTACAATACTACATTCCATGGTTCCACGGGCACAACCCCATTTGAAGCTGTTTATGGCCGAGCTCCTCCTGCGCTTATCCGGTTTTTGCCAGGGGAAACTAAAGTGGAAGCGGTACAGCAAGAACTATTGGACAGGGATGAAGCTTTGCGTCAGCTTAAGTACCATTTACAAAGAGCTCAAAACCAGATGAAGGCTTATGCTGACCGTAGGAGGAAGGATCTGCATTTTGAGGTAGGGGAATGGGTTTTCCTTAAGCTGCGACCACATGGTCAACAAACCTTAAGAGCAAGGATATGCCCCAAACTTGCCCCACGATATTATGGCCCTTTTCAGGTACTTGAGAGGGTAGGAACGGTGGCTTATAGGGTGCAGCTTCCGGATTCTACTAGAATTCACCCTGTTTTTCACGTCTCATTGTTAAAGAAGGCGGTTGGTAACTATAGGGTGGAACCTGACCTTCCTCCTGGTCTAGAGAGCGACTCTTCAAGCCCACAGGAACCCGCTGCAGTGCTGGCTACACGTGTCATTTACAAGCATGGCGAATCTGTTAACCAGTTGCTAATCCAATGGAAGGGCAAGGAGTGTCGAGGAGGCTTCATGGGAGGAAGAATTCAGCATTAGAAGCCAATTCCCCAAATTAAGAATTGAGGACAAGTCTGTTCTTCAATAAGTGGTCAGTTATAGTTCAAAAGATGAAAAACTGGGCTCTAATGGGCTGATAGCACAGCAGTCTCATGGGCCCAAAGTATGGAGAGTTTATGTTAGGAAAAATAGGAAAGGAATGAGGAAGAATGATGAGGTGGCAGAGAGAGAGATGGGATGAAAATTGTTGGAAGGAATTACGGTTATATGGGAGTGAGTGAGGTGAGAGAGGGGTATGCAAAAACAATCATTGGTTTGTTAGGACAGGGAGCATATTTGGCCTCTGTTGGAGCTAGGCTCTGTGTCAGTGGAATTCTATTCCATTGTATTTTTCCTTGTTTTGCTGTTTTGCCTAAATATAAGCATACCTAGAATATAAGCCCTTATAGGCTATGTCGATGACATAGTTCAGACAAAAACCGAATTCTCTGATATATCAGTGATGGGCATCTAGCTGAAGAATTTCATAACAAGGATGTGAGCAGTGAGCAAGAAGCATTACTTCCAAAGAGATTGAAGTTGCTTGATCTGATAAAGGTGTCTACATCAGATCAACTCTTAGAGAATGTATGTCTCAAATCTTGAAGAAACTGGATTGGTAGAATGTAGAACTCCTGATACCCCCTGCTAAGGTTTTTTTTTTATGAATGGGTAGCTAAGGGTTTATTTCATCTGAATTAAAGCACTCAGAAATTGAAGCCTCAACATGTGCATGTTGGTTGGATCACCAGAAGAATATATGAGGCCTACCTTTATCAGTGGCAATTTACTCACAGAGAGAAATAAATGTCAATCTTTGTCACCCTTGTAACATCAAAAAATCAACTGGCTAGCTGTATTTGTTGAATGTAATAGCAAAACAATGTTCCACACAAGTAAGTGTGTGCAAGATGGCAGTTACAAAGCTCAACTCATGCATCAAAGTTAGTTTAAGATGGACTACTAATAAATGGACTCTTTAAATCCTAATCCTTGCTTCTTCGTGTTTGTCTTGATTCTCAAGAGCAAGGACTGAAATGGCAAGTATGGCATCTTTTTTCCATATTACAACAAATGAAATGGCAAGTATATCCTAATCTTTGATAAAGTTAAAAATGAGGATGATGAATTTGATCCTATGTACCTCTTGTCTTGCTGATATTTCAGAAGAATTGCCATTATAACATCTCCCTAAATCTTCAGAAAACCTCTCATCAGCTACTTGCTGAAGCAATTTCTGCACTTCATCGGGGCGAAGATCTGAACTTTTTAACTGCTTGATGTGAACCACATCCTTACCTCCCATTTTCACCCCAACAACAATATGAGTACCATATTTCTTAATGAACCTGAATAATCATGTTTCAGTTAGTAAGCCATTCAAGTCTAAGGCAACATATTATATCAAAGAAAGATAGCACTAATTCAGGCTGTTCAATCAGGTGCAAATACAATTAAAAACTTCATATGGGATTTTAAATTGAAGATTAGTGGGTTTTTTTAATATATTGGATGAGGAATGAGTGTAAATAACATCATCATCTAGGAGATAATAGATTCTACTATCTCTGCCAATGCAAGTTTTGCTATGAGTTCAAGTCCCCTCCCCCTCCCAAGTTTTCCATTTCTTAGACAATAATATGTTTTATAGCCAGTTCACATATAGCAACAGTAGAAAATTGGGGGAGGGCAACAAGGACAAGTATACTTACTCAGCAAGGGCAGCAGGGTTCCATGAAGTGGGTACATCTTTTATAACATCTTTGGAAATAGTTATGTTGGTTCTATCTAACTCAATGTGATACAACGTTATGAACCAACCATCAAAAGCAAGGCTTTTAGTGGAAGCTACATCTTTCGCCCAGCCGTTTCTCATGTCAAACATGGCATTGAATAGGCCACATGGGATCTTCCCCGATAAAGATAATTCTTGATTAAATTGCGCAGACATCTGTACCAATACAAATTGAGTTAATAGAAGATGAAACTTTGCCATCCATATCAAACTCGAGTTTAGTTGTTGTAAAGACCTGCACAGTGTCCAGATGACAGGCGAGTGAGGCAATGATGTGAATAGAATTAGAAAGGGAATAGGAGAAGGAGAATAATCTCTCCTCTGGGAGTTTTAATAATAGATGGAATAGAAAGGATCTATTCCTTCTCTCTTTATCATATAATAACTATCTAATTTTTGTTTTCCAAAGTTGGAGTAGAATGTTCAAATAAAAGAACATACAAATGAGTGTTATGCATAATCATGTTATTTACTCTCCAATAGAGCTATCCATGTCCGCAACCGCAACCATCCGCACCAGCAGGCTTTACACCACACCCAAATCATAAGCACAAAGTCTGTACATATTCTCAGTTATATACTCTTCACTTATCCATTATTTTTTCAACTGGAGACTTCAAACATTCATACTTGATTTGATTTCACAACAAACTGTGCATAGTATAAAATCAAAAATAAATTGAATAAATATCAATACTTGTTGGAGTAATGCTACCAACACACTCTTTTCAATACTCTCCAACGCATCATTTTTTTCTATTGGATAAATTTGATGTGAGACCATGAGTTTTATGTGAGACTCACTTTATTTAGTGGGACCCATATGCAATTTACCAAATAATCAAGAGAATGTGTTGCTAGCATTTCTCTGCTTGTATTATAACCTAAACAAAATATTTGTAATATTTAGTGAGTTTAATTTTGATATACTATCATAATAAAGTTTTTTATATTATCTATCAACTACAAATGATCTTTTTAATAATATCACAATTTATAATTGGTTAATAGTATAAAAAATGTTTATACCAATCGTACATACCAATTAAATCCATATTTTTTTAGTTTAATGTTGATACACTATTAGTGTCAATTTTTTTCACATTGACAGTCGATTTATGGCATGTATGTCCTTTAAGATGATATTTATAATAGCAGTCAAATATTTTAATGAATATATTAATTTATGATTGGTTGATACTATGAAAAAAAAAAAAAATATTGTGCTCTTTCCACAAGTACTCCCAGAAGTCAGAACTCATTGTAGACTAGTGGTCAGCAAACTACTAATAAGTAATACCTGTTCAAAGGATAGGACCCCGGAGGAATTCCTGAATCGCTCGCCCTGGTGGCACTTGATGGTGGTGGGAACGTTCGGAACAACAATCCCGCCGGGGAACACAAGCTCCCTCGTCTGATTCAAATCAAATTTCGCTACCTTAGACTTGCAACCAGATAAACAAATGTCCCTGCTGCACACATCATACCCTGACCCAATCGCCCACACCGCTTTTTCCGCTGCCAATTCTGGCTCTAATAACCCTCTAGTATTATTGGTTATAGCCATTACTAATTTACTCAGCCTCTGCGTTCACTTGTTGTGGTCTCAATCATTAACATGATGAATAGCATGAAGGCCAAGACGAAGACGACAACCTCATCCTCCAGTCATCCGGGGGTCTGCGTTGAAGTTTCCTCTTACTCTTACTTCCACGGTTCCACCCTTTTTTTTTGTTTTATTTTCAACTGTCTAGAAAATGACACTTATTTAAAAAAAAAAAAAATTAAGCTATGCGTGTTTGAAACAGTGAAAGACTCGTAAAGTCATTCTCGAACAAGCTGGTAACCTGCTGGAGCTATGACATATGTGTTGGCCCAAAAGGTGTTGACGTGAAAAAGAAGTTCACAATCAGATAACAGAGAAATTTGTGTACAAAATTTTTAATTCTTTGTTTGTAATTGTAATAATGAGAAAGAAATTGGAAAGAGAGGAGATAAGGGAAAATAATTAGAATGTGGGTACGGTAGAAATAGAGTTGTGAAAACAATAATGAGTTCACTTTTCTTTTTTTTTAAATAATGAAGATCATTTTGATCCGTGAGAAAAATATCATGATCCATTTAGTCCCTGATAAAATTAAAGTATCAAATTAGTCCTTCACAATTTTAAATTATGGACATGTTAGTCCCTCACAATTGTAAATTTATTATTAAATATTTATTTAAATGTCCAAAATTCTCAAAAAATAACCATTTTGAACACACAGTAAAAAGAAATTGATCCCTTAAACAACCAAAAACTCCACTTAAATATCCAAAATGAGACCTACTGACGTCACTCCAATTTCTGTCTCAAATTAGCAACCGTGGAACCCTAATCCATAGAGGTAACGGATGGTGTCTAACGGGATCAAATGGAAGAACTATTGTGTTCCTAGTTTAAAATTGTGAGGGACTAATTTAGTACTTTAGTTTTATTATGGACTAAAACGAATCCTGGTATTTTTTATTGAATATGTACCTAGAAAACTCAAATTGGACATTTAGATCAATTATATATCATTGGACATTTAGAACCATTATATCATTAATTATACCAAATTATAATAATTCATTATTTATTAATCAATGATATCCACAACAACCTGTGAGTCTAATTCAAAGTTACCAAGGGGAGAGAAATATTTCTAGCAAGCTTCATCCCAAAAATAGACCCCAAAGTTCCGCAGTTACTGCATTACAGGACCCCAAGTTGTAGTGAAATCCATGAATGAACTGGCCTTCAGAATTCCGGATGAGACCTCCGCATGTTGAACTTGAAGTTGACACAGGGAAACATAAAAAGAGAGTTGAATTGTGTTTTTTAATAGTTTTTCGAAAAATCATTTTCTTGAAACCTTTTTGCAAGCAAAACAAGATAAGTACATACAAACAAAATAACCTTTCTAAAGAGTTAACAAATTCAGATTCAAATCCCCACAGTTAATAAGAACAAAGACCATAAAATATAAGGATAGAAGATTCATATAGATGATTTATCCTAGTTCACTCTCTTCTAACCAAGAGCTACGTCCAGTCCCTTCTACCTGAAGGTTTTCCTCCACTATAATCTTATAGCTTTACAAGTATTCAACACCTCTTCAGACTTACAAGTGTTCTTTCTCTACCAAACATCTTCAGGCTCTAACTCTAGAAAAAAGATTGTAAGTATGATCTTACAAGCTCACTATGTGTGAGACTATAACAGTTTAAGATCAGTTGCGATTATAAATGAATTTGTTCGAGAGAACTTTCAGCAGAGTTTTGGCACTTTTTAATACCAGAGCTTGGATTTTTTTCTTCACTGGGGATCGTCCTGTATTTATAAATGAAGTGTTTCTCTGCCTTGATCTTCTTCAACAGTCTTCAATTTGTATCCATTTAGACATAGCATTAAATGCTAGGATCCGTTGAGACTGATAACTTAATATGTTTTCTGGAGAAGTACTCTTGGTTATCAGAAAGAGCTCAAAGTAGCGCTATCATATCTCTGTTGTATCGAAGGTTGCTTTTTAACTTTCCTTCTTCGTACTTGGTTTAACTTTACAGTAATATAAGTGTCAGAGTACAAATGTTTGTATTCTCGATTGTACTATGTTTCTAATCTCAAGAAACAAGGATTTAAATGATTTAAGCACAAGAAATAGACACAAACTACTTCGTATTAAACAATCATTTGAAATAAATTCACTTTGATTAGATGGGTTCAGTTTCAGTAACCTGTGAACACGCATGTCTTTGGACGCGCGAGTCTTTGGTCGCGCAAGTTTAACTATGTATAGAAACAGGATCGTCTACTGATTTGTATCTAGTTAACTTCTCATCCAGAGTCAATTCTTTGGGCTTGCTATTTTCCCGAGAGTTATTATTTTGCTCGTCTACTACATATATTACACATAGACTTAGATAGAGCTGTCAATATGACCCATAGCCCCCAAACCCACCCCATTTGACCCCTACACAACTCACTTATTTTATAGCCCCCTTCTAAGTGGGTTACTTTTAGCCCTGGCCCATGAATTTTTTTTTTTTTTGGGGGGGGGGGGGGGGGGGGGTTAGGGCTGGGGCTTCTATGGGTTGGCCCACTATCTATTATTTTCCATCAATTAATAATGCAACAACGCGTCTGGAGAACAAATGTGAAGAAAAGGCCGAAACCAGGAGAGTGTGGTGCAAGTCAGGGGTGTTCATCAACCGATTCAAATCATAAAAATCGAAAACCGAACAAACCGAAAAAACCGAAAACTGAAAAAGCCGCAATTTTTTATTGGATTGGATCGGATTTTGGATCCTACAGTGAAATCCAATCCAAACCGATCTATTATATACATATACTATTATTTTTGAAATTATAGTATTACTCGTACTTAAACATTATTCTTCATACTTTTACGTCCCTCATTCTCTTTAATATTTTTGTTGAAATGACATATATAAGACTTTTTAGAATAAATATTAATATCTTGAAGTTATATTTTACTAAAAGCTTTGATGCATAGCATATATATATTTGATTGAGTAATCATGAAAAATAGGAAAACAATTAAGTAAATTTGAAAAATAATTAGCTACAATTTATTTATAGTCGATTCAAGGAAAAAATAGGATAAGTGGCAGTAGATATAGAGAATTAATATAAAAGAACGTGTTAAAAAATATCAATAATTTTTTTTTCCCAAACTCCCAAATTAAAACGAAGATTATCTTTTATCCACTGTTAAATAAGTATAAAAGACACTTAACATTAGAAAAAAATAAAGTATGACAAAAATCGAATTATCCAATCCAATCGAAACCGCATTTGATTTGATTGGATCGGATTGGATTTTTTTAAGGAAACAAACCCATCCAATCCAAACCACATGATGTTTTCATCATTAGATCGGGTGACTTTTTAGCTCAAAATCGATCCAATTCAATCCACAAACACCCCGAGTGCAAGGATCGGAAGATTTTATTGACTGGATCCATCAGTCAATCATGAACATGGTGACGTGATCATCTTTTCGTAGCCGTCCGATCATAGCACCTTACACTATAATAATTGATCACGCGGCATAATAAAACATAGGTGTGGTGAAGACGTGATGCTGAAGTTTTTTTAATAAAGGTTAAAGTAATGTTTTGGTCCCTATACGTGACATCGATTTTCAATTTAGTCCCTATACGTAAAAAGTTATCAATTTGGTCTCTATACGTGACAATGATTTTCAATTTGGTCCTCACAGCTAATTGGTCCCTATATAAGAGGACCAAATTGCAAATTATTGTCATATGTAGGGACCAATTCAACAAAAAAAATTTGAAATCGGTCCCTACATGTGATAATTATTTTCAATTTGGTCCCTATATATGATAATAATTTACAATTTGGTCCTCTTATATAGGGACCAATTAGATGTGAGGACCAAATTGAAAATCAGTGTCACGTATAGGGACCAAATTGATAACTTTTTACGTATAGGGACTAAATTGAAAATCGATGTCACGTATAGGGACCAAAACATTACTTTAACCTTTAATAAATGAAAAGTACCGAAGTTTGCGGTGTTATACGATGCTATTATATATATATAAATGGTATTTAACTTTTATGCTAAAACAATTAGGAAGAAAAGGTAGGTATAGGTTTTTAGGTAATTTTAATTTTTTGTCATCTTGTTAATAAGCTATAAAAAAATACATATATTTTTTATTAACAACACCGCAAATATTTAAATTATTTTTATCTAAATTTTTCCTAAAACAAGTAAACTACAGGATCATATGTGATCAATATTTTAAAGGATAAAACTTTTTTTTTAAGGGAAAAAGGATAAAACCTAGAGTTTAGTTTTTATACACTGTCAATAAAAAGATGTTTACACTGACAACCAATAAGAAATCACGAAATTGATGACTTTTAAGGTGGTTAGTATAAGAATCAAAGATTTATAATGGTGTGTCAATTTCTGATTGGTTGACAGTATAAAAAAACTTTATATTGTCAGTTTATACCAATTAAATCCTAAAACTTACGTGATATTCTTTGTGTTTGTAATGTTATTTTTTAATCAAAATACTTTTTTTAATATGTACTGACAGTGTAAAGATTTTTTTATACTGTCAACCAATCAGAAACTGATATGATTAAAAATGGTAGACTCTTATCCTAATAAATTAAAAGTCATTCATATCATAATTTTTGATTGGTTGATAGCGTAAAATTTTGTACACTAACAGTATATAACAATTAAGCTCATAAGAAATATAAAACAAATGAAATATAATATGTTTAACTGTTACAAGGGTTAACAAAAATTTAATAAAATTGTTAAAATATTTAAGGCCCATGGGCTGGTCCTGACCCACAGGGCTTTTGGGGCTTTTTGGTCACGTGGGCTTTTTTAAGTGTAGGCTTTTTGGTCCTAGCCCATGTGGGGCAGGACTTAGGGATAGGCTGGGCCAAATTGACGGCTCTAGACTTAGACACTCCTTTAGTGTCATTTAACTTAGCCAAATTTTAATACCTCATCTAGCGATAATCTTATAGACTCAGAATTTTACCATGTTTTTGAAGGCTCGTCTAGCGAGTGAATTCTTAGACCCGATACCGTTTCTTAGTAAAACTAAGAAGCTAAAGATAAGTTTCCTCGTCTAGCAATATTTTAAACAATTCTGCAAGCTAGAATAAACAGTTAGATCTTTGGCACAACTTTGCCATACAAATTTAACCTTTATGTTAACATCAAAACTTAAGAGATTATTTTAGCCAAAACCTCTTTGGTTCCAACAGAACTACCATTATCCCTAGGGATGTTCATCAAATGATACAAACCGATTCAAACTTCAAAAACCGAATCGAAAATCGAACAAATCGAAAAAAAAACCGAAAACAAAAAAACCACTTTTTTTTCACTGGATTGGATCGGATTTTGGATCCCTAGTGAAATCCAATCACAACCGATCTTTTATATACATATACTATTATTTTTAAAATTATACTATTATTCATAATCGGGCAGTGTTTTTCGTATTTTTATGTCTCTCATTCTCTTTAATATTTTTATTGGAATGACATATATGAGGGTATTTAGAATAAATATTATTGTCTTGAAGTTATATTTAATAAAAGTTTTGATACATAACATATATATACTTGATTGAGTAAACATGAAAAATAGAAAATCAATTAAGTAAATTTGAAAAATAGTTAGCTACAATTTATTTGTATCAGATTCAAGGAAACAAATAGGATAAGCGATAGTAGATTTAGAGAATTAACATTAAATAATATTTAACATAAAAGAACGTGTTGAAAATATCAATAATTATTTTTTCTCAAACTCTCAAATAAAAATTTTGTCAAGATTTCTCTAGAATTTTCTTCACTTGTCATCAAATCAAATAATAGTTAATAAGGAACAAATAGTTGATGACTTTCATAAAGGTTCTATTGTTCTAATATAAAGAGATGTTAAAATAAGTATTGGACACTCTAAACTAGCTCACTTAAATGAAGATTATCTTCTGTCCACTAATAAATAAGTAAAAAGGACACTTGACATAAGAAAAAAAATAAAGTATGACAAAAATTGAATTATTCAATCCAATATTCCAAACCGCATTTGATTAATTGGATTGGATCAGATTTATTTTAAGAAAACAAATCGATCCAATCCAAACCACATGTTTTCATCATTGAATTGATCAATTTTTTAACTCATAATCGATCTAATCCAATCCGTGAACACCACTAATTATCCCTATGCGACCCATCAACATTAATTTTAAAAGAACCCATGGTGGTAGTTGCAAGGAACACTAACTACCTGATTACTAGCTTCCACAAAGGAGAGAGTTGGATGAGAAGTCTCCCTTTCAATAGTGCTAACCTGACAGATTTTGTCAAAAAACAATATATAATTAGATAATGGTACAAAAAGCTTTTATATTGATAATGCTTTAAAATTATTTTTTTTCTCACCTACGATCCCTTATCAGCTGTTACTAAGAGAAGTCCATTTTTAATTATTGCTAGCGAAAATTTAGTGCCGTCTCTCTCAACCTTCCCTTTATTTCTATTTTTTTTTCCTCGTTCATCAAAAGAAAGTGGTTTTGGATCATTTTTTATCTGGAATCACTCATCTACATCATTTTTTCTCTCCTTTAATATAAATAAGTAGTTTTTTCATATAGATCTGGTTTTTCTTTCGTGCTTTCCGGTGTTTTCGTCTTCTGCGTGCGGCGGTGTTTTGTTCGTCGTCTTATTGCAGCATCGTTTGGTTTCCCGTTTTATTGCGGTGTTTGTAACGCCCCCTCCCTTGGGGCATTACTTACGTAACACATGCGGAATTTAAATTAAAAGATAATTTGCTGATGCTTTCGGAAAATAATTTATATAAGTGTCTGAAATTGGGTATAAAAATTTTGTCACTACTCCTAAGCCTTGATTGGCACACAGTCTTACTATCATAGTACGGCAAGCCTATTTAATTTAAAGAATATACTTGAATAAAAGCTAGTATTTTACGAAAATTTCGACAGAGTCTCCTCTGTAATTCGGACATCCCAGGTAAAAGAACACCTGCTAAAATAATTACATTTTCACTCCAGAATTTCAGTTACACCAAATCCAACCAGACAGCAATGTATATAAAAATAATGGTCATAACCATAAGCTTTACAAGACTAAAAGGAAAAGTTTAAATTTTCTTTCAAAATAACGCTCTCCGAGCCATAAACATTTCATTTTAAAATAAAGGCTCTCTGAGCCATACTCATACATACTTATCAAAATGATCTAAGTCTCAAACCCTAAGCTGGTCATTCTAAAAGTTATTCCTGAGAAGAACTCACGTGATCGTTCCACAATCAAATACCTCATCAAGCAACTAGATCTAAGTCTCTGAGTGACTTAGGAAGACTTCTCTGCACATCTGTACTAAAATACCCAGGGTACAATAGCAAACCAGAAGAAACCTGATATGTTTGTAAGGGTGAGATACCGACAAATGGATATATCACACAACAACCATATACATGATACATACATCACGTAATCATATAAGCAGTTAAATCATGCATGTACATAACATAACAGTATTATATCAAAGGGTCTCAAACCCGCACAGTCAATCTTTTGAAAATATGCATGACACTTCAATATCAGGCTCTAACTTAATCTCATGAGATCACAACACCATGTTATCACTGGAGAAGATAGAGTTGGTCAAGCTCTGCCCACCAGGCTGTTGTCACCACATCCTGATGCACCAGGCCTCTTGGTCAGACAATGCCACATGCCCTTAACGAAACAGCTAGCAATGTGACTGACTCTCAGATACCCCATGGGTATCCTCAATAAGCAAAGGCACGTCTGCCAGGGGAAATGCATATGAATAAAAACTTTCCTTTTAAGGTTTTTCTTTGTGTAAATATTTCGCTGTCAAAGCTCAAAGCTAATGACTTAACATTATTTCCCTATCGCTTGAAAACTTAGAAACATAGGACACACAGTCCGAATGCTCAATCCCAACACCTAGACCGTGGCCACAGTCAAGGTTAGTGGTAATGGAAATCAATATACTTTTAGTCATGTTTTACTTATCATGCTAAGGACAATAGCCCACAACAACGGAAATCGGAACGAACTGTCCTCGATTCCGCGAATTGGACTTGAAGTCCATAACATTACGAATAGGACTTTACGGTCCCGAATTAACACTGATCCAAGATCACGTGCTAAGCATGGAAAACTAGAGGTGACGTCTCACGTCTAGATTCTTATTATTTTAGTACTTATCTTTCATTTGACGAAAACAGTTTTCGAAATCGAAAGCCTCGATAACCTATGCTGGCTATCGGAAAGTTTCTAAATCATTTGGGAGAAAACCTTTTCTTTTGAAAATCCTTTATAAAACGTTTTTGAAGCACTTTTAACTTTGAAAATCCCCAATAGGATGTTGTAAAATATTTTCGAAAGTTTTCACTTAAAACACATAGTTCGAAAAGGGTTTTTCTCTTGCATTCTAGAAATCACTAAAACTATATTGTCATATAAAACAAGTACTTTTAAACATTCAAGCTTTTTGGAAAAGAACACCCATCCTTTCATCTTCAAAGCTTATTAAGGTTTTTAATCCTTATTAATGATTGAGCACAGACACACGTCCGGCTTAGCAAACTTCAAACAACAACAGCACTATGGACACACATATATATATTCACAGTTCAATGCCAATATCACAGTTCATCACAGTTATACATCTCAACATATATAACGATACAGTTCAACTTCATATAATAGCATAACATTTCAGTTAATCCAGTAACTCAATAACCGTCAAGTAAACAATTAATCAAATACACACATGCATACAGTTATTGAATATCCCTAGGCAAACTCCCCTTACCTTTGAAGACAAGTAAAGGATCCTCGTCTTAATGCTCACGTTATCTCCAAGAGTGTAACTATCTACTCCATCAAGCAAGCATAGCCATGTTAAACGTCTCAAAGAGGGAATCCAACAACGCGCAACAACCAGAAACCAAGAAATCAATTACACATGATCAAACACACATTCTAATTTGATCTAAACACTTTATCTTATTACCAAACAAGGTTATTTCCAAAGAAAATCACGTTTGGAGCTTACGCTTCATAATACCCTTTAAGGAAACTTTGTTTTGATTAAAGGATCATGAAAAAGAACTTTGGAAATCATCCATTTAGAGTCCTAATTGCACTAAATCATAATTAATTTCACAAAAACATACCCAAATTCAAATAAAATCAAATTGGGGTTTTAGGGCTCCTTATTAAAATTTAGGGAAAACTAAGAATAATGAAATTGGTTTAGGGAAACACAAATTCACAGTCCTAATTTCATAAAACAAGCTTAAATCTTAAGATTAAAATCTGAAATCAGAGGGTTAGGGTTAGGGTTTCAAAATCAATTTGGGGATTTACAAAAGAGAAGAGGTTAGAGGTAAAACTCTTACCCAAGGTGAAGAGGAGAGGAAACGGAGGCCAAACGTGGTTGCGGCGGCTCCGGCAACGCGGCGGCAGCGGCAGCGGCGGCAAACAGTGGTTTGAACTACGGGTTTTGGTGCGCACAACACAAGGAAGAAGAAGGGAAAGGTAGCGGAATCACCATGGATGGCGATAGGGGGCTCACCACGACGGCCGGTGACAGCGAACGTCGGAGTTGCGTGCAGAGTCGCTGCTGAAGGACGACAGTGATGCGCACAGCGATGCACGGCGAGGAGAAGCTCACTTGACCGGACTGTGCTCCTACGGTGGCGACGTACGACTGGGCTGGTTGAAAAGGAGGAGGAAGAAGACAGAGTGAGGAGGAAGAAGAAGAAGAGAGAAGGAAGAAGGAAAGAAGGAAGAAAAGAGAAGCAGAGAAGATAAGGGAGAAAGAGAGAGATTGCGTCGAGAGAAAGAGAGAGAAAAGAGAGAAAATGGGTTTTTAAACAAATTACTTAGTGACAGGTACAAAATGAGTGATAAATATTAGGTCTAAAATAAACATGTTTTTACTTTTTAGAATCTAAAAATAAAGATTGATAAGGATATGTTTTCGAAATTCAAATTAGAGTAAAGATTAATAGTTGAACTGATCAACTAAGAAAATACTCAGTCCAAAATTTAATCTCCGATTAAGGTCAAACCAAAATATTTTTAACTCTAAAATTAAATAGAATGAGAATATGAAAATGCTTTTCTCTTATTCACATTATTTAAAATATTTTTCTGTACTGGTATAATAGTGACAATAACGTAAATTATTGTCTAGTAAACGTGCATTCACTGAAATAAGTCAGTGCTAACGCACCCAATAAAATAATTTGAAAAGAGTAATTTAATTACTCAAACTAAACCACATAACATAATAAATTTAAACATCCAAATAAAATAATTAATCATAGGTGTAAAAACTAGGGTGTTACATTACTACCCCTCTAAAAAAAATTTCGTCCTCGAAATTTCGTAGCTTAAAACTAAACAGGATGTTGTAATCATACCTTAACTCTAAAATCTAGTTTTGTATTCTCATCGCTTCATTCCTTTTATCTATAACTTTATAACAAGATCGATTCTTATACCATTTTATTCATCCTCGAGATTTTTCACTACCGCATCATCCCCACTACCTTTCATGTTTCATCTTAGTCTATTATCCCTTTCAAGAACAAAATCAACACTATCTTTACCATAACATCAATTAACCTTCTACTCAAGAGATGCAATCATAGTCTTAGTCCATTTAGGCTTAGTTTACTCTCCTAATCATATCAAATTAACACTTTTCAAGTCTCCAATCAAAACGTCGTAACATTCCTGAGTTGCACATGATATACTTTGCGCCAAAAACCTAAGAAAATCAATCTCATTAAAATTGAATCTTACCACATCCAACATAGTCCATTCTCTTCTTAATTCCTCTCGGATCTTTTGCCTACTTCGATTTCATATCCTTCATTTGACTCTCATTTTCAATTTAGTTCTCAAGCCCCGTTAGTATCCCTGGTTTAAGAAATTTCCCATGCACATCTACCCTATTGTCCAAGGAAAATACACAACTCCTAACAATTCCTCCATCTGAAGATATAGCTTTATCACTTATGCAAGGAAGTGCTTGTATCATATCTGCACTTATCTTATATATCTGCAGCTGAGAAAAGAGATTATAAAATAGAGTTTCTCTAAGGCCATTACCTAGGAGCTGCACCAAAGCAAAGCCAAGAAATCCAGGTGGACACTCCCCAATGGCAAATCTTGGATTTTAAAATGTCCAGTTTCTACTATGGATCATCAACCACATATTTACCAGAATAAGACCTCAAAGATTATAAACATTTCACCATAACTTATCACACTCGAAGGACATAATCCAAACATAATCACTTCTTGCCTCAAAATTTGTCTTCTAGCAAAACTTCTTCAACACCTTATCCTCACGACGAACATCAAGTTCAACACTAACTTTACCCCATCATACATCAACCTTCAACTCAAAGTATACAATTGTTGTCTTAGTTTCCTTTGAACATATTCCACCACTCCAAATTATATTATAGTCATTCATTTCAATCTTAAAGAATACGATTACATTCCTTCATGCAACTTCAACCAAAAGGAATCACTTCAGTTTGAATTATCCAAAATCATAATTCTTAAACTTTTCTAACAACTTAGTTTCACTCAAGAACTCCTCTTTACTATTTCCATTCAACTTAAGGAAAACTACTATAGATATTTGTCTGTTAATCCTCGGACTCACGAAGTCAACATTAACCATAAACGTTGATCACTACTCTAAATTCCTTTAATGATATATCTGCCTCGATCATGATAAGATCCATTGTACTCATCTCACTCAATAATGTTGAACTTAAGGGTTCTCATAATACCATTCACATCTATACATTAACAAAGCTCCTATCAATTCTGGTTTATCCTACCATAGAGATGACAAAAACTTAGGTACCACACTATCTTCCAACTAACCTGCTAAGGATAGGTCATCTCCTTACTTATCCATCCCACTGAGGATGATCAGTTGGACTTAGTCTCAACTTAGTCCTTAACACTTAAAGTAAACTTAGCCGATACACATTGATAAACTTCTGTTTTTCATCTGAAACAACACTTGAAGATACTCCATGAAATTTGAACAATCCTCTGATACATTATTCGGTTCACTAACACTGCATAGTGGATTTTGACTTGCAAGAAGGGTGTAGACTTCACCAATCGATCCACAATCACTTGAATCCAAACAAGACTCATACAGGTCTTCAGAAAACTCATAACAAAGATTGAAGGAATGCCAACATCTCAACAAGGAAGGTCTCAATTGTACATCTTGATGTGGAGATATCCAACTCACGATTGATGAGATGGATTACACATCGACAACATTTGGAGAATACATAGAATTAAGATGATCAATGGCAACAAGCACTTTCGAACGACAATAAGACATGACCTTAGTGATCATAAAAGAATTTCTCAAGAAAAGAAATTTTTTCTTGATTTCACTTTCACATAAGCATAGAAAAGAATTTCATTAATTTGAAGGATATCGGAACATCCAGTATGGAAAAAGATCATTCCATCAGGTTCGTGGATGTAAAAATGCATGATCAATACACATTTACAAACATGAATCTAATAAAGTTCATTCTTCCACAAGAATCTTCCAACGGATTCAAAGAATCAAGGGGTGAATAATGTCTAATCCCAAGAGGATTAATTCTTATTCTTAATACAAAGAATTTACAAAATGATGACTTTTACCTCTATCAAAAATAGAAGTGACGAAACTGAGTTTCACCAAGAAACTTTTGCTATCACGAAATTATTTGTGTTATAACTCAAGAAATAGTCATAACCACTTCTCTCAACAAAATGTGAAAGTATCCATACCAATCGATTCCTTTAAACCAATTCACTCAAATGTCTAATACATCGAGGATCATTTAGGAGTGTGAGTACGACTTCTCACAAACAAAGAAATGAATAACTGGAAATTAATGAATTAGCATAACTAATTCAGGAGTCCTGACAGATTTCAAATTAAAGTCAGAAAATACTTGTTCATAATTCGTCCTTTACTTAGTTGTCAGGAATCCAGACGGTGACACAAGCCTTCACACAACATTGGTGCTTCACAAGGAAAACACTCGGTCTAACAAACGGTTCAGACCACCGATCTTTCAGCTGAATGAGTCATCTAACTCGTTTTAACTTCATAGGCAACATCCTACACAAAGCGACAGAGATCTGACCGAATCCAGAAACTAGATCAATCAAAAATAAATGTCCTTTACTAACCATAAACCTAGAATATTTCCAGGGAACACTCCCGGAAAAACCCTTTACACAAGCACCTTGTTTCGAATGTCTGACACGATTCGCAAGGATAATCAAATGTCATATTCGAACCCAAGTAACATTCAAGATCTAAGGTCTCCCAGGACATAAAGCCCTTGGAAAACCATCAAGAAACATATACTTGTGCGTCAACACACATTGTTTCAACAAGAAACAATTCAAACAAGAGCCAACCAGAGATCACACAACAAAACTTAACAGACCTATTCCCCAAAGATCCCGAAAGAGTCGACCAGCTCTGATACCACCTTGTAACGCCCCCTCCCTTGGGGCATTACTTACGTAACACATGCGGAATTTAAATTAAAAGATAATTTGCTGGTGCTTTCAGAAAATAATTTATATAAGTATATAAGTGTCTGAAATTGGGTATAAAAATTTTGTCACTACTCCTAAGCCTTGATTGGCACACAGTCTTACTATCATAGTACGGCAAGCCTATTTAATTTAAAGAATATACTTGAATAAAAGCTAGTATTTTACGAAAATTTCGACAGAGTCTCCTCTGTAATTCGGACATCCCAGGTAAAAGAACACCTGCTAAAATAATTATATTTTCACTCCATAATTTCAGTTACACCAAATCCAACCAGACAACAATGTATATAAAAATAATGGTCATAACCATAAGCTTTACAAGACTAAAAGGAAAAGTTTAAATTTTCTTTCAAAATAACGCTCTCCGAGCCATAAACATTTCATTTTAAAATAAAGGCTCTCTGAGCCATACTCATACATACTTATCAAAATGATCTAAGTCTCAAACCCTAAGCTGGTCATTCTAAAAGTTATTCCTGAGAAGAACTCACGTGATCGTTCCACAATCAAATACCTCATCAAGCAACTAGATCTAAGTCTCTGAGTGACTTAGGAAGACTTCTCTGCACATCTGTACTAAAATACCCAGGGTACAATAGCAAACCAGAAGAAACCTGATATGTTTGTAAGGGTGAGATACCGACAAATGGATATATCACACAACAACCGTATACATGATACATACATCACGTAATCATATAAGCAGTTAAATCATGCATGTACATAACATAACAGTATTATATCAAAGGGTCTCAAACCCGCACAGTCAATCTTTTGAAAATATGCATGACACTTCAATATCAGGCTCTAACTTAATCTCATGAGATCACAACACCATGTTATCACTGGAGAAGATAGAGTTGGTCAAGCTCTACCCACCGGGCTGTTGCCACCGCATCCTGATGCACCAGGCCTCTTGGTCAGACAACGCCACATGCCCTTAACGAAACAGCTAGCAATGTGACTGACTCTCAGATACCCCATGGGTATCCTCAATAAGCAAAGGCACGTCTGCCAGGGGAAATGCATATGAATAAAAACTTTCCTTTTAAGGTTTTTCTTTGTGTAAATATTTCACTGTCAAAGCTCAAAGCTAATGACTTAACATTATTTCCCCATCGCTTGAAAACTTAGAAACATAGGACACACAGTCCGAATGCTCAATCCCAACACCTAGACCGTGACCGCAGTCAAGGTTTGTGGTAATGGAAATCAATATACTTTTAGTCATGTTTTACTTATCATGCTAAGGACAATAGCCCACAACAATGGAAATCAAAACGAACTGTCCTCGATTCCGCGAATTGGACTTGAAGTCCATAACATTACGAATAGGACTTTACGGTCCCGAATTAACACTGATCCAAGATCACGTGCTAAGCATGGAAAACTAGAGGCGACGTCTCACGTCTAGATTCCTATTCTTTTAGTACTTATCTTTCATTTGACGAAAACAATTTTCGAAATCGAAAGCCTCGATAACCTATGCTGGCTATCGGAAAGTTTCTAAATCATTTGGGAGAAAACCTTTTCTTTTGAAAATCCTTTATAAAACGTTTTTGAAACACTTTTAACTTTGAAAATCCCCAATATGATATTGTAAAATATTTTCGAAAGTTTTCACTTAAAACACATAGTTCGAAAAGGGTTTTTCTCTTGCATTCTAGAAATCACTAAAACTATATTGTCACATAAAACAAGTACTTTTAAACATTCAAGCTTTTTGGAAAAGAACACCCATCCTTTCATCTTCAAAGCTTATTAAGGTTTTTAATCCTTATTAATGATTGAGCACAGACACACGTCCGGCTTAGCAAACTTCAAACAACAACAGCACTATGGACACATATATATATTCACAGTTCAATGCCAATATCACAGTTCATCACAGTAATACATCTCAACATATATAACGATACAGTTCAACTTCATATAATAGCATAACATTTCAGTTAATCCAGTAACTCAATAACCGTCAAGTAAACAATTAATCAAATACACACATGCATACAATTATTGAATATCCCTAGGCAAACTCCCCTTACCTTTGAAGACAAGTAAAGGATCCTCGTCTTAATGCTCACGTTATCTCCAAGAGTGTAACTATCTACTCCATCAAGCAAGCATAGCCATGTCAAACGTCTTAGAGAGGGAATCCAACAACGCGCAACAACCAGAAACCAAGAAATCAATTACACATGATCAAACACACATTCTAATTTGATCTAAACACTTTATCTTATTACCAAACAAGGTTATTTCCAAAGAAAATCACGTTTGGAGCTTACGCTTCACAATACCCTTTAAGGAAACTTTGTTTTAATTAAAGGATCATGAAAAAGAACTTTGGAAATCATCCATTTAGAGTCCTAATTGCACTAAATCATAATTAATTTCACAAAAACATACCCAAATTCAAATAAAATCAAATTGGGGTTTTAGGGCTCCTTATTAAAATTTAGGGAAAACTAAGAATAATGAAATTGGTTTAGGGAAACACAAATTCACAGTCCTAATTTCACAAAACAAGCTTAAATCTTAAGATTAAAATCTGAAATCAGAGGGTTAGGGTTTCAAAATCAATTTGGGGATTTACAAAAGAGAAGGGGTTAGAGGTAAAACTCTTACCCAAGGTGAAGAGGAGAGGAAACGGGGGCCAAACGTGGTTGCGGCGGCTCCGGCAACGCGGCGGTAGCGGCAGCGGTGACAAACAGTGGTTTGAACTACGGGTTTTGGTGCGCACAACACAAGAAAGAAGAAGGAAAAGGTAGTCGAATCGCCATGGACGGCGACACGGGGCTCACCATGAAGGCCGGTGACAGCGAATGTTGGGAATTTACGTATAAAACAAAAGAAACACAGCGGAAAAATTCCCATCGAAGGATCCTTGCGAATGGTCATGATTCATGATTAGAAAGTTTACCTCTTGAAGCGATGGCTGTTGGTTGAAATTCGTCTATCACGAACACCGCACGAACGGTGTCTCTAGAGGTATCCACACGAGCGGATTCCGTGAGCGTCCAACGCCACGAACCGGGCGTCTCTGTCTCACAGTGCTAGCTTCAAAACCGAGACTTTGTTGTTCACACTTACTCTCTTTTGTGCGGCTAGGTTATCAACCGTGTGGGCACAACAACTTAAGTGGTCTACTTATAGTATCACCTCCTTAAGTGAGTTAGTGAGCAACATTTGACCTAAGCCCATCTACTATGCGCTAGGCCCAATAGGAAAGTCCAACTTTCTTTTAATGCTTCTTTTAATCCGCTCTTTTGTGTGTGACCCTATAGGTTCCCAATACGTTAGCAGTAATATTAAATCCCATTTAATATTACAAACAAGTGAGCGGTATCTAGCAATACATCACTGCTACCTAAGTAGTGAGAAAGTCGATGATTTGACGAAACCTTTCGTGACAAATATTCATGTGCATTGTTATCCCTTTGTCCATATATCTATATTGAACACAAGGCATAGAATGTGTCACCCTTGTATGGTTCTATATCATGTTCCCTGATACCCGAGTAGACTTAACAACAAATGAGGTCAATATCTCATATTGACTCATTTCAAAGACGGCCATGCATTTTACAGTCTCACTCTATCGGGGGCCCACAGATATTACTCCTGTTATGTAGGAGGGACAAATTCCATCTAGGTCACTCACATCCCTCTCGCATGGCTCGTGGTATGCCCAATGATCGTCTTTATA
The DNA here is from genome assembly GCA_030762895.1 of Sophora flavescens. NCBI lineage: Eukaryota > Viridiplantae > Streptophyta > Magnoliopsida > Fabales > Fabaceae > Sophora > Sophora flavescens. The sequence goes on along the minus strand of CM061064.1, from coordinate 110,087,597 downwards.
ATCATCCTATTACAGATGACGTTTGACGATATTAAAGCACACGACTCTTCATGTAGGGATCGTAGTGATTTCAGGTCGAAGGATTACATACACCATTGTCACTATGAGAACTACTTATGACACTCACATAACGCTCCATGTAGTGTTCTCATGGTGGGTCAATCCAAGACATCATTACCTTAATGCGTACCTATGTGGCAACTCGATATCTCATATCTATGACCCGTGAGATGTGGTCATCGATCTGCACACATAATAGTCTCAATTGTATTATTATTGTCCTTATTAATAAAATACTTGACTACGGATATTTAAGAATAGGATTTCATTGTTCAATAGTGTCTCACGATCAAGTCATATACTTGATATTCTATTGAACAGAAATTTCTATTCTAAGGACTTTATTATGTTTAAACAAGTAACACAATAAACTGGAATGCCTCATATCATATATATATATGAAATAGCAAGATACAAATGTAAGTCTAAAGAAATACATTGGCCTCTAGGGCTTACACCAACAATCTCCCACTAGCACTATAGCCAATCAGGCATCAATCTAATGCCCATCGATCTAGTGTGACCGTCATGCTTCTGTTGAGCAAGAGGTTTCGTAAGTGGGTCAAAGAACGTTATCAAGTGTTGGTACTCTGCATATCTTCACATCTCCTCTATCGATAATCTCTCGAATGAGATGGAAGCGCCCTAAGTATATGTTTGGATCTCTGATGTGATCTTGGTTCCTTAGCTTATGAAATGGCCCCATTGTTATCACATTAGAGATCAATGGGGTCCACAATACCAGGAACCATACCAAGCTCGAGAATGAACTTCCCGATCCAAAACAGCCTCCTTTGCTGCATTGGAGGCAGCAATATACTCAGCCTCTGTAGTAGAATCGACAACTCGTCTCCTCGCTTCGAACTTTTCCAACTCACGGCCCCGCCATTCAGGCAGAACACATAACCAGATTGCGATCCGGAATCATCCTTATCGGTCCGGAAGCTAGCATCGGTGTAACCTATTACATCAAGCTCTTCCTCACCTCCATATACCAAGAACGAATCCTTAGTTCTTCTCAAGTACTTAAGGATGCTCTTGACAAAGAACACTGACTTTCACCGGGATCGATCGTACGGTACCTGCCGTTATGCTTAAAGCATACGATACATCTGGTCGAGTACATAACATGGCATACATGATAGATCCAATTGTGGATGCATATGGAATCTTACTCATGCGATCCCTTTCTTCTTGAGTGGAAGGGGATTGTGCCTTTGATAGGCATATACCATGTGACATAGGCAAGAGTCCTTTCTTGGATTCATGCATGTTAAAGCGTCTCAACACTTTGTCTATGTATGTACTCTGACTTAGGCCAAGCAATTTCAGCGATCTATCCCTATAGATCCTGATTCCCAATACATAGGTAGCCTCACCCAAATCTTTCATAGAGAAGCAATTCCCTAACCATGTCTTTACATTTTGTAGTGTAGGGATGTCATTTCCAATGAGTAATATGTCATCTACATATAACACCAGAAAAACAACAATGCTCCCACTAACCTTCTTGTAGACACAAGGTTCATCTTCATTTTTGATGAATCCGCATCGTCTTACAAAGATCATCAAAACGAAGGTTCCAACTTCTGGAAGCTTGCTTCAATCCATAGATTGACCGCTGCAATTTACATACCTTTCGGGCATCCTCTGAAATGTCAAAGCCTTCAGGTTGTGTCATGTACACATCCTCAAGAAACTTTCCATTAAGGAAGGCAGTTTTGACATCCATCTGCCATATCTCATAATCATGGTATGCAGCGATAGCAAGTAAGATCCGGACGGATTTAAGCATCGCAACAGGTGAAAACGTCTCATCATAGTCGACACCATGAATTTGCTTGAAACCCTTAGCGACCAATCGCACCTTAAAGGTGTGTACCTTACCATCCATGTCAGTTTTCTTTTTGAAAACCCACTTGCACCCTATAGGTTTTACCCCTTCAGGTGGCTCTACCAAGGTCCATACCTGGTTGGTGTACATGGAATCCATCTCAGATTTCATGGCCTCAAGCCACTTCTCGATTCTCGGGCCGCAATGGCCTCCTGGTAGGTCACAGGCTCATCTTGATCCATGAGCAATACATCACCTTGTGGAGTCATGAGAAATCCATATCTCTCAGGCTGGTGACGTATCCTGTTAGACCTACGCTGGTCTTGTGCTACTGGAGCGGGTTGTTCCTCCACAGCATTCTGTGAAGGTTGCTCCTGTTCCACCAATGGTAGGTCACTACTCTGTGATTCTTGAACTTCTTCAAGTTCTATCTTCCTCCCACTGGTTCCTATGGAGATAAACTCCTTTTCTAGGAATACACCAGTTCGCGCGACAAACACTTTGCCTTCGGAAGGATTATAGAAATAGTATCCCTTGGTTTCTTTGGGATACCCCACAAAGAAGCACTTATCAGATTTGGGATCAAGCTTATTAGAAACTTGACGTTTTACATATGCTTCACAACCCCAAATCTTCATAAAAGACATGATGGGTCGTCTACCAGTCCATATCTCATATGGTGTCTTTTCTACCGTTTTGGATGGAACACGGTTAAGTGTAAAAGCTGCTGTCAATAGAGCATATCCCCAAAAGGAGTTTGGAAGGTTTGCATGACTCATCATAGACCGAACCATGTCCAACAAGGTTCGATTTCTCCTCTCAGAAACACCATTCCATTGTGGTGTTCCAGGTGGAGTGAGTTGAGATAAAATCCCACACTCTCTCAGATGATCATCAAACTCTAGGCTCAAATATTCACTACCTCGATCTGATCGAAGAGCTTTAATATTTTTACCAAGTTGGTTTTGTACCTCATTTTTGAATTCCTTGAACTTTTCAAAGGATTCCGATTTATGTTTCATAAGATACACAAATCCATATCTCCTGAAATCATCAGTAAATGTGATGAAGTACTGAAAACCACCTCTAGCTAATGTGTTTAGGGGTCCGCATACATCGCTATGTATAAGACCCAAAAGATCGTTGGCTCTTTCACCTTTGCCGGTGAATGGAGCTTTAGTCATCTTTCCCAATAAACAAGACTCACATATCTCATATGATTCATAATCAAATGAGTCCAAGAGTCCATCTTTATGGAGCTTCGAAATGCGCTTCTCATTTATATGGCCTAAACGACAATGCCAAAGATAAGACGGGTTCAACTCATTTGGTTCCTCTTAGTATTTACGTTATAGATGGGCATTTCAAGATCAAGGACATAAAGTCCATTACTCATGTGTGCACTAGCATAGAAAATATCATCCAAATAAATAGAACAACTTTTGTTCTTTATTATAAAAGAAAAACCAATCTTGTCCAAACAAGAAATGGAAATGATATTCCTGCTAATTGCAGGCACAAAATAACAGTTCTCTAACTGAATAGTAAGCCCAGTGGGCAAAGTCAATACATAAGTCCCTACGGCTAAAGCAGCAACCTTTGCTCCATTTCCAACTCGTAGGTCGACTTCGCCCTTTGCCAATGGTCTACTCCTGTTTAGATCCTGCACATTTGTACAAATGTGAGAACCACATCCGGTATCTAATACCCATGATGCGAAGTAGATAAATTGACTTCTATAACAAACATACCTGAAGTGGAAGTCTCACTTCCCTTCTTCTTCTTGCTTTCTTCCGGTATTTTGGGCAGTTCCTCTTGCTTGCTTGCTCTTGGTAGAGCAGCTTGAGGTGCACGATCATATCGTACACCTCCATGGTCTCATGTTGCTTTTGCAGCTCGGAGGTCATGGCAGCAAGCATAAGACAGCCCACGTCTAAGGCGTCATCCCGATGCTTCTTATAAGCATCCCCTCAGCCCTAGGAGCACTTGAAGCCGGTGGCTTCTCGTAAATAGGCTCCTCAAGAACATACAGCTTTTTCTCATGTTTGAGGACAATCCTCAAGTTTCTGTACCAGTCCCGAAAATTCGCCCGGATAGTTTGTCCTTCTCAAGGACGGATCGCAATGACAAAGTTACTTGATGTGTTTGATGCCATGGTAATCTACAGAGATAAATATGCAAAGTATAAGTATCATGACATGAAGTTATTTAAAAAGGTCTATAATTAAATACTCATACCAATATTTTACTAAAAACAAAGACAATCATCATTGATTCGGAAAATCCTGTTGGAAGATTTTCTAGTGGGCCAAGATCCATATTTCACCTAGCTTTAAGTCAGCTTTGGCTGATCACCCAAAATTCGGTTATTTAGGTAGGAAACACTTTCCGATTGCATCTCATGCAACTCTTGGATAGTTGGGTGAATAAATTCTAATCCATCACATGGACTAAAGCCCAACTTATGAGCCTCTAAGCCTTTCAATCCTATTGAAGTTGGCTTAGTTAAGTCGACACCAATGGATAGCAGTTGAACATTACATTTGTCCCATCGCGCCTTACTATTATAGATAAAGGTACCCCGCTTTGGCGGACCCACACTTAATCGATAGTAGTCTTGACGAGTGCCATGCATCGGAAGGCCTTTAAATGTGACTTAATATTTCCTTTTGAGGGATTTGATTAAAACTTGATCTCATCATTTGTTAAACTCTTTAACTTACTATTTTCATACATGCATCTCATACATATATTAGTTAAACATCTTTAAACATACTATATACATACATGCATCGCATACATATATAAGGTAAATAAATGTGATATGGTTATGGCCCCTAACGCATTTATTCTCCCAAGCCAATGAGAGAATCTAAACTAAAACCTAGGAGCGTCCAAGCTTCTCCAAGCAAGATCTCCCACGTGATAGCGTCTTCTTGTCTCCATCATTACATTACATAAACAGAAACCTCATTTTACATATGAGGGGAGTGAGATGAGAAAAGAAGATACATATGGAATATAAGAGAAAGGCACGGCACGCAGGCCGTATTTCAAAATATAAACCAAAAGGTAAAATGACTAAGGCCATAACCATTCACCATACATCACCAAATAAATAGTAACAACCAATAATAACACATAATCATTATTATTATTAATTTCATAAATTAGAGATTTCAAAATCTGAATTTTGAAAACATAACATATATATATAATAAATCACATTTATTATAATAGATGTTACTATAAATCATATTTATTGCAATTGTTGTTACCACAAATCACATTTATTATAAATCATATTTATTGTAAATGACATAAATCACATTTATTGCAATTGTTGTTACCAAAAATCACATTTATTGTAATTGACATAAATCACATTTATTCAATTAACATAAATCACATTTATTGTAACAAATCACATTTATTGTAATTGATATAAATCACATTTCAAAATCTGAATTTTGAAAATGTAACATATATATAATAAATCACATTTATTATAATTGATGTTACTATAAATCACATTTATTGTGATTGATATAAATCACATTTCAAAATCTGAATTTTGAAACCGTAACATATATATAATAAATCACATTTATTATAATTGATGTTACTATAAATCACATTTATTGTGATTGATATAATTATTAAATGGTGGCATAAAATTTCAAAATTTGAATTTCGAAATTACACACTACGCAGAGATAGCACGGGGGTCCCGCTGGAAATTCCGAAATTCTGAAGTGTGCCTCGCTTCCTTGGTGGCTAGGGCGTCAACCTTTCAACCCTAAAACCGCAAGGCCCGTGAACACTTCACGTTGCAAGGAACGACGGCTACGGTTTCAACACTTGGAACCTCAGCCGCAACAACATGAACTTTTCATGTCTGAAACCCCTTAACGCCGCCAACACAGAACTGAAAACAATGATGTTTAACATCAACATTTGATGCCATCGCAGAACATAATAAGGATTCAGAACCAATGTACATATCGCATATATACACAAACATGCAATAGACATATATATCATATACATACGAAAATCACATAAACAAGGTTTCGCAAACCAGATGCAAACGATTTTCGAAAACAATTTTCAGAAAACGATTCACATTACAAACATGTTATCATACATAACAGATAAACCACGTAATAGAATCATGGTTTCGCAAGAGGCTCTGATACCACTGTTGGGAATTTGCGTATAAAACAAAAGAAACGCAGCGGAAAAATTCCCATCAAAGGATCCTTGCGAATGGTCATGATTCATGATTAGAAAGTTTACCTCTTGAAGCGATGGCTGTTGGTTGAAATTCGTCTATCACGAACACCGCACGAACGGTGTCTCTAGAGGTATCCACACGAGCGGATTCCGTGAGCGTCCAACGTCACGAACCGAAGCGTCTCTGTCTCACAGTGCTAGCTTCAAAACCGAGACTTTGTTGTTCACACTTACTCTCTTTTGTGCGGCTAGGTTATCAACCGTGTGGGCACAACAACTTAAGTGGTCTACTTATAGTATCACCTCCTTAAGTGAGTTAGTGAGCAACATTTGACCTAAGCCCATCTACTATGCGCTAGGCCCAATAGGAAAGTCCAACTTTCTTTTAATGCTTCTTTTAATCCGCTCTTTTGTGTGTGACCCTATAGGTTCCCAATACGTTAGCAGTAATATTAAATCCCATTTAATATTACAAACAGTGAGCGGTATCTAACAATACATCACTGCTACCTAAGTAGTGAGAAAGTCAGTGATTTGACGAAACCTTTCTGTGACAAATATTCATGTGCATTGTTATCCCTTTGTCCATATATCTATATTGAACACAAGGCATAGAATGTGTCACCCTTGTATGGTTCAATATCATGTTCCCTGATACCCGAGTAGACTTAACAACAAATGAGGTCAATATCTCATATTGACTCATTTCAAAGACGGCCATGCATTTTACAGTCTCACTCTATCAGGGGACCCACAGATATTACTCCTGTTATGTAGGAGGGACAAATTCCATCTAGGTCACTCACATCCCTCTGCATGGCTCGTGGTATGCCCAATGATCGTCTTTATAATCATCCTATTACAGATGACGTTTGACGATATTAAAGCACACGACTCTTCATGTAGGGATCGTAGTGATTTCAGGTCGAAGGATTACATACACCATTGTCACTATGAGAACTACTTATGACACTCACATAACGCTCCATGTAGTGTTCTCATGGTGGGTCAATCCAGTACATCATTACCTTAATGCGTACCTATGTGGCAACTCGATATCTCATATCTATGACCCGTGAGATGTGGTCATCAGTCTGCACACATAATAGTCTCAATTGTATTATTATTGTCCTTATTAATAAAATACTTGACTACGGATATTTAAGAATAGGATTTCATTGTTCAATAGTGTCTCACGATCAAGTCATATACTTGATATTCTATTGAACAGAAATTTCTATTCTAAGGACTTTATTATGTTTAAACAAGTAACACAATAAACTGGAATGCCTCATATCATATATATATATGAAATAGCAAGATACAAATGTAAGTCTAAAGAAATACATTGGCCTCTAGGGCTTACACCAATAGCGAACGCCGGAGTTGCGTGCAGAGTCGCTGCTGAAGGACGACAGTGACGCGCACAGCGATGCACGTCGAGTAGCAGCTCACTTGACCGGACTGTGCTCCTACGGTGGCGGCGTGCGACTGGGCTGGTTGAAAAGGAGGAGGAAGAAGACGGAGTGAGGAGGAAGAAGAAGAAGAGAGAAGGAAGAAAGAAAGAAGGAAGAAAAGAGAAGAAGCAGAGAAGATAAGGGAGAAAGAGAGAGATTGCGTCGAGAGAAAGAGAGAGAAAAGAGAGAAAATGGGTTTTTAAACAAATTACTTAGTGACAGGTACAAAATGAGTGATAAATATTAGGTCTAAAATAAACATGTTTTTACTTTTTAGAATCTAAAAATAAAGATTGATAAGGATATGTTTTCAAAATTCAAATTAGAGTAAAGATTAATAGTTGAACTGATCAACTAAGAAAATACCCAGTCCAAAATTTAATCTCCGATTAAGGTCAAACCAAAATATTTTTAACTCTAAAATTAAATAGAATGAGAATATGAAAATGTTTTTCTCTTATTCACATTATTTAAAATATTTTTCTGTACTGGTATAATAGTGAAAATAACGTAAATTATTGTCTAGTAAACGTGCATTCACTGAAATAAGTCAGTGCTAACGCACCCAATAAAATAATTTGAAAAGAGTAATTTAATTACTCAAATTAAACCACATAACATAATAAATTTAAACATCCAAATAAAATAATTAATCATAGGTGTAAAAACTAGGGTGTTACAGTGTTCGTTTGGTTCAGATTGACAGATGAGCTTCGATCAATTACAGATTCAATCAAGACTTGGGCGTCAACATTACAGATGCGGAAGCATGAGTATTCCGGTCACTTTGATTTTGTCACATTTGTAGGTATTTTACCGTGTTATGCTATTAACATGGGTGCTGTGAGTTTATTCGTAGATTCATTCTTTTTGGTTTTTAGTGATATTAAATTTGTGTTTTTTCGATGTATTTTACCAATTTGAATGAATTGATATTTTTTTTAAAAAAAGGAAAAGTCCATTTTTATGCTTTTCTTCTCAAAGATGGAATATTAAAATATCTCTCGTGACGCTTGGAGCAACGAATATTCAAGGAATTATCTCAAATCAAGTGACAAGGGCGTAAACTAAAAAATTACGTTGACCTATAACATAATCATTCAGGTTCAGTTTGAGTTTGAGTTTGAGTTTGTTCTTAGAATACCAGTCAAAAAAAAAAGATTCAATATATATATATATATATATATATATATATATATATATATATATATATATATATTGAAAGAATACTAATTAGCGCAAAAGTTGAAAATACCTACGTCACAGCCCTTTCAGAATTGTTAAGTTGAAAATACCTACGTCACAGCCCTTTCAGAATTGTTTTGGTTTACATATATATATTCTATAATTCTTTCTATTTCAATAACTTTGAGTTGTTTTATATTTTAAGATTGATTTGGCATATTGGGATGCTTTTAGTGTGAATATATGTAGTTTAAGGAAAATTTTATAATACATATGAGACACTTATAGGATTTATTGTAACCCTTAAAATGTTATAAAAGGGTCATCATTTTCCCTTCTCTACAAGATAAAAGGAGTAAGCAGTTAGTTACTTGTAAACACGGAAAGAAAACTATAAAATATGTTCTCAATCTTACATTCTTACGTATTTTAAGTTTCGAACAACCAAAGATGTTAGAGAGAGATATTTAGGTGCACTTTAAGTAAGAAAAGTCTCTCATTCTATATTATTCGGTCAGTGACAGGTTAATTATATCATCAAAAATATATTTAAATTATTAAAAATAACGATAAGTTACAAAATTAATATAAATCATTAAATAAAATATAATAAAAAATGTCTTGCTTAAATAATTGCACAAAATAATGCAACTAACTTAATGAAATATTCTTTTGTGTAAAGGATTGCTGGACAAAAAACGGGACAAGGGTTTTTGGTATTTTTCTTTTTGAGTTTTGCTATGTCTTTCTACAAATAAAAAAGTAAATTAATATAATAAATATCTGAAAATAAAAGCATTCAATACTTCTCTATGTAATATGTAATAAGTAGGGGGATTTTACAGTAGGATTTAGAACTATTTATTCCTTCGTAGTGTTGTAGACAACATTTTGTGGCATAGTTTATTGAATAACAAATATTTGTTATAAAATAAAAGAAGATAGGGAGAACAAGGCAATAGAAATAAGAACTCAAAGGATAATCATTCAGGAACTAGCTTTGACCTTCGTAATGGATCTGATTGAGTGTGATAAAGTAAAACCTAATAGTCTTATTTATAGAGGTAAATAGACTATAGAGAAGGGAATACATATGCTGACAAACTAGCCTCTTTTGACCTTGTTTCTCATTGTTATTCTTGGTGGGATCATCCTCCATCTTCTGTTTCAGAGGATTTTGATCGTAATAGATTTTACCTTCCTTTCTATAGATTTTATAAATTTTATTATTCTTTTAGTATGGGTTTTTGCCTAGTCCCCCATGCATTAAGTCTGATAAGTCTATTAAGTGTGCAGGAAAATAGACTAAAGGTCACTCGTCTAAATCTGAATCGTCTAAATTTCCCTAAGGAGCAGTTTTTCAGACTCGTCTGAAATACCACCCGTCTGAAAAAGGTCGGCTCAGTCAAAGACCAAGTCAACTCTCAATCAAGGTTCTGATCTAGTTGATGATGTGGCAATGATCAAAAGTCTGAAGAAGCTTCAGTGGATCACCTGTTTGAAAAAAGACTCTATCACCATCTAGTTCTGGACTCCACTGCACCCGTCTAAGTGTCAGATTGTCGGAAGAAAATCCAAGTCAATCTTATTTTTTTAAAAAAAAGATGATTTCCTTAATGATCTCGAAGACCTCTGGACAAAAGCACCAAGGACAGAATAAAGAATTCATTCTTTCAAGTTTTTTAGGAATAAACACGCTACCTCTGTACCACGCCATTGACTTTTAGCTATTTCAAGTACAAAGCAAAAGTGCTTTCCAGAAAGTGAACTGAGTGTTGCACTGAAATGGAAAGCTCTTTGCTGCAAGTACAAGAAGTCTGCTACTACAAATCTGAAACAACAACTGCTCAAAAACAAAGTATACTCTTGGTCGCATATGTCAAAGTCCAACGTCCCTAAAACATTTAATGCTTACACAGAACGACTCTTTGGCATTAATGGTGTCCCAGAAGTTCAAGTTAAAGGATCACACTTTTTGAAGCTGTGTCTAACCGATCAAATTGATTGAAGCCTTTAATTAGGGCAAACCATGAAGATGAAGTTAAGAGAGATACACTGCGCATATTCAAAGAAGCATTTACTCTGCTCATTAATTTCTTCATTCCTTCAGTGATTATCTCTTCAATCATTTGATATAAATTTCGCAGTCTTTCATTCTTACACTTATTCCATTCTCTAAGTGTTACCAGAAAGACTTGCAAAGCTGTATTAAATACTCAAAACCTTTTACCTTTTACTGTTGAGCCTAAAGAGGCTAGGTGAGAAAATAATACTTGTTTCAGTGTGATCCTGGAGAGGCTAGGTGTGAAAAGAATACTTGTACTGTAATCTTATCAGTTATAGTGATAACCTTGGTGCTGCCAAGAACTGGACGTAGCTCTATTGATTTTGGGGTGAACCAGTATAAAACTCTTGAGTCATATTCCTCTTCCCTTATCTCTTTAATTTATTTAAGAGTTATTTGTTTAAGTTTTTAACTTGGGGAGTTATCTTGTGAATATCAAATCTCGTTTTAATCCTTCACTATGTGCGCGTGTGTGCTCTCTTAAAATTAGACAAGTCACCTGTCTAATTTTCTGTAACTTTATCTTTGCTTGTTGTGCCTGGGAAAATATTTTCGAAGTTTCCTCAAAAGTTGGTAAACACAATTCAACCCCTCTTCTTGTGTTAACTTTGGTTATTTCAGTTGGTATCAGAGCTCATCCTTTGGGTTGAGCACTTAATAGTGTAGAGGAAAAAGATCTTGGAAATGGTAGGAGAAGCCAGCTCAAGCAAGAATCATGCAGGAGAAGGATCCTCAATGTACAGACCTTCATACTTCAATGGAGAGGACTACATCTACTGGAAAGAAAAGATGAAGTGGTTTCTTCAATCCACTAACTCTGATCTCTGAGATACTATTGAAGAAGGTCCCTACATTCCTACGGATGACAAGGGAGCAGAAATTCCAAAAGCAAGCATGACCTCTGATCAAAGGACAAAGTGACAGTTCAATACCAAAGCTAGATATGCAATCATGTATGCTTTAAGCAGAGAAGAGTTTGAAAAAGTCTGTTCTTGTGAATCTGTAAAAGAAATGTGGGATTCACTAGCTGTTGCTCATGAATGAACCAGTAAAGTGAAGGATACCAAAGTCAGCTTGTTGGTCAGGAAATATGAACTGTCCAAAATGGAAGAAGGAGAAAATATTGGTCAAATGTATGAGATATTTCAAACTATAACCAATGGGTTGAAGTCTCTAGGAAAAGTATACAAGACTGAGGAATACATTCACAAAATTCTCAGAGGTCTTCCAAAATAATGGAGACCTCTTGTAATTGTTGTGTCTCAGGCCAAATATCTGTCAATAATGAAGTTGGATGAGCTTCTTGGTACACTTCAAATCCATGACCAATAACTAATCGAAGAAAACAATGGAAAAAAGTGAAAATCCATTGCTTTCAAGGCTGACAAGAAATCATCCAAGGGATCTACATCTAAAACCCTCAAGGTTGATGAATCTTAAGAAGAATCCGAGGAATCAAATGAGGATGACTCAGCTCCAATGAAAGTGAAGAAAAGGAGCATGAAGCTAATCTTTGTCTCATGGCAAATACAGATTCACATTCTGAAACTGAGGTACAACACTACAAAAAAACAATTGTTTAGCGACCGTAATATTCGGTCGCTAAACAGTGTAAATCAGTCACTATTTAATTTAGCGACCGAATTAGCGACCGATTAATGGTGGTGGCTGAATACCTGGTCGCTACATGGCGACCCAATTTACGGTCGCTAAATAATAATAAACAGTCGCTATTAGGTTGGTCGCATTTTTTGGTAACCATTTCTAGCGACCGATAATCGGTTGCTAGTTCGGTCGCTAATTTTGGTTACTGTTAACCTATATTAGCGACAGATTTTCGGTCGCTATACCTCATCTGTAAATGTTAAATAAAGTTTAGCGACCGAATTATTGGTTTCTAATTCGGTCGCTAAACTGGTTATTATTATTTTTTTAATTTTAATTTTTAAAATAATTTTTTTTTCCTGATTTTCTTTAAACGTTAGCAAAAATACTAATAAAACACACCAAATTACTTATGAAATATACAATCATAAGAAATAATAAATATATATAAAAAGAATAATCCAAAATGTCGTACAAGAATCGTTTAAAGTCAAAAATATGGAGAGAAAAAAAATCAGTCATGATGAGGGGGAGATGGAGGAATCCAATCATCCTCAGCGTCTGTACCACCAACGTCTGCTAGATGATCGTCCTCTGGAGTAGCAGCATCATTAGTCAGGGCGAATCGAGGAGCGGCAGCAGCAGCGCACACAACCGCCGTCGAGCATCATCTCGAGCAATCGAGTCTGGATCCTCATCTGCTCCAACACCACCCGCGCAGATGTCCGCCCTGCTCGATGCTCGCCTGCATCAGCTGCTGGTGTGCCTGAGTCAACTGTGCAATCTGGTTCGCCATCTGCTGCTCTCTCTCGCTCTTCTCCCGAAGCTCCGCGTTCAGCTGCATGATGGTGTCCTGCATTTGGTGGAACTGCTCCTGAGGGACGGTATCGACGCAGGAAGGAGCAGGGGTGCCGGATGATGAAGCGATAAACTCGCCTCCCAGGTGTCCGAGGCCATACACGTGCCCCTTCTTGTTCCTGACCCCGACGACCTCCAAATAAATGACATTATCGTCGACGGAGACAGGAGAGCAGGGCCCATCACCAGTCAAAGCCTCATCTTGTGACTGTGAGGCACGTGATATGGCATCGTCCTTCTTCTCGTTGAAGCTCACCTACAAAGTATAGTTGAAGAGATTTAGTTAAAATTATATCCAATATTAACAAATCATTTATAATAAATTACAAGTAAGCACTAAATTATTTTTTTGCTTACAGCATAGTTACGGGCCTTGTCGTTGACCCATGTCCCCGACTTCAACTTCTTCGTCCTCTCCACCAACTCCATAGCAGTGGGGGCCCACTGTTTCTGTGCTTTCTGCACAGAAAAATATAATCTTAAATTCATAAGAATAATTAAAAATGAAAACTAATTAATTAAATAGTATATTAAGTCAAAAGTTTTATGTATTACCAGCTCGTCGTAGTGGGGGGCGGCTGATTTAGACCCACCGGTCCAAGGACATGCGCCACCATCAGAAGCTCGATTACGCCGAGCTGTGGCCTGGATCTCCTGGAACTTCTCAGTAGCCCAGTACTAGTCCAGCTGCCTCCTGATCTCAGGATCCACCCACTTCCCCTTATTCTGACCCTTCCTCAGCTTGTTCATCAGATTCTTCATGACCAGTGAGCCTTTATGCTCAAATATGTACCTGACGAGAGCCTCTAAGCTAAGTCCCACCTATACTCTTTCTGCAACTTACAGTTGTTAGGAAATTCGTGTGTACATATATATAATGTAAATTTAATTTAAATAACTTAATAAATTGTTACCTTAAACTCTAGAAACAATTGATCCCTATGGCCCCTTGGGATGGCCTTCCATGTAGACCATGGACCATCAAACTTGCGTCGCAGGATCTTCGATATCGAATCAGAAGGGCCCTTCGCGGGCAGAAAGCTGCAACAAAATTAGAGCATTAATAAATGTTATAAATAAATTTAAAAAACAAGTAAATAGAAATTAACGATACTTTATATATATTAAAAAATTAAGTTAGCTTACTCGTTATCCCCCCTGGGGATAAGAAGAATCCTCCTGTCGGATGGACCACGACTCTCCTGTCCCGATGATGATGATGGACCTGTCGTCGTAGGTGTGGATGATGAGGGTGCAGTCTGTGTCCCGACCACATGAGGCTGGGTAGGGGGTGCAACTCCATCACCCTGAGGTGTTCCGTCCATAGAGGTGCTGGTAGGGTGGTCTCGATCTGAAGGCTGTGGGTCGGCTGGGGAAGGGACTCTCGCAGCACGACCTCCACGACGACCTCCACGACGACCCCTACCTTTAGAGGAATCTGCCATCTGTGAAAAAAATGAAAAGATGATTACACAACAGTGTAAATAATACATAAATAAATTACCTAAGTAGAATGACATTTACACAATGAATTATGACATAAATAAATTACCTAAGTAGAATCTCCGTCACTAAATTCACCCTCACTCTCATCAGTATCACTTGATCGGAATGTACCTTCGCTAGATGCGTCCAACTCAGATTGATCCATTAACTCTCTTTCAACTTCTTCCCCATTTCCGGAAATGTCTGCCAGAGAATTAACAATAATGTCCGGCGTAATTTGCAACGGTACGTGGGGTCTTGAAAACTCATCATCTTGGTACGGAGCATCTTTTTCAGGCTGGTTGATTACATTATCAGTAATTATACTGTGAGCCTTTATCTTAATAGCACCCAACCAGCCATAATGTCCTTCGGGATATGGCGAGTAATAAACCTGCTCTGCCTGTTGTGAAAAAATGAATGGGTCATACGCCTTATTATACCTTCGAGACAACCTAAATTGAACAATACCATAATTTTTATCTATTTTTGTCCCTACGTCAAGAGTAGGATCAAACCAATCACACTTGAAGATAACTAACTTCATCACGGGGAAACCGGTATAATCGAGTTCAAGGATGTCAGTTAGAACCCCATAGAAATCATCCTCTACATTGCCATCAGTGGCTCGCACACAAACACCATAGTTACACGTCTGCATTCCTTCATTCCATGTTTTTGTGTTAAATTTATATCCATTTACAATATAAGTATTCCATGATGTAACCCATCTGTTAGGCCCCCATGCCAAATTTGTCAACAATGGATTTTGAACATTGTTTTCTGGATCTAGTACCTAAAAAATCAAATATTATATTATTCTTATACATGCTATATATTTAAGGAGATAAAATGTATTTCAACAAATGAAGATGCTTAACCTACATATTTACTAAACCACGTAGCAAAGTGAGAAGTAATTTCTCGATCAACCTGATCGTTTGAAATGTCAGGTTGGAGATCCCTTAGAAAATTGTCGTACATCCTACATATGGGAGATTAACAGCAGGACGATTAATAATCATAAATGTCAATTGAACTTATAAAAGACATTGTAGAAACTTACTCTAAATATGGCGCGACCTCTTCACAATTTTGAAGGATATACGGATGAGCAAAGATTAATGTCACGCTGCTCCAAGAAATATCCTTTTGATTTGCCACTAAATCTGCCCGGATAGTTGAATATTGATATAGGAGGACTAGTTGAACTTCCTTCGCCCGAATCAACGTTTCTAGGCATCCTTGTCCTTCTCGTGTTAACTTCGTCCGGATAGAAATAAGAGGCAAAAGTGGAATTCTCCTCTACTAAGTATGCTTCACATATGGAACCCTCCACTCATGCCTTGTTCTTGACTTTGTGTTTAAGGGAGTGCAGGAACCTATTACAGAGGGATACATACAAATAATTACTAGTTTTAGGGAAAAGCTAAACTACGCTCTCATGTTCGTGAATTTCATATGTATTAAGTAAAATAGTTGATGTTGTTTACCTCTCAAATGGATACATCCAGCGGTATTGGACTGGGCCACCAACTCTTGCTTCGTAAGGTAGATGAACTGGCAGGTGTTCCATGGAATCAAAGAAACTCGGCGGGAAGATTTGCTCCAGCTTACATAACAAAATGGGTATCTTGACTTCCATATCCTTTAATTGATTCACATTTAGTGTTGTCGATGTAAGCTCCCTGAAAAAGTGGCTAAGCTTAACAAGTGGGTTCCAAATTTGCTTCGGTAATGCGTCGAACGCAATTGGAAGCAACTGTTGCATGAACACGTGGCAATCATGACTCTTCATTCCATGTAACTTAGCTTCCTAAAAGTCAACACATCTACCCAGATTGGAAGCATACCCATCTGGTAACTTTAGTTCTTTAACCCACTTACAGACGGCCACTTTCTGTGCTTTGCTTAGTGTATAACTTGCCTTCGGTTTGATAAGTCTGCCACGACCACCGTCCTGCAACTCAAGCTCCTTCCGATTACAAATGTCAGCCAGATCCAATCGGGCTTTATTTGTATCCTTTGTCCTCCCCTTGATGTCCATCACAGTGTCAAACACATTCAAAAACACATTCCTCTCAGTATGCATGACATCAATGTTGTGACGGAGTAGTTGCGTCCTCCAATACGGCAACCTCCAAAATATACTTTGTTTTGTCCAATTATGGTTGACGCGATAATCAGGAATATGTTCTCCTTGGGTTTCATGGATGAGCGGTAAGTACTGTACTCTGCGCCATACATTAGGACCAGTCAAACGTGGTGGAGGCGGTGTTGTCTCCGCACAACGCTTATTGAATGCATTCTTGTTCCGCCTATAAGGATGATCTTCTGGAAGGAATTGATGATGACAATCAAAATATGAGATCTTTCGACTGTTTTTAAGCGTGAATGCCTTCGATCGCTCCATACATATTGGGCATCCAAGCTTCCCCGCGGTCATCCAACCCAACATCATCCCATAAGCAGGAAAGTCGTTGATCGTCCACATTAAAGCTGCTTTCATGATGAAATTCTGCCTCAAAGATACGTCATATGTCAACACACCATCATTCCACAGCATTGTCAACTCATCTATCAGTAAGCAAGTACACATCAATCTTACCTTTTGGATTAGACGGACCTGAATTATGACTGTTAGGAACATAAACTCCCGCTTCATGCACATCCCCGGGGGAAGATTGTACGGAGTCAGGATAACCGACCAACAAGAGTATGTTTTTCCAGACTGCCCAAAAGGATTAAATCCATCAGTAGATAACCCCAATCGGACATTGCGAGGGTCCTGCGAAAATGCCATATGAACCCTATCAAAATGCTTCCAAGCTTCTCCATCAGATGGATGACACAAGATATCTTGCTCCCTCTCATGCTCATTATGCCACCTCATGTGAGCTGTAGTGACCATCGAAGAGTACAATCTTGTAAGTCTTGGCACGAGCGGAAAGTACCACATCTTTTTTAGCGACCTCTTCTTCTCAATGCACATCCTAGTGGTTGTCTTATACCGATCCGCACCACAAAATCGACAACATGTTATGCTTTCCGATGAATCATCCTTATAGTACAACATACATCCATTCGGGCAACAATCAATTTTCAAACACCCCAGATCCAAATTTTCCACAGACTTCTTAGCATGATAAAAACTAGTAGGCATCCGATTGTCTTATGGCAACGCCTTGGACACTGACCTGGTGAGGCGATTAAAACAACCTTCTTGCATATTGTAGTCAGATTTGATACTCAACCATTCCATGCACATCGACAACTCCGTGTACTCCCGACATCTTTCCCACAATGGAGATCGTGCAACACTCAGCATATCATAGAATCTTTGAGCTTCGGGATTCGGATTCTCCTCTATGTATTGGGAACCCATTCCACCATCTTCTTCTAGTACAACACCAACCGATGGTCCGGCATGATCCATTATCATCTGCTCGTATGGATTCAATTCTTCCCTCCGGTCACCACTTCCATAGTACGAACCTTCAACCACAATCGGGTTTAAGTCAGGCAACGTCTCACCATGGTTACTCCACCAATAGTAATCAGGCATGAAGCCCTTCTCATAAAGATCGGCTACAACTCCATCCACTCTTTTGAAAGATTGACACTTGCATCTTTTGCAAGGACACCTCAATTGATCACCGCCCAGTCGTATAAATCTCTCCTGGCTAACAACAAACTCTATAAACTCACCCACTCCAACTCTATACTCTTCCCTAAGACGTTTATTCCGATCCAACCTACGATACATCCATTTCCGATTCTCCGGAATATCCATTGCTAGCAATTAAATAGCCTGACCAATCCTACAATAACACTTATATATTACGGTGCATTCCAATAACTCCATCAATCTCGTTCTTATGACAAGGTATGAATCTATCCCATTCGAGAAGAAACCTTTGCCACACTCGGCTACTAATAGTTATTCCCATATTCAAATACCTTATGCTTGACAAAATTTTGGCAGCATTTCCCATCGGTCTCCAAGTTACACGACTCGAGCACGGTCAGAATCACCGCGATCAAGTATGCACCAGGAGAACAAAAGGAAATGCATCAGATCGAGATTTCAACAAGTATATAAGGCATTTGAACATTGAAATGACTATTGTACGAGTGTGAAAAAGGTTTTTTCCCAAACTGTCCCACTTGGACAATTCAAGATTCAATACAATGAGCATGCATACCTTGATAAGTTACGCATGCTCATTAATATTGAATCTCAAATAGGAAGCTAAGGCTTTCGTAAATTAATTATTAACTCTAACAGAAAAAAAAAACCATTAACCTATAAATATTGCAACATTGTTGAGCTTATATAAATTGCAGCGTAAATCAATACAAACTTAGATTAAATATTGTAGCAAACATCTTATTGAGCTCCGCTCTCCACTAACAAGTAGCAGTTAATTGTCAAACACATGCATAATTTCTAAATTATCAGCACACAACCAGCATCACGCCTTTCGGACAGGATCACATCCTATTGAGCTCCGCTCTCCACTAACAAACAACACATATTGACAAACACATGCATAAACATTAAATTATCAGCATACAATCAGACAAGATCACATCCTATTGAGCTCAGCTCTCCACTACCAAAAAACACGATAATTCACATAATACATTACACTGAGTGTTCAGAGAACTTACCTGAGAGAGAAAACACAACCGACCAAGGATAAGGGGAGGAGTCGGAGCCAACAGAGAGTAGAAGAATATGACAACAAGGACCTATCGTGCATAAATGAAATTAGTCATTTCAAATCAAATCATTATTCTATATATACAGAATCCAGTACAACTATTTATAAG
The DNA here is from genome assembly GCA_030762895.1 of Sophora flavescens. Taxonomy (NCBI): domain Eukaryota; kingdom Viridiplantae; phylum Streptophyta; class Magnoliopsida; order Fabales; family Fabaceae; genus Sophora; species Sophora flavescens. The sequence goes on along the minus strand of CM061064.1, from coordinate 110,067,976 downwards.
ACTAGAAACACATAAATTAATATAAAATAGAATCAACAATATACGGTTACAAATATAGAACAACTTGCAACTTCCCTTCTTCCTTATACTCTCATCCCCATCTCCTTTATTTTAGAAGAAGAGGAAACAAAGGGAGAAAAGTACTAAGGAACCTTTTCTCTCCCAAAACCTAAGTCTTGGAAGATGAGGTAAGGGTTTAAATCTTAAATTACAAATTCCATTTGTTTGTGGTTTGTCATAATTGCATGTCTGAGAACTCAAAACAAATTCAAAACACAAAATTTAAGCTTTAATCAGTGACAAAAACGTAACTATAATAAAGAAAACTAAAAAAAAAAGAATGTTTCAAATGCTTTTTGGATGGGCAAAGCAAGTGTCACGATTCATGAAATCATCCAGACCTGGACTCTACTCTGGTGTTTATACAAGCACATAAAACTCACCCATGATAATTGTTCTCGCTCACTTTTAACTCTCAAACTCACACAACACTTATAAAGGAAGAGAAGAAAATTTATGTTCTCATATTCTTGATTCATTCCATCATCAAATTGCCAACGTACAACCATGGCCTTTTATAGGCAACACGTATAGGATGTCACAGTGGCGGGCGGTTGTGTATGGGTGGCAAATGAGATGAGAGAGATTCCAAAATACCTGCTATTTCATCTGGATCATTTTTCTTTTCTTTGTTCATCATTTTTTACAAAACAAGGATATATAGAGATGCATAGAAAAAAAAATTAAACAAATTATATAACAAATGATTATTCTAATAAATGAGATTAGGCATCACAAATGCCAAATTATAAAAAAAAATTAAAAAAATGCTCAAAAGCATACTATTAATGGTTTGTACAATTTTCAACTTTAGTTGCAATTAATGAATTTATTTTGTGATTTTATTTCACTTGTGACATTTTTTTGTAACTTTTGAAAGCCATAAAAACACTCACGAGTGCAGGAATCTTGCCAAAGTTTAGTGGAGCAAGTATGAGGTTGGTTCCACCTAGACTTAGAGTTAAATTTTAGATATTGATAAATTTTTCCTAGTCTAGTTGTCGCCCAATTAATAAATGAATTGTAAAGGTGAAACAACATACATTATTAAAATAAATAAAAATAAATAAATTTATATTTAATCAAATATAAATTACCTAAGCGACAAAATCTACCAAGATGAATTTTGTCATCTACTATGTTAAATTGTTATACCTAAATAATTTATCTCATGAATATCTAGTGGTAAAGCATGTGCTCACGAAAAAATAATCAATGAAGCATAAAAAATAATAAGAAAACGTATGATTATATTTCCCTGAATCAATAGTAAATTATCAAACATCAAATGTGTCCATGATAGGAAATCACAATTTATATCCAACTACTATCAGTAACCCTCGAATAAATTCTAAGCATGAGAAAAACAAGATTGAACACATGGAACGTTTAATTATATAAATCGAGAGGAACACAAATTCAGTAAGTGTTAAATTCTAATATTGAGTAACAACAAGCCAACATAGAATACCAAAATAATAAGGGTTTCATCATCCCCATTGTACAAGAAAATCTAAATAGAAAAACTCATAGGTAGCATCAGTACTACCCTCTTCACGCTGTGTGGGCATCCCTTAGAGATTTTTTTGTTTGAAAAGAATAATTTAGGGTGATGATGCCCTAGTCTAAGGTAGGGAAAACCCTCGGGCTCTATGATACAAAGGGATTTACATTTACCTTCCTCAAGGAGACTAGTGGGGGCTCGAACTCACGACCTGTCAGATACGAGATTATGTCATGCTAGCTCTACTAGACCAACCACTTGGGGTTCCTAATAGATTAATTTTGTTCTAGGTCTCTAACTCATTGGTTATATGATAAGATCAATTTAGATTTAGCTCTAATGCTTTATGATTTCTGCAAACACAAACATGAAAACCTCCCAGTCACCACTGTGTTCACACCATCACAGACCACATCAGACACAGCTTCTCCCATTCATTTATATAAACACAAACATGAAAATATTTGTGAATGATAAAGAAGTATTTAAAATATGACATATGTAAAAACGAAAATTGAACATCAATATCCAACCACAGACCACATAGAAAAAGCAAAACACACAAAGTTTTCAACAACAAATTTGTTACCTGTATTTTGTGAATCTGTCGACAGCTAACGTATCTCCCTAGTCCCCAAGCGAATGGATGAGAGAGACCTGAGAAACAGATAGAGAGAGAGAAGCAGAGTGAGACAGAGAGAGATGCGAGAGAAACAGAGACAGAGAGAGAGAGATGGAGTAGAGGAGAGCTTACCTGAGCAGAGGGGATGATGGTGGTGACAGGAGGTGTCTTGTGGTGGCCGGAGCGCGCGGCTAGGAAGAGAGAAACAGTGAGAGAGAGATATGCCTCGAGTAAAATGAGGAAGAAGGAGGTTCTGTCGAATTTAGGGATTTCAGTTTTAGCGACCGAATTAGTTCGGTCGCTAATTCGGTCGCTAATATGGTTAGTTTGAATTTGAATTTATAATTATAGCGACCGATTTAAATTTCGGTCGCTAAAAGGCGCTATTTTAATTTTTTTACGCGCCGTTTAGCGACCGAGTTAATATCGGTCGCAAATATAAATAAAGTTTGAAGTATGAATTCATAAATTTAGCGACGGATTTTTAAATCGGTCGCTAATATATATAAAGTTTGACCGTCCCATTTAAATCGGTCGCCATTTCAGTCGCTAAAAATTCATAAATTTCTGACTTTTATTTTCCTTTGTTTAGTGACCGATATAGCGACCGATATCTCTGCTACGTCCTATTTCGGTCGCAGAATCCACTCTCACCAGTGTTTCATGTAAATCCTGCAATCGGCCGCTATTTCGGTTGCAAATAGCAACCAAAAAATTCGGTCACTATTTTCGGTCGCTAAATGACCTTTTTTTTGTAGTGCAATCTGAACTTGAGAAATTGAGTGATGCATATGATGAACTTTTGGATGAATCCAACTGTATATCTAAAGCTTTCAAATCCCACAAGAGACAGTATGTTAGACTCTCAAATGAGTATACACAGAAATCTCAAGAGTGTGTTAAGTTAGCTGAAGAGAACAATAGGCTTAAGACTGAAAAGTCTAATGTTAAGATCTTAGTTGAAACTTTACATTCTGAAGAAGTAGTTAAACTTCAACATAAAGTTGAAGAGCTCACCTCAGATCTTGCCAAGTTTATTTATGGTAGAGAAAATCTGACTAAACTTTTGGGATGTCAAAGACACTCCCCTAACAAAGAAGGTATATGATATTCTAGTCAAGATCGTCATAATGGATCAACAAAGTTCTCAAAAATAACTTTCAAATCTGTTTCAGTTAATTCAAATAAACCTATATGTACCTACTGTGGAAAAGCTGGACATATAACCTCCAAGTGTATTCACAAAAAGAGAAAAAAGTCTTCACAGACTCCTCACACTAACAAAAAAGGACCCAAGAAAATATGGGTACCTAAGTCCATGATAATTCCTGTTGCAGATATGCTTAACAGGACAAAACAAACACCTGTCATGGTACCTGGACAATGGATGCTCACGACATATGACAGGATAAAGGTCTATGTTCCTAGACCTCCAACCTAAGAAAGGTAGACATGTAACCTTTGGTGGCAACCAGAAGGGAAAAGTTATTGGTGTAGGTAAAATTGGTGGTAAACCTCCTTTACCTATCATCCGTGATATATTATTAGTTAAAGGGTTAAAGCATAATCTACTAAGCATAATTCAATTATGTGATAATGGATTTTCTGTATCTTTTTCTAAGGATGCATGCATAGTCAATGACAAAAATGGAAAGACCCTCTTTTCTACTAAAAGCCAACACAATCTGTGTAAGATTGACCTGTCTGAACTTTCAGATCAAAGTGTAACATACTTTATGTCTAAAGAGGATGAGACGTGGCTATGGCATAAGAAACTAGGACATGTTAGTATGAAACAAATTTCTAAATTGAAAAAGCATAATCTTGTGAGAGGATTGCCTGATATTTCTTTTAAGAAAGATGTTTTGTGTGATGCAAGTCAGAGAGGTAAACATATAAAATCAAGTTTCAAGTCTAAGAAAGAAGTCACCTCCTCTTGACCGTTGCAACTGTTACACATGGATCTGTTTGCATCAGTCAATGTAGCTAGCCTAGGTGGAAAGAAATATGATTTTGTCATAGTTGATAACTATTCTAGATTCACATTGGTACTCTTCTTAACCCACGATGATGAGTCCTATAAGGTCTTTACAGTATTCAGTAAGAGAGTACATAATGAGCAAGGTTTTTGTATCTTTGTTATTAGAAGTGACCATGGGGTGAATGGTATTTCTCACAATTTCTCTGCACCTAGAACTCCACAGCAAAATGGAGTGGTTGAGAGAAAGAACAGATCTCTTCAAGAGATGGGTAGAACAATGCTCAATGAAAATAATCTCCCCAAGTACTTCTGAGCAGAAGCCATTAACACTGCTTGTTATGTGAAAAACATAATACTGGTTAGACCTATCTTAAATAAGACTCCTTATGAATTGTGGAGAGGCAGAAAACCCAACATATCATATTTTCATGCATTTGGATGTGAATGTTATATTCCAAATACAAAAGATCATTTGGGAAAATTTGACTCTAAAGTAGATAAAGGAGTATTCGTTGGTTATTCTGAATTGTCTAAAGCTTTTAAAATCTTTAATTCTAGAACCTCTGTAGTAGAAGAACCAATACATGTGAAATTTAATGATTGTTTAAAAACTAATAAAGAACTATCAGATCTAGAAGATGATATTGCAAGTATTGATCTAAGTCCCTCCGAGGAAAAGCCTTTAGACAAGTCAAAAGTATAACAAAATTAATATAGTCATCCACAAAATCGACACATTATAACAATATTGAAGTTGAATAATGGTTTTTGGTACGAAATGTGATTCGTAAAACAACATATGATTCATTATCAACATTGTTATCACTCTTGTGTTTTATTTATTGTCATGCTTGACTTTATTTATCTCTTTGACTGCTTGCATTTTTTGAAGCATGACATCAACACTGGTACAAATTTCGTTTCGTACCAGTTAGCCGTGCTGATTGAAGTTTTGCGTTGTTCCTACAGTTATTTTTTGTCTAATACTTAGACTAGTTTAAAAATTAAACAAACTACGTATAATATTTTGTGCTACAATGTCCCTTATTTTTTAACAAATTAATCAAACATACCCAAAATTTCTCAAACATAAAAGTTTGAATACTTTATTACCAAAATTACCCAAAATTAGGTCACCATTTAGTAGACATTTATACCCTAGAAATCAATTACTCTAAAGTAGTTTTACTCTAAAAGATATTTCCAAGAAATCAATTATTCCCATGAAACAAACATTCCCACCTTTTAATCGGAAAATTGTGTTTCAATAACTAGGGAATAAAGATTATTATACAAAACTACCATAATATTCGTATGAATGGCTAACTCCCCTATGACACCACTTTGTCATAACTATATTTAATGTTCTAATGTATTTGATTTTAAATTTTCACCATTTTAGTACATGTTTGTTGTAACTCTTTTTTTAACGCAAATGGGAAAAATTAGTATTCTTAGACACTTTTCTTTAAAGCTCCAAATTGGAGCTTTCTGACGACGCTGATTGAGATGACAATTGCCATTTAGAAAAAGTTAAAACAAACAGAGGCTTAATAAATATAAAATGGTATTATTACTTTTAGAACTATTGATTTTTCTATCATATGTTGTATAAATTTTAATCCTATTTTTTATTAATTTTTTTAACTTTAAAATTATTATTGTATTGGTATTATAAAGTATACGGCAATAAGTATAATATACTAATTATGAAAAAAATTATTAATTTTTTTATTATGTTTTAAGTATGCTAATCACATTGATTTTTTATATTTTTATTCCATTTTTATCATTTTTTATTAAAAATTTAAAATTTGAATATTTTAATATATATATATATATATATATATATATATATATATATATATATATATATATATATGATACGTATTTTGATAATTATGACATATTCCTAATAATGTATATAATAAATTAAAAGAATTTTAAATCATTTTCATGAATTTAAAAAAAAACAATTCAGAAATTTTAAATGTTCAACAAACATATTTGAAAATTGATATGAGTAAGGCATATGACAGGGTATATTGGGGGTATCTGAGAGCGGTCATGAGAATGATGGGTTTTGATGACAGGTGAGTGGATTGGTTCATGATGTGTGTCGAATCAGTTAAATATTCAGTGATGGTCAATCAAGAGCAAGTGGGTCCTATTCATCCTTTAACACCCCGATTTCTTAATTAGGGTTTAAGGAAGATATTAAGTAAGATTAAAGACTTAATCATGTTTTTTGGTGTTAATTAGCTTGTGTTTCAAGTTTGAGGAGAATCAGAGTTGAAACGGGTTCGAAACGCTAAACCGAGCGATTAATTAGTCAGTTAATTAATTAATTGAGAATTAGAATATTAAAATTAGGTTGGGATTGAGCATAATAATTTTTTTAGTAGCCTAAAATAATTAAGAAAATATTCCATCAGTAGGAAGATACAGAAGAAAACACCCAATTGTGCCGACGTAGCAACACGCGGTGACACGTGTCGCGATACTATGACGTCACCTCACTTTCCACTAACCTAAGCTTAAACACCCATATGACACCTATCCTCCACACCACCACCTAACCTAACCCATCTAATTGACACCTAGCCCACTACCACCTAAACACCTAAACTAAGTGATGACACCTAAGCCAAACCATGACACCTAACAATCCACTAATGCACCTAATAGTCCAACTTAGTGCGACACCATAAAACCCAGCATCACATGGTTACCCGTTGTGGAAAAGAAACTTATTAAAAACGCTGGTCGCCTTCGGAAAGATAACCTTTTATATAAGGTTACTTATAAAGGGTACTCATTTTTTTTTAAAAAGCAGTTAAGAAAAGGTGATGAACACTTAGAACACGAAAATCAACATCACACATATAAATATAACTGTCCCACTTGGGATCTTAGGTTTGATTACAAGACAAGCCTTGTCGAACTGGCCAACATACGGTAAAACAGCTACTAAAGAAACGGGTAAAAAGAAAACATCAAACCGGGAGTAGGGAACTGGGTACAAGACTCAAAAGATGGCTCTAAAAGCCTAGGGACTATCGGGACAACTCCAAAAGCCGACGAACGATCTACCAATGCCTCCTGCATGCAGAGTGACCACAGACGCTACCCTCAAACGAGATATCAGATGACGAATCAATAACGTCACCGCCATCGTCGATAGGGATGTCGTCGTCGTCGTCGGGATCCTGCGGATGGTACTCTGGCTCCTCCTCCTCGGTCTCTATGAACTCAAGAGGCTCTTCCACGGGATCCTCCTCCTTTGGATCCTCCGCAAGTGGTTCAACTGGATCAAAATGCTCATTAAGGAGTCCGGTGACTTGTAGCATATGAAGGTAGTACCATGGAGGTGGAAGCGTCACAGTCCTCGTCTCGACGGTATGAATCCTTTGTACGGGCACACCATTAGCATTCGTCTCGGTAGTCGTGACTGGTCCTCGATACGTCGCGCTCGTCGCACCCTCATATATAGTCCAGTTCCCTGCCGTCCCAGCATGAACAAACACTTCTCTCCTCGAGCTCGACTGTACCAAGGGAGCGTCCGGATCCATCTAAAAGCACGCACATACCGGATACAAGAAGAAAAGAATAGAACATACAGATGTGAAAGATTGAGATACCGTTATAAGATATATCCCACAACAACCATATACATGATACATACATCACAAAATCATATAAGCAGTTAAATCATGCATATGCATAACATAACAGTGTTATATCAAAGGGTCTCAAACCCGCACAGCCAATCTTTCAAAATATGCATGGCACTTCAATATCAGGCTCTAACTTAATCTCATGAGATATCAACACCATTTTCCACTGGAGAAGAATTAGAGTTTGTCAATCTCTAGCCCACCGGACAGTTGCCTCCATGCCCTCATGCATTTAAGGTCTCAGGACGAGCAATGTCATATGTGCCTCTGAACGGGTCACGTGGACTGACTCCCAGATACCACCTTGTATCTGATATGTAAGAAAGGCACGTCTGCCTGGGGAAATGTACATGAGAAAATATTTTATTCAACAGGTTTTCTTTGTGTTCATTCTTTTTCACTGTCGCAACTCAAAGCTAACGACTTAATCATCATTTCCCCATCACTTGAAAACTTAGAAGCATAGGACACACAGTCCGAATGCTCAATCACAACACCCGAGATCGATGCACTAGTCCTAGGCTTGTTGTCGTAGAAAACAACATTTACTTTTAACAACGTTCTTCACAATGTGGTTAGGACACACGGTCCACAACAACGTGATTAGGACACACAGTCCACAACAACGTGATTAGGATACACAGTCCACAACAACGAAATCAGAACGTACTGTCCTCGATTTCGAGAATTGGACCCTCAGTCCAGAAAATCATGAATAGGACACATGGCCCCGAATTAACACTGACCCAAGATTACATGCGTATAACTGAATGCTAGAGGCGACGTCTCAAGTACTAGATTCTATTTCTTAAGCACTTATTTTTCGTTCAGTGAAAATCAAATTCAAAACCGAATCCTTGATAACCTATCCAGGCTATTGGAAAGTTTCTAAAACATTTAGGAGAAAACCTTTTCTTTGAAAATCTTTTGTAAAGCATATTTGAAATACTTTTATCTTTGAAAATCTCCAATAGGATATTGCCAAATAATCTTGAAAGTTTTCACTTGAAGACACATAGTTCAAAAAGGATTTTTCTCTTGTATAACAATAGTTCACCAAAACCATTTCAACATTTAAAACAAGTACTTTAAGTTAATGAGCTTTTGGAAAAGAACACCAATCCCTTCATCTTCAAAGCTTATTGAGGTTTTTAATCCTTATAACAGTTGAGCACAAACACAAGTCTGGCTTAGCAAACTTTCAATCAACAACAGTATATATTCTCAGGTCAATGCTAATATCACAGTTGAAAGCAGTTCATCACAGATATGCATTATAACATTTAGAACAAGCACAGTTCAACATCAGATAATAGCATAACAGTTCAAGTACATTAGATAACCAAGTAAGCTCAATCAACATATAAATATCCAGTTAAACACCTACACACATGCATACAGTTATTGAATATCTTTAGGAAATCCCCTCTTACCTCACGTAGGAGTTAAGAGTTTTGGATTTGAAAAGAAGGTTCACGAACGTCCTCGCTTCTCCTGCGATGGAAGTCTAAGGTTACAAACATAAAATCATGAGTTAAAAATCACTTGAGAACACTAACCACAAGGTATAGGTTCGGTTCATACAATAAACTAGGATTAGGGGTTTCCGAAATTTATGCGACTCTTGGATTTATGATCCTTAAGTGCTAGAAGTTCATAAACAACAATCTTTTAACAAAGTTGAATTAAAAATCCCACTAAGCACTTGACGTAGAGTTTCGGCCAAGCATAGGTAAATAGGCTAGGGAATTTTTAAACTTTCCAATCTCTTTAGGTTAGCATCCATACATAGTAAGGAGCTTGAAACCATGACCATTTTGGAAAATGGAAAAATCAAATATCTTAGACCATGAAATCTTAGGTTCGGCCTTAACAAGTTTGTGAGGTTAGAGATCTTTAAATCATCCAATCTTTTGGACATAGCATCCTTTAACATGAAGGAGCACTAATCCATAATCATCTTGGAAAACAAAATAAAATAACACATCCTAGGTCAAATGTTACATTCGACAATCATAGGAAAGTAAAGCAAGAAAATATTTTAAACTTTCCAATCACTTAGACATAGCATCCTTTAACATAAGGAGCTTTTTAGTCCATGATCACTTTGGAAAACAAAACTCAACATCTTTGCCATAACCATTTAAGGTTTCGGCCTTTTGAAGAAATAGGGGTTAGAAATCTTCAAACTTTCCAATCTCTTGGACCTAGCATCCTCCTATATCAAGGAGTTTTAATTCATGATCATTTTGGAAAACAAAACTTAAACACCATTGCCTTAAAACTCATGGGTTTTGGTCTTTACATAAAAATAGGGTAAAAATCTTTAAACTTTCCAATCACTTAGACATAGCATCCTTTAACATAAAGGAGCCTTGGTCCATGATCATCTTGGAAATGAAACTCAAATACAAACTCATACATGTAAAAGTTGAAACAAGATCCACCTAAACCACATACATGGTTTCGGCCTCCTTAGGAAGAAGAGGTTAGGAAACTTTGTTTTACACAACCTTTTAGTATGTGATAGTATGAGTACATACAAGAATATAGGAAGTGGTTTCAACTCGAAAGGAGTTTTCTACCATTTTTGAGAGGTTTTAGAAGTTAAAAGCACATAAAGGACATATGAAGAAAACTTTGAAACAAAAGATGAAACTTTGAAAAAGAACTACATAGAAGTATTACCCTTAACAAGATGAACAACTTTGATGAAGAACTTTTAAAGAAAAGCTTGATAAAAATGTAAACTTTGTAAGAGAGAAGAAGAAGAAGAAATGTAGTAAAGTGTAAATGTGATTAATGGAGGAAAGTGATGAAGTGTGGAAATGAAGAGTAATTATAGAGAGTGAGGGGGAGAGACCACGGTTTTGGAAGAAGAAAGAAGAGAAGAAAGAAGGTGGGTTGTGATGAGTGTGATTTCACCTCATATTTGCATATCATTTTGCATGCATTTTCATATAGTTTAGGCATATTTAATTTGATTTTTGTTAATATTTACTTTGGAACGGGTAAGGCGGTTTTTGTGGTGTTGTTTTGCAGGAATTAAGGATAAAATGCTCAAGATTGACCATGATGGAGCTTGGATGAAGATGGGGCTTGAAAAGTGAAGAAAATGAGCCAAACAGAGCCCATCACGGCCTAGCCGTGATGACCATCATGGCCATGATTGAGCAAAAACTGAAAAGAAAGAAGGCTAAAGTCAGAACTGGTCACGGCCTAGCCGTGATGCCCATCACGGCCGTGACATGTCAGCTGAACCAGACCCTCAACAGGAAGAACTGATCATGGCCTAGCCGTGATGAGCATCACGGTCGTGACAGACCAAAAATTGAAGAATCGCCCAAGGCAGAAGCCATCACGGCCTGGCCGTGATGAGCATCACGGCCGTGACGCGCATTACTTGGATCTAAAACAACTGATTTGGATCTAATTTGAGTTAGATTGGGATTCAAAATTCCCAAATCTATAAATAAGGCATCTGGGCAGAGGCAAAAGGAGGACTTTTGGCTGCTACTCTTAGGCTAGAACTTAGGATCTTTCTTCTTCTTCCTCCTCTCGTCTCTTATTTTTATTTTCATGTTGTTGTTAACCAAGCTTATCATCACCATGGCAAGGCTTGAGTAGTAGTTTAATTTCTAGGTATTGGGGCTATTCCCAAGATCTGTTTTTATGGTATGAATTGATGTTTTATCTTTGTTAATTGCGATTTTGCTTTAGATCTGATTTCTAGTGTTTTAATTACTCGTAAATCTGGTGCGCACTTATTTACGAGCCTTAGATATTCTAAGGAGGAACCTAGCGGTGAACTTAGGTATCGGATCTATAGAATCAGACTTAGGACTGAAATCACGAGAGTTAGAAGCCATCCTTCGAGGATTAACGAATTGTCACGAAACGTAAAGGGTCCAATCTGAATTCGACTACCACGAGAGTAGGGGTTGGTTTAATTGGGCACGGTTTTTGTAACCCGAGAGGGAGCATTAACTATTTGAGGATAAATTTGCCTTCAAGGCAATTTCAATAATTAAAAAGGGTTAGTCAATTTAGTAACATAAACGATCTTGTTGGTAACCCAATTCCTGGGAATCCATTTAGATCTGAAAAACCATAAACTGATTTACTTTCTGTTTTACTTGATTCTGATTTTAAGTTATCTCTTATTTCAAATATCAAAACCACAACAAAATCTTTTTGTTTTACAGTCCAGTTTTATCGATTTGATAATTAGTTGCGATTTGAGATCACGGTCTCTGTGGGATCGATATCTTTTTATTACTTGGCGAAAATCCGGTACACTTGCCGGATCGCACGTGCGAACGCATGACGCACATCAAGTTTTTGGCACCGTTGCCGGGGACTGTGCTAACTCGAATCTCAATTTAATTTTTAAATTGATTTTTCTGGACCTTTTCTTTTTATTCCATTTTTATGTTTGAAAAAAAAAATATTTTCTCTTATTCTTTCTTTGTATCTATCTCTGTGTTTGTTTCTCTTCTATGCAAAGATCCCTAAGTCTTGGAGACCTTAGTGAGGTCGATCCCGAAGTCAAAAGGACCTTTCATAGACGTAGGAGACTACAAAGAGAGAGAGAGAGGTTGATTCCCATTCCACTCATGGCGAATCTCCCGGATACGAAACCGTTGAAGGATTACGCAGCCCCAAATGCTAGGGGTTTGCGAACTGGGATTGCTAGGCCAGATATTGAGGCGGAGAACTACACAATACCGCCTATGCTCATTAACATGATTAGGCAACATCAATTCGGAGGATTGCCCTCGGAGGACCCGACTGATCACGTGGAGACATTCTTGGAGTTCACCGATGCAGTTAGAATTCAAGGCGCCCCGGTTGATGCTATTCGTTTGAGGTTGTTCCCCTCATCTCTTACTGGAAAGGCGAAAGCTTGGCTAAAGCAAATACCCGCTAATACCTTGTCGACTTGGGACCAACTGGAGCAGGCGTTCTTGGAGAAATTCTTTCCTCTATCCAAGACGGCCTACATACGAACCCAGATCACCGGATTCTTTCAAAAAGACGGAGAATGCTTATCAGAAGCTTGGGATCGCTACAAGGGACTGCTGGAGTTTTCCCCACATCATGGACTCGAGAGGTGGTTATTAGTGCACACCTTCTACAACGGATTGGATTACTCTTCGAAGGTGTCACTTGATTCCGCAGCTGGTGGAGCATTTATGAATAGGCCTCTGACTGAGGCATTCAACATCATTGAAAACGTGGCCACCAACTACCACCAATGGGGTTCAGAAAGAGGTAATAACCCGAAAAAGATTTCGGGGGGTAAGTTTGAAATGAATAGCACAGATCTTATAATGTCTAAAATAGACTCACTGAATAAACGCTTTGATCAGCTTGGAAGAGCTAATGTGAGTTCAATAGGTGCTACTAACATTGTTTGTGAGATTTGTGGAATGCAGGGACATGACATAATGGAGTGCCCACGGGGTATTGCTCATGGATCCGGCGCTTCGGGGGAACAAGTGAACTCTTGTCACAACTTCTATGATACGAACACAAAGTTGCCAAACTATGCTCCCCCAAATGCTTACAACCAAGGAAAGAAGAACAATCCTTACCTCTCCTACGGCAACTACAGCAACACGCTAAACCACGAGTTCCAAGAAGGCCAGGGTAATAGAAAACCCGCACCGGGGTATCCTCAGGTACAGAAATCTAAACTCGAGTCTTTATTGGAAAGTTTTGTTGAAACTCAAACAAAACAAAATGAAGAGTTTATACAACAAGGTAGGGCAGTGAACGAGGCAATAAAAGAGCTAGCATCTAAAGTAGATAATTTAGCCATCCATAACAAGATGCTAGAAACTCAGATTGCCCAACAAGCCAGCACATACTCTAGACCTAAGGGTACGTTCCCGGGGCAACCCGAAGCTAATCCCAATGAACATTGCAATGCCATACACTTGAGGGATGATAAGCTTGGGGCGGTTGAAAAAGACGTGGAACCAGAAGAGGACATGAGCGAAGATGAAGAGCCGGAACCAAAGTATGTCCCTCCACCACCGTACCAACCCCCAATACCTTTCCCACAAAGGTTGGTCAAGAGAAAGCAAGTGGACATAGAAGCTAAAATGCCTCTTAAACTGAAAGACCCAGGTAGTTTCTCTATCGCTTGCTCAATTGAAGAAGTGCAAATAGACCAAGCCTTATGTGACTTAGGGGCTAGTGCGAGCTTGATGCCGCTTACTATCTTGGAAAGGTTGGGAACCAAGGAGTTGAGTCCATTCAAATTCTCGTTACAATTTGCTGATGGCTCAACTAAAACTCCTCTAGGAATACTAGAGAATGTTCCCGTAAAGGTAGGGAAATTTTTCATCCCTATCCATTTCCTGGTATTGGATATGAAAGGGAATTCTGAATTCCCCATCATTTTAGGAAGGCCATTCTTGGCCACCGCTGGAGCAAAAATAGATGTAAAGAATGGAAAACTCTATCTGAATGTAGAGAAAGGTAGGGTCGATTTTGAATTGACTAACTCATATAACAACCCTCATTTGGTGAGTCATGTGTGCAGGATCGATATAACGTCTCCAGTGGTAAAGGAAGAGCTCAACATGGAAGAAACTCTAAAGACTTGCATGGCAAATGATGCACATAGTAGTAATGAAGTTGGAGTTTCTCATCATGTGGAAACAAAACTTCCTCCGGGAGGGAGTAAGGCCATGAAGCTCAGAGTGAAAAGAGCGAAGCGGAAGCGCAATTGGCCATATGAGCAGAATCGGCTCTTTGAAGGACTCCCATGGAAGAGAAGTGTTCATGCACTTCTACGCCCAGTCGACCCCGGTTGATTGAAAGAAGTATGGTCAAGCTTAGGACCGTAAATAAGCGCTTCTTGGGAGGCAACCCAAGTTTTCTTTCCATTTTCCATTTGTTTTTGAATTTAGCTCTTGAATAATTTGAGAAGATCAAGAGGAAAAAGATCATAAATTAATAGATTTGTCGAGTGTTTACAGGTTAAGAAGGAAGGAAGAGCAAAAAGGGAAGGGACAAATAAAGTCAGAAGTCATTAGGCCCAGACCATGATAGTGGTCACGACCGTGATGACCTAACCAAGAAGACCAGAAAGGATCACAGGCCCAGCCGTGATACAGGTCACGGTCGTGACAGGCCAGCTCCTGAAGACCAGAATTGATCACGGCCTAGCCGTGATGAGCCTCACGGTCGTGATACAGTTTCCAACAAGCTTTTGACTAGGCATGTGATCCAGCACCCGCTACCACCTCGGTGAGTTGTTCCATTTTTCTCCTCTCTCCAACTTGATTATTTACATTGGGGACAATGTAAGCCTTTAAGCTTGGGGTGATGGTATTTTTGCAAATTTTTGCATTTTTGCATTTTTCATGTTGCATTCATATAGGGATAGTTTTGCATGATCACATGATTAGATTGCCCCCTTGCTTAGATTATGCATCCAATTGTGAGAACTTGGTGCCAAATAAATTGAGATAGTGAATTTTTGAACCCAATTTTTTTTATTCTTGTGATAAGGCTAAAAATAAAAATTCTTGAGATGATCTTTTGATAGTTGATAATTAGCATGTGCTTCATTAGATTTGTGTTTCTCATTGATTTTAAACTACTAAATGTGAGATTTTTGAGCCTAAAAGGGGTACTCACTAAATCTACCCCATTCCTTGTGATAGGGTGTTTTATTCCTCTTGGACTGTATTCTCTAGAACTTGACTTGAAACCGTTTTGAAACTTGAAAATTTTTGGAAACATTTTTGAAAATGATTGAGGCACTAGGTATTTTTTCGGCCTTCTGAGCTTTGATTGCTTAAATTCTACCCCTTAGTTGCCCAGTTTTGAGCCTAAAAGAATAAAATACTTTTCTTGGTACCTTGAAATAATTTGATGAATGATGCTTGGTATGAGACCTTTTAAAGTATTGCAAAAGGGTAAAAAGGTAGTTTGAAAAAGTATGGGTTGAGAAAGTTAGAAAATATTTCTCTTGAATTGAAAATCTCCCCTTCTCCAAATAAATAAAATTAAATTAAAAAAAAATATGGAGAAGGGGATAACAAAAAAAAAGGTGAGAAATAAAATAAAAAGAAAGGAAAGAAGGTGGAAAAGTGAATCAAAGCCCAAAAAGGTATTTTAGAAGGTGTCATGCTTTGCAATGTGTGATATTTTGTTCAGCCCTCTTGAAATTTCCTTTTCTTGATTTCCCCACCTAACGATTAATCTCATGGCCTCGTTACAACCAGAATAAAAGACCTCTTGATTCTTTTGTGTTTTCATTAATAAAGTAGAGATTTTGTTAATAGTCAAGCTTATGGTAGAATACCTTCCCTGAGGAAATTGAGCGAATTGTCATATACCCTTAAACACTTGAGTGAGGTGAGAAGAGTACCTGAATCAGTGAGAATATGGATTCAGGAAACCTAAGCTTCTAATTGGACTTGAAATTGACTGTCTCTTGGGTGCTTATTGAAAATGCATGTTACTTGGATTAGTTACTCGGGTTCTTGGTTCACTATCCATGCTCTGATTATCTTATGGCCTTGGTGATTGCTTGAGGAAAAGCAAAGTCTTAAGCTTGGGGAGATTTGATGAGTGAGATTTCACCTCATATTTGCTTATCATTTTGCATGATTTTTCATATAGTTTAGGCATATTTAATTTGATTTTTGTTAATTTTTACTTTGGAACGGGTAAGGCGGTTTTTGTGGTGTTGTTTTGCAGGAATTAAGGATAAAATGCTCAAGATTGACCATGATGGAGCTTGGATGAAGATGGGGCTTGAAAAGTGAAGAAAATGAGCCAAACAGAGCCCATCACGGCCTAGCCGTGATGACCATCACGGCCTAGCCGTGATGACCATCACGGCCATGATCGAGCAAAAACTGAAAAGAAAGAAGGCTAAAGTCAGAACTGGTCACGGCCTAGCCGTGATGCCCATCACGGCCGCGACATGTCAGCTGAACCAGACCCTCAACAGGCAGAACTGATCACGGCCTAGCCGTGATGAGCATCACGGTCGTGACAGGCCAAAAATTGAAGAAGCGCCCAAGGCAGAAGCCGTCACGGCCTGGCCGTGATGAGCATCACGGCCGTGACGCGCATTACTTGGATCTGAAGCAACTGATTTGGATCTAATTTGAATTAGATTGGGATTCAAACTTCCCAAATCTATAAATAAGGCATCTGGGCAGAGGCAAAAGGAGGACTTTTGGCTGCTACTCTTAGGCTAGAACTTAGGATCTTTCTTCTTCTTCCTCCTCTCTTCTCTTATTTTTATTTTCATGTTGTTGTTAACCAAGCTTATCATCACCATGGCAAGGCTTGAGTAGTAGTTTAATTTCTAGGGATTGGGGCTATGCCCAAGATCTGTTTTTATGGTATGAATTGATGTTTTATCTTTGTTAATTGCGATTTTGCTTTAGATCTGATTTCTAGTGTTTTAATTACTCGTAAATCTGGTGCGCACTTATTTACGTGCCTTAGATATTCTAAGGAGGAACCTAGCGGTGAACTTAGGTATCGGATCTATAGAATCAGACTTAGGACTGAAATCACGAGAGTTAGAAGCCATCCTTCGAGGATTAACGAATTGTCACGAAACGTAAAGGGTCCAATCTGAATTCGACTACCACGAGAGTAGGGGTTGGTTTAATTGGGCACGGTTTTTGTAACCCGAGAAGGAGCATTAACTATTTGAGGATAAATTTGCCTTCAAGGCAATTTCAATAATTAACAAGGGTTAGTCAGTTTAGTAACATAAACGATCTTGTTGGTAACCCAATTCCTAGGAATCCATTTAGATCTGAAAAACCATAAACTGATTTACTTTGTTTTACTTGATTCTGATTTTAAGTTATCTCTTATTTCAAATATCAAAACCAAAACAAAATATTTTTGTTTTACAGTCCAGTTTTATCGATTTGATAATTAGTTGCGATTTGAGATCACGGTCTCTGTGGGATCGATATATTTTTATTACTTGGCGACAATCCGGTACACTTGCCGGATCGAACGTACGAACGCACGACGCACATCAGGTTGCTTGTAGAGAGGATAAGGAGTTAAGGTGATGTGATATGATTGGAGAGAGAAAGATGAAAAAGTGAGATTTTGAAAAAAAAGTCAAGATTCACTTTTTGAGGTGTGTCATAGCCTTCACATCAAGTCACTTCATGTCACTTCATCCTCTTGATGCTCTGCTCCATTGCGTATCAGATGACTTCCCCGATCGTATTTCCCGACGATTTCGCCCGGGAAATCCCTAAGATTTGGCCCCGAACAAGATTTTTCGAAAAACTCCAAACACACACAAAACATCATAAAAACACTAACCGTCTCGTTCACGAATTAAAATTTGTTCTCTAGCTCAGTAAACTTGTACTGGCAGTAAGAGCCCAGACCGATTTTCGTCTGAATTTTCGATCGAAAATTTTACTGTGACTTCATATGGTAAAACAACACAAGAAAATGATTTTATTTTAAATAAAATCATCCTCTGGATTTTAGAAAAAATAAACACATTAAAGCATGTATTTACTGATAAAGAAGCATACGAAAAACAGGGTGTTACAACTCTACCCCTCTAAAAAGAATTTTGTCCTCGAAATTACGTACCTTGAAATAACTGTGTACTGCAACTTCATCTTGTCCTCAGCTTCCCACGTTGCTTCTCCGGTTGTCTCATTCCAGATGACTTTGACCAAAGGAATTTGCTTACTTCTGAGCTGCTTTGTCATCCTGTCAGCGATTCGTGCCGGCGAAGTCACAAAGGACAGGTTCTCTTTTAACTGTACTTTATCAGGCTTTGTGATATGTGATGGATCAGGAATGTATTTTCTCAACTGAGAGACATGAAAAACATCATGGATATTGGAAAGAAAGGGTGGTAAAGATATTTTATAAGCTACTGGACCTACACGACGAAGAATTTGGTAGGGTCCAATGAACTTGGGAGTAAGCTTCCTGACATACCAAACAATAAGCGACGCATTCCATTACATCTCTCTTCATTCCATACCACCAGTACAACTTTTTAAGATCTTGATACATCTTTGTGGCCCCTAGGTGCATACTCAACCTGCTCTTATGAGCCTCTTCTAAAATCAGCTTCCTCAGCTCAGCAACATCAGGTACACAGATTCTCTCACCAAACCTCAAGATTCCATCCGTTCCTTCTCTAAATTATGACAAAGCTCCTTGACGTACTAAGTCTCTTTCTGTCGATACTGACCAGTCTCTTGCTTCTCCTTTATCTGCTCCATTAATCCATTTGATACGGCGGTCCTGTTCAGACACAGTTTTCCTGGCGTACTCTCAACTGACAAACTTAGATCTCGGAATTGTTCCAGCAATTCCTGCTCTTTAACCATCATCACTTATGCGTGAATTGTCTTTCTGCTCAAGGCATCAGCCACTACATTCACCTTTCTAGGGTGATACTGTAGTTGAAAGTCATAATTCTTCAGGAATTCTAACCAACGTCTCTGACGCATATTCAACTCCTTCTGATTAAACAGGTACTTCAAGCTCTTATGGTCACTGAAAAAATTAAAAGTAGCCCCGTACAAGTAATGTCTCCAGATTCTTAGAGCAAAGACCACAACAGCCAGTTCTAAATCGTCCGTCGGATAGTTCCTCTCATGAATCTTCAACTGCCTCGAAGCATAAGCTACAGCTTTCCGATTTTGCATCAGTACACAGCCCAAACCTTGATGCGAAGCATCACAGTAAACCTCAAAAGATTCCTTGGGATCAGGTAGGATCAATACCGGTGAGGTTGTCAACCTCCTTTTCAGCTCTTGGAAGCTTCTCTCACAGGCTTCTGTCCACACGAATGCTTGGTCCTTACGCGTCAACTGGGTGAGAAGTCCTACAATCTTGGAAAATCCCTCAATGAACCTCCTGTAGTAGCCAGCCAAACCCACAAAACTACAGATTTCTGTTGCCGTTGTCGGCTTTTCCCATTCCAAAACAGCCTCGACCTTCGTCGGATCCACAGCGATTCCTTTGAGGGATATTACGTGACCCAAGAATTGAACTTGATCCAACCAAAACACACACTTCTCTGGTTTCGCATAGAGCTGATTCTCTCTCAGGATCTAAAGAACAATGCTAAGGTGTTCAGCATGAGTCTCCTTGTCCGGAGAATAGATCAGAATGTCATCAATGAAGATGACTACGAACTGATCCAAAAAGGGACGAAATATCCTATTCATATAG
Organism: Sophora flavescens; assembly: GCA_030762895.1. Classification (NCBI taxonomy): domain Eukaryota; kingdom Viridiplantae; phylum Streptophyta; class Magnoliopsida; order Fabales; family Fabaceae; genus Sophora; species Sophora flavescens. Next base: position 110,047,910 of record CM061064.1, on the reverse strand, counting down.
TACATGAATATAGCAGGTGCATTCGTCACTCCAAACGGCATCACCAAATACTCGTAATGCCCATAGCGTGTTAGAAATGCTGTCTTAGGAACATCTTCTGCTTTTACTCGTATCTGGTGGTATCCTGATCGCAGATCTATCTTTGAAAACACTGTTGTGCCACGCAACTGATCTGTAAGATCATCTATCCTTGGAAGAGGATATCTGTTTTTAATCGTTACTTTGTTTAATTGACGAAAGTCCACACACAGTCTAGCCGTTCCATCTTTCTTCTTTACTAGCAGGACTGGAGCTCCCCACGGTGACACACTAGGTCGTATAAACTCTTTCCTCATTAGCTGCTCAAGTTGGTCCTTCAAGGTTTCTAACTCTGATGGCGACATGCGATATGGTGCCATGGATATTGGTCCAGTGCATGGAATCAGATCAATCGCGAACTCGATCTCCCGAACATGTGGCAATCCAGGTACATCCTCAGGGAAAACCTCCGGAAACTCTCGAACGATAGGTACGGATTCCAAGTCAAACTCGCTCTCGACGTCCAAGGAAAACAGCATGTAACCTTGAGCTCCTTCTTTCAAAGAAGCTCTTACCTGACTAGCAGATAAAAATCCAGAAATCTCCTCCCTAAAGGTTAAGATTTTCTGAGCACAATCTATTAGGATATGGTTTAAAGATAACCAATCCATGCCTAAGATTACATCTAATTGTACTAAAGGCAAACATATAAAGTCTACAAGGAAATTTCTCTTCTGAAGGATGATAGGACAATTTAAGCAAACAGAATTAACAACCACAGGTTCAACAGTTGGGGTAGAAACAATCAGATTATATGGCAAGGAAGAAACAGGCAAGTCTAGAATTTTCACATGATCCATCGAAATAAAAGAATGATTTGCGCCTGAATCAAAAAGTACAGACAAGAGATTACCAGCAATGTCGCACTTACCTTGCACAAGATCAACGGGGTTCGATGCCTCAGCACCACTCATGGTATACACTTTTCCCTTAACAGTTGACTTGTTTATTTTGGCATGGTTGACAGAATGCTCCCTCTTCGGTGCACGGAACTCCTTAGCCAAGTGTCCAACGTGGTCACAGTTGTTACACTTGTAATCCTTCTTTGGGAAAGCATTGGCCAGGTGGCTCGGATCTCCACACCTGAAACATCTCCTTTCTCGGCCTTGATTGTTGTTTCTCTGGTCTCCACTTCCTGTCCCCGAAACACTGGGACGAGCTTGTTGTTTCTGGTTGTAGCGAGATGCCTGGTGATACGGCTTCCTCTGGTTCTGCTTCCATTTTGAAATCTGGCCTTGATTCTGGCTCTTAGGACGAACAAGTCCTCCTGCGCTTCCTTTGTTATCCCTTACTCTGTGCATCATCTCAATTTTCCGGCACTTCTCCACTAGTGCTTGGAAGTTCCTGATCTCCAACGACAATACCGATTCTTTAATCTCTAAGAGCAAACCGGCTTCAAACTGCTCACACTTCCATTCCTCACTGGGATTGTCTTGAAAGAAACGGAAATACTTGGCAAGGGATTCAAACTTCGCCGCATACTCCCCTACTGTCAGGTCCTGCTGACTCAGCCTCATGAACTCCTGCTCCTTCTCTTTCTGGGCACTTTGAGGAAAGTATTTGTCTAGAAACTTGACACGAAATACTCCCCAAGTGACCGCCTGGTGCTCAGCCACCAACAACTGGCTGGTTCCCTTCCACCAGTACTCAGCATCGCCCACTAGCTGGAACACGGAATAGGGTACCTTAGATTCCTCTGGAGTGTGTACCAGATCGAAGATCTTCTCTAGCTCATGAATCCAAAGATCAGCCTTTATTGGATCCACGTCTCCATCAAACTGCGATGGATTCTAACGGCGGAAAGCGTCCAGATGCCTTCCCTCTGCAGCTTGTTCTGCCCTCTGTTGCTCCTGTTGGTTCTGGGTAGCAGCATTAGCCGTCTGAAGAGGTATGGCAGCAGCCACGTCAGCCAGTGCTTGGGCAGCGAAATCCATTCCTCCGTAGTCTCGTCCACGTCCACGAGCACCTCTCTGGTTCATACCGACCTTTACCACACAAGAAGTCAGATAACAACCAGAAAAGGGATGTGAACCACGGGTTATCACACATTACCTCAAAGAAGTAATTCAACCAACATCCAGACAGAGTAAAACACAACTTTGACACAACAGAACTAAACCCAAACATTCCCGAAAGACTCGACTAGCTCTGATACCAACTAATGCGACACCCTAAAACCCGACATCACATGGTTACCCGTTGCGGAAAAGAAACTTATTTAAAACGCTGGTCGCCTTCGGAAAAATAACCTTTTATATAAGGTTACTGAAAAAGGGTACTCATTTTTTTTAAAAGCAGTTAAGCAAAGGTGATGAACACTTAGAACCTAAAAATCAACATCACACATATAAATATAACTGTCCCACTTGGAATCTTAGGTTTGATTACAAGACAGGCCTTGTCGAACTGGCCAACATACGGTAAAACAGCTATTGAAGAAACAGGTAAAAAGAAAACATCAAACATGGAGTAGGAAACTGGGTACAAGACTCAAAAGATGGCTCTAAAAGCCTAGGGACTATTGGGACAACTCCAAAAGCCTACGAACGATCTACCAATGCCTCATGCATGCAGAGTGACCACAGACGCTACCCTCAGACGAGATATCAGACGCCGGATCAATAACGTCACCGCCATCGTCGATAAGGACGTCGTCGTCACTGGGATCCTGCGGATGGTACTCTGGCTCCTCCTCCTCCTCCTCCTCGGCCTCTATGAACTCAAGAGGCTTTTCCTCGGGATCCTCCTCCCCTGGATCCTCCGCAAGCAGTTCGACTGCATCAAAATGCTCATGAAGGAGTCTGGTGACTTGTAGCGTATGAAGGTAGTACCATGGAGGTGGAAGCGTCACAGTCCTCGTCTCGACGGTATGAATCCCTCGTAAGGGCACTCCGTTAGCATTCGTCTCGGTAGTCATGACTGGTCCTCGATACGTCGCGGTCGTCGCACCCTCATGTATAGTCCAGTTCCCTGCCGTCCCAGCATGAGCAAACACTTCGCTCTTCGAGCTCGACTGTGCCAAGGGAGCGTCCAGATCCATCTAAAAGCACGAGTGAGAATATACACATCATAGAATCATATAAGCAGTTAAATCATGCATATACATAACATAACAGTGTTATATCAAAGGGTCTCAAACCCGTACAGTCAATCTTTCAAAATATGCATGGCACTTCAATATCAGGCTGTAACTGAATCTCATGAGATATCAACACCGTTTTCCACTGGAGAAGAATTAGAGTTGGTCAATCTCTAGCCCACCGGGCAGTTGCCTCCATACCCTCATGCATTTTAGGTCTCAGGACGAGCAACGTCACTTGTGCCTCTGAACCGGTCACATGGATTGACTCCCAGATACCACCTTGTATCTGATATGTAAGAAAGGCATGTCTGCCTGGGGAAATGCTCATGAGAAAATATTTTATTCAAAATGTTTTCTTTGTGTTCATTCTTTTTCGCTGTTGCAGCTCAAAGCTAACGACTTAATCATCATTTGCCCATCACTTGAAAACTTAGAAGCATAGGACACATAGTCCGAATGCTCAATCACAACGCCCGAGACCGATGCACCAGTCCTAGGCTTGTGGTCGTAGAAACAACATTCACTTTTAACAACGTTCTTCACAATGTGCTTGGGACACACAGTCCACAACAACGTGATTAGGACACACAGTCCAAAACAACGTGATGAGGACACACAGTCCACAACAACGAAATCAGAACGCACTGTCCTCGATTTCAAGAATTGAACCATCAGTCCAGAACATCATGAATAGGACACATGACCCCAAATTAACACTGATCCAAGATTACGTGCGTATAACTGAATGCTAGAGGCGACGTCTCGCGTACTAGATTCTCTTTCTTAAGTACTTATTTTTCGTTCAGTGAAAATTAAATTCAAAACCGAATCCTCGATAACCTATCCAGGCTATCGGAAAGTTTCTAAAACATTTAGGAGAAAACCTTTTCTTTGAAAATCTTTTGTAAAGCATATTTGAAATACTTTTATCTTTGAAAATCCCCAATAGGATATTGCCAAATAATCTTGAAAGTTTTCACTTGAAGACACATAGTTCGAAAAGGATTTTTCTTTTGTATAACAATAGTTCACCAAAACCATTTCAACATTTAAAACAAGTACTTTAAGTTAATGAGCATTTGGAAAAGAACACCAATCCCTTCATCTTCAAAGCTTATTGAGGTTTTTAATCCTTATAATAGTTGAGCACAGACACAAGTCTGACTTAGCAAACTTTCAATCAACAGCAGTATATATTCTCAATTCAATGCTAAAATCACTGTTGAAAGCAGTTCATCACAGATATGCATTATAACATTTAGAACAAGAACAATTCAACATCAGATAATAGCATAACAGTTCAAGTACATTAGATAACCAAGTAAGCTCAATCAACATATAAATATCAAGTTAAACACCTACACACATGCATACAGTTATTGAATATCTTTAGGAAATCCCCTCTTACCTCACGTCGGAGTTAAGAGTTTTGGATTTGAAAAGAAGGTTCACGAACGTCCTCGCTTCTCCGGTGATGGCAGTCTAAGGTTACCAACATAAAATCACGAGTTAAAAATCACTCGAGAACACTAACCACAAGGTATAGGTTCAGTTCATACAATGAAATAGGATTAGGGGTTTCCGAAATTTATGCGACTCTTGGATTTATGATCCTTAAGTGCTAGAAGTTCATAAACAACAATCTTTTAACAAAGTTGAATTAAAATTCCCATTAAGTACTTGACTTAGGGTTTCGGCCAAGCATAGGTAAATAGGCTAGGGAATTTTTAAACTTTCCAATCTCTTTAGGTAAGCATCCATACATAGTAAGGAGCTTGAAACCATGATCATTTTGGAAAATGGAAAAATCAAATATCTTAGACCAAGAACTCTTAGGTTCGGCCATAACAAGTTTGTGAGGTTAGAGATCTTTAAATCATCCAATCTTTTGGACATAGCATCCTTTAACAGGAAGGAGCACTAATCCATAATCATCTTGGAAAACAAAATAAAATAACACATCCTAGGTCAAATGTTACATTCAGCCATCATAGGAGAGTAAAGAAAGAAAATATTTTAAACTTTCCAATCACTTAGACATAGCATCCTTTAACATAAGGAGCTTTTTAGTCCATGATCACTTTGGAAAACAAAACTCAACATCTTTGCCATAACCATTTAAGGTTTCGGCCTTTTCAATAAATAGGGGTTAAAAATCTTCAAAATTTCCAATCTCTTGGGCCAAGCATCCTCCTATATCAAGGAGTCTTAATCCTTGATCATTTTGGAAAACAAAACTTAAACACCATTGCCTTAAAACTCATTGGTTTTGGTCTTTACATAAAAATAGGGTAAAAATCTTTAAACTTTCCAATCACTTAGACATAGAATCCTTTAACATAAAGGAGCCTTGGTCCATGATCATTTTGGAAATGAAACTCAAATTAAAACTCATACATGTAAAAGTTGAAACAAGATCCACCTAAACCACATACATGGTTTCGGCCTCCTTAGGAAGAAGAGGTTAGGAAACTTTGTTTTACACAACCTTTTAGTATGTGATAGTATGAGTAAATACAAGAATATAGAAAGTGGTTTCAACTCGAAAGGAGTTTTCTACCATTTTTGAGAGGTTTTAGAAGTTAAAAACACATAAAGGACATATGAAGAAAAATTTGAAACAAAAGATGAAACTTTGAAAAAAGAACTACATAGAAGTATTACCCTTAACAAGATGAACAACTTTGATGAAGAACTTTAAGAGAAAAACTTGATAAAAATTTAAACTTTGTAAGAAAGAAGAAGAAGAAGAAGAAGAAGAAGAAGAAGAAGAAATGTAGTAAAGTGTAAATGTGAAAAATGGAGGAAAGTGATGAAGTGTGGAAATGAAGAGTAATTATAGAGAGTGAGGGGGAGAGACCACGGTTTTGGAAGAAGAAAGAAGAGAAGAATGAATGTGGGTTGTTTGTAGAGAGGATAAGGAGTTAATGTGATGTGATTGGAGAGAGAAAGATGAAAAAGTGAGATTTTGAAAAAAGTCAAGATTCACTTTTTGAGGTGTGTCATAGCCTTCACATCAAGTCACTTCATCCTCTTGATGCTCTGCTCCATTGCGTATCAGATGACTTTCCCAATCGTATTTCCCGACGATTTCGACCGGGAAATCCCTAAGATTTGGCCCCGAACAAGATTTTTCGAAAAACTCCATACCCACACAAAACATCATAAAAACACTAACTGTCTCGTTCACGAATTAAAATTTGGTTTCTAGCTCAGTAAACTTGTACTGGCAGTGAGAACCCAGATCGGTTTTCGTCTGAATTTTCGACCGAAAATTTTACCATGACTTCATACGGTAAAACAACACAAGAAAATGATTTTATTTTAAATAAAATCATCCTCTAGATTTTGTCAAAAATAAACACATTAAAGCATGTATTTACTGATAAAGAAGCATACGAAAAACAGGGTGTTACATTTAGTCTATGGAGAATTAGAAGAAAAGAACTTCATCTTCCTCTATGTTTCGCGTTCAGAGAAGAGAGTGAAGAGTTGGTTCTTAAAAGCTAAGGAAAATAGCAATTGTTTTGAGTTTGGAAGCTTGGCTGAACTGCCACAGGAGAATCCTTGTCGGAAATTCTATAACCGTTGGATCGTGTTCAAGTTTGGCGAGAAGGTTCCAGGTGTGTGCTTCTCCATTCTCACCGTTAGGATTCTCCTTTAGAGCTCCATAGTGTGAGCTATTTAGCTCGTACCATGGCCCCAAATTGTGAAACAGACATCAAACATTACCACCAATCTGTCACTATACAACCACCACCGCGGAGTCGTTAACCGTTGGATCGAGCTGAAATTTTGTCAGATGGTTCATGACTTGTTGATATTCATTGTCACGGTTCAGATTGGTGAGAAAAGCTCTGGAGATCGAGTTATTGAGTTCAAACAATTAACCATTTTTAATACCTTTCCCCTAGACTGAGAATTCACTTTTGAATCTGTTTATGCTTAGGTCCAGCTGTCACGTTGTCTGGTTGTGTTGTCGAAAAGTGTGTCAAGGTTGTATCGGTCGCAGAGTTGTGCTCAGGAATTTTACGAGAAAGCGTGCATATCTTGCCAGGTGGGAAGAAAGTAACCGACATCGTCGGGGAGGCAAGCGTAGAATTATAATTATATATGCATGTGTGTAGGGTGCCCCATATCCTACTAGGATGTCGAATAATCGATAACAGCTAAACCTGAATAAAATAATATTTAATGTCGCCTCGGGTTTAGTCGTTGTAGGTTTATTGACAGTAAGTTTGATATCTTAATTTAGCAAGTTGATATTGGTTGAAGTTGTCTGAATTGCATGCTACTATGATATTTGGATTATACATGATGATATGTGATATTTGCTATACTTGATATATTGAATGTGATTATGTGATTATTTTGTATTGGTATATGAGCATTGATGATTGGCTGGTTGTTATGATGAATATCTGTTGTATGGATGAGTTGAGAGTTGACACCGTGGTAATGCTTTGAGACTGTGGCTTTGAGACCGTGGAAGTATGTGCATCCATGATGAGAGCGTGAATGTGTAAGAAGGTTCCGGTGTTAACTATAGTGACGGTTGTTGCATTGCATTTTGCCAAGGTGGCGAGCCGTATGACTGGGTGTCATACGAGGTTAGTTGTACTCGAGTGCGAGTATGGATTACGGAGGGGCCGGTCTGTGAAGAGACCTTGGGGATGCAAAACTGGACTCGGGAGGCTCACAGTGACCATTAGTTAGCTCATAATGCGTCGTGTACCCCGGTAGAGCCTAGTTATCTCGACTTTACCTTGAGTGTCCACGTCTAAGGTTGACTATCTGAGGCGACCCAAATACCTCTGATGGAGCTGAGCTCACAGAGATGCACTCTTATGGGTCACGGCGAGCGAAAAAGTTACCTAGACAAACTAACTGATATTCCCTAAGCGAAGAGGATTGATAAGGAAAGGTTTCCTAAGCGGAGAGGCTTGAAAAGGAAAACGTTCCCTAAGCAAAGAGGCTTGATAAGGGAATTTCTCGGGGCTAAGACCCGGATGAGAGATATCGGCCGACATGCATAGGAGTGAGAATCCTTAGAGGATTGATCTGAAAATGAACTTTGAGGATGTACTATGTTGGTGTGATTCGGAAGATGGTTGCCTATTACTTGTTGTATGGGTATATGTATATATGATTGTTATTCTATGTGTCCCCATCCCCATTTTCAAGACCATGTTCTGTTGCTTATCTCCCTTCACTAGTGCACGATGTGCTTTTTACGTCAGTCAAAATTGATTTTGGATGTCTGAATAATCCTGACGTTATTAGAGCAGTCGTTAAAAGTGTAACTTTTTACGTCACTTCAAAAATGATGTTAAAAGTATACTTTTAGCGTCAATTGATTACAAAACTGACATTAAAAGTTCAGTTGTTTCATTCAACTGACATTAAAAGTTCAGTTTTTATTACAACTAACGTTAAAAGTTACATTTTTAATGTCAGTTGTACTAAACAACTGATGTTAAAAGGTTTTTTTTTAAATTCTGTTACAATATATCCCTTCCCTCAGCTATCCCTGCATTCAATAAACTGTCTAGTAACAGTCTAATATTTCACTTAAATTTCATTAATAAAATAAAAGTATATATATACAAAGCAACAAATTGGGGGGGGGGATAAAAAAAAAACTAATTACTACACACCTACATATAAGTTTTTAAACTAATTACTAACTACACATCTTCTATATACTTCTGAGGTATACTTGCGGGCAATCCTTTCTCTTTAGCATACTTGAAGAAAAATTCTGCAAACAACATCCTCAAGTCTTTGAACTCTTTTTTGTTTATAGGAGATTGGTCGCTGTTAAAAGCCTGCACACGTTCAAATAAATCACAGTAACATTTATTAAAGAAATGAAAATGAAAACTATAAAAAATAATTAAATAAGTTGTTTAATTAAGTATTATTACCCTCTTCCATCCTTTCGCAATAGATGCAGAGACTATGTTCAGCATATGTTGCATAACATAATATCCACACGACCAACCGTCTAGCTGATATCGAGACTGCGAAAGAAATGAAATTTAATGTCAGTTAAATAAACATATATAAGACGGTAAATATTAAAATATGTTGTTTTAACATGGATGCCTAAAGATAAAGATAAATACAGATGGATAAATAAAAATAAATCAAAACTAACATGGATAAATAAGACTTTTGCCTTAAAAGAACAAAACTCACACTATAATCAAGTATAAATTAATTACCTATATCAATATCCCTTCGTGATGATCATCATGAGTGGCATGTACATCGCCCACCTGTGTTTCCTTAATTATAGTAGGCATGTTTGTTGAAAAAGAAGGAGTCTCAAGAATGTCAAGAGTTGAATCTTGATTTTCACCACTACCATTATGCATGCTTTTTCCTTGGAGAACCACAGACAACCTTTTGTTAGAAGGATCAGTGATGTAGAACACTTGTTTTGCTTGGGAAGCCATTATGAAAGGCTTATTTGTATGACCTAACTTGCAAAGGTCTACCAATGTAAACCCCCATCCGTCGGTTTGTACACCACATTTACTAACAACCCACTTACATTTAAAAACCGGCACCGCAAGCCTAGTGTCATCGAGCACCCAAATCTCTTCACCGACTCCAAAGTAAGGTATCGGTGCTTTAATGGGTTTTGTGTCCTTTGAATTAGAGAAGTGCATTTCTTCGGCCACGATCATAACCTCACTATTTTGCATGGTACTCTTGTTATCTTGTTCCTTTGTATAAAAGGAAAAGTTATTGATGTCGCACCCGCTCCAACATATGACATTGAAGCTAGGCCCACGTGCTAGCCATCTTACCTCGTCATAAGCAATACTACCATCCTTAAGTATTTCTTCCTTGAACCATTGTAAGAAAGTCTTGTTATGCTTGTTCAACAAACACCTTTCGTTCATTCGAGGGTTTTCTTCCTTGACTTTTATTTTATGTTCACAAAAGTAAGGTTGAACAAAATCGATGTTGTTCAATACATAGAAATGTGCTTGCAACACTTCCTCCCGACCCTTGTTATTTATTGTTAAACCATATGTACCCTTACTTTGACATCTTCTCTCTTCATGACGAGGCTTAGGAACTGACGCGCTGTCGTGCACGCGTCAAAAAGCGAGTGGTTTGAAAAACGTAGTGAGGGTGCGACAACTCGGGTATCATCTCACAAGGACTCTTGAATTATTATTCGCAGAAAAATCAGTTTTTTTGGGGGGTTTTCAGATTAAAGATTCGATCAAGAAAATAGTCAAGAAAATCAATGCAAACTAAGTGGTTATCAAATAAATTGAAACGATTGACCTACTGTTCTCGGGTTCCCACTATCATTGGTTCACATAATTCCAAGCCCTAAGCGGAGTCTAATCCTCTTTCAATTGTAGCAACAATTAACAAGCGAAATTGCTCCTACGAGATATATGTTCCTATTCCGAATTAAGCAAACGGATTAAGCCCTTCGTGAATTAAGCAAACACGATTTGAACATACGCGAATTAAGCAAACGCGATTGAAGTAAGGAACATATGATCATCGAAATAAAGCAAGACTCATCCTATATAACTTGAATTAAGCAAACAAGACACATAGGAAAAATATTGAAAGGGAAAAGCAAATTAAATTGGGAATCAGTAGAACCTCAAGTGCAACGAAAACCAATCACAGCAGATCAATCTAAGGGAGTTAGTGCTCCATCAAAAAACGCAATACAATCAGAGAAATTCGTAAACAAGGATTAGCAAAAAGTGTCCCACTAATCTGCCCTAAACAGCAATTATAGCTTCAGAATCTGCGCACGCTTGCGAGGCCAGTAGTCTCTCGCGACGCGAATATTAAAATGGCGCCAGTTCAAATTTGGGCTCTCGCGAGGTGAGATGATGCCTCGCAAGGCGAGACTTCAAATTCTAGTTTGTCACAGCCGCGGTGCCTATCACGGCCAGACCGTGATCACTTTTGACTTTTGGTGCTTATCTGTCATGGCCGTGACCTTCATCACGGCTAGGCTGTGATGGTCTCTATCCTCCAGGGTCTTCTCATCACACCCGTGATGGGCATCACCGGCTGACCGTGATGCTTTCTGACTTCCAGGCTCGCGAGGCGAGACAGGGTTCGCGTGGTGAGACAGAAAGGATGACATTCTGCTGTTCAGGCTGGTCTTCAGTCTCGCGTGGCGAGTAGCTTCTCGTGAGGCGAATCTTCCTGACTTGCATTTTCCACTGCTTTCTCCATTCCCTTGGCTCTAAGTGCTTCCCTTTCTAACCTGAAAACATGAGATAGCAGTGAATGCTTTATTTGACTCAAAAACTAACTAAAATGTCCTAAACTACTTAAGAAACTCAAAATGTTGCTTGAGGACAGTTAAATCCAAATCTGGGCTAAGACGAGATTGAAACTCGAATAATCAGTGCAAAATCCATGGTCTTACTAGTTATAACACTAGTCAACCAGAGGCTGATCAGGAACCCCTATAGGATCCGTGTTATGAAGGTAGTCTGAACAAAACTCAATAGCTTCTTCTGCAACATACCTTTGAACAATAGATGCTTCAGGACGATGTAGATTCTTCACATACCCTTTCAAGATCTTCATGTAGCGCTCAACTGGGTACATCCATCTCAGAAAAACAGGCCCACATAATCTAATCTCCCTCACCAAATGAACAATTAAGTGAACCATGATGTCGAAAAAGGAAGGAGGAAAATACATTTCCAATTGGCACAAGATTGAAGCAGCCTCAACTTCTAACTCATCCAACTTATGGGGGTCAACTACTTTACTACATATAGAATTGAAGAATGAACACAACCAAGTAATGGCATGTCTCACATTTTTTGGAGCAATGCCACGAATAACAACGGGCGGAAGTTGTTGCATCAAGATATGACAATCATGAGACTTTAAGCCAACCAATTTGAGATCACCAAAGACAAGCCTCTTGATATTTGAAGAGTAACCATGTGGAACTTGGATGCCCTGAAGACACTCACAAAAACTTAGTCTTTGTTTTTTTTACAAAGTATGACATGCTGGAGGCAAATAAGTCCGCTTACCATCCTCAACAACTGGAGCTAACTGCTCTTGTATACCCATAGCAACGAGGTCGAGATGATAATTCACACCATCCTTTGTCTTGCCCTGAATGTTGAGAAGCGTCCCGATCACACTATCACACACATATTTCTCCACATGCATCACATCAATGCAGTGTCTGACATCAAGCTTGCACCAGTATGGAAGATCAAAGAATATCGACCTCTTCTTCGATATGTTTTTCTCAGTAGCCTTACCCTTATTTTTGGACTTGCCGAAGATAACATTGATGTCCTTTAATTTCTGATAAACCTGCTCTCCATTTAAGACCGTCAGAGCATCTTCAGTCTCTTGGCATCCATTAAAAGCTTTTTTCATCTTACGATATGGGTGATCAGGTCTAAGAAATCTCTGATGCCCAAGAGGTAAACCGTCTTCTTTCCATGATGCAACTGAGTGTAGCATATGCCTTCTTCACATATAGGGCATGCTTTATGCCCATCGACACCGTACTCGGACAAGTTCACGTATGCTGGAAAGTCGTTGATGGTGCAAAATAACATGGCACGAAGCTTGAAATTCACGTGAGAATACCCATCAACTACATCAACACCTTCCACCCATAGTTTTTTCAAGTCTTCAATCAAGGGACTTAGATAAACATCTAAGTCAGTTCCCGGTTTCTTTGGGCCCGAAATCATCATAGACAACATCATGTATTTGTGCTTCATGCACAACCAATGAGGCAGGTTGTAAATTATCAACAGAACAGGCCATGAACTATGAATACTACTCATGTTACCATATGGATTCATTCCATCAGTAGCAAGTCCAAGCCTTAGGTTTCTTGGTTCATAGGCGAAATCCAGAAACAAAGTATCTATATTCTTCAATTGCACAGAATCAGCCGGATGGCGAACCTTTCCATCACGTTTCCTCTCATCATGATGCCATCTAAGATTCAACCCTTTTTTTCTCACATCACATATTGAATCATCAAGATCATCACCATCATTGAGACACCCCGTTGTTCCCCATTGTATCATTAAATTAAAACCTTATTATTTATGTACTTAATCGCACGCTTACCGTTGAAAATACGTAAAAATTAAAACTTAATTAATAATCATATAACTTCTGCAAATGTAAAACACTCCAAAGTTATTTACATAAATACACACATAATTATCCTTTATTTTACACAACACTGTTTAGGGTATCCTCTCAGTAGGATCCCGTACGGGTACTTATTTATACAAACTGCTTATAACTAGCGGAAAATAAAAATATCTTTTATGACTCACTGGCCCTAACTTACTACACTATACTATTAGGATCCGTAACTTGTTCTCCAGTGTTAGTATCATACAGAGTGTCATCCAACTCCTCAGCAACCTCCGTTTCTTACAGGGTTCCATCCATCTCCTCAGCAACATATTCTTCCATCGGGTCTTCTAACATAGTAAAGTAGACATACACAAAAATACAGAAATAGGGAGATAAGAAACAATTCTGTCATCATAAGCGAAAAAGAATTATAGCATATAATACAATAATAGTCACAAATATGCATCACTCACAATCTACAATCATCCATACTTTATAACATCATCCTCTACCCTCCAACTCATGCAACTAAACATTTATGCTGACGTGGCCACCACTAATCCTGTCACATATCCCTCGTTAGGAATGTCAGTCAGTCGTCCAAGTGACGCGTTCCCAACGCCAGTGCACATTCTCATCCATGGTAAGAATGCTCATGCAAAGCAATGACACTATAGTTGCACAGTACCATCGGTGCACACCCTGGTTCTCTCTCATCTCTATCAAGGGTGCTCATGCATAGCAATGACACTATAGTTGCACAACTTAACTTCTAATTTGGAATGCTCCGGAGAACTTCGGACCTCGTGTATCTCAAATACACGGTTATGAACAACAATGCAATATATGATTCTCACTGAATTTTATCAATAACAACCTAGTGCCTCAAGCTTTCCTCATAACCTCCACTTACATTCTAAATCACATCTCTTCTATAAAATAATAGCTAGGCACCTCTTATTTATATTCAAGCTCTCACCCCAAACAAAATACCTCCAAGCAACATATATCTTTACTTAAAATTTAACTAAGCAATTTATCAAAACAGGAAGATCATGCATAACACAGTAATCAATAAAATATTCAAACATCAAAACAAAACGTCACATGTAGTAGAGTACCTCAACCAGCATATCACAAACAGTCAATAATAAATAGTCGAGACATCCTCAATATTATAAAATTAACCTAAGGCGATAAACCTATAATTCCCAAATCGTCATTGGTAAAACGGAAAAGTTTCCAATGCGATTTTGGTATTGTCGATTACTCAACCACTAGTAGGGTTTAGGTCGCCCTACACCATTATTATAAATTATGTACTACTTATCGATTTCGACGATAGAATGGTTCTTTCTCCCACCTAAGTTACCACCGGAAACACGAAATCGACAATCCTTGATATCCCGCCACGAGTTACCAAAACCACCTTCAACCAAGTCAACAAATTAACAAATTAATCAAACAAATCTAAATATGACCATATGGTGCTAGGTTCGGCCAAGTCATAAAAATAAGTCTAGGGTTATTTTCTTAATCCAATCTTTTAGATACTAATTCCTAAAGTATTAACTAGCATAGATTAAGTGTTAGTAGTTAAGATTGTAAAACAAAATCCTTTAACCAACTAGGTTAGGGTTTCGGCCTCAATCAAAAAAATAGGTTAGAAATTTTTTGATTACAAGCTCTTGTATTTAAGCTATACAAGTATTATAGGACTTAAATCAAGTACTAACTTTCAAAATAAACAACAAAACACCAAACCCATTTTCCTACATAGGTTCGGCCATTAATGGTTAATAGGGAAGAAAAATGACTTTGATCACATGCTTTTGGATAATGAAAGTAGTAATCATATCTAGATCATAGAAATTAGTTTCACATTTTTATGATTTTTCTACAATTTTCTAGAATTATTTAAAGTTCTAGATCTAGAAATGGAAACTCGTGAAATATGACGAACAAAAGCTTAAGAATGGAAGGAGATGATCATGGATGATCCTATTACCTTAAGAGTGTGAAGACCATGAAGAAATGTTGATGATCTTGGAAAGATTTTCCTAAAGCATGAACTTGAGCTCTTGAATCAACAATGGAGTTTTTGAAGAAAAATGAAGAAATGAAGAAGATGAAGAGAGTGAAGGTGTGATTATTTAATTAATATAAGCTTAATCATAGTTAATAATTAACTTAACTAAGGTTACCTTGCTAACTAAGGTTAATTATTTATGTGGCTCACAATAATTGAGTGGTGTGGCTGATTTTAGACCACACAAACTAACCATGGTTCCTTAACCATGGTTAAAATCTAACTTAACTTTGGTTAGGTTAGGCTAAAAGGGCATTTTGGTCATTTCGCTTAAAACTCATAATTTCTAACATTAATTGCATCATAAATTCTTGATGAGTCATCCCATAGCTCAGCTCCTTTGGTTTCCCATTTTGTCTCTGCAATTCCGTTACCGATTCCGTCGGTTTCCCGATTAAGGTTTTACACCCGAATAAAAACGTAATATTTCGTTTTCGACTGAAAATTTTAAAACTAACCAGACTCATTGGAAATATGATTTAAATATAAAAAATTTCATTCACGAGTCAAAATTAGGTTTTCTGATCATTAAAATCTTGATGTCAGTGAAAATATCGATTGTTTTCCGTTCGAACTTTCACCAAAATTCACCCGAATACACATAATATTTTATTTCTGATCATAAATTTGGAAAGTAGACTTCCTCACGGACAAAATATAAAAAATCTACAAATTTCAGTTTTCGGGCCAAATTAGGGTTTTCTGTCAGTATAAAATTATACTGTCAGTTAAAAAATACAGACCGGTTTCTGTCCGAGTTTTAAACCCAAATTTTAACCAGAGCCACATATCATAGAGTAAGTTCCAGATATAATTTTGTTTTCTCCAAAATCATTTCCTAAGTCTCAATTAAAAATATAAATAAATATATTTTTACTGTTAAAACAGCGTAATTAAAAACAAGCTATTACAATCATCACCATCCTTTACTTCGTAGCGTGATAACCCACACTTGGGGAAATCGTGATTGTCTTCATAAACACCAGTGTACAATATGCAATCATTGGGGCATGCGTGTATCTTCTTATACTTCATACCCATCGGACACAATACCTTCTTGGCCTTATAGTTCACTCAGGTAATGTGTTGCCCTCCGAAAGCAAGTCTTTCAACACTTCAAGCAATTCGGTGAAGCTTTTATCGGTCCAACCATTTCTCGCCTTCATACAAACCAATTTTGACACCACCGACAACCGTGTATGAGTAGTACACCTGGGATATAAAGGCTTATCCGCATCACCACACAACCTATCATACAAATGTGCTCGTTGAAAAGATTCTTGTCCAATATCACACATCAAGTCGTTTACTCGATCATCCTCCATATCTACGTCAACGTCCTCACTTTGGGAGAAACTTGCATTAGTACTTAACAACACATCACCATACCATATCCATCTTGTATAACTCAAGCAAATCCCAAAACAAATCAGATGAGTACGTATATCCTTCACCATACATTTCCTCGTATTCAAACACTTGACACAAGGACAATAGAACATTCCGTTACTATTAGGAACATTCCTTTGAGTAAATTCTATAAACTCTCTCACTCCCTTCAAAAACTCATCACTTGTGTGCTTACAAACCATCCAAATAGATCCATAGCTAGATAGGTTCTGTAGATATACACACATATATCCAATATAAGCACAATATAGGGGAGATTGGAAAAGTACACTAGTATTTGAAAAACTAACAACCATATATATACACCACTATTTGTTTTTTTATTTTTTATTATTTAGCTTCACAGTATACATTTCAACTAAAAAATAAAAGGAAAACTACCCTCTAACAAAACAGTTCCAAAACTACACACTACACAAAAAAAAAAGATCTACCATTGTAAACATCATCAATCTCAATATCATTCCATAAAAACAGTATCATCAACCCATTGCAACCAAAACTAGGAAACACCATAGACCATCATTTACAACAAATGCACTGCAACCCCAACTCATTTCATCTTCAACTGTCATAAATTAACCACTCAACCCACACCAAAAACAATAATGAAAATGAAACTTTGAGGGTTTAGGGAGTTACCCGAGTTCAGAGAGAGGAGAAGCAGAGTGGCTCAGTGGTGATGCTATCACAAGCGGCCGTCGTTGGATGTGACTGAGAGTGAGTGGGAAAGAAAGAGTTAGGGCACGTGAAGTGAGAGAAATACAGTGTGTGATTCAGAGAAAGACTGTACCTGACTGCGTGAGGGAGGAGTGATAGCCTTTGGCTCATCTAGTTTCCAGCTAGAAAGGGGTAGATTTTGTGCCTAATTGGGCGAGTCAACCTCGTTAATCTCCCAAATTGGCCTTGTTTTGTTCCAAAGTTAGAATTTTATTCGTTTAATGCATTTTTAGTACTTTTTAGTTTATTTTGAGTAGAATTACGCTTTTCGGTTCCTTTTGTTGTTTCAGGTTAAAAGCGAAGCTCTTAGAGTCAAGGAAAATGAAGAAAACAGTGGAAAAGCAATCCTGGAAGTTTCGTCTCGCGAAACAGGATCTCGCCTCGCGAGCCTGAAGACCAGCCTGAACAGCAACAGTCACCCTTTCTGTCTCGCCTCGCGAATCACCATCTCGCCCCGCGAGCCTGAAGGCCTGACTGTGCCAGAGAAGTCACCCTTTCTATCTCGCCTCGCGAATCACCATCTCGCCTCGCGAGTATTCAAATCAAGATGGAGCCAAAACTGAATTTCGCCTCGCGAGAGCTTGCTCGCCCCGCGAGCGGGCGAGACACAGAACCTCTATTTATAGGCTGTTTTAGGGCATATTTGGAGATACCCGTTGTTCACCACTTGTTTTAGATCTCTTTTGAGATACGAATCCTTATTCTCTGGAGCTGCGTCTCCCTATTTCTTTTCCTATTTGACAATTATGATGAATTCCAATTGTTTGTGTGTTGTTACAAGCATGAGGAACTAATCCCCTTGTCTAAGGGATCAATGAAACCACCCATGACAGTGTAGCGTTCAATGTGATGTATGTTTCCCTCCTTACCTCAGTTCATGTTTTCCAATTCTGAATTTATTGCGTTGATCATAAGCATGCATGATTGACTAGTTAACCTGATGAGGCTTGATAGGCAATTCGCTTTTAGAACTTGAATTGGAATCATTGATTGAATATTGCACGAGAGTGAGTAGGAGATCAGTGCAACCTTATAGGGAACAAGATTTAATAGAGTTTGATGATTGGGTTGTGAGACCTAGCAAGTAATTAACTCAATCATTGAATACGTCCTATTGAGCACGATAGTGTCATTAGGAGAATTTGGGGGTCCTGGTTGACATTGCAATTGAACTTAGGTAGGGGATCATCATCACTTGGGTACTATGCATGATTGGGTAGGTGGATTTGTGACCTTAGATGTTTAATCCAGATTTTAATTCTCATCTCATCTTATCGCTACCTACTTTATCTCTAATTGAATTGTTGATTTGAATTGTGATCCTATTTTCTCTCTCTTCTCAACCACTTGCTGTTACTTGGTCAAACGTATCGAATTTCTTGCAAATTGGTAGAATTGGTAGCCCCAATCCCTATGTCCGACCTCAGTAATTACTTACCGTGTTTATTACTTACGACGACCCGGTACACTTGCCGGTGACTCAACAAGGAGCTCGCGTGAGGGAGAGGCCGCCGTTTGATGTGGTTTCTTAGAGTGAGGGAGACAGAGAGTTAGGGCTCGCAAGAAAGAGTGTGAAGCTGAGAGAGAGAGTGAGAGAGAGTGTGTGTGTGTGAGAGAGAGAGGTACCTCGAGGTGGTGAGGAGAGGAGCTCGCGGTGGTGAGGAAAGGAGTTCGCGGTGGTAAGGAGAAGAGTGAAATGGTTAGGGCAGAGAAGGGCGGGGGTATACGTTGTGAACAGAGCAAAGTATGAAAGTGATGAAGAAACGCGGGTGAAGCATTAAGTTGTCCTCACTCAATTTTTTTTTGATTCAATCACCTTTTAACGTCAGTTGTTAAAAGTCAATATCATCACTTTTTACGTCAGTTCTATAAACAACTGACGTTAAAAGTCAATATCATCCTTTTTAACGTCTACTTTTTGATTAACAGACATTAAAAGCCACTGTTTATGCATCCCAATCAGTTATTCATTATGCACATTTATAATATATAACTGCATTTATTACTTTATTTGACTGCCAACTCCCCATGCACCTTGGAACCTAACCCTCTGAATGATCAATTTAATTTTTTAGCAACTTACCACGCCTAGTAACTTCATCCCCTGCTCCTATAAATAGCTTCCTTCCTTCCTTTTATTTTTCTGCTTCACAATATGGCTCTGCCGTGGAGATTAACTTCATCACTCTTTCTTCCTATTCCTAGACTCAAAGGTTGTGTAAATCACATAACATGGGTGATAAGGTTGTGTAAATCATATAATGTGAGTTGCTCACCTTATTATCCTTTAGGAGAATTGGTGGCTAGATCCAAAACCTCAGCTTTGGCAGCAAGTGACTGTTCCAGGACCATTGATGAAACAGATCGAGTGCTCCCTTGCTCAGTCGCTCTGGAAAACTCAGTTGCTCGACTATCCTCTCTTTCTCACCCGTGAAGGGAACGAAGCCTCAACAAATGTTTAGGATTTTATAGGATTTAAAACCCTTTCAATGTAACTTTTTATAGGATTTTAAATCTTTGAATGTATCTTGTAATTGTATTATTGATATACTTCATGAATGAGAGATCTGGTTTGGGTTATTGATTCAACTTATAGCAGTTTTACTTCGCACATATATTTTAGTGTTCAAAACAGAAACACAAAACATAAAAGCAAGTGAAACTGAAACTTTGAGGAAGGCAATGCGGGAGGGTACGTATACTGGCTAAAAAAAATTATTAAAATAACCTTTAACGTCTGTTGATGAAAGAACATACGTTAAAAGTTAAGTGACTTAATTTTATCGTCAGTTCAATAAACAACTGACGTTAAAAGCGAGTCACTTAACTTTTAACATCAATCCTTACAACAACTGACATTAAAATTGAATTAATGAAACCTGACATTTACAAAACTGCCACCGCCTTCTTTTTAACGTCTAGCTTTTGGTTAACTGACGTAAACCTTTCCTGTCTAATGTTTATTTTCCACTAGTGCTTCTTCCTTTATTCTTTTTATGTATGTTATCGACACGATAGATGACCAGCAATCTCAAGGTGGTGACGACAGTGTGGAAGGCCTACCGTGGCGGCTAGGACAAGGGTAGTTCTAGGCGCCCATATCGTCCGTGATATGGTTTTGTCGGATGCGCCAGATAGGTTGTGAGCCCCTGTGAGATTATTTTGGTTTTGGATGTATTTGGAGAGGCGGGCCAGGTAGCTTTAGGAATTTCTTTGTTTCAGCACTAGTATGTGTATGTACCTTTTTGGTTTCAGTGTCTGCATAGTTTTTATAGGTTGTAGTCCCTCTGTTGGGACAATCTGCACTCCCGCTGTATATATTATGTATATGTGTGCTGGGTTTTACCGTTGCGCATGTTTTATGTTACAAACATTTTGAATTTCCACTTCAAATGATAATATATTTTCGTCTGTAATAATCGCGATAACGTTAAGTACGGATTAAGTCTTAGTTAATTAGGATCTTCTTTAATGGGACATCGGGGTGTCTCACATCAAGGTAGAGGTCTTCGCCAAGGAGACCCTCTATCACCATATTTATTTATCTTATGTTCGAAAGGTCTCATAGCTCTTATTAATCAGGCAGAAAGGAGCGGGGATCTTCATGGGGTTAAAGTCTGTAGATGAGCTCCTATAGTTTCACATCTTTTTTCTGCGGATGATTGTTTCTTGTTCTTTAAAGAAAATCAAAGGGAGGCAAATGCAATGAAGGGTATTCTGAGAAGCTATGAGGAAGCCTCTGGACAGTAAATTAATTTTAAAAAGTCAAAAATCTTCTTTAGCCGGAATGTAGGAAAGGAGAAGAAGGACAATATTGCTGCTATTCTACAAGTGTAGGTTTGTTTGGGCACAGGTAAATATTTGGGGCTACCTTCCATGATTGGTAGGAGTAAGAAAGAGCTTTTTAATTTTTTTTAAAAATTGTATTTGGCATAAGATCAATTCTTGGGGTGGTAGGTCTTTATCTAGAGCTGGTAAAGAAGTCATGATTAAGTCAGTGCTTCAAGCGATCCCTACCTATTTCATGAGCATCTTCCTTATCCCTACTTCTCTTGGGGATGAAATAAAAAGAATGATGAACTCCTTTTGGTGGGGAAGTGGAAGTGAGGGAGGAAAAGGAATAAGGTGGTTGTCGTGGGATAAATTAGCAATGAGTAAACATGATGGCGGTATGGGTTTTAAGAACCTCTATACTTTTAATGTTGCATTACTTGGTAAGCAAGGGTGGAGGTTTATGACACAACCTAACACAGTTGTTGCCAAGATTTTCAAAGCTAAATACTACCCAAAGTGTGACTTTTTTTTAGGCAAAAAGAGGTTGTGATTCCAGCTATGTTTAGAGAAGTTTTCATGAGGCTAAGGCAATTCTTAAGGAAGGGACAGGTGGTGTTTAGGTTCAGGTGAAGGCATTAAAGTGTTCTAAGACTGTTGGGCAAATGAGGTTCAACAGGTTCGACCTCTTGATGCGAGGCGTTATGATAAGAACTTGTTGGTGATTGATCTTATGCACAGAGACAAAAAAACGTGGAATGAAGCTGAAGTGCGTAGACTATTGGTTGCAGAACATACTGAGTTGGTACTCAAAACTCCACTTTTTGACTCAGTGAGGTGTGATAGAATGGTATGGTTTTCGGATCCAAAAGGTTAGTATGGTGTGCGATCTTCTTATAACTTCTGCTTAAACAAGTTTATGGACATTGATCAGCTGAGGGTCAAAGATAACTGGTCCGACTTATGGAAACTTGAAGTTCCTCCTAAAGTCAAAAAATTTCTGTGGAGGGTGTGTCGAGGGGTGCTTCCTACTAGGGATAAGCTTGGTGTGAAAGAGGTTCAAGTGGATGGGTTATGTCCTTGGTGTGAGAACTCAATGGAAATTGATTGTCATATTTTCTGTCTTTGCCCAAAAAGTTAGAATACTTAGAGATACTTGGGTTTTGTGGCACATTATTGAGCAGGAGCTTTATCATGTAGACAACTTCCGTGCTCTTTTTATAGTGTGTTTGGTATTACGATCATATGGTCCCCGACGTGCTTTTGATCCTTAAAAGCAATTATTCTTAAACCCACGTTTAATGGGCTTTGGATGTGGGTCCAAAAACCTATTTAGTATGAGAATTGCAAAATTTATATTGTTTTAGCTAAATTGCCAAATTTGATAGAAAAGGTCAAAATGTTCAATTTATCGACAAAAAATCACAATCATCATACTAAAAGAAAAGAATAAAAACAAAATTTAATCCAAAAAGTTTCTAAACGTACAATTAGTTTTGTTTTAGATAAAATGAAGCAAAAGTTGTCTTCATGGAAATCTAAAATCTTTCATTCTTTGGTAGGATAACCCTTGCCCAGTCTTGTTTATATAGTATTCTTGGAAATGTTATGCAATCTATGGCTATCCATGAGACACCCCGTTGTGCCCCATTGTATTATTACATTAAAACCTTATTATTCATTTACTTAATCGCACGCTTATCATTGAAAATACGTAACAATTAAAATTTATTTAATTATCATATAACTTCTTCAAATTTAAAACACACCAACGTTAATATATATAAATACACCATGTTTATGCATTAGAATATTTAAAACACTGTCTAGGGTATCCCGTCAGTAGGATCCCTAGCAGGCATCTTAAAACAACAATTAATAGCGGAAACAAAACGTTTTATAAGACTCACTGGTCCTAGACACTAAATTACATTGCCGGAATCCACAGCTCGTCCTCCCTCCTCTGGTTCATACGTAGTTCCATCTAACTCCTCGGCAACTGGTTCCTCCATCGGGTCTTCTCGTACGATCACATTAGAATAAAATACAACACACAGAAAGATATAGGGAATAAGAAACAGTTCTATCATCAAAAGCGGAAAAGAGTCATAGTATATCATACAATAAATGTCACAGACACTCAACACCCATAATTAGCAATCATCCTCAAGTTATAATATTGTCCTCTACCCTAAACTCATGCCATCTAAACCCTTTATGCTAACATAATGTCTCTATTCCTTTCCCACTCGTCAGTAGTCCAGGGTAGTCCAATGCAAAGAACTCAGTGTAGTACACTTCTATCTTTAGATAGGATAAGACTCGGCATAGTGCACTTCTATCTTTCGATAAGATAGGATCTGGAATAGTGCTCTTCTATCTTTTGATAGGATAGGATTCAGTTTAGTGCTCTTCTATCTTTTGATAGGATAGAACTCAATATACCGCACTTCTATCTTTTGATAGGATAAATCAGATCAACGCGTCATGGACTGAAAAAGTATTTGCATCAAAGCCTCTATATGAATCTCACTATCTCAAATCAATAACAACCTTTTACCTCAAGCTCCCATTAACCTCAACTCGCATTCTATGTCACATATCATCCATTAGATAACTTAATTAAGCTAGGCACCTCTAAGTCAATTCATTCTCTCACCCAAACAATTATCTCCCGAACAACATATATCCTTACTTAAATATCAGCTAAGCACAATATTAAAAACCAGGCAGATCATGCATAACATAACATCAGAAAATATTCAAATATCCCAATATCATATCAAGCAATTTATCACAACCAACTCATAATAATCAAACCAAATAAATAACAAAGTCAGACTCTGTCACGGCCTGGCCGTGATAGCCATCACGGTCGTGACAGACAACAAAGGCAAGAATTCCACAAAACAGAACTTGTTACGGCCTGGCCATGACAACCATCACGGCCGTGACAGACAATAAACATCCTCAATATCATAAATATTCAAACACCGAAATAATGCGTCACATGCAGATGGAATACCTCAACCAGCGTATCATAGTAAATTCGATAGCAAAATCAAACATCCTCAAATACTTAAAATCAACTTAATGTCGATAAACCTACAATCCCCGAATCACCATTGGTTTTACAGAAAAGGTTTCCAATAGGATTTTGGTCTTGTCGATTACTCGACTACTAGTAGGGTTTAGGTCGCCCTACACAATTATCATATAATCTACTACTTATCGATTCCGATGATAGGTTGATTCTTTTCCCCACCTGAGATAGCACCGGAAATACGTACACGACGATCCTCGTTATCCCGCCACGAGTTAACACAACCACCTTCAACCAAACAACATAACTATAATTAATCAATTAACAACCATCTATGACACTTTAGGGCTAGGTTCGGCCAAGACTTAGAAAATAGGTTGAGGGTTATCTTCTTAATGCCATCTTTTGGATCCTAGTTACTAGAGTCTTAACTAACATAGATTACTTATTACAAGACTAAAATTTGAAACAAAATCCTCTAACCTTTAGGGTTAGGGCTTTGGCCAAGGGCTCACTTTTAGGGTTCAAAATCCTTAAAATTTCTAATCATGATTAAGTCATAGATTAATGATCCTTGATTAACCTAAATCATGGATTAGTGACTAAACAATTAAAGTTGAAACTCAAAACTTCCTATCTCTTTTATACAAGGATTCGGCCTTAACATGTTCATAAGGTTAAGGTTCTTAGTTTAATAAACCAACTTGGATTTATTAAGCATACATACTAATAGCTTGATTAACAAGATCATTAATGAAAACCATGAACAAAAACTCTACCAAACCTACTTTGATAGATTCGGACAAGGCAAGGTTTTTAGGAAAGAAATTTTTGATTACATCATGCTCTTAGATTTAGATAATATGCATGATATCAAGAAGGTAGAAAGTAGTTTCATCATCATTAGATTTTTCTAGAATTTATTATGACTTTTCAAAGTTCTAGGGTTAGAAACTTGAAAATGATGAACACATATAAAACAAACTTTGAACCAAGAAACTTGCTAAAGAACATAGGCATGATTAAGGAAGAAGATTAGGATTTACCTCTTGAAAATCAAAGACAAAGGAAATCCAAGAAACTTACTTCACAAATCTAACACTAAAGGACTTATGAACTTTAGGGTTTTTCAACACAAAGGCAATAGAAACTAAGTGAAAAGTGAGAGAAAGTATTTATAGAGATGGGTGGCGCCATCTTTGAAGGATCTAGAGATGATGAGTTGTCTTGTTTAAAGGATTCAAATGCAAATCATTCCTAAGGACCAATTTGCAAAGATTCCAAAAGTATAAGGACTAGTTTGCAATTTGCCAATAAATTGTCATGATGACTCTTTGCCACACTTAATGTGATCTTATCTTGACTAATTTGGGCTGATTTTTGTCATAGATATTTTAAGAAGAATCATGAACATTGGAGAAGAATCAAGAATGTTGAAGAAGATTAAAGAATGATGTAGAATAATGTGGAAGATTGTTGAACATTCTAGAAAATCTTGGTTCATCCAACAACAAATGAGTGCAGCCTTCAATCCCTCATGGGCTTGCGCATGGGCTTAGTAAATTTGGGCTTGGATTCATTTTTGTGGGGCCCACTTAAAGATTTAAGCATTAAGCTTAACTTAGGAAACTTGTATAGTTTCAAATAGACTTTATGGAATCAATCCATGGACTAGGAAATTTTGGGCTTCATAACCACGTCCATTAGAGATTGGTAACAAGGATTCTAGCCCAATTCACTTGAAAAAAACTTAGAAACTAATTTAGGGACAAAAGGGTAATTAACAGAAAGTTCAGGGACTTAAGCGTAAAATTCCTAAATTTTCACTCTAACCCTGTGGAACCTTCTAGACTTAAAAATATGATTCATCCCCTTGAATCATCTCAAAATCCTAAGATAAACCCTCTATCGGCTCTTAGAAACTCCAAAATCCCTTCCGTCGTCTACCCGATTACGCGTTTCACCCGAAAAAACATAATTTATTTTATTTTTTTCTGAAATAATTCTAAAAATACAAAATTGTAGGAAATAAAATACTAAACGTAAGTCTTTCGTTCACGAATTAAAATTAGGTCTTTTGAGCAGTATTATTATACTGTCAATGGAATTCGCGGACCGGGATTCACCCGTCGTTTCAACCTAAATTTTAATCGTAGCTTCCTACATTCAAGTAGGATTGAATGATGAACTCCGTTTATTTAAAATAATTTTCTAATACTCATATAAATATATACAAATAATCGTTTGCATTTCGATTATTTTGAAACAGTGAATATCGGGGTGTTACAATCCCTGCCTCAATATGTGATGAGGCAGAATCCATATGCAGGAAATTTATCTCGGGTAGTAATGATACCCAAAGGAAATGCCATCTTATTTCTTGGGAAAAAATTTGTAAGCCCAAAGACCAAGGAGATTTAGGCTTTAAAAACCATAGAATTTTGAATAAAGCTTATCCAGCTAAGTTGGCCTGGCAAATTGTTAATAACCCTGAAAAACTTTGGGTTCAAATAATGAAATTTAAATATAACCGTGGTCCCTATGGACACCCTATTATCTCTCCTATAAAAATGCTTCTAATGTTTGGAAATCTATTTCCAATATCTGGAATTCAGTAGATAAAAATATTTCTTGGATTATTAGAGATGGAAATAATACAAGGTTTTGGAGAGATAGTTGGATACCTGACATAGGTAAGTTGGAAGATATTTTTGAAGATGTTATTCCTGTCAATGAGCTCAACTTCCCAGTTTCTTATTATGCAACTCCAAAATGGATGGTGTTAAGATCACATCTTTAGACATCTCTGATTTTGATGAATCCAAACAAGGAATGATTTTAAGTGAATCTTGTGAAATCTACTAATATATTTATTAAGTGTGCATCAGTATACAAGAGTCTCATGACAAAGAAACAAAGTCTTAATGATGCGTCTGAACAATGACTCGGTCACTAACAAATTCTGATCAAGTGACTGAAATCCCTCGCTTCAACGATATTCAAACACGACGAATATTCTCAGAATATTTCGAATAAAGAAATTCGATATCAGAAAGCTCAAAGTACCATTCCGCGCGTGCCTGAAGAATCTCTTTGTTGCAAAAATCAAAATGAACTTTACTTGAACGCAGGCCCGCTTAGCACAAATAAGGAAAGTCGCGCTGCGTAAGTCTGAAAAACAACAAACGCTGCTCTGAATCAAACTGCACTCTGATAAACTATGTCAACTTATTGGTTCAATTTGTCTTTAAGCTCACCAACGATCATAAACATTAAATGCAAGACCAGAACGACTCTATTGGCATTTATTGATGAAGAACAAAAGAATACTCAGCTGAAGAACTCTTCTCAACTGACCTATCTCTCTTGAGTATAAATAAAAGTCTTTGAAGACCATTGAAGACACACACTTGAACTCATTAACTCAAGCATTCAATACTCTCAAAGCTCTCTCTCAAGTTTTTCATAGAAAACTTCTCTGCTCAAATCATTTGTACTTATTGAGAGTCTTTATTGCGATCTCACCTACCTTAAATACTTATTCACTCTGTGAGTGTTATTTGGTAGATCTGCAAGGTTGTAATCCGTGAAGCTGTTGCTTCATTCAAACTCTTACTGTTAGTAGAGCCTGTAGAGGCTTGAAGAAAGAATATTTGTTTGAGCCTGGAGAGGCTATGTGTGCAAACAATACTTGTTAGTTGAGCCTGCGGAGGCTAGGTGTGTAAATAATACCTTTTGTAACCTCATCAGTTATAGTGCTAATACTTGGTGAAGCCAACGACTGGACGTAGCCCAAGGTTTGGGGTGAACCAGTATAAATCTTTGTATCTCCTTTTCTTAGCTTAATCTTGTCAGTTCACTTTAATTTAACTGTGCTAACTGGGTTGAACTTTTTTTTATCAGATGCACGTTTTTAAAAAATTATTTAAAATATATCTGTTCATTTTAGATGGAACTGGAATCTCTTTACAAATTATGTTTCTGAAGATGTTGTGATGCTATAGCAAATGTTAATGCCCCTACTCCTGGTCATACGGATTTCCCATCTTGGAAAGTTGTCTCAGATGGACAGTTTACTCTTAAGTCTGCATATACTTCCTTACTCGATGATGATACAGTAGGTCCTTCAATTTCCATTTTCAAGAAAGTTTGGAGCTGGGAAGGTCCTTCTCGAATGAAATCAATCCTATGGAAGCTAGCTCATGGTACTCTTCTCATAAATTCAAAAAGGGAATGTCTCGTGATGACTTATGCCCCCAGATGCAATCTTTATCCCGAGACAGTGATGCATATGTTGAGGGACTTTGATCATGTTCATGATTTCTGGTCCAAGAATATCAATCCTATTCATTGGAGTAGATTCTTTAGTCTGTGTCTTCAGGCTTAGCTAGATTGGAATATTTCTCAAAATGACATTGGTTTATCTCATTGGAAATGGAGTTTAGTTTTTGGTGTGGTTTGATAGGCTTTGTGGCGGGATAGGAATTCCTTGGTGTTTTTCTAATCAATCCAATATAGGATAAATTCTTTGGTCTTCAGTTTGTAACCAGACTCATTTCATAGCTATTAATATCACTAACCCGCAAATGTCCAGGAATCAATTCAATATTGCAACTCATTCATCCTGGACAAAAATATCATTCTCATTCTCAAAACTAAACTACTAGTATCTTGTGTACCCAAAAACCTACTAGTATCTCTAGTTTTCAGGTGTCGAATTGAGTTTAATTAGGATGAAAAAAAAAAGAAAAAAGAAAATCTTACTTCTTCTTAACTATAATTTTAAAATCAAAACAGTTGCAAAGAAATATCTTATATAAGTGATTTGACTAACAACATATTTGAAGTAAATTACACGCACCGAAATTCAAGTCGCAATCGAAAAATGCAGCATAGTTTACAGATTTCATTTGGCATTTAAGATTTTCCAAGTCAACGTAGACGTTAATGACTCGTTCCACTCTCGTTAGTTGCTACACGTGGAGGACATTCATCCATGTGACTGTGTGAGTTGAGAGTAATAAAAAAGCATGCAAGTCTATTTCTATGAAGCCGCCTTCTTCTTGTTCTTCTCTTCTTCCTCGTTCACATTCTATTGTCCCCAACTTCATTCAAAGGTCCAATCTTTGAATCCAAAAACGTCCCTTTCACCTTTCCACAAAGAACCCTTCAAACCAAAATTTATTATTAAAAATAATAAAAGAAAAACAAAAAGGAAAATGCCCCGCGTAGAAGAAGAAGAAGACCCTTTGAAACCTCTCATAGTACAAGAACAACCACTTAGCCTTAGACTTCTCCAATGGGATCATCTATTATCACTTCTTATTTTTCTTGTTCTTATTGATTTTTGTGAAGTAACTAACCCCAGAAGGGTGAGAGTGAGACACAGAAAAAGACACACTAGTGTTGTGTTGTGGGCTTAATGGGTATGCCTAGTGCTGCAGGGTTGGACCCTCAATTGGCAGCAGAGAAAGCTGTGGGTGTGATTGGTCAAGGCTATGATCTGTGCAGTGATATAAGGTTCTCTGGTTGTAAATCAAGGTTGATCAAGATTGATGCCAAACACACCAGAGACCTCTTCTTTCCAGCTGGGGTTGTTGTTCCTAACGTCCCAACTTCTATCAAGTGTGACAAAGGTGAACGCACCAGGTTTAGATCCGATGTGCTCTCCTTTGTTCAGGTGAGATTACAAATGTCTTTTGCAAAATAATTGTTTTCAATAGGAAAATGCTCGTTTGCTTTGTTTGTGTTTTCATTAATGATTGCAAAAATATTATCCCTTTTGTTTTCGTTATTTCTTGTACAAATCTTAAGAAACAGAACATAGATTAGAAATCAAAGCAGATGAGCAGGAAATTTGTATACTTAGATATGACACCAAG
The DNA here is from genome assembly GCA_030762895.1 of Sophora flavescens. NCBI lineage: Eukaryota > Viridiplantae > Streptophyta > Magnoliopsida > Fabales > Fabaceae > Sophora > Sophora flavescens. Next base: position 110,017,695 of record CM061064.1, on the reverse strand, counting down.
GTGGATGGGCACATAATACAAGTGTGGTTTACTCTATACATATAGATGTCATGTGAGGCAGACATTTTCCCTATATCATATTTTACTTATGTTGAAATAACAGAACTCTTTTTGGGGATCTGCTTATTATGTTATTGTCAGAATTAAATTCATTACTCGTTTTTATTTATTTTTTAAAAATAATTACCTGCACAGTGGTAATTGAATTGCCTTCTCTGAGGGCCTAAAAGTATCATTATACTCAAAGAGATTAGTCTCACATAAAAGAGTGAAAGATACATGGAAATCAGAAAGAAAGAAAAAAAAAAGGAAGGAAGGAAGGGAATTGAATTCAGATTACTAGTTAGCAGTTGAAACTTGATGTTTGCAATTCTTGCCTCATACAGCTTCAAGACATGTCTGAACTGATCCCGCGTGATTGAATGTTTATTTAATTACACTTGAATTTCAGTTATTAAAATTTCTTTAAACTAAGTAATGAACATATGGCATTTTGACTTTTGAGGACTAGGCATGTGTTAACTGTTTAGATTACCCCCTGCATCCCTCCTTTGTTTTTTATCCCTATTTATGGCTAATAGTGTTTCCCATATAAAGGGGAAATCTTGGGTTAATATGACTGGATATGATAAAATGAGAAAGTATAAATTTCAGTGAATTTGGTCTGTTGCAGATGTGTGAGCATTTCAATCAACAACTATCTTTGTCAGGGAAAATTCCATCTGGCCTATTCAATACCATGTTTGACACGAGAAAATGTTGGCCCAAGGATGCAGCTTCTACTAAAAACCTTGCTCTTGATGGATGGTTCGTTACATTGTATAATGTTGAATTAAATAGAACCAACATAACCCTTTCCGAAAATGTGAAAAAAGAAGTGCCTTCTTCTTGGAACCCTGCAGCTCTTGCTGAGTAAGTATTATTATTGTTATTGTTATTCTTCATTTATTTGATTTTAAAATATTAGAGAACTTTGATTTTTTATTTTTTTTATATGAATATATAATTTTTTCCTTCTCTCTGAACAATAATGAAAGTTTGTATACATATAGTATCATTTGGATACCTGAATCACCTAGAAAGAACACCTTTGTTTTTCCTGTAGTGTATATACTCTGTTGTCATTTCTGGATTTATGAGACCTACCCCTTTCTCTGTAATTACTAAAATCAGAATAGTGTTAATATGGTGCTAAAGAGTATCCTAGATTTTCCCTCAAAGCTGATATGCTTTACTACCAGTTGCTCACATAAGTTAGAAGAGCCCTTAATGTGAGAAATCTATACAATACATTAAGAAGCTTAAACATGTACGCATTTTTAACTTCAACAGATTATTTTCAACCATGAGCATGAGTTATTGAGTTACATGACAGTTTTGTGGAGGAACAGAAAATTTGATTATGCCTATATGCTAACTGATATTATAATGTTATATACAAATTTTGACTTTATAGATCTGATTTAAACAGCTTATGCATATCGGTTATTGGACTAGGAAGAAGATTCTTGTGTACTTGACCATGATGTATCTTAAATTAACCCATATGCTTTGTGCAATTCCAATGCTGGTGTGGATTAGGCCACTCACAAATTTTTTTGTCATACTCTTCACCTAGTTAGCCTTTCTTCAAAAAACAGTGTAATTTCACCCCATAAACCTGTGTATTCAAATAAAAACAGGACGACTATTTATATCTTCAATAAAGCTCAACAGAAAATTCAAGTTTATATGCAGTGTTCAAGCTTTTGAGTTTTGTCCCCTCAAAATTTTAGTTTAAGTTCCATCGCTGCTCCTAAGGCAAAAACAAAATGTTTATAGACAATAGACTAGCATTTATCCTTAGAGAAACTTGATCCTAGATAATGTTGTAAACTTGCACTTTGTTCTATTATAATATATTCGATAAACTAAAATGATGTTCATGTTAATATTCTACTTAAAGCATTTAGTGTATTTTTGCCAGTTTGAACAGCCATAAATAATACTTTCTTTCTTGGATAAAAGTCGAGTCCATCTTTATGTTGCTTCAACTTCAATAGTGCTCTAAACAAAACATGATTCTTCAGGTTCATCGAAAAGTATGGTACCCATGTAGTTGTTGGGGTGAAGATGGGAGGTAAGGATGTAGTTCACATCAAGCAGTCAAAAAGTTCAGATCTTCAGCCAACTGAACTGCAGAAATTGCTAAAGCAATTAGCTGATGAAAGATTTTCTGAGGACTCGAATCGAAGTTCTAATGTCAATCCTGCTGAAATATCAGGAAAACTAAAGGTAAAAATTGAGCAGTATATTATCTGCCAATGGACACATTACCTTCCATTTCATTACTTGCTTTTAAAATTGAAAAGTATTAGGAAATATGAAATAGGATCATGAGAGTTTTCTATTTTGAAGGAAAATAAAATCTATTAGAGAGAAAAGAGAAAAGAGAAAAGTACCATGTTGGAGAATATTGGGGTTATTAGGTTATTACTATTATTGTTTGCAGGCTTGGGCTGGTACTAATAGTGATAGTACTTGACCTAATTATTAATATAAATAGCAGGATCAGGTTAGTGTTTTTTTCACATTACACCTATCAATAAGATTCTCAGTTTATGCTACCGTATCCATATTCAATAATTCTTCAACATACAAGTTAGGGAGGATAAGATATACCACAAAACACAGAAACTAGATACAAGAGGGAACATTAAACCACTCAAGATGGCAACCATGCTGCCTAGTTTCTCTACATATCAGAAATAGTAAATCCATTAAAGAAGCATAGGTAGAACACAGAGCAGCCAAAGACAAAATCTTATCCCATAACATATTTAGGGGAAAAGAGACAAAAGTGCATCAAAGGGTTGAATACAATGCAGCCATAAAATTTTAGCCTCTTTGTAGAAATGGTATGAACTGTCAAACGACTAACTCTTCCAAAAGTTTAAGCTATTGAACCGAGGCCTAAGAAGGCTAAGAATTGTTTTATATCTCTAGCATGAACCAACAAAAATGTTTTGAAGTAGAGGGATACACCCAATGCTCAACAAGAATCCTAAAAAGATTGTGCTGAAGAAAACTAGCTTGCTTTACAATGCAAAAATAAATATGCCTGTCTTTCTAAAACATGAAATGTGGAAATTGAAGTCTAACAAGTTTGACATGTCTAAATATATTTGTAATCATGTTTACAGGATGATCGTGCTAGGCAGTGGGGGCTGAACAAACCTTTTCCAGCTGCTGGAAGGCCAGTTGTAAAAAGGCACTCCAAGAATGATGTTAGTACTTTTTTTCTGATTTTTTTTTTGTTGCAAGAATGTTGCAATTTTAATTGCTTTAACTGGTGCAGTTTGTAACGATATAAATTTCTTTGCAGGAAATCATGAGCATTTCTGTTCGAAGGGGAGGAATTGATTTTGGTCAATCTTTTAACCAGTGGCTCTCAACAATATCACACTCTCCTAATGTCATATCATTGTCTTTAGTGCCTATTACTTCGCTACTGAATTCTGTACCAGGCAGTGGATTTTTAAGTCACGCAGTGAATTTGTATCTAAGATGTAAGTTTCCTGGAGATATAACATGGGTATTGACATGGTTGATCTCTATTAGTTTCCTGTAAAGAATCGTTTAATTGACCAAAAACATTAAGATCATCAGTTCAAGCTTATTGAATTCTACTCTACATGAAGTTTTATACATTATTCATTGAGTACTTTTGTAGCATGTAGGTTCAGGGATTATTGTAGGCATATATATAAAAACTGAAAATCATTATATAAAATATGTATTAAATATGTATGCATGTTATGTTTGTTCTATACATTGAAAGTGAAAATCATTATATAGAATGAATATGTATTATTATTTATGGATTTTCGTAATGCACCTCTTCTGGTACACGTGTTTAAAAGTTCTATGCATCAAACAGATAAACCTCCAATAGAAGAGCTTCAACAATTTCTAGAATTTCAGTTGCCTCGGCAATGGGCACCAATGTATGGTGATCTGCCTCTTGGATTTGGTCCTAAGCATAAAAGGAACATGTCTCCATCACTTCAGTTCAGTCTCATGGGACCCAAACTTTATGTAAACACTGTGAAGGTATTTAAATTCTTACTACTGTCTTTAATAAATACAACTTACAAGTTTATAACTTATAAGCATCCCCTAACTTTATCTGTGCTCTAAGCCTCTAACTGCTTATGGCCATTTACAAAAATTGCACACTATTTATTTGAATGGAAGATTTTAGCAGGAACACATAATCAATGTACAAATAAGTTAACTCTTAACTTATTTTTTACTTTCCATTCCAAATTTAGTTGCATTAGAATACCTATCTATACTTATTGTTTATGAACTTGTTTATTCCAGCAGTTTAGTAACATTACTTTCACTATGCAGGTTGACTCTGGAAACCGGCCTGTAACAGGTATTCGATTATACTTGGAAGGCAAGAAAAGCGATCACCTGGCAATCCATCTCCAACATCTATCAGAGGTTCCCAGTATCCTTGAAATTTCAGAAGATCATGGTTATGATCCTATTGATGAACCGGTTGAACGAGGCTACTATGAACCTGTGAAGTGGAGTATGTTTTCTCATGTCTACACAGGACCTGTACAGTACAATAGCTTCCACATAGATGAGTCCACAGCTATTGTGACAAAGGCCTGGTTTGAGGTTAAGCTTGTGGGAATGAAAAAAGTTCTATTTCTCAGGCTTGGATTCTCAAAAGTAGCATCAGCAATGATTCGCAGATCGGAATGGGATGGTCCTTCAACCACATCTCGAAAGTCAGGTTTCTTTTCGGCATTGATGAGTACAAGGCTTAGCAAAGAATTGCAATCACCTGAGGAGCCAACTAAAGTGGATATAAACTCAGCAGTTTATCATGGTGGTCCACCTGTGCCCACAAGGGCTCCAAAAATGCTGAGCTTTGTGGACACAAAGGAAATGGTTAGGGGTCCGGAGGATCTACCTGGATATTGGGTGGTCACCGGAGCAAAACTCTGCGTTGATGGTGGCAGAATCTCAGTGAAGGCAAAGTATTCATTGTTGACTATAATATCAGAAGAATATCTGGTGTAGTGAGAGTAGGAATTTAGTTAATGCATTTTTTGGTCTGTTGTGTTATTGTGTAAATATCTTATAGCATCTATTAAAAGAATTCAAATTCAATGAGGGTCATGTCGGGCAATGTGACCTGAATGTGGCAATTTCAGTTGGCTTTTAGTAGCTTAGCCTTCTGGTTTTGTTTAGGCTAAACTGCCTTCAATAATGAATAGTGTTTGGAAATTGGAATCACTTGAAATAAGAGGTTTTTCATTTGAATGTCACTAGTATTCAAGCCCTTGTGACACACTATTAATTATCATTTAAATATATTTTGTTACAAATTGAAACAATACAAATGTGAGAAAAAAAAAAACCAATCTATAAATACATTCTTAGATTTAGCATTGTACTTCTCGAGCTGACAAGGCCCTTTTTCGGTCCAACAGATGGTTTTGGAAAGTCTTCTATGCCCAAGCACCAGTCACCCATATTGAGTCGAACTTCTATGCCCAAGCACCAGTCACCCATATTGAGTCGAACCATCTCTGGGGCCAACTTGTGCGTTGACCTGACATCCTCCCTGGGTCAAGGAATGGGTCCTTCGAAAATCAAGGCTTCCAGAAGCCCTATTAGCTAGAGTAACCACATGGATAACTACACTTATCTCTTATCAAAACCGAGAATCCCTCTAATTAATTGAGGATCTCGGTCTTATCTCTATAACAACTTATCTATATTCTGTTACACAAGTACACTATAAATGAGTGAATTGTAGGTAAAGTAAGTTCTAACTTAGCCCCCCTCTCTCTCTCACTCTCATCTTTGGGGCCAACTTGTGTGTTGGGATGACATCCTCCTTGGGTCAATGAGTGGGCCCTTCGAAAATCAAGGCTTCCAGAAGCCCTATTAGCTAGAGTAACCACATGGATAACTAGACTTATGTCTTATCAGAACCGAGAATCCCTCTAATTAATCGAGGATCTCACTCTTAATCTCTATAAGAACTTATCTATATTATGTTACATACGTACACTATAAATGAGTGAACTGTAGGTAAAATAAGTTCTAACTCAGTCTATCTCTCTCATCTTTGGGGCCAACTTGTGTGTTGGGCTGACATCCTCTCTGGGTCAAGGAATGGGCCGTTCGAAAACCAGGGCTTCCAGAAGCCCTAGAAGCTAGAGTAACCACATAGATAACCACACTTATGTCTTATCAGAACCAAGAATCTCTTTAGTTAGTCGAGGATCTCGATCTAATCTCTATAACAACTTATCTATATTGTTACACACGTACACTATAAATGAGTGAACTGTATGTAAAGTAAGTTCTAACTGAGTCTCTCCCTCCCTCTCTATACATATATATCCTATTATATTATCTTACTTAAATGTCATATTATCTTTGCAGGTACCCCAGTTTGTCCCAGCTTGATGATTGGACGAAGAGAGGGAAATCTGACCACATTATTGCTAGATAGCTACCTTACGACCCCCCCTCCCCTCTGGGTATTACATGACTAACTCGTTGCGGAAAATATAAATGAAAAATGAAAGCTGGTTGTTTTTGGGAAAATAATTTAGATATGGAACTACGTTCGAAAACGGTCATAAATTTTTTTCTTGCGCGGTAAATAAAGTTTCAACACACTAAAATTAACATATAACAACCTCTTATAAGTTCCTACATACTTCATAAAAGAAATACTCATCACCACGTACAAGTTGATTTCCTTCAGAAATCCACACATAAATAATGGATATAATTATACATCACTTGATTTAAAAATTTAAAACAACCCTTACTTCAAAAAGAATGGTTCTCATTAGCCAGATACACAGACTATCCTCAAAAGGTTATAAAATAACCTAATGTCCTAGTTGAGCTGGTCACTCTAACCGATATCTACTAAGAAGACCCCATAGGTCATTCTTAAAATCAACGGTCTCTTCAGTTGTCAGGACTAATGTCCTCGGGTGAAACAGGGCATTCCTCTGCAACGTCTATATTTACATCCCACGGCACGACAACATGAACTAGGGAAAACATATTGATGCGTGTTTTTTAATGATAAAGGCAAGTGCACCTCGTCGCAATCAAGTAATACGGTGGTGAGACCGGTTATCGTATCCACAGGGATCGGATGTCAATTACCAATTCGCAAACTCAACAACTATCTAGACTAAACTAAAGTATGAGAGATTAAACAGAAAATAAAGAAATAAAATATTTTTGGTCTTTTGGGAATTTTATCGAACACTTGGTATGCAAACAGAGATGTGGCTAAGATTGTTAGGGTTAGACTACACTAATCCTCCCTTAATTGCAATGAAATGATTATCAACACAAGCACTACTTCAATTATGACAATCAAGCCTTTTCTAAAATACTCAAACCTAATGTCTTAGGTGCATTGAGCCTAAAACCCCAAATTAAACCCTAATTCCTTAGGTGGAATAACCTGAGATTTTGCATTAAGTCAAGACTTATAAGATTGCAAGCATTAAACACCTATGTCTAGATTCTTGAACTACTTGGCATATGATTCATGAGCATGCCTTAAAACCAACCTTCCAGTCATCTATCAAAGCAACATATCATTCCTATGGGTAGCTAATCCAAGGAAAGCATTAAGCACAGAATCATATACTCATAAAGAAATAGAGGCTTGCATTAAAACACCAAATCAATTTACAAACAAGTTCAGAAAAGTAATCATCTAACCCCAACAATGGGGGATTAGTTACTCATATTTACAGAAAACCAAACCAGGGAAATAGGAGAAAAGGAGAGGAGAGACTCCATGGGAGCTTTCCTTCTTCTTCACAGCAACCCCTCTCAGCAACTCCCCTCTAGGGTCGAAACCCTAGCTCAGCCGCAGCCTCCAAGTCCCCAAGAGCTCTCTCCACCAAAAGCTCTCCAAAACTGTCCTAAAACAGCAACTTATACCAATCAGATCTGCGCGCGTTCGCGAGGCGAGACATGTCTCGCGAGGCGAATGTTAAAAATCTGCATTCAGAGAATTGAACTCTCGCGAGGCGAGAGTTTCTTCGCGACGCGAGACCGAAAGGTTTTTCTTTAATACGCCCGTGAGGAGCATCAGGGCCTGGGCGTGATGGCTTCTGGTTTTCAGACTCGCGAGGCGAGACATGGGTTCGCGAGGCGAACCAGAAAGGCTTGCATTTTCTCCAACAGTCAGCTTTCAGGGTCGCGGGGCGAATCCAGGCTCGCGGGGCGAATCCCCAGAATTCTGCTTGGCTCAATTTCTTCTCTTTTCAGGCTCTATTTCATCCAAGCATCCATCAAGGCTAATTCTGAGCATTTTTCCATTGAATTCCTGCAAAACAACACCAAAACCACCTTATCTGTTCCAAAGGAAAAACTAACCAAAATCAAACTAAAATGGCCTAACTTATATGCAAATGCACGCAGAAATGTACATGGAAAATGAGGTGAAATCACACTCATCAAATCACCCCAAGCTTAAGACTTTGCTTGTCCTCAAGCAAAAACTAAGGCCAGAAGAGATAAACAGTCAAAGCATGGATAGTGAACCAAGAACCCAAGTAAATGATCCAAGCAATAGGCAATTCAAACAATTCAGCAAGAGACAATCAATTCAAGTCCAATTAGAGGCTTAGGTTCCTTAGACTCATATTCTCATTGATTTGGGCACTCTTTCTCACCTGAAGCTCACCCCAAGCTTGTTCATTTGCTTGGTTCTCTTCCTCACCACTCAAGTGTTTAGGGGATAAGACATTTCACTCAATTTTCCTCAAGGAATGAATCCTACCATAGGCTTGACTATCAACCAAATCTCTACTTTATTCATGAAAACAATTTAGAATCAAGAGGTCTTTTCTTTGGTTGTAATATGGCCATGGGATTAATCGTTAGGTGGGGATAACAAGAAAAGGACATTCCAAAAGGCTACATAAACATCAAGCATTGCAAACATGACCTTCTAAAATACCTTCTTGGGTTTTTAATTTATTTTTCCACCTTTCTTTTCTTTCTTTTTCTTTTTATTTCTCACTTTTCTTTTTGTCATCCCCTTCTCTATTTTTTTTTCTTTTTTTTCTTTTCTTTTATTTGGAGAAGGGGAGATTTTTTTCAACTCAAGAGAATTATTTTTTTCTGATTCTTTCATCCCAAACTTTCAACTACCTTTTTCACCCTTTTGTAATACTTTAGAAGGTCCCTTATCAAGCATATTTATAAAAACATTCCAGGGTACCAAGAAAAGCATTTTTTTTTCTTTCGTAGGCTCAAAATTGGGCAACTAAGGGTAGCATTTCATCATTCAAAGCTCAAAAGGCCAGAAAAATACCTATTGCCTCAATCATTTTCAAAAATGTTTCCAAAAATTTTTAAGCTTCAAAATGGTTTCAAGTCAAGTTCTAGAGAATAACAAACCAAGAGGAATAACACTCTAACACAAAGAATGGGGTAAAATTTTAGTGAGTACCCCTTTGGCTCAAAATCTCACATTTTATTTAGCAGTTCAAAAATCAATGAAAAACACAAATCTTTAGAACCCTATGCTAATTATCAACTATCCAAGATTATCTCAAACATTTTCATTTGCAGCCATATCACAAGAATGAAAAAAAAATTGGGTTCAAAAATTCACTATCACAAGTTATTTGGCACTTAGTTCTCACAATCGGATACAAAATCTAAGCAAGGGCAATCTAATGTGTGATCATGCAAACTATCATGCAAGACTATATGAATGCAACATGAAAAATGCAAATGCAAAATACCCCTACCCCAAGCTTAAGAATTTACATTGTCCCCAATGTAAACAATCAAGTTGGAGAAAGGAACGAAAAATAAAATAAGATAAAATGGAACGGCTTACCGAGGCGGTAACAAGTGTTGGCTTACATTCCAGTCAGAAACTGCCGAGAATTGGGTGCTTTTTCTTGTCTTCTTGCTCTTCCCTCCTTCCTTCCCTGAAATTACTTGGCAATTTTATTAGTAAAAGAAAACTCTTGATCTTCTCAAATTATTCAAGAGTTTAAAATCAAAAATCAAATCTAACTAAACAAAAAGGAAAAAGGAAAAGGAAAAGAAAAATTGGGTTGCCTCCCAATAAGCGCTTCTTTAATGTCACTAGCTTGACTTATTGAAAAGCATCACCTGGATCCTCCTCCCGGATCAAATGGAAATTGGGATGGTGATTGTAGCAGTAAAATAACTTTATTCTCAATTCCACCCAGCCATTGGGTGGAAATTCCATTGACCTTTACAATTATAAACTCATTTCCTCTCGGGTCAAATGGAATTGTCAAGAGGAAGTGTGACAGACAAGTGGGAGGGGCTAACTTACCAATGTCCACACATGCATGTAAGCCAACATATTTATCTAGTGCAGTAAAATCAGATTGCTCAGCATGCATGGTGGAAGGAGTGCTATCTAGATGCCTTGCCTCCTCACTTGTTGTTTCCCAAGGATTTGTGGAAGGTAATTCCTCTTGTTGTGGTTCACTCACCACCACCACTTCGTTTTCAATTTGGTCCATTCCCATAACCAGATTTTTCTCAACTTCCACTTCATGTGGCTCTATGGGAATCATACATGGTGGTGGAGGTGGTAAATAAGAACAAAAGGTTTCCCAATCCTCCTCGGTATATATATATATAAGCTCACCAGTCATAGGATCGACTCGTGATGGGATGTTATGAGATAGAGAAAACTCCTCGAAGAATTCTCCCAAATTTATATCGTCTTCCCACCACAAGTTGTCCTCCAAAACATGACTGGAAGCTTCCTTATCAGGTGGATAATAAAAATTTTCCATGACTTTTGTCCACCTTACAAAACAGAACTCAAAACAAAAAGATCAAATATATACAGAAAAATATCAAATATACACAGGAAATAAAAATAAAAAAAAATGTCTAAACTAGTTGTCTCATTTGTTACTACTGATATTGGCAAAGCCAATCCCCGGCAACGGCGCCAAAAACTTGATGCGTGTTTTTTAATGATAAAGGCAAGTGCACCTCGTCGCAATCAAGTAATACGGTGGTGAGATCGGATGTCAATTACCAATTCGCAAACTCAACAACTATCTAGACTAAACTAAAGTATGAGAGATTAAACAGAAAATAAAGAAATAAAATATTTTTGGTCTTTTGGGAATTTTATCGAACACTTGGTATGCAAACAGAGATGTGGCTAAGATTGTTTGGGTTAGACTACACTAATCCTCCCTTAATTGCAATGAAATGATTATCAACACAAGCACTACTTCAATTATGACAATCAAGCCTTTTCTAAAATACTCAAGCCTAATGTCTTAGGTGCATTGAGCCTAAAACCCCAAATTAAACCCTAATTCCTTAGGTGGAATAACCTGAGATTTTGCATTAAGTCAAGACTTATAAGATTGCAAGCATTCAACACCTATGTCTAGATTCTTGAACTACTTGGCATATGATTCATGAGCATGCCTTAACACCAACCTTCCAGTCATCTATCAAAGCAACATATCATTCCTATGGTAGCTAATCCAAGGAAAGCATTAAGCACAGAATCATATACTCATAAAGAAATAGAGGCTTGCATTAAAACACCAAATCAATTTACAAACAAGTTCAGAAAAGTAATCATCTAACCCCAACAATGGGGGATTAGTTACTCATATTTACAGAAAACCAAACCAGGGAAATAGGAGAAAAGGAGAGGAGAGACTCCATGGGAGCTTTCCTTCTTCTTCACAGCAACCCCTCTCAGCAACTCCCCTCTAGGGTCGAAACCCTAGCTCAGCCGCAGCCTCCAAGTCCCCAAGAGCTCTCTCCACCAAAAGCTCTCCAAAACTGCCCTAAAACAGCAACTTATACCAATCAGATCTGCGCGCGTTCGCGAGGCGAGACATGTCTCGCGAGGCGAATGTTAAAAATCTGCATTCAGAGAATTGAACTCTCGCGAGGCGAGAGTTTCTTCGCGACGCGAGACCGAAAGGTTTTTCTTTAATACGCCCGTGAGGAGCATCAGGGCCTGGGCGTGATGGCTTCTGGTTTTCAGACTCGCGAGGTGAGACATGGGTTCGCGAGGCGAACCAGAAAGGCTTGCATTTTCTCCAACAATCGACTTTCGGGGTCGCGGGCGAATCCGAGGCTCGCGGGGCGAATCCCTGCACTCGCTTGGCTCAATTTCTTCTCTTTTCAGGCTCTATTTCATCCAAGCATCCATCAAGGCTAATTCTGAGCATTTTTCCATTGAATTCCTGCAAAACAACACCAAAACCACCTTATCTGTTCCAAAGGAAAAACTAACCAAAATCAAACTAAAATGGCCTAACTTATATGCAAATGCACGCAGAAATGTACATGGAAAATGAGGTGAAATCACACTCATCACATATACATTTGCAAGGGTGAGATACCGACAATTGAATTTTATCATGATAACCACATGCGCGACACACAAACAACAACATATACATATATATGTACAATACATAAATTATCAGAAATAATCATAGTGCTTTAAAACATTAGGATTCATACCCGACAGTCATCGTCATTTATAAAAAAATGCATGACACTTCAACATCATCATCTAACTTTGATATTTATTCTCCGGAGATCCTAACTTCCCTTCGTTGAGCATGATTAGGCTGCAATACCCTTTACCACAATTGTCTCGTGAGGTTGCGACCTCTTAATTTAGGTCCGACTCCAATTGTTCAAGGGTATCACACTCAAGCACCTAAAATAATATTGAGTAGTCCCTGATTGATTACATCCACGTTTTACATTGTTACGTCCACGGCTTGAGATCGTGAGGCCTCAGCCTTTGTGGCTCACGAACCCGGATGTCCTTAATAGATCCACTTTGGTCTTGACTTCCTCAAATTTTCAATCCACCCTTTGTGGATTGTAGCCCGATGGCACATTTGGCCAAACAACACATGACACATTAGTCAACAACACATGGCACACTGGCCAACAAGGCACGTCTGCCCACAATGCATGTAAAACATTTATTCTCGTCACTTTTCTTTTTCATTCTTTATTTCTTTATCGAGGCTTAAACCTCACGACTATTCTTACATAGGCATAAAGCCTACTCACACTTAACACAGGACACAAAGTCAAATGTGCCAACTGGGACATTAACCCGCGACACACAGGACACAAAGTCCGAGTGCTCAATCTCGAAACCCTAGACTGATGCCTCAGTCCTAGGTTCGCAGATACGGGACACAAAGTCCTCCACATCACGTCAACATACTATAGTCCACCATGGACAACACGGATCAATGATCTACGTGTTTACACCACAGAACACTAGAATTCCGACATCTCAGCTACTAGGTTCACTTTTCTTTCTCAACAACGTTTTCGTTTTCACTTTTCTTTCTCAACAACATTTTCGTTATGTGAAACACTAAGATCAAAACAAGACTCCAAGAACTTATCCAAGTTTATTGATGAGTGTGATTACACCTCATATTTCTTTATCATATTGCATGCATTTTCATGTAGTTTAGACATTTTTAATTTGATTTTTGTTAGTTTTTACCTTGGAACGGGTAAGGCGGTTTTGTGGTGTTTGTGTGCAGGAATTGAGGATTAAAATACTCAGGATCATTTATGTTGGAGCTTGCATGAAGACGGAGCTTTAAAAGTAAGAAAAATGAGTCAAACAGAGCCCATCACGTCCTAGCCGTGACAGCCATCACGGCCATGATCGAGCAATGCTGAAAAGAAAAGAACGAAAAAGTTAGAACCTGTCACGGCCAGGCCGTGATGGCCATCACGGCCGTGACAGGCCATCAATGCCAAGTTTTCTAATACAGAATCTGTCACGGCCTGGTCGTGACAGCCATCACGGCCGTGACACACAATATCTGGAAATTTAATTGTTGATTTGATTTGATTTTGTAACAACTTTAATCCTAAGTTGCTCTACATTATAAATAGGACTCTAAGGCTCGAAAATAGGGATACCTGAGGATGCTACCTTAGGCAAAAACTAGGATTTCTCTTCTTCTCAATTTCTTCTCTTCTCTTAGGTTTTCTTTTTATGCTTTTGTTAATCAAGCTTGCTATGAACATGGCAATGCTTGAGTAGTTGTTTTTATTTCTAGGGATTGGGGCTATGCCCAAGATTTGTTTTATGTTATGAATTGGCGTTTTACTTCTTGTTAATTTCAATTTTCTTTCGATTTAATTGCTATTGCATGAATTACTTGTGAATTTGGTGCGCACTTATTTGCATGTCATAGATACTCTTAGGACTTAAAACACGAGAGTTAGAAGCGGTCCTTCGAGGGTTCACTGAATTGTCACAAAGCTTAAAGGGTTCGATTTAAATTCAATTACCACGAGAGTAGGGGTTGGTTTAATTGGGCACGGTTCTTGTATCCCGAGAGGGAACATTAACTTATTTAGGATAAATTCACCTTCAAAGCAATTTTGATTATTAACAAGAGGATAGTCAATTTAGTAGCATGGGCAGTCTTGTTGGTAACCCAATTCCTGGAAATCTCTTTTGATATTGAAAAATCCCATATTTGATTTGATTGCGATTTTGTTTGATTGCATTTTAGATATTTGATTTGTTAGTTAATCTTTTAAAAACCAAATCTTTTCCAAATCTTTTCGAGTCCAGTTTAATTGATTGAATAATTGATAGTTATTTAAGATCACGGTCCCTGTGGATTCGATCTTTTTATTACTTGATGACGAAGCCGTACACTTGCGGATTCAAGCCCCATCATTTATCGGAAATGTTTTCGCTAACTTAACATTCTTTTGCAGAAAATATTTTCCGCTGAAATCCGTTTTTAAAACGTTCAATCACCATGAAATTTAAATTTTCTCAAAACTCAATTTCTTTTTGAAAATATTTTTCAGAAAATACACCAAATCCTTGAAAATTATTTTCTACCACGTTTTTGTCCAAAATGGTCACACTATTTCTCATCATTCCACTGTAAATCATTTTCTGAAGTATATTCCGTTTTAAGACAATTTCTCTTGAAAAATCAAATGACTTTGTATTTGATAAAAGTTTTTCTTCCATTCACATTAAAGTTATTTTTGGAAAGGTAATTTTCTACAATTACTATTTAGTTTATTTTTGAATTTAATTTTGAAAAATTAACGTCGGTGAAATTTTTTCACGGTTTCGTCCCCGCTGTCACTCACTGACTTACTCTTTTACTCAAAATATTATTAATATAATATTTTTCACATTTTATTTCACTTTAACAAATTAACACACTTAAGTTTTTTCCTTAGACTTTTTAAAGTTTGTAACCTCAATATAATTGAGCACTGACCACTGTCAAGCTTCTCAGTCAATCACTCAACAACAACAAATTCATATATTACAGTTATAACATATATCACAGTTATAACATGCATCACAATTATAATATAATAATTCACATTAACAATACACAATAAATAATTTAAGACACCACATAAAACAAATACGTAAAAGAAATCAAACACCACAACAATCACAACTAATAAATTACAGACGACCCACAGATAACATGTAGATATCAAAAATCCATCAGGTAAACTCCCCTTACCTCTTGTAGCTCCCAATGTGCAACACGATCCTCTTTAACCCTTAGAGCAACCAAGTCCATCTTCATCCACAAAGCCACACCAAACCAACTCTAACACCAAACCTTAATCAACCAACAATTAAACTAGTTAAAACAAGAAAACCCAAGGTCAAAACCCTAGGAGGTGCTCACGGCCAAACACTGGATTATAGGGTTAGGATTATTTGTTTTCAAAATCATTTGATAGACATGTATGAATAGGTATTTCTACTATAGACAAATTGTCGGAAGTTCAAAAATCTAAGTATGTCAATTTTTATGACTTAAATCATAAATGTTCAAGAATATGGAAAGTAAAATAATTTACATATATAGGATGCTAATGAAGCATGGAATAATATTATCAACATATAATCTTAGTTAGAAGTTCAAAAATCACTATAGGAAAGAAAATAACTGACTTTTACCTAAAGCACTACAACTTTGATCTTGAAGGAACTATGTCAAGATGAATTTTTTTGATGAAAGCTTCAACATGAAATTTGTTTGGAATTATGATTAGCTTTAGAAAAGTGGGTTGAAATGGTGGAACAAGGATTGGATGTTGGAAAGACAAGCTTGGCCGAATATGGCCTCTAGAAACCCATTTTGAACACATGCTCTAAATGGATTTTTGTGTGAAATAGAAAGTGTTTATATCATCTAGAGGAATAAGAATATGATCTTAGAAGATCAAAACAAGGTTTGGATTATGATTTATGGGTGTGGGGCGAATTTGAGAGAAAAAGGAGATGAACTTGAAAGTTCATGGGTCTAAGAACAAAGTGAATCAAAGTGAAGACAATAATCTAAGGAACAAGTTTCATGAAGTAAGAATCATGAAATCATGTCTCTAAGTTAGTGGAAAGTGGAAAGTAAATGAAGAACAAATTAAGAACAAGTGAGAGGAAATGAAGAACATAGGTTTTTGATCTCTAAAACTAACTTAAGTTAGTGACTTAAGTGTTTTAGAACAAGACAATGAAATGAAACAAATGGAAGGGATCGGAGGAGGAGGCTGCACGAAGTTGGACCAAAATGAGGTGGAGAACTTTGCTTTGATAACCTTAAATGTAAACCATGGTTGATGTTAACCAAAGCTAGGTTAGGTTATAAGGAAAATATCTAGATATTTTGTGTTTAAGTCATCATGATGGTGGTGAGTCATGAAAAGGAGTGGACATAGATGGATGAGAGAAATGTGTGATGGAGGTGTATCTAGGGAGGATGTGGCCGTGTGTATACCACATGGAGGAAGAAGAAGCCAATTTGGTTTTGTCTTGGTTACTAACCTTAGGTAGTAACCATGGTTTTAGGTTAGGTTAGAAAATAACTTAAAATACTTAGGTGTCATTATAATCATCATGATCATCTAGAATGAAGTGAAAGAATGCCTATCCAAGAGGCTTGTTCGAAATTATACATGGTAGAAGGAACCAAAATTGTCAAAACACTTGTTGGACATCAAAGGAATTCATAAAATGATCAAAGGGTATTTTGGTCATTTTGCAAGGATATTAAAATAATTTGTTAAGTAGTCATGATGACTAGGTGACTTATGTGTGGCTAGGAATGCTTGGTCTAATTTCATGGACCATGAAGTAAGAGGAAGAGAATTTGAACACAAACTCTTAACATGTGCAAGATAATGATTCACTACTTTTCATTTATGACTTTGGTGATTCACCATCTTTCATTTATGCTCATTTATGACAAGGGAGACTCACTAGGTGACTCATGTAGGTGAGTTGTCCAAGTTGAATCATCATTCCTATCCTCCGACCTATTTTTGTAGATCCGAAACCGGCTCTGTGTTTACTCGATTAGGTTTTCCGTCCGTTTTTCGCTAAAAAAAACCCCGATAAAGTAGAATATTTTATTTTTGAGTAGAAATTCTTGAAATATATTTTGTCCCCAACAAGTGGCAACATTTTGAAATTTTTCGTTTTCGGACCGAAATTAGGGTTTTCGGACAGTACAGAATTGCATTGTCCGTAAAAATGCAGATCGAGCTCCGTTTGAGTTTTTAACCCAAAATTTAACCGTAACTTCCTTCGATATATAAGGTCTCAACTATGATTTTGTTTTATCCAAAATAAATTTTTCTAGGTTTCAAATAAAAATATAAACATATATAATCTACTGATATTGAAAAATAGTAAAAATTGGGGTGTTACATACATTAAGTATTTGTATGGAATATTTGGTGCCTATTGAAGTTGCACTTGTGTCCCACGTTGCCAAGGTTCCTAGACTGTGCAATGCTTATATGCGATTGGGCAACCTCGTCCTTTGAGCTAGCTTTTGGGAGTGAGATCCAAGCACATTTAACATGGTATTAGAGCAGGATTATGCAGGCAATGTGGGAATTGGATCGAGGTCCATGATGAGTGTGATTTCACCTCATATTTCCTTGTCATTTTGCATGCATTTTCATGTAGTTTAGGCATTTTTAATTTGACATTTGTTAGTTTTTACCTTGGAACGGGTAAGGTGGTTTTGATGTGTTTGTGTGCAGGAATTGATGATTAAATTGCTCAAGACGAGTTATGTTGGAGTTTGCATGAAGACTTGCTTGAAAAACCAGAAGAATGACTCAAGCAGAGCCCATCACGATCTGGGGGTGACAAGCATCACGGCCACGATCGCGTAGGGCTGAAGAAAATGAAGATCACAGTCGTGACAGGCAAACCAGCCCAAGCTCTCCAAGTCAGAATTGGTCACGGCCAGCATCACGGCCGTGACGCGTAAAATCTGGAAAAAAGATTTGCTGATTTGATATGATTTTGTAATAGCTTCAAATCCAAGTTAACCTACACTATAAATTGGGAAATTAGGCTCGAAAATAGGCATCTTTTGGCTACTACCAATTGGTAAAAATTAGAATTTCTCTTCGTCTCAATTTCTTCTCTTCTCTTCTCTTCTCTTCTCTTCTCTTAGGATTTTTATGCTTTTGTTAATCAAGATTGCTATGAACATGGCAATGCTTGATTAGTCGCTTTATTTCGATTTAATTCCTATTTCTTGAATTTTCTCTTCGTCTCAATTTCTTCTATTCTCTTAGGATTTTTATGCTTTTGTTAATCAAGATTGCTATGAACATGGCAATGCTTGATTAGTCGCTTTATTTCTAGGAATTGAGGCTATGCTCAAGACTCGTTTTATGTGATGAATTGACGTTTTTCCTTTCTTGTTAATTTCAATTTGCTTTCGATTTAATTCTTATTTCTTGAATTACTTGTAAATTCGGCGGCCACTTGTTTGCATGTCGTAAATACTCTAAGGATGAACTTAGCGGTGAACTTAGGTATTGGATCTATAGGAGTTGAACTTAGGACTTAAATCACGAGAGTTATAAGCGGTCCTTCGAGGGTTCATTGAATTGTCGCAAATCTTAATGGGCTCAATTTAAATACAATTATCACAAGAGTAGGGGTTGATTTAATTGGGCACGGTTTTTGTATCTCGAGAGGGAACATTAACTTTATTAGGATAAATTCACCTTCAAAGAAATTTTGATAATTAACAAGAGGCGTAGTCAATTTAGTAACATAAGCCGTCTTGTTGGTAACCCAATTCCTGGAAATCTCTTTTAATTTAAAAAACTCTAGATTTGATTTATTTTGTGATTCTGTTTGATTGTGTTTTAAATACTTGATTTGTTACTTAATTCTTATTTCAAAAATCAAATCTTTTTCTTATTTCGTTTAATTAATTTAATAATTAATTGTTGTTTAGGATCACGGACTCTGTGGGTTCGATCTTTTTATTACTTGGCGACGAAGTCGTTCACTTGAGGATTTATGCTATCAAGTTTTTGGCGCCGTTGTCGGGGACTATGCTTTCTTGAATTTCAATTTAATTTTTAAATTGACTTTTCTGGATATTTTTTAGAATTTTTCTTTCTTTTTCTAGTGTATCTTGAAATAACTAAAGTTAACACAAGAAGGAGGGTTGGATTATGTTTACCAACTTTTTTCGGTTACTTAAAAATATTTTCGCAGGCACAACAAGTAGAACTTAGATTAGAGAAAATCAGAAGAGTGATACGTCTAATATTCAGACAGAATACGCAAGCAAACAAAGAAGAGTAAAACAGAGTTTGATATTCACGATATTAACTCCCCAAGTTAAAAGCTTGAACATAATAATACTTAAGCAAAATAAAGAGATAAGGGAAGAGGGATATCACTCAAGAGTTTTATACTGGTTCACCCCAAAATCCACAGGGCTACATCCAGTTTCTTGGCAGCACCAAGTTTCCACTATAACTGAGTAAATTACAGTACAAGTATTCTTTGCACATCTAGCCTCTTCAGGCTCAACACTCAAACAAGTATTCTTTGCACACCTAGCATCTTCAGGCTCAACACTCAAGGAATATAAAGGTTTTGTGTAATTAATACAACTTGCAAGTCTTTCAGATCACACTCAAGGAGTGGAATAAATATGAAGTATGAAAGACTACGAATTAATATCAAATGATTGAAGGTGCATTCAATGAAAGAATGAAGAAGTTAATGAGGAGAGTAAATGCTTCTGCACAATGTTCTTAATGATATTCAACTTGTTATCTCAATCTTCATTGTTTGGTCTATTTAAAAGACTTCAATCAAGAGATCCGTTTAGACACAGCTTTAGAAAGTATGTTCTTCTGATTTGAGCTTGAGACACCATTAATGTCAAAGAGTCGTTCTGTATAAACATTAAATGCTTGGGAACGTTTAGCTTTGACAAGGTTGTCCAAGGGTACACTTTATTCTGAATCATCTGTTGTTATCAGAGTATGCAGCAATATGCTTCTTGTACTTGTAGCAGAGAGCTTTCCTCTTTTAGTGCAATAGTCAGTTCACTTTCTAGAAAGCACTTTTACTTTGTACTAAAACAACTAAAAGGTTACTGCTGTGGTACGAAGATTACGTGTTTATTCCTTAAAGCCTTGAAACAAACGTTCTTTATTCTTTATCCTTTGAGCTATTGTCCAGAATTCTTTGAGATCTTTAAGGAAGGCGTTTGATATGAATAAGATGACTTGGACTTCATTTCTGACAAACTGACATTATACCAGAGTTGGAAAAACAGACGGGTGAGAAGTAATCAGAACTCAGACGAGTGCTCAAGTAGTCCAAAAACTAGACGGGTGCTAGCTTATTCCAAAAGTCAGACGGGTGATCAACTGAGTCTGTTTCAGACAGATGCTTATTGCCACGTCATCAAGTAAACTCAAATCTTGATAGCACGTTGACTTGGTCTTTGACTAAAAAGTAGACGAGTGGTTTTCAGACAGGTCTTATAAACCTTGCTCTACTGAAAATCAGACGAGTTAGAAAGTAGACGAGTGACCTTAAATCTAATTTTCTGCACACTTATCAGATTTGTCAGTAATTTCACAAGGTTCAATATTTACATACTTAATCTATTTGGAATCATCAAAACTTAGAGAATTTATACATTGAATGTGTTTCAAACTTATGAGGTCACAACAAATCTATCTCACTCTTTGCAGATATTTTTCTCTTTTATGCGAAGATCCCAAAGTCTTGGAACTCTTATTGAAGTTGACCCCGAGATCGAAAGGACTTTTCATAGACGTAGGAGACTACAAAGACAAAGAGCGAGAGAAAGGTTGATCCCCATTCCACTCATGGCCAATCTACCGGATACCAAATCACTGAAGGACTACGCAGCCCCAAATGCTAGGGGTTTGCGAACTGGGATTCCTAGGCCAGAAATTGAGGCCGATAACTTCATTATACCGCCTCAGTTAATTGGCATGATTAGGTAGCATCGGTTTGGAGGATTACCCTCAGAAGACCTAACTGATCATGTGGAGACATTCCTGGAATTTTGTGATACAACTAGGATTCAAGGAGCTCCAGTTGATGCTATCCGCTTAAGGTTGTTTCGCTCCTCTCTGACTAGAAAGGCAAGAGCTTGGTTGAAGTCAGTGCCCGCTAATACTTTGTCAACATGGGACCAATTGGAGCAGGCATTCTTGAAAAAATTATTTCCACCATCGAAGACCGCTTACCTAAGAACTCAGATCACCGACTTCTTCCAAAAGGACAGATAATGCTTATCCGAAGCTTGGGATCATTACAAGGGATTGCTAGAATCTTGCCCACATCATGGGATCGAGAAGTGGTTATTAGTGCATACTTTCTACAATGGACTGGAATATTCTTCGAAGGTGTCACTTAACTCCACAGCTAGTGGAGCATTGATGAATAGACCACTGACTCTAGCATTTGATATCATTGAAAACATTGCCACCAACTATCACCAATGGGGTTCAGAAAGATGTAATAACCCAAAAAAGCTTTCGAGGGGTAATTTGAAATGGATGGTAATGATTTAATTATGTCTAAAGTTGACTCATTGAGTAAACGCTTTGATAAGCTTGAAAAAGCTAATGTGAGTTCAATAGGTGCTACTAATGTAGCTTGTGAGATTTGTGGAATGTAGGGACATGACTTCATGGAGTGCCCACATGGTAGTGCTCCTGGATCCGATGCTTCGGAGGAACAAGTGAATTCGTGTCACAATTTCTATGACACGAACCCGAAGTTGGCAAACTATGTTCCCCCAAATTCTTACAACCAAGGAAGGAAGAATAGCCCTTATCTATGCTACGGGAACTACAACAACACATTTAACCACGAATTCCAAGAAGGCCACAGTAATAGGAAACCTGCATTGGGGTATCCTCAGTTACAAAAGTCTAAACTTGAGTCTCTTATGGAAAATTTTGTTGCTACTCAAATAAATTTTTCATTCCTACGGATTTTGTGGTACTTGAAATGGAGGAGGATTCCCAAATCCCCATTATTCTTGGTAGGACTTTCTTAGCTATCGCATGAGCAATTATTGATATTAAAAATGGAAATTTGACTTTAACTGTGGGTGATGATAAAGTTGAATTTGATTTAGCTAAATCTATTAAACACCCTTCTTTTGAGGATTCTTGTTGCAGGGTTGACTTAGTACACCAAGCGGTGAAAGAAGAATCTACTCAAGCTTGTATTGACCATTGGAGATGTACTTAATTGGTGGAGACTTAAGTGCTCATGAAGGAGAAGTAAGGGATTATGCCTGCCTATTGGAGGCTAGTCCGGAAATTTCCCCTCACAAAGCAAGAAAAAAAAACTTGAGTTGAAACCAAAGAATAAAGATTTGAAAGATGAAGAAGCTCCAAAGGTAGAACTAAAACCCCTTCCTTCCACATTGAGGTATGAATTTCTTGGTCCTAACTCTTTCTATCCGGTAATTGTGAATGCTAGCTTGAATGAGTTGGAAACTGAGAAATTTCTTAGGGAATTTAGAATGCATAGAAAGGTGATAGGATATAAAATTGATGATATTAAAGGCATAAATCCTTCCTTTTGCATTGATGAGTGTGATTTCACCTCATTTTCCATGTACATTTCTGCATGCATTTGCATTTAGTTAGGCCATTTTAGGATTTTGTTTAGTTTTTCCTTTGGAACGGATAAGGTGGTATTGTGTGTTGTTTTGCAGGGATTTATGATTAAATGCCCAAGTTTTAGCCATGAGGAAGCTGAGATAAAGAGAAGACCTGAAAACTGAAGAAAAGGGGGCCAAAAGTCAGAAGCTGTCACGGCCTGGCCGTGATGGCTATCACGGCCTGGCCGTGATGGCTATCACGGCCGTGACCCAAAACCGCCAAAAGTCAGAGACGATCACGGCTTGGCCGTGATAAAGATCAAGGGCGTGAAAAGTGGGCTCGCGTCGCAACGAAATGGCTCGCCTCGCGAGATACTGATTGTGCCAAAACCACCAAAAGTCAGAGACGATCATGGCCTGGCCGTGATGGATATCACGGGCGTGAAAAGTGGGCTCGCGTCGCGAAGAAATGTCTCGCCTCGCGAGAGAGTAAGTTTGCCAGAACTGCAAGAGACAGAACCCGTCACGGCCTGGCCGTGATGGCTATCACGGCCGTGACCGGCCACGAGTTATAAAAAGAACCGAAGCGAAACAGAAGAAAATCATTGAGAAAACCCTAAAATCAGATCCTCTGCTGCTGTGGCTGCTGTGCAACATTCCATGGAGCTCTCTCCTTTGTTCATCTCTGTAACTCTCTCTTTTGTTTTGTCTTCAATTATGTGTAGCTAAATTCCCCTTTGTTGGGGTTAGACTATTGCTATCTGAACTTGGTTGTAAAATGACTTGATTTTAATACAGTTTCCTTCTTCTTTATGAGTGTATAATTCTATGCTTAATGCTTTCCTAAGCTTGATCATCTTAGGAATGATTAGTTGCTTTAAGAGACAATTGAAAGGTTGATGTTAAAGCATGCTCATGAATTATATGCCAAGTAGTCCAAGAATCTAGACATAGGTGTTGGCTACTTGCAATCTTATGAATCTTTATTCTTAATGCAATTTCTCTTATTAATCCACCTAAGACATTAGGGTTTAATTTGGGATTTTAGGCTCAATGCACCTAAGACATTAGGCTTGAGTATATTAGAAAAGATTCGATTGTCATAAGTGGAGTAGGAACTGTGTTAGTTATCATTTCATAACAATCAAGGGAGGATTAGCTTAGTCTAACCCTAGCAATTCTATCTAATTGTTATTCACATTTCTGTTTGCACATTAACTATTTGAAAAAATTCCAAAAAGAACAAAAACATTTTCTTCTTGTTTGCTTGTTAGATGTTAGAGCTACCTTCACTCCAAAAATTTGATCGCCTAGATAGTAGTCTAATTTGCGAAGTGGTAATTGTCCACGATCCCTGAGAACGATATCCGGTCTTACCGTTTTATTACTTGCAACGAACCGGTACACTTGCCGAGTCCGTGTCAAGTTTTTGGCGCCGTTGCCGGGGATCGGTGTGCCAATATCACGAGTACCAAAGGGGACTCCTAATTTAGGCATTTTTACTGTTTTCCTACTGCGTTTTTTTTTTCTTTCTTCTTTTCTGTTTTTCTGCTGTTTTTCTGTTCTTCTCTGTTTTTTCTGCGCTACTCTGTTTGTTCAGTGTATGCGAGGTACAATCGACCCAGGTGAACTCCAATTCGAACCTAAGATCGAGAGACTCTGCAGAAGGAATAGAAAGAAAACCAAGGCAAGACAGAACAGAGAAAGAGCATCTTCTAGTAGACAAGAGCAACAAGTTGAGTTACCCAGTGTGCAAGAACCACAAATTGAAGTAGCAGCTGTCACCATGGCAGAAAATAATGCACCAAGGAGAACAATGGGCGACTACACTTCCCCTAGAGTTGATAGATGTGGAACTCCGATTGTGAGACCCGCAGTGGCTTGCAATAATTTCGAAATCAAGGCATCACTTCTCCACCTTGTGCAGCAAAACCAATTTGGAGGGTTGGAGAGTGAAGACCCTCATGCTCACATTGGTACTTTCATTGAGCTGTGTGACACCATCAAGTTAAACGGAGCTTCCGATGAGGCCATTCGGTTAAGGCTTTTCCCTTTCTCTTTGAGGGATAGAGCTAAGGCATGGCTTCAATCTCATCCTCATGGAAGCATCATCACCTGGAACGACTTGGTCAGCAAGTTTTTATCTCGCTTCTTCCCTCCGTCAAGAATGATTAAGCTGAGATCAGAGATCAATGCCTTTGCACAGAGGGATGGTGAGTCACTATATGAAGCCTGGGAGAGGTTCAAGTCTTTACTCACAGCTTGTCCAAATCATGAACTAGAGACATGGCAGCAGGTTGCAACATTTGTTAATGGGCTCAACAGGAATTCAAGAAGTATGATTGAAGCGGCTGCAGGAGGGACATTGAGTCAGAAGACACCGGAAGAAGCAAAGGACTTGATTGAGAACATGGCTAACAATGACTATCAAATGCCTAGTTCTCGGTCAATGGTCAATAGAGGTGTTCTAGAGCTGGATGAAATTGGCGCTCTCAAGGCACAAATGGCTATTCTTACCAAGCAATTGGGGTCGGTTCAACTGCAGAATTCTCAACTGCAAGCTGTCCAAGTTCAAGGTGCCTCAGTGTGTGATTTCTGTGGAGGCAACCATGCAAATGGAAACTGTGAGATCAATGTGGTTGGAAGTTCGGGACAAGAAGAGGTAAATTATATGGGCAACCAAGGGCCTAGAAATGATCCTTACTCCAACACCTACAATCCGGGGTGGCGCAACCATCCTAACTTTAGTTGGAGACAAGGGCAAAGTTCAAGTACTCAAGCAAAGCCTCCTCAAGAGAGTTCAAGCAAATTGGAGAACCTTCTAGGCCAGTTCATGCAAGCTACTCAAGAGACTATGAAGAATCAGAATGCCTCAATCAAGAACTTGGAGCATCAAATAGGCCAACTAGCAAGGCAGATGGCAGAGAGACCTCAACGACAATTGCCTAGGGATACTGAGAAGAACCCAACGGAAGATTGTAAGGCCATTATTACAAGAAGTGGGAGAGTGTTAAATCCACAAGAAAAAGAGGGGGAAGAAAAGACAAGTGATGCTGGAATTGATAAGGTGCAGTTTGAAGAGGTAAACAATGAAGAACCCGGAAATTTCCAAAATACTACCTCTATCCCTATTGATGTAGAAGCTGAAGAACCGCAGAGGGAGAAATTGGTTGATGAAGAATTTGCGAAGAAGAAGACTAAAAGACAGATTCTGGAAGAGGTTGATAATCCCAAAGAGCTGCCCCCATATTTCAGAATCCCGTACCCCCAACGGTTGAAGAAGGAGGCAAAAGATCAGCAGTTTTCTAAGTTTCTAGATGTATTCAAAAAGCTACAAATCAACATCCCGTTTGCTGAAGCTCTCCAACAGATGCCCTCCTATGCAAAGTTCATGAAAGAGATTCTTACAAACAAGAGGAGGTGGAAGGAGGAGACAGTTATGCTTACTGAAGAGTGCAGAGCTATACTTCAAAAGAAGTTACCAGTAAAGATGAAGGACCCGGGCAGTTTCACTATCCCATGCACTATCGGTCATCTGAACATAGGGAGAGCATTGTGCGATTTAGGGGCAAGTATTAATCTGATGCCGCTCTCCATTTTCAAGAAGCTGGGGATTGGTGAGGTAAAACCAACAGGGATTTCTCTTCAATCGCGGCGGACCGCTCAATTACATATCCCTATGGTGTTGTGGAGGATTTGTTGGTGAAGGTAGATAAGTTCATTTTTCCAGCAGATTTTGTGGTGTTAGATATGGTGAAGATGGTGACACTCCTCCGATTCTTGGGAGACCATTCCTAGCAACAGGTAGAGCTTTGATCGATGTCAATCAAGGGGAATTGGTGCTTCGGGTACAAGACGAAAAGGTCACCTTTAATGTGTTTGAAGCGATGAAACACCCAAGCGACAAGGACACATGCATGATAGTGGACCTCATTGAGTCATTATCTGACAAGAGTTTGCACCAGAAGTTTGAAGATTCGTTAGAAGCCGCTCTAATGGTAGAGGATGTAGAAGAAGAAGTATGTGCAGAAGAAGTTGATCCCATGATTAAATATCTGGAGGCTTGTCTGGTTGTGAATACTGATGAAGACAAAGTGGTGGAAGATGTGAGAATTGAAGACAAGGGTGACCCACCGGTGCTAGAGTTGAAAGAATTGCCATCCCATCTCCGTTATGCTTTCCTTGGGATGAACTCTTCATTCCCAGTTATCATCAGTAGTGGGTTGAATTCCTTGGAAGAAGAGAAGCTGTTGAGGGTGCTTAGGGAGCACAAATCTGCAATCGGACGGTCTATGTCCGATTTGAAAGGGATAAGCCCCTCCTTTTGTATGCACAAAATCCGTGTGGAGGAAAATTTCAAGCCGGTTAGGCAACCGCAAAGAAGACTCAACCCGAATATGAAAGAAGTTGTGAGGAAGGAGATTGTGAAGTTGTTGGATGCGGGCATTATCTATCCCATCTCCGATAGTCCATGGGTGAGTCCGGTCCAAGTTGTGCCGAAGAAAGGGGGGATGACAGTGGTAGCAAATGAAAAGAATGAACTTATTCCCTTTAGGACCGTGTCTGGATGGAGGGTATGCACTGATTACAGAAGACTGAATGAGGCCACCAAAAAAGACCACTTTCCATTGCCCTTCATTGATCAGATGCTAGAGAGGTTGGCGGGCCATGCTTTCTATTGTTTCCTTGATGGATACTCTGGGTATAACCAGATTGTGGTTGACCCAGAGGACCAAGAGAAGACCGCTTTCACCTGTCCTTATGGAGTCTACGCATACAGGAGAATGCCTTTCGGGTTGTGCAATGCATCCGCCACTTTTCAAAGGTGCATGCTATCCATATTTTCTGATATGAATGAGAAATTTATTGAGGTATTTATGGACGATTTTTCTGTGTTTGGTGATTCTTTTGATAACTGTTTGAATAATCTTGCCTGTGTTTTAAAAAGATGCCAAGAAACTAACCTCGTTTTAAATTGGGAAAAATGCCATTTCATGGTTAGGGAGGGTATAGTTCTTGGGCATAAAATTTCATCACAGGGGATGGAGGTTGATAGAGCCAAAATTGAAGTGATTGAAAAACTTCCTCCTCCCTTAAATGTGAAAGGTGTTAGAAGCTTCCTAGGGCATGCGGGTTTTTATAGAAGGTTCATAAAAGATTTTTCAAAAATTGTGAAACCCTTATGCAAGCTTTTGGTAGCTGATACTCCTTTTATATTTGATGATAATTGCATGCATGCCTTCAAAATTTTGAAAGAAAAACTCACCACC
Source organism: Sophora flavescens (assembly GCA_030762895.1). Taxonomy (NCBI): domain Eukaryota; kingdom Viridiplantae; phylum Streptophyta; class Magnoliopsida; order Fabales; family Fabaceae; genus Sophora; species Sophora flavescens. The sequence goes on along the minus strand of CM061064.1, from coordinate 109,989,392 downwards.
GCACCGGTCATTGCACCTCCAGATTGGAGTTTACCTTTTGAGCTAATGTGTGATGCAAGTGACTATGCGGTGGGAGCCATTTTGGGCCAAAGAAAAAACAAAGTGTTGCATGTCATTTACTATGCCAGTCGTGTGCTTAATGATGCCCAATTGAATTACACTACGACTGAAAAAGAATTGCTTGCTGTGGTATTTGCTTTTGATAAATTTAGATCCTACTTGATTGGTTGTAAAACTACATCTACACCGATCATTCTGCTTTGAGATATCTTATGACTAAACAGGATGCTAAGCCAAGGCTTATTAGGTGGATACTACTACTCCAAGAGTTTGATTTGGAAATAAAGGACAAGAAAGGAGTGGAGAATGTGGTAGCCGAGCCATTTGTCTAGGCTTCCACAAGCAGATGTCCAAGCAGAAGCAAAGTTGCCAATTCAAGAGGAATTCCCAGGATGAACAGATTGTTTGTGGTGCAAGTGGCACCTTGGATCGCGGATATTGCAAATTACAAGGCAGCCAATAAGATTCCTAAGGACTTCAATGCGCAACAGAGGAAGAAGCTCATTCATGATGCCAAGTTCTATATTTGGGATGAGCCTTATCTTTTCAAAAGAGGTTCAGATGGAATTCTGAGGAGGTGCATACCGGAAGAAGAGATTAATGGGGTGTTGACCCACTGCCACAACTCACCCTATGGAGGACACTTTGGTGGTGAGAGGACCGCCATGAAGATTTTGCAAAGCGGGCTATTTTGGCCCACTATTTTCAAGGACTCAGAGCTTGGGTGATGAATTGTGATAAATGTCGGAGGGACCTAGGTAGTATTTCCAAGAGAAATGAGATGCCCTTGAAGGGTATACTTGAGGTGGAGCTCTTTGACGTATGGGGGATTGACTTCATGGGCCCTTTCCCGTCATCTTACAACAACAAGTACATTCTGGTGGCAGTTGATTATGTGAGCAAGTGGGTGGAAGCCGTGCCAACTCTGAAAGATGATGCAAGAACTGTGATCGAGTTTTGGGAGGAAGAATATTTTTACCCAGTTAGGGACCCCTAGGGCTATCATTAGTGATGGGGGTACCCACTTTTGCAATAATGAGTTCAATTCATTGATTGCCAAGTTTGGGGTGAACCACAAAGTTACCACACCATACCATCCCCAAACCAGGTGGGCAAGTGGAATTGTCCAACTGGGAGTTGAAGAGAATTTTGGAAAAAACTGTGAACAATGCAAGGAAGGATTGGGCGAAGAAATTGGATGATGCACTTTGGGCCTATCGGACGGCTTATAAGACACCTATTGGTATGTCACCTTACCAATTAGTGTTCGGGAAATCATGTCACCTTCCGGTAGAGCTACAACACCGTGCTTTTTGGGCAGTGAAGGCCCTGAACTTTGATACAAGGCTGGCCAAGGACAAGAGGATGCTTCAATTGAATGAGTTGGATGAGTTCCGACTCTTGGCTTATGAGAGTGCTAGGATATACAAGGAAAGAACAAAGTTCTGGCATGATAAGTACATTCTTCCCAAGAAATTTGAAGAAGGCCAGTCAGTTTTGCTGTTTAACTCAAGACTCAAGCTCTTTCCGGGCAAATTGAGATCAAGATGGTCAGGCCCATTCTATGTCAAGTCTGTCTCTCCATTTGGTTCAGTTAAATTGGAAGATCCATCATCCGGTGATACCTTCACTGTTAATGGACAAAGGCTAAAGCACTACCTTGGAGGCAACTTTGATCGTCAGGCGGTCTCCGTCACTCTTCAGGCACCATCTTAAAAAAAAAATGAAAAAAAAAAATCATCATCCGTCAAGCTAGTGACGTTAAAGAAGCGCTTATTGGGAGGCAACCCAATTTTTATTTTCCTCTTCCCTTTTGTTTTTGATTTCTCCTCTTGAATAATTTGAGAAGCTCAAGAGGTTTGCTAATAGTTTGTTGAGTGCTTGCAGATTTTGAAGGAAGGAGGAGAAGAAGGGCAGGAGGAAACAACACCAGAAAGCATGTGATTCAGCACCACTACCACCTTGGTGAGTTGTTCCAGTTTTCTCCCCTCTCTAAACTTAATTATTTACATTGAGGACAATGTAAGTCTTTAAGCTTGGGGTAGGGGTAATCTTTTTGCTTGCATTGTAAATATTGCATTCATATAGGCTTAAGTTTGCATGATCGCATGATTCGGTTACCCCTGCTTAGATTGAGCTTATGATTGTGAGAGCTGAGTGCCAATTTTTCTGTGATAGTGAATTTTTGGACCCTGATTTTCTATTCTTGTGATTGGCTTCATTAAATATGCTTGAGATGGTCTTGGATAGTTGATGATTAGCATGTGTTTCTATGGATTTGTGTTTCTCACTGGTTCTTGAACTGATAAATGTGAGCTTTTGAGCCATTAGGGGGTACTCACTAAATCTGCCCCCGTTCTTTGTGTAGAGTGTGTTCCTCTTGGATTGTTTTTCTCTAGAACTTGACTTGAAACCATTTCAAAACTTGAAAATTTTTTGAGAACATTTTTGAAAAGGATTGAGGCAATAGGTATTTTTTCCGGCCTTCTGAGCTTTGAATGAATAATGCTACCCGTAGTTGCCCATTTTGAGCCTTAATGAATAACATGCTTTTCTTGGTACCCTGAAATGTTTTGTTAAATATGCTTATGAGGGACCTTCTAAAGTACTGTGCAAAAAGGGTTGGAAAATGTAGTTGAAAGTTTGGGATGATGAAAAGAAAAAAAAAAATGAATCTGAAAAAAAAATTTCTCTTGAATTGAAAAATCTCCCCTTCTCCAAACAAAAAGAAAAAAAAAATATAGAGAAAAATAAATAAAAATGGAGAAGGGGATGACAAGAGAAGTGAGAAATAGCAAAAAATAAAAGGAAAGAATGGTGGAAAAGTAAACTGAAACCCGAAGAAAGGTATTTTAGAAGGCCGTGCCTTGCAATGCTTGATTGTTTGTATAGCCTTTTGAAATTTCCTGTTCTTGAAATTCCCACCTGAAAATTGATCCCATGGCCCCATTACAACCAAAGAATAAGACCTCTTGATTCTTAGATGTTTTCATTAATAAAGTGAAGATTTGGTTTGATAGTCAAGCTTATGGTAGGAATCATTCTTTGAGGAAAATGGAGTGAAATGTCATATTCCCTTAACACTTGAGTGAGTGAGGCAAGAAAGAGAGCCAAGCAAATGAACAAGCTTGGGGTGAGCTTCAAGTGAGATAGAGTGCCCGAATCAGTGAGATTGTGAGTCTAGGAAAACTAAGCCCCTAATTGGACTTGAATTGATTGTCTCTTGCTGAAATAATTGAATGCCTGTTACTTGGATCATTTTACTCGGGTTCTTTGTTCACTATCCATGCTTGTTTATTTCGGTCTTATGGCCTTGGTTTTTTGCTTGAGGACAAGCAAAGTCTTAAGCTTGGGGTGATTTGATGAGTGTGATTTCACCTCATTTTCCATGTACATTTCTGCATGCATTTGCATTTAGTTAGGCCATTTTAGTTGGATTTTGTTTAGTTTTTCCTTTGGAACGGATAAGGTGGTATTGTGTGTTGTTTTGCAGGGATTTATGATTAAATGCCCAAGTTTTAGCCATGAGGAAGCTGAGATAAAGAGAAGGCCTGAAAACTGAAGAAAAGGGGGCCAAAAGTCAGAAGCTGTCACGGCCTGGCCGTGATGGCTATCACGGCCGTGACCCAAAACCACCAAAAGTCAGAGACGATCACGGCTTGGCCGTGATAAAGATCAAGGGCATGAAAAGTGGGCTCGCGTCGCGAAGAAATGGCTCGCCTCGCGAGATACTGATTGTGCCAAAACCACCAAAAGTCAGAGACGATCACGGCCTGGCCGTGATGGATATCACGGGCGTGAAAAGTGGGCTCGCGTCGCGAAGAAATGTCTCGCCTCGCGAGAGAGTAAGTTTGCCAGAACTGCAAGAGACAGAACCCGTCACGGCCTGGCCGTGATGGCTATCACGGCCGTGACCGGCCACGAGTTATAAAAGAACTGAGCAGAACAGAAGAAAATCATTGAGAAAACCCTAAAATCAGATCCTCTCGTCTTTGTGGCTGCTGTGCAACATTCCATGGAGCTCTCTCCTTTGTTCATCTCTGTAACTCTCTCTTTTGTTTTGTCTTCAATTATGTGTAGCTAAATTCCCCTTTGTTGGGGTTAGACTATTGCTATCTGAACTTGGTTGTAAAATGACTTGATTTTAATACAGTTTCCTTCTTCTTTATGAGTGTATAATTCTATGCTTAATGCTTTCCTAAGCTTGATCATCTTAGGAATGATTAGTTGCTTTAATAGACAATTGAAAGGTTGATGTTAAAGCATGCTCATGAATTATATGCCAAGTAGTCCAAGAATCTAGACATAGGTGTTGGCTACTTACAATCTTATGAATCTTTATTCTTAATGCAATTTCTCTTATTAATCCACCTAAGACATTAGGGTTTAATTTGGGATTTTAGGCTCAATGCACCTAAGACATTAGGCTTGAGTATATTAGAAAAGATTCGATTGTCATAAGTGGAGTAGGAACTGTGTTAGTTATCATTTCATAACAATCAAGGGAGGATTAGCTTAGTCTAACCCTAGCAATTCTATCTAATTGTTATTCACATTTCTGTTTGCACATTAACTATTTGAAAAAATTCCAAAAAGAACAAAAACATTTTCTTCTTGTTTGCTTGTTAGATGTTAGAGCTACCTTCACTCCAAAAATTTGATCGCCTAGATAGTAGTCTAATTTGCGAAGTGGTAATTGTCCACGATCCCTGAGAACGATATCCGGTCTTACCGTTTTATTACTTGCAACGAACCGGTACACTTGCCGAGTCCGTGTCATGCATGCATCGCATTTTAATGGAAGATGAGCATAAACCATCCATTGAGCATCAACGTAGGTTGAACCCAAATATGAAAGAGGTGGTTAAGATAGAAGTTCTTAAGTTGTTAGATGCGGGGGTTATTTATCAATCTCCGATAGTGAGTGGGTTAGTCTGGTACACGTGGTTCCTAAGAAAGGGGGGATGACAATTATTCAGAATGAAAATAATGAACTAATCCCTACTAGGACGGTAACCGGTCAGAGAATGTGCATTGACTATAGGAAGTTAAATAAGGCAACAAGAAAAGATCACGTCCCTCTCCCATTTATTGATCAAATGCTTGAAAGGTTAGCTAGGCATTCATACTTTTTTTACTTGGATGGTTATTCATGTTTTCATCAAATTCATATACATCCTAGTGATCAAGAAAAGACCACATTTACTTGTCCCTATGACACTTTTGCCTATAGGAGAATGCCTTTTGGTCTATGTAATGCTCCGGCTACTTTCCAAAGATGCATGACTGCAATTTTTTCTGAATTTATTGAAAACATCATGGAGGTTTTTATGTATGATTTTTCTGTTTATGGAACTACCTTTGATGATTGTTTAACAAATTTGTCTAAGATTTTGCAGCGTTATGAAGAAACTAATTTGGTATTAAATTGGGAAGAGTGCTATTTTATAGTAAAAGAAGGTATAGTGCTTGGGCACTTGATTTCTGGAATAGGTATTGAGGTGGATAGGGCCAAAATTGATGTTATTGAAAAATTGCCCCCACCGGTAAATGTGAAAGGAGTTAGAAGTTTCTTGGGACCTGCCGGGTTTTACTGGAGTTTCATCAAAGTTTTTTCAAAAATTTCTAAACCTTTATCAAACCTATTGATGAAAGATGTTCCATTTGATTTTAAAGAGGAATGTTTAAGTGCCTTTTGTAGGTTGAAGGAAGCCTTGACCACCGCTCCCATTTTGCAAACACCTGATTGGAATGAGTCATTTGAGGTCATGTGTGATGCTAGTGACTGCGTCGTGGGAGCGGTGTTGGGACAAAGTATAAACAAGAAGGTCCATGCAATTTACTATGCAAGCAAAACTCTAGATGGAGCTCAAGCCAATTATGCCACCACTGAGAAAGAGTTGCTCGTGGTTGTCTTTGCATTTGAGAAGTTCAGATCATACCTTGTGGGGTCTAAGGTCATTGTGTACACCGACTACTCCACACTAAAGTATCTCATGAGTAAGAAGGAAGCAAAGCCTAGGCTCATCCGATGGATCCTTCTCTTGCAAGAATTTGACTTGGAGATTCAGGGTCGGAAAGGGACAGAGAACTTGGTTGCAGACCACCTATCTAGACTTGAACCATTGGAACATGAGAAGGACAACTTGCCTATAGATGATTCTTTCCCCGATGAGCAACTGTTTGCCATCTCGGAAGAGAGTGATCCATGGTATGTGGATTTTGTGAATTATTTTGTATGTGGGTACCACCGGAGTTCAATTATCAACAGAAGAAGTTCTTTTCCAACCTTAAGAATTACGTGTGGGATGAACCTTACATTTTCCACAAGTGTACGGATAGCATTTACAGAAGGTGTATTCCAGAGGTTGAGGTTCCAAGTATCTTGAGTAGTTGTCATTCCTCATCTTATGGAGGACATGCTAGTGCCTCAAAGACGGTGGCCAAGGTGCTTCAAGCCGGTTTCTATTGGCCTCATATTTTCAGAGATGCCTGAATGTTCGTTCTTGCTTGTGATCCATGTCAAAGAACGGGAAACATCTCCAAGAGGAATGAAATGCCACTCAACACAATGCTAGAAGTGGAGATATTTGATGTTTGGGGAGTTGACTACATGGGACCTTTTCCTTCCTCTTGCAACAATAAATTCATTCTTGTAGTCATTGATTACATCTCTGAATGGGTGGAAGCCATTCCATCCCTAACAAGTGATGAAAAAACCATGATCAAGCTATTCAAGAAGGTGATTTTTCCAAGGTTTGGAATCCCAAGGATAGTTATTAGTGATGGAGGATCGCACTTCATAGAAAAACAATTTGAAAAAACTCTTACTCAAATATGGAGTCGCTCATAAGGTTGCTACACCTTATCATCCTCAAATAAGTGGCCAAGTCGAAGTTTCCAACCGAGAGATAAAAAGCATTCTAGAGAAGACTGTTTCAAGTTCTAGAAAGGATTGGTCATTAAAGCTTGATGATGCTCTTTGGGCTTACCGTATGGCTTACAAGACTCCTATTGGGATGACACCCTTTAGACTTATTTACGAGACTTATTTACGAGAAGCCATGTCACTTACCAGTCGAGCTTGAGCATAAGGCCTTGTGGGCTATTAAGATGCTAAATTTTGATGTAAAGGCCGTCAGAGAAAAGAGAGTCCTTCAACTTCATGAACTTGATGAGCCAAGATTGGATGCTTACGAGTCCGCAAGATCTTACAAGGAGAGAACAAAGAGATGGCATTATAATCATATCCTTCATACAGAATTCCATGAGGGAGAACTGGTGCTACTCTACAATTCAAGGTTGCGGTTATTTACAGGAAAGCTCAAGTCTAGATGGTCCGGACCATACAAAGTTATGAAAGTGTTTCCACATGGTGCTGTTGAGGTTTGGAACCAGGAACGTGGAACATTCAATGGACAGAGGTTGAAGCACTACCTTGGAGAAAATCCACTTGAAAAGGAGGTTGCACTTTCCCTCCTCGATCCAACATCAAAGGATTAAAGGGAGTATGGTCAAGCTTAGGACCATAAATAAGCGCTTCTTGGGCGGCAACCCAAGATTTCTTCTTTTTTTTTTTTGAATTTTTTTTTTTGAATGATTTGAGAAGATTAGAGGAGGAAGATCACAAATTAACAGTTTTGCCAACTATTTTCAGGTTAGGAAGGCATGAAGAGCAAAAAGGGTATGGAAAGATGAAGTCAGAGGAGATCATGACCTGGCCTTGATGTCCATCATGGCCATGATGAAAGAAAGAAAAAAAAAGTTGGGGAGGACCAAAATTTATCACGGCCTAGCCGTGACGGTGGTCATGGTCGTGATGGGCCAGCAGCTGAAAACCAGAAGAGGTCACGGCCCAGGTGTGACGAGCCCTCACAGGCATGATGTGAAGAAGCATGGAAAGCAGAACTGGTCACGGTCTAGTCGTGATGCATCTCACGGCAGTGATGGGCCAAATATTGAAGATCAACAACAATCACGACCCAGCCATGAATAAGGTCACCGGCATGATGGCGAAGCCCAACTAAACAGTAAAGGTCACGGCCTAGCCGTGATCACTGTCACAACCGTGGCGCAGCTCTGTGCTCAGTTTTTAAAAACCCAGACTTCGCCCCTCTCCCAAATCACGTTACGCAAAACCCTTCTTCTTCCTCTCCTCAGTTTCTTCTACCTCCGTAACCAACTACCAAACTCCATTCCTTCACCACTCTTTCGCCCAAGCTTCACCAAAAAATTCACTCCCAAACACAACCATCATCACTTCTCTTCTCCTATTCACCTTCTTCTTCCTCTCCACACTCTCTCCACCATACCCAATCACCAAAAACCTTGAAAATCACCTCCTCCATAACACCCATGCCAAACCAACCTTGTTTCCTACACCTAACCCATCAACCCCATCAAGCCAACTCCTTCCATTTTGGGCAAAATCAAAAAGCCCCAATTTTGGAACCCTAACCCCCAAAATCCGAATTTGAAGAAATCAAAAAGGGGATTGTGCATTCAGATGCTTGGGGACTCATTGGCGCAATCATGGCAAGCAAACGTCTAAGGGCAAGCGAAGCCTCACGTCCTCGTACAAGGGGAAACAGGAACTCAGGTAACTCTTCTAACTCTTCTGACTCTGACACCGATGAACATGGGTATGACATTGTCTTTAAAAATACTGCACAACAAGATAGGTTTAACATTTTGAAAAATAGGAAAATAGTCCAAACAAAGTATATTGGTGATGCCTGCATAGACACTCTAGGCCCTTGTCTGTTGACATTAACTGGGTGTTGGAAAACATCGGGTGGAGCGAGTTTGCTCGTACCCGATACCCTGCATTTGCTGGCCCTAGTCTGGAGTTCTTGAGCTCTCTAAATGCTGAAATTCTACAAGGACTGCATTGCATTGAGGGTCGGATTACACTACAAAAAAGGGTGTTTAGCGACCGAAGAAATCGGTCGCTATTTACTAAAATTCGGTCGCTAAATTTGTTAGCAACCGAATTAGCGACCGAACAGTGACGGTTGCTAAAACCCTGGTCGCTAAGTGATTTAGCGACCGATTTCCAATTCGGTCTCTAATTTATAAAAATCGATCGCTAAATTGGTCTCCAACACCTATTATGGGACCAATTTTAGCGACCGAAATTTCGGTCACTAATTCGACCGCTAAATTGGTCACTAATTCAAAAAAAAATCAGTCACTAAATTGGTCCCAAAACTTGTTCCAGGGACCAATTTAGAAACCGATTTCTTTAAAAGAAAACATATAACAAACCAAATGTATTGAAATAAGTGAAAGATAACTTCTTATATTCTGTCACAATGTTGTTATTTATAAACAAAAACTTCCATAAAAATCAATTAAATATCAACAAGGAAGAAATTGTCAGAAATAACTGTTAAAGCAACCCTATGTAACAGTACATCTAATGGGTAAGTTATCTGCATAGGTAGATGCAAACTAAGTATATACTTCTACATGTAACAATATTCTCTCATCAAAGCCTACCAATCCATTATTTGAAAAGACATCTTGCAACTCAAACAACGGAAAATTTGGAAAAGAGAAATATTGCTAAAAAGCTTGTCACTTGCTAGCTTCCTTGGACTCAAATTACCATCATATGTAAAAAAAATAATATTATGGTCATTTGCTTGACAAAAGAAAGTGCAGATAAGTTGAGAGCTACTTTTAATGTTTTTTTTTTTGATAAATACTTTTAATGTTGATAAGTGAAAATGTTACCTGTATCCTAAATATTAAATAGTAAGCTTGTAACACCCTGTATTTCACTGTTTTAAATAACAGTAATACATATAAATATGTTTATAAATTTATGTGAGTTTTAGAAAATTATTTTTAAATAAATGGAGTTTACCACTCAATCCTACTTGAATTTAGGAAGCTACGATTAAAATTTAGGTTGGAAAGTCAGGTGAAACCCGGCCCGCGAATTCCATTGACAGTATAATAATACTGCTCAAAAGACCTAATTTTAATTCTTGAACGAAAGACTTAAGATTTTTATTTTATTCCCTACCATTCTGTATTTTTATATTTATTTCAGAAAAAAATAAAATAATTTACGTTTTTCGGGTGAAACACGTAATTGGGTAGACGACGGAGGGGATTTTGGAGTTTCTAAGAGCCGATAGAGGGTTTATCTTAGGATTTTGAGATGATTCAAGGGTATGAATCATATTTTTAAGTCTAGAAGGTTTTTCAGGGTTAAAGTGAAAATTTAGGAATTTTACGCTTAAGTCCCTGAACTTTCTGTAATTTACCCTTTTGTCCCTAAATTAGTTTTTAAGTTTTTTCAAGTGGATTGGGCTAGAATTCTTGTTTCCAATCTCAAATGGACGTGGCTTTGAAGCCCAACATTTTCTAGTTCATGGATTGATTCCATAAAGCCTATTTGAAACTATGTAAGTTTCCTATCTTAAGCTTAATGCTTAAATCTTTGAGTGGGTGGTCGCGTTGTCGCCACGCGCCAAAAAGAACGAGCGTTTACAAAATAATGTAGATAGGGAAGCGACAACTCGAGTATCGTCTCTCAAGAACTCTTGGTTGTTGTTGTTAACAGAAAAAGTTAGAATGGGGGGTTGTTTGGATTGAAATAAAATAAAGAAAACAAAGCAAAACAGAGCAATGAAAACAAGCACTTTAAAAGATTATCAAATAAACTAAAGCGATTAACCTACTGTTCTCGGTTTCCCAACTATCATCGGTTCATGCAAATTCCAAGCCCTAAGCAGATTCTAATCCCCTCCCGGTTGTAGCAACAATTAACAAACGAAATCATTGCTACGGATGTATGTTCCTATTCCCGAAATAACAAACGGGGTTAAGCCCTCATGAACTAAACGAACATGAATGAACACACGCGAAATAACAAACGTGATTAAGTATAAGAACATAGCATCACCGAAATGAATCAACACAACACTATACACTCCTGAAATAACAAACAAATGTATAATATGGTATCAAAAAGGGAAAAGCAATTAAAATAGGAATTACAGAATCTCAAGTGTGGTAATGGAAACCAATTACAGTAGATTAATCCTAGGAGACTAGCTCTCCATTACAAAAGGGACACAAAAGAAAAGAAAACAAAACTACTGAAAACTACTATTACTGACTAACTCCTACTCTCCTCCCCAGTTCTGCCTAAAACAGAATTATATACAGCTTCTGGAAACCGCGTACTCGCGAGGCGAACACTGTCTCGCGAGGCGAATATCATGAACAGTCTGCATCGTTTGGTCTTCTCGCGAGGCGAAGCACGGCTCGCGTGGCGAGGAATGGAAAAGTCATGCCCTCTGGTCTTCATCCTCGCGAGGTTAGTCATCTATTCGCGGGGCGACACAGAAAGGATTGCAAATTTTCTGGAACAGTCACCTTCAGGTTCGCGAGGCGAGTGCCTTCTCGCGAGGCGAAAACTCCAGATTTATTTCTTTTTATTAACCTGAAAACAGAAAATAGCATAAGTGCTTTATTTGACTCTAAATCAACTAAATTAACCTAAAAATACTTTACAGACTCAAAATGCTGCTTAAAGACAATCAAGTCTAATTTGGACGAAAATGATATAAAATTAGCACAAAACCACGGTCATACTAGCCATAAAACTAGATGAGCCAGCGGCTTATCAGTGGGCCCCACAAAAATGAATCAAGCCCAAAATTACCAAGCCCATGCGCAAGCCCATGAGGGATTTATGGTTGCCCTCATTTGTTGTTGGATGAGTCAAGAATTTTCTAGAATGTTCAACAATCTTCCACATTATTCTACATTCTTCCACTTTGTTCTATATCATTCTTTGATCTTCTCAAACCTTCTTGATTTGTCTTAAAAGATCTATGACAAAAATCAGCCCAAAATTCATCAAGATAAGACCACATTTATTGTGGCAAATCATCATCATGACACTTTATTGACAATTTGCAAAATAGTCCTTGAACTTTTGGAATCTTTGCTAAATGGTCCCTAGGAAGTATTTGCATTTTAATCCTTTTAGCAAGACAACTCATCATTCTAGATACTTCCAAGAGTGGCGCAAGCAAGCTCTATAAATACCATACTCTCACTTTTCACTTAGTTTCTAATGCCTTTTTGTTCAAAACCCTAAGTTCATGAGTTCTTTAGTGATAGATTTGTGAAGCAAGTTTCTTGGATTTCCTTTATCATTGATCTTCAAGAGGTAAATCCTAATCTTCTTTCTTAATCATGCCTATGTTCTTTATCAAGTTTCTTGATTCAAGGCTTATATCATAGTTGTTCATCACTTTAAAGTTTCTAACCCTAGAACTTTGAAAAGTCATAATAATTTCTAGAAAAATCTAATGATGATGAAACCACTTTCTATATTCTTGATATCATGTATATTGTCTAAATCCAAGAGCATGATGTAATCAAAAATTTCTTTCCTAAAAACCTAGCCTTGGCCGAATCTATCAAAGTAGGGTTGGTAGAGTTTTGTTCATGTGTTGTCATGTATGATCATGTATTCTATATGGCATGTATGTCTACACACTCTAATCCATGTTAGTTTCTTAAAATGAAAATCTTTACTCAAAAACCTCTATGTTGGCTGAACCCTAAGTGGGCGAGATTTAATGAGTTTTTGTTCATAGTTTTCCTTAATGATCTTGTTAATCAAACTCTTAGTATGTATGTCTTATAAATCCAAGTTGGTTTATTAAACTAAGAACCCTAGCCCTATAAACATGTTGAGGCCGAATCCTTGTATAAAAGAGTTAGGAAGTTTTGAGTTTGAAACTTAGTTGTTTAGTCACTAATATGTGATTTAGGTTAATCAAGGATCATTAATCCATGACTTAATCATGATTAGGAATTTTAGTTAGTCAAAAACCCTAGAGGCCGTGACCATGTAGTAGGGTTTTGGATTTTTTAGTTTCTTGAATTGTGATTGTTTGATTGTAATGGTTGAAGGTTAAGTATAAAGCGGTGTACGTGAGTTTCCGGCTTCCGACGAATTTAATTCAACTTGCTGTGGATCTTCGAGAGGTAAGAGAGGTTACCTGACGGATTATTCGGATGACCATATGTCCATGTTTGTGGTTTGTATACATTTGTTTATGTGGTTGTGGTGTCTGTTTTGTTTTATTTGGCTATGTGTTTCTAGCTGTTTATCTGTGTTTTGGTTGTTTCTCTGCTTATAATTTATTTAATTATCTGCAGTAGTATCGTATATTGTTATGATGCATGATCTGCCTGGTGATATAATTTTGATGATGTTGGATGTTGTTTGTGAGGCCTGACAGTGGTTAGTGCACAATCGATTAAATCAGATAAAAGATTTAATAAGCTATGAAGAATTATATTCAATGTTTTATGGGAAATGTTGGAATATAATAGTGGTGGAAAATATTATTTTGGAAAAATAACGAGTTTTGAGAAATATTATTATTTTAATGATTTATTAGTGTAAAAGTAATTTATGAGTCACGGTGAGAGCGTAACCGTGAAATTTTTTTAGTACTGCTGATTTTTACGCAAGAAATTATGTAATATTATAAAAAGTTATTTTGTGAAATTAATATTCGAAAATAATTTATAAAAATAAAAATAAAATAATAATAATAATTTAATATAATAAAATATTATAAAAGTCAAAGTTTGACTTTAAAAACATTTTCTTGGAAAATGATAAACGATGACAAGTTTTAAAATTATTTACAGTGAAAGTTGAAAAACAGCAGTACTTATTTTGAGAAGAAATTTAATCTAAATTGATTTAAAGAGTTGAAGCTTCAGTAAAAGAGTTTTAAACGATTTGACGTTTTATAAACGAATTACAAGTAGAAAGGAATTTCGGTGAATGAATTTTACTAAATGATGTAAAGGAGGATATGGAACTTAATAACCGAGACGTCGGGGTATTAAGGTTGTTGTGTGTAGATTGGGTATCTACTTAAAGAGGTTAAAACATTTTAGATGTTTTCTACTACCACGAACCTAAGCCTGAGGCATCAGTCTAGGGTTCGTGATTGAGCACTCGGACTTAGAGGTCCTGTGTTTTAACGAAAGTTTTAAAGACGTTTAAATTATGGTTGGTCTAAAGCTTTTGAGAGCTTTGACAAAGAAAGATATAACACAAAGAAATGTGTCGAGAACAAAATGTTTTCTTGCATGCATATGGCAGACGTGCTGTGATTCTACGAGTGATTATCTTGCGGCGTCAAGTATATCATGCTACGATGTTCCTCATTGTGTCCGGGGTTTGGACAATGAGACCCCATCTACGATGTTATCACTGTGCCATGATGTTGGACAGTGTGCGATGGGTGTGCCTGTGGCGGTGTGCCTGTGGCAATCGAGTCTGATGAACTCATCACGAGGTTGGGATATCTCATGAGATTAAGTACGAAGTTTTAGACGACGAATATGAAGTGTTCATGCATTCAGATTTTAAAAACGATGATGTTCGGGTGTGAGGCCCTTTGATATATTGTGTTGTATGCCAATATTAATTATGAGAAGTTGACTGATTTGGGTTTGTACATGTTTTGTTGTGTCGTACATATGGTTCTCGCGTTATGATCAAATTATCGGTTTCTCACTCTTGCATGTTTCATTTGTGGTTTCTCTTCTGGATTCTATGTGGTGGAATTCAGATGAACCTCTTAAGGACTATGGCGTCTAGAAGAAGAAGAATGAGTAGTTCGGGAAATGTTGATGCTGCTTCTTTTGCCGTAGTGTTTTGACCAACTTAGGTTTAAGTTCAGTTATGTTTTGGGAATAATCTTTTTATTATAAATGTTTAAGTGTGAAACCTATGAGGCAATATAGTTGTATGATATATATATGTATGACTTATGTATATAGATATATCTAAGTGCGATTATGCGAACGCTGTTGTGACGATGTTGAAAAGGAAAAAAATTTATCACCATATTTCGAAAAGATAAACGTTGAGAAAACATTATTTTCCGAAAGCAACCAGCAAATTAAGTTTTATTTCCGCAAACGGGTAGCCATGTGATGACCCGAGTTAGGGTGTCACAAAGCTTCTCTCTTTTACCATGTACTGTGAAAAGCTTGATCTTGAAGTCTACACCTGTGAATGGTCTACTAATACCAACAACTTAGTATTTAACAGCACAATAAAAGAGAAATTAAAGCAACACAAAATAGGGTACTGAAATTAGCAGATATTGTAGAGTATGCCATCAAAGCAACACAAAATAGTATGAAATCAAACCAGATGTACATTGTCTATATTCATCTACACAGATATTTATAGACACGTGTTTTCTATATTTCCCATGCCCTGATTAATCCTCATTATTCATGCATGTTTGCCATATAAATTCTCCTTTAACAATTCAAAAATCTGTGTCCTTACATTTGGAAGAGCAGGGGTCTCTAATAGATGGGACCAACTGCAAAAGTAAATCAAAAGATGAGGTTCCAACTTCTGAAAAGTAAATAAACCAAACTGGAAACAACAACAAACTATCCAAAACGAGCTCCAAATATCAGCAAAAAAAACAAAATAAAATTAAAACTGATCAAACTGTTACTTCACTGATATATTCCGAGCTGGAGAAAATGGAACAATATAATGTCAAAAAGACAAAACCACTGAAAAGTAAAAGCAAATATCCCAAAATAAATAAGAAAAAATTCATCTTAAATAACAAAACCAAGTCACCATGCTTCCCAAACATAGATGAAAATCACATTTTATTTGCAAAGGGTTGGAAACATGCAGAGAATTAGCTCCAAACAGCCAATGTGAAAGTCAGATCTCTGAGGTAGGGGAAGTGAACAACACCTTCTTTTCCATGAAAGAGTATAAATGCTATGTCAAAACTATGACAATCTTCAAATATTCTTCCCATTGCTACATGCACCTGAACACTTTTTTTTTTAAAGTTAAAAATCATTCTAACTATGCTCCAAAGCAGAGATGTTTAAGGGGAAAATTGATCTAGGCATCTAGCAAGGCCAAGAAAAATGAACCATAGTCAAATTTGTTGGCTATTAAACTTCAACCTATAACTTGGACCAGTATAATAGATGCTGGATTGATCCAAAAACTGAAAGTCTAAGTTTGTTACATTGAAAAACTATAATCAAAATAAAAAATAGATCAAATTGAACTTAACTTGGAGCAATGAGTATCCCCTACGCCTCTCTACGCACAAAATATAGCTTACCCATCACATGAAGGATGGCAACAAAAGCTATAAAGCCAATACTCATAACAAGAACCATGTTTGGGGAGATCTTGAGTCCTGGGGCATCATCAGTGTAAAACTGAAGCATAGTCCCAGCTGCATGCAGTGTAACAGGCATAAAAAATTGAAGTCCAAATCCTTTTTCTTCAGATGTAATAGGCAGTGTAACAAGCATAAAAAATTGAAGCTTTAATGATGAAAACAACTCTTTACCTACTGTGGAGTAAAAATAATTCCCTTATCATAGAATGAATCATAGTTTCCAATCTCAACCTGCCAATGATGTTAATCATATTAAGTAAAAATTTAACAAGGTCCATGTAAGTATCGTAGATGGCTATGTTAATTTTCATGTTGTATGGGATGACTACTGTAACAACTTTAAATTGAGTTAGCATGAGCATGCAACCTTGAAGGACTTTTCTCTGTTTTTCTTTGTAGGAACACCATACCAAGGTGTCTAATATAAATTTCACCACATGTTTTGAGATCCTAGACCAAAAAGATGAAAGTGCTGTGATGGACTGTATTTGGATTATCATTACTTCTACTAGATGGTTATGATTGTCATTTTATATCATTCCTTCTTTATCTCCATCTAAATTTTGTTATTCTAATTAAAGTATTTAATTAAAGTTATTATACATTTTGCTATTACACCTACCCTCCACTCTCATTACTCTTAATTTCAAGTTCTAACAAAACACGAAGATGAGTGATAATGAAGACGTCCAATAGCACCAGAGGAAAGAAAAAATGAACTAAAAATTAACATACCTGCAAGAAGATGGAGATGAAGGATTCGCATTCTACTGTGTTACCAATTTATCGATGGTTCTTGGCAGAAAATTGAAGAATCAAAGCTAAAAAAAAAGTAAATTAATTAAAACAATTTCACAATTAAATTGATCATCCTCTTCATGGTTCAAAAAATGGCTTCTGCAACCAACGGTCGTACGTAATTCAAGACCTAACTCCAATCATGTGGCGATTGCTAAAAAGATACATAGTAGTAATAGAAACTCCAAAAGATACAATTCACAGTGCAACTCATAATGCAAAACAGTGTTATTCAATTTCAAATAGTTAAATCAACAAAAAAAACAATCGCTTCCCTCTCCTAAAATAGTTATTCATAAATGAAAATCCAAAACTATTGAAGTTCAACTATTGGGAGATTTCCTTAAAATTTGTCGATTCCCACAAACAAGTAAAAATAACATGTTAGAAATCAAATTTCAAAAATAAAGATGAAACCAAATTCAATTTTGGAATCGGAATAAGAAACCCTAAAAAGAGAACCCTTGTCCTAAATCATGGATTCAAACCCACGAGATGGTGGTGGTGGTCTCGGGGCGCTGCCACGATTCGTTGAACCCTTTCAGATTCTTTGACGAATTGGTCCAATAGCTTACCAAATTGCCTTACCATCCAATCTTTCCAACTTTCATGATATTTTTCATGTTTCTCAGTTGAGAAAGTATTATTCAAATCATTCACATGTCATCGAGTTTGAGTCTATACAACTGCGAGAGAATCTAGAGCATGAGGCTTTACCTGTAAGGATCGCAGATAGACGAATTAAGGAGCTTCGTGGTAAACAAATTCCTTTCGTTAAGGTCGTAAGGGGTGAAACTACTGGAGATGCTACTTGGGAACGCGAGGAGGATATGCAACAACAATATGCACATCTTTTCTAAGGTACTAAATTCCAAGGACGGAACGATGCTGCTCAACCGGTTAAAATATAATTAAATTATATTTTAAATTTGAGAGTTAGAAAGTGTTATTGATTAAAATAAAATCATATTCATAGTCTACTTTATGGTAGAGGATTACGGTAAAATTTTCGGTTTAAAATTCAGACGAAAGTCGGTTTGCATTTTCAGTGTCGATACAAGTTTACTGTGCAGAAAACCTAATTTTGACCCGTGAACGAGATAGTTAGTGTTTTTATTATGTTTCCTTCAACTTTGGTTATTTTGAAAATTTTCGTACAAAAATAAAATATAATATTTTATTCGGACGAAAACGTCGGAAGAATTACGATCGGAAATGCAACCGGGTAAGAAATGGAGCAGGATAGGAGACATAAAAGGCTTGAGGTGAGATGAGGGAGTGAGGTGACTCACTAGAGGTATGGCCTAAGCTACCTCCTAAAAAGTGGTCATGATGAACTTTTTGAAATATATCATATTATATTCTAAAAACCTATTTTTCTCTTTCCTCTTCAACCTAACAAGGCACAAGGTCAAAACTTGCTCTCCAAGCTCATTCCTCTCTCCTCAATTTCATGCCGCTCTCTCCCCTCTCTATATATACCCCTTTCATTTTCACTTTATCATCTTCCTCCTTCAACCTCCATTAAACATTCATCTTCTTCTTTCTTCTAAAAGTTCAAGCTCTTAAAGCTTTAATTTTTATTCATCCTTTCTACTTAAGTTCTTCATTAAAGTTCTTCCTTATACTAAGGGTAATAAGGGTAATGCTCTCATATAAATCTTTTTGCAAGTTTCGTCTTTTATTTCTTAGTTTACTTTATGTGTTCTTTATATGCTTTAAACTTCTAAAATCTCTCTAAAATGGTAGAAAACTCCTTTTGAGTTGAAGCCACTTTCTATAGTCTTGTATTAACTTATATTTTCACATACTAAGAGGTTGTGTAAAACAAAAATCTCTACCTATCTATTCCAATGAAGGCATAATGCTTGCATTTGTGACCTAGGAAGTTTTTGTTTCAACTTTTGGAATATGATCATGTATTTGAGTTTCTAACTATCCATTGATCTTAAATCTATAAATCTTGGAACTTTTGATAGCTTGTTCCTATGATGGCTGAAAATATGAATAAATAAGCCTAGGATACTATGTTTCAACTTTCCAAGTATGATCATGGATTTAGAACTCTTAATACCTTGTGATTCTAAACCTAAGAGTTATTGTTAAACAAAGAATATTTTCCTCATCAACCTATGATGGCCCAAACTTAGTGTTTAGGTGCTAGGATGTGTGAGTTTTTATTTTTCCAAAATGATCATGGACTTAAGCTCCATAAGATATTTGGATGCTAAGTCTAAGAGATTGGAAAGTTTAAGGATTTCTAACTTGTTTATTTTATGTTATTAAAGCTAGGATGTATTACTTTCATTTTTCCAAGATGATCATGGACTTGAGCTCCATAAGATATTTGGATGCTAAGTCTAAGAGATGGGAATGTTTAAGTTTCCATTGTTTTCCAAGATGATCATGGATTTGAGCTCCATAAGATATTTGGATGCTAAGTCTAAGAGATTGGAATGTTTAAGTTTCCATTGTTTTCTAAAATGATCATGGACTTGAGCTCCATAAGGTATTTGGATGCTAAGTCTAAGAGATTGAAAATTTAAGGATTTTTAACTTGTTTATTCTATGTTATTAAAGCTAGGATGTATTACTTTCATTTTTCCAAAATGATCATGGACTTGAACTCCATAAGATATTTGGATGTTAAGTCTAAGAGATTGGAATGTTTAAGTTTCCATTGTTTTCCAAAATGATCATGGACTTGAGCTCCATAAGATATTTGGATACTAAGTCTAAGGGATTGGAAAGTTTAAAGATTTATAACCTATAAATCCTATGAAGGCCGAACCTAGAAGGTTATGGACCTAGGATACTTTGTTCTTATTTTTCCAATATGATCATGGTTTTGAGCTCCTTAATACATATGGATGCAAAACCTAAGAGATTGGAAAGTTTAGTGAATGCTAGCCTATTTTACTAGCCTTGGTCGAATACCCTAAGTTTATAACTTAGTGGAATTTTAATTCAACTTTGTTAAGTGATCATTGTTTATGAACTCCTAACACTTAAGGATCATAAATCCATGAGTTGTATAATTTTTGGGAATATCTAACCCTAAGAACTAGTCTTGGCCGAACCTATACCTTGTGGTTTAGTGTTCTTGTTTGATTTTAACTTGTGATTTTGTATTCATAACCTTAGACTTCCATCGCGGAGGAAACGAGGACGTTCGTGGTATACCTCTTCGAGCATCTAATCTCCTTACCTTCACAGAAGGTGGAATTAGTACTTAGTGGTGTGACAACGAGGAGCTTCAAGTTCAGGAGTTTGGTGGTAACCCAGGTGGGGGAAAGAATCAACTTATCGTCGGAATCGATAAGTGGTATATTATATAATAATTGTGTAGGGCGACCTAAACCCTACTAGTAGTCGAGTAATCGACAAGACCAAAATCACATTGGAAACCTTTTCTGAAAAACCAATGGCGATTCGGGGATTTTAGGTTTATCGATATTAGGTTGATTTTATATTGTTGATGGTTGATTTGATTTTATTAATTTTATTGAATTGATTTTGTGCTATGTTGGTGATATGGGAATATTTTGATTGATATTGTGTTATGCATGATCTGCCTGGTTTGTATTACTATGCTTAGCTGTTTTTAAGCAAAGATATATATGTTGTCTAAGAGATGATTTTTTTGGGTATGAGGATAATAATGATCAAGAAGTGCCTAACCTCTAGAAGTGCCTAACCTAGATGATGTATGTTAAAGAGGTGTTACGGCATAGAATATGCGTCAAGTTCTGATGGAAGGTTAAGCACTAGGATGTTGTTAAAACGGGTTGTTGAGATTCAAGTATAGGTGTTGTGTCCACAACCGTGTATTGGTAATATAATACACAAGGAAAAAAGTGTATTGGTAATATAATACATAAAGACAAAAGTGTATTGGTAATATAATACGCAAGGACATCTGTGTATTGGTAATATGATACACCGTGTATTGGTAATATAATACACGTAAAACACTTCTGTGTATTGGTAATATAATACACCGTGTATTGGTAATATAATACACATAAAATCAAGAGTTCTCGTGAGACCACTTCCACCTTAGGAAATTGGTTTGCAGCTATGGTGTCTTTAAGTAGCATGAGATTGGGGGTAGAGGATGATATATATTAACTTGAGGATGATCTTTTAGTTATGTGTGTTGTTTGTTTGTGACAATTACTGTATAATGTACTATGACTCTTTTCCGCTTTTTGATGATAGAACTGTTTCTTATTCCCTATGTTTCTGTATTTTTGTGGGTTACTTTGGTTTACGTTAGAAGACCCGATGGAGGGTTATGTTGCTGAGGAGCTGGACGGAACTCTGTATGAAACGAAGATTGCTGAGAAGTTGGATGGAACTCCTTACGAACCCGATGCTGGGGGTCGAGCTGTGATCCATGGCGATTAGAGTATAGACATTATGGACAGTGTGTCTAAGGAGCACTTTTATATTTCCGCTAAGTATGTCAGTTATTAAGTTTATGCCTGTGAGGGATCCTACTAAGAGGATACCCTCAACGGTGTTTTGGTATTGTAATGAACAACTAAGTGTGTATTTACATATGTTAAAGTTATTGTGTTTTAAATTTGTAGAAGTTATATGATAACTAAATAAGTTTTTAATTTTTACGTATTTTCACGATAAGCATGCGATTAAGAATTGATTTAAGAAGGTAATTATTCTAATAAAACACTAGGGCATAATGGGGTATCTCATTTTGGTATCAGAGAAGTTTGGTTCTAAAACGGACTGTGGGTTATGTCTGATCAGAATCAAGGACTGCGAGGTTTAGGATGTTGTTACTGGCCGTGTCTAGTTGAATCCACATCAGATGTTGACTATGCTTAGAAGTTGGGTAGTGTGTCAGAATCTGATGTGAGAGGTTAATATTAGTCTGGCATATGGTATTTATATACTTGCCTATATAGTATTATATGTCATACTAATAAGAGCGGATGATTTCTTTTAACAGAATCATAGCTCGCGAAAGAGGACGTCCAACTAACAGTGGTAACGAAACTCTAGAAAGGATTATTGGAGCTGTCAATGGTAATGCCGACAATACTGAGAATGGAGGATGATCATCTTCGACTCCAAGTGCAATGGAAACCCTAACTGCTGCTATGCTACTGCAAACCCAGCAGAATGCTGAGATGCTGCAGATGAACAAAGAACAGCTAGAAATTAAGAATCAGAGAAGGACGATAGAAGTTGAAGATGCTGGATTGACTAATTTTATGAATGGAAAACCACCTCAATTCCGAGGAGAGTATGACCTAGAGAAAGCAGAATGGTGGATACAAGAGATAGAAAAGATATTTGCTACTATGCGCTGCAGCGAGGAGAAGAAAGTGACCTATGCTGCCTTCATATTAACCGAAGGAGCAGAATTCTGGTGGAAGGGAAAGAAAAGACTGTTGGAAGCTGAGTGATAAGCCTCTGGCTCATCTAGTTTTACAGCTAGTATGACCAGGGTTTTGTGCAAATTATATCGTATTTTCACCCAAATTAGATTAGATTGTCCTCAAGCAAGGTTTTGAGTCTCTAGAGTAGTTTTAAGTTAATTTAGCTAGTTTTGAGTCAAAATAATGCACTTATGGTTATTTCCTTGTTTTCAGGTTAAGTAGAAGTTGAGAAAATAAAGAGCAGGGGATTCGCCCCGCGAAGGACACGCTCGCCACGCGACCCCGAAGCCTGATTGTTCCAAGAAATTGCTAAGTCTCTGGTTCGCCTCGCGAAGAAGGTCTCGCCCCGCGAGTCTTGCAAACCTGAAAAAGTCAGAGATGATCACGGCTTGCCCGTGTTGAAGGTCATGGCCGTGGCAGTTTTGAAGTTGAAGAGTCTCGCCTCGCGAGCATCCATTCGCCTCGCGAGTCTGGAAGTCAGAGAGCATCACGGTTGGCCCTGATGGCCATAACGGGCGTAAGGAGAAAACTCTTCATATCCTCGCCTCGCGAGCAAGCACTTCGCCTCGCGAGAATGCCAAAGGTTGCTGACTGTTCATGAAATTCGCCTCGCGAATGTGTGCTCGCCTCGCGAGCTAGCTAATTTCAGAATTTGTATAAAAGGCTGTTCTGAACAATTTGTAAAAAATTTTGGCTTCTCCATTTTTCTGTTTTACATTTTTTCTGTGTGATTTCGTTTGTGTTATGGAGAACTAAGTTCCTAGGATTTATCTATTGTAATTGATTTCCATACACTTGAGGTTCTTGTATTTTCCTGTTTTGTATGCTTTTCCCTCTTTAATGCCATACTTTGTATTTCTGTTTGCTTAATTCAGGAGTATACTGTATTGTATTGATTTATTTCTAGTGATATCATGTTCCTATAAGTAATCGCATCTGCTTAATTTGCGTGTGTACATTTCGTGTTCGCTTAGTTCATGAAGGGCTTAACCCCGTTTGCTTAATTCGGGAATAAGGACATGTATCTGTAGTAGTGGTTTCGCTTGTAAATTGCTACTACAACCGGGAGGGGATAAGAATTTGCTTAGGGCTTGGAAATTGTATGAACCTATGATAGTGGGAAATCAAGAGCAATAGATTAATCTGTTTTTGGCCATTTGATAACCTCCTTGAACTGCTTGTTTTCAATTGCTCTGTTTTTAATATTCTGTTTTCTTTATTTGCACTCCAAACCAAACCCCCCCCCCCCCCCCCCAAAACTTATTTTTGTGGAAAATAACATTTTAAGAGTCCTTGAGAGACGACATCCGAGTTGTCGCACTATACTACAGTTTTAAACCCGCTCGTCCTTTTTGGCGCGTGCGCGACAGCGCGACCAAAAATTGGCGCCGTTGCCGGGGACTCTGAGTTGTTATTTTTCGCAACTTGTTTTATTTTATTTTTCTTTCTTTCTTTTATTTTCTGTTCTGTTTTGAATTGGTCTGGCTACTAGGTCTCATTGCCCTGAACTGTGTGATTTTGACCCGGAAATTGAAAGAACACTGCACACACTCCGTAGGGAATTTCGGGCTAGCACTAGTAGTGATTCCAATTTTAAAACTGCATTTGAAAACATGGGAGACCAAAGGACTTTGAGGCAGCTTGCTGCCCCTGATGTGAATTACAATGGTTTGTGCATTGCTTATCCTGGTGCTGACACCCCTTTTGAGTTAAAATCTGGGCTAATCCATTTGTTGCCAAGATTTAATGGTCTTGCAGGTGAAGATCCACACAAGCACTTGAAGGAATTCCAAGTCGTCTGCTCCACAACTTTGAGGCCAGAAGGAGTAACTGAGGATCATATCAAGTTGAAGGCTTTTCCATTCTCACTCCGGAGCTGCAAAAGATTGGCTATTATACCTTGCGCCGAATTCCATTACCACATGGAACGACTTGAAGAAGCTCTTCCTAGAGAAATATTTTCCTGCCTCCGAGCCGCTGCAATAAGGAAAGAAATCAGTGGAATAAGGCAAGGAAATGAGTCGCTAGCTGAGTATTGGGAGAGGTTCAAGCGGTTGACATCCGATTGCCCCCAAAGATCAAATTTCCGAACAGCTCCTCATCCAATATTTTTATGAAGGATTGCAGCCGATGGATAGGAATATTTTGGATGCTTTGCTAGTGGGGGAGCATTGGTTGACAAGACTCCATCTCACGCCAAGCAACTCATTGAGAACATGTCATTAAATTCCCAAAGCAATTCACTACCAGAAGAAATTCTGTTGAGACTAGAGGTGTACATGAGGTCCGCACTTCCTCTTCCAGCCATGACCGTGATGATAGAATTGACAGGCTCACTTCCTTGGTAGAGAAATTGGCAATGGATAGGGTTCAGTCTGCGGTATTGTGTGGCATGTGCAGTTCTCCTGAGCACCCGTATGAAGCATGCCCCATTTTGCAAGGAGGATCAATTACTGAATCACCTCAAGCCTTTGCAGTCCATCCGTATAATCAGGGCAATAACCAGAACAGATACAGCATTCCAGATCTTTCAACAAATAGGTACCATCCCAGCTGGAGTAATCATCCTAATCTGCGGTATGGGAACTCATCCCAACATCCGATGGCACCTCAGAATCCTCCAATGACCACTTTTGCACCGTCCGGACCTTCAGTTGATGACATGTGCAAGCAAATAACTTCACAATTGAATGCACAAATGACTACACTTTTCCAGCAGCAAATGGGACAGTTCCAGGCACAGTTCCAGGCCTCACAGGCACAGTTTCAGCAGAGAACGGATGCGAGTATTCAGGCATTACATACACAGATTGGACAGATGGCCACAGACATAAATAACATAAAGCAAGGTCAAAGAACAACCCAGCTGCCAGCACAGCCAGTGATAAATCCTAATGCCTCCAACCCTAATGTGAGTGCCATATCTTTGAGGTCTGGAAAGGTTGTTGAGGCCACTTCTGGAAAGGATGAAGAAACCATGAAGGCTACTCCTGAGCCTATTGAGGTTGAAGTTGAGAAGGTATACAGACCACCAATCCCGTTCCCACACAGATTACAGAAAAATTTGAAGAGTGGAGGTGAAGACAAGGAGAAGGAAATTCTTGATGTTTTAAGAAAAGTGGGTGTTAATATCCCTCTGTTGGATGTGATCAAGCAAGTGCCCAGATATGCCAAATTTCTGAAGGACCTATGCACTAACAAGAGGAAGATGAAGAATAATGAGAGGGTTGATTTGGGAAGAAATGTCTCAGCGCTTATCCAGTCTAAGCCAGAAAGAGTTGTTGCTTTCACCCCTACTCAGGCACTGCCACAGAAGTGCAAGGATCCAGGCACCTTCACTATCCCATGCACTATTGGGGACAAGAAGTTTGAAAACTGCATGCTGGACTTGGGAGCATCTATCAATGTCATGCCTACCTCCATCTTTAACAAACTTGATCTTGGTCCTTTGAAGTATACAGGTATCACCATTCAGTTGGCCAACAGGACCAGTGCCCGCCCCATGGGAATGGTGGAAGATGTACTAGTGCAAGTTGATGATCTGATCTTCCCAGCTGATTTCTACATCTTGGACATGGCAGGCGAGACACATTCCAGTAAATCACCAATCATCCTGGGCCGACCATTCATGAAGACAGCCAAGACTAACATTGATGTGGATGATGGGACCATGTCTATGAAGTTTGGGGATATAGTTGCAAAGTTTAACATATTTGATGCCATGAAACATCCAGTGGAAGAGCACTCTGTATTCCACATAGAGCTGATCTCTGAGACTATTGAGGACACCCATGAGAACTTGTTTTCTAATTTTCCACTTAATTCTAGCTGTGATGATATTTTTCCTTGTCTTGATTGTACTAACGCTAACCATCGTGTGGTTTGTGCTGAGATTGTTGCATGTTTAGCAGGTGATAAAATTGTCAGTGCAGTGGATGAGAACCATGAAGAGGATGAAGCAGCACCGGAGGCCCTCTCTACCTCTTTGGCCTTAGATTGCAAGGAATGGGATCCAGGTGACAGCTCCCGCTTACACTGCACTTGATCAGGGAGTACTCTTTTCCTTTCCCTCACTCTGCTTGTATAATTCTGTTGTTCATTGGGGACAATGCATGTTTTAAGTGTGGGGGAGGGAACTAGTTGAAGTTTTTCTTTTCTTTGAATAAAGTTTTCTTTTCTTTGAATAAAGCTCCTGAATAATTTGAGAAGCTCAGGAGCATTTGTGTGTTGAGTTTTTAGTTGGCAAGTTTGTTAGATTTTGATTGATGTTGCACAGATTGCTTGCATGATTGATATGTGATGATTCCCCCCTAGGCTGAAAATTTTTTGATTTTGAAAAGTGATTCCCATGTGAAATTGAAAACTGAACTTTGGGATGTTATTATGATGGCATGATGTATGATAAGTTTGGGGTGATAGGAAGCACACACTAGGGATAGAATCTCTGTCAAATAATTTGCAAAAAAATGTCCAGGTGAGGTTTTGAGCCTCCAACATGTTTTAAATTGTGTGAAAATCACTTTCAAGTTGCACTTCCCTGAATTTGATTGAATCTCTTTTTGGTTTGCATGATTATATGTGTGTAGCAAATGATTTAGGCAGTTTCTTTGTAAATAGCTACTTGGCCTGAATAAAACAATTCCTAATGCATGTTCCCTAGTTAGCCCCATTGAGCCTATTAGCCTGTTAATTCTTGTTAACCTTATGTTATAAGCTAAAATCTGAAAAACCATGTTAACCCGATCTTAGGATTAGGAGAGCATGGAAGCTTAGTGAGAAATTGGTTGCAAGAAATTAAGTTTGGGGTGGCTACTCGGTGCAATGTGTTGTTTGGGATTGGGAAAATGAAAAAAAAAATGAAAAAAAAAGAAGAAAAGTGTAAACATGAGGGAAAAAAAGAGAAGAAAAAGAAAATTTTTAAAAGTGAAAAAAAAATTCCAAAAAGAAATAAAAAGGCTGTAGCCACCCAGTAGTGTAAAAAAAATAAAATAAAGAAAGGAACTTGAGTGAATTTCAAAGTGTAAATATAGTTCATGCTCTCTTAGTTCCTAGGGTCTTCAGCTTAGTTCCTTTTGTATATCCTACCCTTAGCCAGGCCCCATTACAACCCATAAAAGACCTTTTGATGTTGCTTGCATGTTTTCTGTGGGAGCCATTTTGAGATGAAAATCAAATTTTTGGGAAGTGTACTTGAAAAGTGAAATTGAGTGCAAGTTGTTAGCCTGACATAAACTAAGTGTCTGAGTGAACAAATAATGCCCTTGTGAGGAAGGCAGTTGTTTGGATTTGGTGATCTCCCTCTTGTGTGTAACTTAGATCCCCTGCTTAGATTTCTGATTGTTTTCATGATGAAACTCTCAAATGTTTAGAATAAATGAATGTGGGGATTGCTCTGTTTGAAAAGGGGGAAACAATGAAGAAAAACTTTTTTTGATGTATTGCTTGAATGTGTGCAATGTTGATTGAATCTTTTAAGCTTGCCAGGTCTTGAGTCTTTTTGATTTTTGAGTCTTAGTTTGCTTGGGGACAAGCAAAGTTTAAGTTTGGGGTATTTTGATAAGCCTCTGGCTCATCTAGTTTTACAGCTAGTATGACCAGGGTTTTGTGCAAATTATATCGTATTTTCACCCAAATTAGATTAGATTGTCCTCAAGCAAGGTTTTGAGTCTCTAGAGTAGTTTTAAGTTAATTTAGCTAGTTTTGAGTCAAAATAATGCACTTATGGTTATTTCCTTGTTTTCAGGTTAAGTAGAAGTTGAGAAAATAAAGAGCAGGGGATTCGCCCCGCGAAGGACACGCTCGCCACGCGACCCCGAAGCCTGACTGTTCCAAGAAATTGCTAAGTCTCTGGTTCGCCTCGCGAAGAAGGTCTCGCCCCGCGAGTCTTGCAAACCTGAAAAAGTCAGAGACGATCACGGCTAGCCCGTGTTGAAGGTCATGGCCGTGGCAGTTTTGAAGTTGAAGAGTCTCGCCTCGCGAGCATCCATTCGCCTCGCGAGTCTGGAAGTCAGAGAGCATCACGGTTGGCCCTGATGGCCATAACGGGCGTAAGGAGAAAACTCTTCATATCCTCGCCTCGCGAGCAAGCACTTCGCCTCGCGAGAATGCCAAAGGTTGCTGACTGTTCATGAAATTCGCCTCGCGAATGTGTGCTCGCCTCGCGAGCTAGCTAATTTCAGAATTTGTATAAAAGGCTATTCTGAACAATTTGTAAAAGTTTTTGGCTTCTCCATTTTTCTGTTTTACATTTTTTCTGTGTGATTTCGTTTGTGTTATGGAGAACTAAGTTCCTAGGATTGATCTATTGTAATTGATTTCCATACACTTGAGGTTCTTGTATTTTCCTGTTTTGTATGCTTTTCCCTCTTCAATGCCATACTTTGTATTTCTGTTTGCTTAATTCAGGAGTATACTGTATTGTATTGATTTATTTCTGGTGATATCATGTTCCTATAAGTAATCGCATCTGCTTAATTTGCGTGTGTACATTTCGTGTTCGCTTAGTTCACGAAGGGCTTAACCCCGTTTGCTTAATTCGGGAATAGGGACATGTATCTGTAGTAGTGGTTTCGCTTGTAAACTGCTACTACAACCGGGAGGGGATAAGAATTTGCTTAGGGCTTGGAAATTGTATGAACCTATGATAGTGGGAAATCAAGAGCAATAGATTAATCTGTTTTTGGCCATTTGATAACCTCCTTGAACTGCTTGTTTTCAATTGCTCTGTTTTTAATATTCTGTTTTCTTTATTTGCACTCCAAACCAAACCCCCCCCCCCCCCCCCCCCCAAAACTTATTTTTGTGGAAAATAACATTTTAAGAGTCCTTGAGAGACGACATCCGAGTTGTCGCACTAGACTACAGTTTTAAACCCGCTCGTCCTTTTTGGCGCGTGCGCGACAGCGCGACCACTGAGGATAGGAACATTAACTGGAAGTTATTCACTGATTGCTTTTTCGAAAAATATTTTCCGCGTCTAGTTCGACGCAAGAAGGAAAAGGAATTCACAAACCTCAAACAAGGCAACATGTTTGTTGGTGAGTATGCATCACGTTTTGAAGCTTTGATCAAGTTTTCGAAATTCTATCACAGGTTTCCAAGTGAGGACTGGCAATGTAGAAGATTTGAGGAAGGACTCAGAGATGAGCTGTAGAGGGCTGTAGTGTCTCTTAACATACAGTATTTCCCAGAACTGGTCGAGAGATGCAGTGCCGTTGAAAGTATAGACCTAAGGATGGCCAATGAACAGAAAAAACTGAGGAGTGGAGATCCTAACCGATCAAGTTTCTAGAGGCGTGGAGAAAGTGGTTCTCAGTGGAGACAGAGACCATATGCTCGACCCGGGAAAACACCGACACCGGCACCAGTGCCTAGAACGGGTCAGCAACCACAAGGCTTAGTTTGCTTCAGATGTGGAGGATCTCATTATGCTAGAGACTGTACAAATAGGCCTATCTGTTTCAACTGTGGGAAACCAGGTCATGTGGCACGAGATTGCAGACAAAGGGTTATGCAACAACCGACAACTGCCGGAAGAGGAACTGGGGACAATAGAGGTGGAGCTGGAAGAGGAGTCCCAGCAGCAAGACCACAAGTGGCCAAACCTCAAGCCACTGGAAGAGTGTTTACCGTGATGGGAGCTGAATCCTCTCAATCTACTGATCTTATACAAGGTATGTGTTTGATAGCTGGTAGACTCTCGTATGTGTTGTTTGACTCAGGCGTTACACATTCTTTTATTTCGCATGAGTGTGTGGATCATTTGAACTTAATTGTTTCCAAATTACCTTATACCCTCACAGTGTCTACTCCAACCAGTTATCCTTTGACTGCTATGTATGTTTGTTTACAGTGTCCTATCGTTGTTGAGAATAGGACATCCATTGTAGATCTTATCTGTTTGCCTATGAAACAGATATGTTATTCTTGGCATGGATTGACTTTCAGCTAACCATGTAGTACTGGATTGTTCTAGCAAGACTTTATCATTTTTTGAACCTTTTAGTGTAGCATCTGGCAATGACGGAGTTTCTACGAGGAATGACAACTCTCAATAGTTTGTGATGCTTTTCGCAGTGGAGGCTAATGAGACTCCCAGCATAGATTCCATGCCTATTGTGAGAGAGTTTCCTGAAGTTTTACCTCCAGACGTTCCAGGTTTGCCACCGGAAAGAGAAGTGGAATTCATTATAGATCTCGTACCAGGGACAGGGCCTATATCTATAGCTCCTTATCGGATGTCACCGGTTGAGTTGGCAGAGTTGAAGGAACAATTGGATGACATGTTAGGAAAAGAGTTTATCAGAGCGAGTGTTTCACCGTGGGGAGCACCAGTGTTATTTGTTAAGAAGAAGGATGAAAGTGCGAGATTGTGCATGGATTACAGGCAGTTGAATAAGGTGACGATTAAGAATAAGTATATGTTGCCTAGGATAGATGATTTGATGGATCAGTTGAAAGGAGCAGTAGTGTTCTCTAAGATTGATTTAAGATCTGGGTACCATCAAATCAGAGTAAGAAAGGAAGATACACCCAAGACGGCTTTTAGGACGAGATACGGGCACTATGAGTATTTAGTTAAGCCTTTCGGTGTAACTAATGCGCCAGCCGTGTTCATGGATTATATGAACAGAATTTTCAGACCGTTCTTCGATAAGTTTGTTGTTGTGTTCATCGATGATATTCTTATTTATTCTCGTACGCGGGAAGAGCATGAGGAACATTTGAGATTGGTGTTGCGAGTTTTGAAGGATAGGCAACTTTATGCCAAACTTTCCAAGTGTGAGTTTTGGCTAGAAGAAGTACAATTCCTAGGTCATGTGATTAATAAAGAAAGAATAGCCACAGATCCAGCTAAGGTTGAGTCAGTTCTTAAGTGGGAATGGCCTAAGTCAGTAAGTGAAGTACGAAGTTTCCTAGAACTTGCTGGATATTATCGGAGGTTCATAGAGGGATTCTAGAAGATTGCGTTGCCTATGACGCAGTTAACGAGGAAAAATATAGCTTTTGTATGGACAGACAAGTGTGAACAAAGTTTTCAAAAGCTGAAGGACACGTTGACTACATCACCTGTGTTGATCTTACCAGATCCACTATGACAATTTGATGTATATTGTGATGCGTCATACCAAGGTTTAGGCTGTGTCCTGATGCAAGAGGGAAGAGTCGTGGCTTATGCTTCCCGACAGTTGAGAATTCATGAGAGAAATTATCCGACTCATGATTTGGATTTAGCAACAATAGTGTTCGCATTAAAGATATGGCGACACTTTTTGTATGGAGCAAAGTTTAATGTTTTCAGTGACCACAAGAGCCTGAAGTATCTATTAGATCAAAAAGAATTGAATATGAGACAGGGAAGATGGATGGAGTTTATCAAATATTATGATTTTGAATTACTGTACCATCCTGAGAAGGCCAATGTGGTAGCGGATGCTTTAAGCAGGAAGTCCTTGCACGTGTCTGCGATGATGGTTAAGGAGTTAGAATTGCTTGAACAGTTCAAGGATTTGAACTTCGGAATGGAATTGGTTAAGAATAAGATTTGCTTAAGTATGATCACTATTCGTAGTGATTTTATGAAAGATCTTAAAGATAAACAAGTTCAGGATCTATACCTCCAGGAAGTAAGTAGAGGAATCGATGAAGGTAAAATTTGAGTTTAATAGAGGGATGGATGGTGTGTTAAGGTTTAGAGATAGAATATGTGTGCCAAATGATGCAGAACTTAGGAATATGATTTTAGAGGAAGCACATAAGAGTAAGTTGAGTTTCCATCCTGGATCCACAAAAATGTATCAGGATTTGAAGAAAATGTTTTGGAGGACAAGGATGAAGAAAGAAGTAGCGGAGTATGTTTTATCTTGTCTGGTGTGTCAGAAAGCTAAGATTGAACATCAGAAGCCAGCAGGATTACTACAATCTTTAGATATCCCAGAGTGGAAATGGGATAGTATAGCTATGGATTTTGTGGTCGGATTACCACAAACTCCTAAGAAGCATGATGCGATTTGGGTTATCATTGATAGGTTGACGAAGTGTGCTCACTTTTTATCTATTGGTGAAAGTTATAATTTGGAAAGGTTGGCTCAGATTTACATCAAAGAAATTGTTAGATAGCATGGTATGCCATCGAGCATTGTCTCAGACCGAGATCCTAGATTCACATCTAGATTTTGGAGACAATTACAAAATGCCTTGGGAACAAAGTTGAGGATGAGTTCTGCTTATCATCCCCAAATTGATGGACAGTTAGAAAGGACAATACAATCATTGGAGGATCTATTGAGAGCTTGTGTGTTGGAGCATACTGGCAGTTGGGATGAGTTCTTACCATTGATTGAATTTACTTATAACAATAGTTTCCATAGTAGTATCGAAATGGCACCATATGAGGCTTTGTATGGCAGAAAGTGTAGGACCCCGCTGTGTTGGTATGAGACTGGTGAGAACCAAGTTTTGGGTCCAGATGTGGTGCAACAAACTACGGAGCAAGTCAGGAAGATACAGGAAAAGATGAAGGAAGCACAGGATAGGCAAAGGAGCTACAGTGGCAAGAGGATGAGACCATTAGAATTCCAGGAAGGCGATCACGTGTTTTTGAGAGTTACTCGGAAAACTGGAATTGGCAGAGCTATCAAATCCAGAAAACTTACTCCTCGATTCATTGGACCCTTTCAGATTCTTCGACGAATTGGTCCAGTAGATTACCAAATTGCCTTACCACCCAATCTTTCCAACCTTCATGATGTCTTTCATGTTTCTCGGTTGAGAAAATATTATCTAAATCCTTCACATGTCATTGAGTTTGAGTCTATACAACTGCGAGAGAATCCAGGGCATGAGGCTTTACCTGTAAGGATCGCAGATAGACGAATTAAGGAGCTTCGTGGTAAACAAATTCCTTTGGTTAAGGTCGTATGGGATAAAACTACTGGAGATGCTACTTAGGAACGCGAGGAGGATATGCAACAACAATATGCACATCTTTTCTAAGGTACGTAAATTCCGAGGACATAATTTTCTTTTAAGAGGGGTAGTAATGTAACAGTCTGATTTTAATGATGTTGTTCAACTGGTTAAAATATAATTAAATTATATTTTAAATTTGAGAGTTAGAAAGTGTTTTTGATTAAAATAAAATCATATTCATAGTCTACTTTATGGTAGAGGGTTACGGTAAAATTTTAGGTTGAAAATTTAGACGAAAGCCGGTCTGCGTTTTCACTGCCGGTACAAGTTTACTATGCAGAAAACCTAATTTTGACCCGTGAAAGAGATAGTTAGTGTTTTTATTATGTTTCCTTCAACTTTGGTTATTTTGAAAATTTTCGTTCAAAAATAAAATATAATATTTTATTCAGGTGAAAACATCGGAAGAATTACGATCGGAAATACAACCGGGTACGAAATGGAGCAGAATAGGAGACATAAGAGGCTTGAGGTGAGATGAGGGAGTGAGGTGACTCACTAGAGGTATGGCCTAAGCTACCTCCTAAAAAGTGGTCATGATGGACTTTTTGAAATATAACATATTATATTCTAAAAACCTATTTTTCTCTTTCATCTTCAACCAAACAAGGCACAAGGTCAAAACTTGCTCTCCAAGCTCATTCCTCTCTTCTCAATTTCGTGCCACTCTCTCCCCTCTCTATATATATACCCCTTTCATTTTCACTTCATCATCTTCCTCCTTCAACCTCCATTAAACCTTCATCTTCTTCTTTCTTCTAAAAGTTCAAGCTCTTAAAGCTTTAGTTTTTATTCTTCTTTTCTACTTAAGTTCTTCATTAAAGTTCTTCCTTATACTAAGGGTAATGCTCTCATATGAATCTTTTTGCAAGTTTCATCTTTTATTTCTTAGTTTACTTTATGTGTTCTTTATATGCTTTAAACTTCTAAAATCTCTCTAAAATGGTAGAAAACTCCTTTTGAGTTGAAACCACTTTCTATAGTCTTGTATTAACTTATATTTTCACATACTAAGAGGTTGTGTAAAACAAAAATCTCTACCTATCTCTTCCAACGAAGGCAGAATGCTTGCATTTGTGACTTAGGAAGTTTTTGTTTCAACTTTTGGAATATGATCATGTGTTTGAGTTTCTAACTATCCATTGATCTTAAATCTATAAATATTGGAAGTTTTGATAGCTTGTTCCTATGATGGCTAAAAATATGAATAAGTAAGCCTAGGATACTATGTTTCAACTTTCCAAGTATGATCATGGATTTAGAACTCTTATTACCTTGTGATTCTAAACCTAAGAGTTATTGTTAAACAAAGAATATTTTCCTCATCATCCTATGATGGCCGAAACTTAGTGTTTAGGTGCTAGGATGTGTGAGTTTTTATTTTTCCAAAATGATCATGGACTTAAGCTCCATAAGATATTTGGATTCTAAGTCTAAGAGATTGGAAAGTTTAAGGATTTCTAACTTGTTTATTCTATGTTATTAAAGCTAGGATGTATTACTATCATTTTTCCAAGATGATCATGGACTTGAGCTCCATAAGATATTTGGATGCTAAGTCTAAGAGATTGGAATGTTTAAGTTTCCATTGTTTTCCAAGATGATCATGGAATTGAGCTCCATAAGATATTTGGACGCTAAGTCTAAGAGATTGGAATGTTTAAGTTTCCATTGTTTTCTAAAATGATCATGGACTTGAGCTCCATAAGATATTTGGATGCTAAGTCTAAGGGATTGGAAAGTTTAAGGATTTCTAACTTGTTTATTCTATGTTATTAAAGCTAGGATGTATTACTTTCATTTTTCCAAGATGATCTTGGACTTGAGCTCCATAAGATATTTGGATGCTAAGTCTAAGAGATTGGAATGTTTAAGTTTCCATTGTTTTCCAAAATGATCATGGACTTGAGATCCATAAGATATTTGGATGCTAAGTCTAAGAGATTGGAAGGTTTAAAGATTTATAACCTATAAATCCTATGAAGGTCGAACCTAGAAGGTTATGGACCTAGGATACTTTGTTCTTATTTTTCCAAAATGATCATGGTTTTGAGCTCCTTAATACATATGGATGCTAAACCTAAGAGATTGAAAATTTTTGTGAATGCTAGCCTATTTTACTAGCCTTGGCCGAATACCCTAAGTTTATAACTTAGTGGGATTTTAATTCAACTTTGTTAAGTGATCATTGTTTATGAACTCCTAACACTTAAGGATCATAAATCAATGAGTTGTATAATTTTTGGGAATCTCTAACCCTAATAACTAGTCTTGGCCGAACCTATACCTTGTGGTTTAGTGTTCTTGTTTGCTTTTAACTTGTGATTTTGTATTCATAACCTTAGACTTCCATCGCGGAGGAAACGAGGACGTTCGTGATATACCTCTTCGAGCATCTAATCTCCTTACCTTCACAGAAGGTGGAATTAGTACTTAGTGGTGTGACAATGAGAAGCTTCGAGTTCGAGAGTCTGGTGATAACCCAGGTGGGGGAAAGAATCAACCTATCGTCGGAATCGATAAGTAGTATATTATATAATAATTGTGTAGGGCGACCTAAACCCTACTAGTAGTTGAGTAATCGACAAGACCAAAATCACATTGGAAACCTTTTCTGAAAAACCAATGGCGAGTCGGGGATTGTAGGTTTATCGATATTAGGTTGATTTTGTATTGTTGATGGTTGATTTGATTTTATTACCTTTATTGAATTGATTTTGTGCTATATTGGTGATATGGGAATATTTTGATTGATATTGTGTTATGCATGATCTGCCTGGTTTGTGTTATTATGCTTAGCAGTTTTTAAGCAAAGATATATATGTTGTCTAAGAGATGATTGTTTTGGGTGTGAGGATAATAATGATCTAGAAGTGCCTAACCTAGATGATGTATGTTAAAGAGGTGTTACAGCATAGAATATGCGTCAAGTTCTGATGGAGGGTTAAGCACTAGGATGTTGTTAAAACGGGTTGTTGAGATTCAAGTATAGGTGTTGTGTCCACAACCGTGTATTGGTAATATAATACACAAGGACAAAAGTGTATTGGTAATATAATATACAAATACAAAATTGTATTGGTAATATAATACGCAAGGACATCTGTGTATTGGTAATATAATACACCGTGTATTGGTAATATAATACACATAAAATCAAGAGTTCTCGCGAGACCACTTCCACCCTAGGAAATTGGTGTGCAGCTATGGTGTCTTTGAGTAGCATGAGATTGGGGGTAGAGGATGATATATATTAACTTGATGCTGATCTGTTAGTTATGTGTGTTGTTTGTTTGTGACAATTATTGTATAATGTACTATGACTCTTTTCCGCTTTTTGATGATAGAACTGTTTCTTATTCCCTATGTTTCTGTATTTTTGTGGGTTACTTTGGTTTACGTTAGAAGACCCGATGGAGGGTTATGTTGCTGAGGAGCTGGACGGAACTCTGTATGAAACGAAGATTGCTGAGGAGTTGGATGGAACTCCTTACGAACCCGATGCTGGGGGTCGAGCTGTGATCCATGGCGATTAGAGTATAGACATTATGGACAGTGTGTCTAAGGAGCACTTTTATATTTCCGCTAAGTATGTCTGTTATTAAGTTTATGCCTGTGAGGGATCCTACTGAGAGGATACCCTCAACAGTGTTTTGGTATTGTAATGAACAACTAAGTGTGTATTTACATATGTTAAAGTTATTGTGTTTTAAATTTGTAGAAGTTATATGATAATTAAATAAGTTTTTAATTTTTACGTATTTTCACGATAAGCACGCGATTAAGAATTGATTTAAGAAGGTAATTATTCTAATAAAACACCGGGGCACAACGGGGTGTCTCACT
Source organism: Sophora flavescens (assembly GCA_030762895.1). Classification (NCBI taxonomy): domain Eukaryota; kingdom Viridiplantae; phylum Streptophyta; class Magnoliopsida; order Fabales; family Fabaceae; genus Sophora; species Sophora flavescens. Next base: position 109,952,065 of record CM061064.1, on the reverse strand, counting down.
AAGGCCGTTATGCCCGCCACCGCCGGCTAGGCCAATCTTCTTCTTCCTCTACAGGTACATCATCTGAAGATCCTTATGCGCGGTTCTCATCCACCGTTGATACTATTCTAGCGAACCAGGAGCGCATCATGGAGGAGCAGCGTGAGCAGAGAACCGTGATCCAGCAGCTCTATGACTGACATCTGAGCCAGCGCCCACCACCACCTCAGTGATTTGTTCCATTTTTTTTATCCTCCCTCAGACTTGATTATTTACATTGGGGACAACGTATGTTTTTAAGCTTGGGGTAGGGGTATTATTTTTGTTTTATTTTTGCATTTTTTGCATGTTGTATTCATATAGGCGTAGTTTTGCATAATCACATGATTAGATTGCCCCTTGCTTAGAGTATGCATCCAATTGTGAAAACTTTGTGCCAAATAAATTGAGATAGTGAATTTTTTAACCCAATTTTTTCTGTATTCTTGTGATAGGCTAAAAATAAAAATGCTTGAGATGATCTTTTAATAGTTGATAATTAGCATGTGATTTCTTGGATTTGTGTTTCTCATTAATTTCAAACTACTAAATGTGAGAATTTTGAGCCTAATAGGGGTACTCACTAAATCTACCCCATTCTTTGTGATTGAGTGTTTTATTTCTCTTGGATTGTATTATCTAGAACTTGATTTGAAACTTAAAATTTTTTTAAAACATATTTGAAAATGATTGAGGCACTAGGTATTTTTCTGGCCTTCTGAGCTTTGACTGATTAAATGTTACCCCTTAGTTGCCCAATTTTGAGCCTAATAGAATAAAATGCTTTTCTTGGTACCTTGATTGATTTTGATAAATGATGCATAGTATGACACCTTTTAAAGTATTGCAATAAGGGCAAAAAGGCGTGGTTTGAAAAATAATTTGTGGGATGAATTAGTTAGAAAAAAACATTTCTCTTAAGTTGAAAATCTCTTTTTCTTCAAATAAATAAATAAATAAATAAATAATAATAATAATAATAATAATAATAATAATAATAATAATAATAATAATAAATGGAGAAGGGGATGAGAAAAAGAAGAAAAAAAGAGAGAGAAGGAAAGTGAGAAACAAAAAGAAAGAAATAAAGGTGGAAAAGTGTGATAAAGCCGAAAAGAGGTATTTTAGAAGTTGTCATACTTTGTATTGTTTAATATTTTGTTAGCCTTCTTGAATTTTCCCTTTCTTGGTTTCCCCACCTAACGATTAATCTCATGGCCCCATTACAATCAAAATAAAAGACCTCTTGATTCTTATGTGTTTTCATTAATAAAGTAGAGATTTGGTTAATAGTCGAGCTTATGGTAGGATACCTTCCTTGAGGAAATTGAGTGAATTGTCATATGTCCTTAAGACACTTGAGTGAGGTGAGAAGAGTGCCCGAATTAGTGAGAGACATGAATTTAGGAAACATAAGCTTCTAATTAGACTTGAAATTGATTGTCTCTTGGTTACTTATTGGATGTGTCTGTTACTTGGATTTGTTACTCAGGTTCTTGGTTCACTGTCTGTGCTCTAACTGTTTATCTTGTCTGGCCTTAGTGATTGCTTGAGGACAAGCAAAATCTTAAGCTTGGGGTAGTTTGATGAGTGTGATTTCACCTCATATTTCCTTGTCATTTTGCATGCATTTTCATGTAGTTTAGGCATTTTTAATTTGACATTTGTTAGTTTTTACCTTGGAACGGGTAAGGTGGTTTTGTGGTGTTTGTGTATAAGAATTGATGATTAAATTTCTCAAGACCAGTTATGTTGGAGTTTGCATGAAGACTTGCTTGAAAAACAAGAAGAATAAGCCAAGCAGGGCCCATCACGGCCTGGGGGTGACAAGCATGACGGCCTTGATCGCGTAGGACTGAAGAAAATGAAGATTGCAAAAGTCAGAACCTGTCACGGCCTTGACAGGCAAACCATCCCAAGCTCTCCAAGTCAGAATTGGTCACGGCCTGACTATGACAGGCATCACGATCGTGACATGCAAAATCTGGAAAAAAGATTTGCTAATTTCATCTGATTTTGTAATAGCTTCAAATCCAAGTTAACCTACACTATAAATAGGGCAATTAGGCTCGAAAGTAAGCATCCTTTGGCTGCTACCAATTGGCAAAAATTAGGATTTTTCTTCTTCTCAATTTCTTCTCTTCTCTTAGGATTTTTATGCTTTTGTTAATCAAGATTGCTATGAACATGGCAATGCTTGAGTAGTCGCTTTATTTCTAGGAATTGGGGCTATGCCCAAGACTCGTTTTATGTGATGAATTGACGTTTTTCCTTTCTTGTTAATTTCAATTTGCTTTCGATTTAATTCCTATTGCTTGAATTACTTGTAAATTCGGTGGCTACTTGTTTGCATGTCGTAGATACTCTAAAGACGAACTTAGAGGTGAACTTAGGTATCGGATCTATAGGAGTTGAACTTAGGACTTAAATCACGAGAGTTTGAAGCGGTCCTTCGAGGGTTCATTGAATTGTCACAAATCTTAATGGGTTCAATTTAAATACAATTTCCACGAGAGTAGGGGTTGGTTTAATTGGGCACGGTTCTTGTATCTCGAGAGGGAACATTAACTTTATTAGGATAAATTCACCTTCAAGGCAATTTTGATAATTAACAAGAGGGGTAGTCAATTTAGTAACATAAGCAGTCTTGTTGGTAACCCAATTCCTGGAAATCTCTTTTATTTTGAAAAACTCCAGATTTGATTTGCTTTGTGATTATGTTTGATTACGTTTTAAATACTTGATCTGTTAGTTACTTCTTATTTCAAAAACCAAATCTTTTTCTTGTTTAGTTTAATTAATTTAATAATTAATTGTTGTTTAAGATCACGGTCTCTGTGGGTTCGGTCTTTTTATTACTTGACGACGAAGCCGTTCACTTGCGATTCAAGCTATCAGTCCACACCGCGCGTGAGGGTGGGTATTGAAGTTGCACATATGTCCCACATTGCCAAGGTTCCTAGGCTGTACAATGCGTATGTGTTTAGACACCCTCATCCTTTGAGCTAGCTTTTGGGACTGAGATCCAAGCATATTTAACAATGCCCACCGTTGGACAAAGACAAACTTCCCCCAACCATACTATAAGTAAACATGGTATGAACACGAAGTGGCAATCGAGCAGGGATGACTGGATGAAATAAGATTAAGTCCTCCGATCCAAACGACAAAGTTGTTGCATTGTAAAGAATGCCCTAAATGTTGGGTTTTCATGAGACAATCCTCTTTTAAAATTATATCTCAAGGCAGAAGAAAATCATCTACATGGATCGCGCATTACAAAACATGAATCACATAAGGGCTATTGTGTTTACATCTTGAAGCGTGTTTTTCATTTGGATCACTAGTGTCGCGAAGGTGTGGCACCTCTATTAGTCCACGCAAGTAAATGGGCGTTGGAACAAAGCGTCTTATGCTAGCTGACGGCTACAGGGAGGCACAATTAGCAAATTTAGGTTAGAGGGGAGAGTACTAGCCTATTTATAAGTTGTCATCTCCCTTTGAGCTAACTGCTTACCCTATTGGACCTTGTACACTACAAGTCTAATTATCCTTTATATTAATTAAACCATATTTAATTAATTTAATTGCTCCGCATTTTCTCTAAGCGTGTGACCCTATAGGCTCCCACTCAATTGGTAATATAATAATATCAAATATTAATTATAATATTAAATATTATAAACAAAGAGCGGCATCTAGAAATGCACCATTGCTACCCAATTTATGAAAGTATCATCATAAACAATGAGCGGCATCTAGCAATGTATCATTGCTACTCAATTTATGAGAGTATCGATGATCCGACTTTAGCCTTAGCACGCCCAAAATTTACCATGTAGTAAATGTCCCTTCGTCCATATGTCCCAATTGAACACAAGTTATAAGAGTGTCATCCTTGTTATATTCAATTATTTATTCCTCGATCTCCAAGTAGAAGTGTAATCACAAACGACCCCAATATCACATATTGGCTCATTTCTGTGTGGCCACGCTTATTTCACATCTTACTCTATTGAGTGGCCTAAGACGTTGCCCCTGTTATGTAGGAGGGGTGAATCATATCTACGTCACTCAGATCCTTCAACACGATTCATTGCAAGCTCAATAACTACCTTTATGACGACTCTGTTATGCGTGACGTTTGATAGCATTAAAGCCTACAACTCCACATGTAGGAATCATAGTGACTTCAAGTTGAAGGACTTCTTCACTATGGTCGCCATGAGAATACTTATGACACTTACATAACTATAATGAAGTATTCTCATAGTGGGTCAATCTGGTACAAATATTACTCCTAATATTTATAGTTGTGCGTCAACTTGATATCACATATCCATGACCCGTGAGATGTGGTTATCATTCTACTCACACAATAGTCTCTATGTATTATTGTTGTCCTAGTTAACAATAACACTTAACAAACGAATAATTAAGAATGGAGTTCTTTTATTCAATGAGGTATCATGATTAAGTCATGCACGTAATGCTTCATTGAATGAATAAACTGCATATTCTAAGGACTTTATTATGCTATTAAAATAAATAAATAAATAAATAAATAACATAAGAAATGAAATGCTAACAATCCCAAGTTTAGGGATCTCCTTGCAAGGGTGGAACAATTACGGAAGGAGAACAAATACATCATACCTAAGGAAGGCACCTTGAATGAGATGAGGTTCATGCATAATCTAGATGAGATAAAGAGGAACAATCGCGTCAGGAGACACGCCATGTAGACCGTGCATACTAGCAGCAGGAGGGGCACCAATTCCTCTCACAACTAAATGAAGAGCTAGGCTGTATAAGAAGCCTCAAAGCAAGCTTTTGAAGAAGAGGGGCAGAAGAACCATGCAGCACCCACCAAGATTTAGCATCTAATGTCAGCCTTCCTTAAATGGAGTCAAAAGAAGCAAGATTATTTGCTTTCGATGAGAAATCAACATATTCGAGTGCACCCTTTCTTCTATTCTCAACACTTACGAAAAGATTTTTCAAACACTTATTCTTTTATGTTGATATCTCTTCGTCCTCGTGTGGGGAAATTCTAATTGGATCCTCTCAGAGTCATTCATGACTATAGTACCTATAAATCAAGCAAGATTTAATAGATAACATATGGTAGCTATCAAACTATATGAAATAAATAATTGAAATAAATGAATATTTGATAGGCTAATTTTACCTAGGATTCAAAGAGTGAGCCATACAATGGAGAGTGATGCAATGCTTGGTCTATAGAATAAAAATTTTCATAAAATGTTGATGTATCATTTGACTACTTTCCTTCATGCCTATATATGGATGTTTTCACTTTTCTATCATAGCATCCTACATCTCACTGATCAAATGAAGTGTGGGGTTGTCTGTATCACAAGCTCTAAGCATATTATAAATAGGCTCAGTGGAATCTAGAATATATTGAGTTTGTCCCACCATACATCATTCAAAATAAATTCTTTCGCAGTTTGGGGCTTGCCCAAATCATCCTCTCTATAAGAGTTCCATTCTTCACTAACAACCATTGATTGTAAAGAATGCTTCAAGAATTTAAATCTTCTCAACATCACTATAATAGTTGCAAAGTGCGTCTTAGCAATAGTAAGAAATTTCAAAGATGAGAAGTGATTAAAAACGACCAATCTCATGGAATGGTTCATGATAAAGTTCCTAACAAAAGAAACATCATCAAAAACTTGAGTAATCCAACTATATTCACCACAAGATACCTCAATTTTTTTCCAGTATTTTTGGCAGTACATATGTTCTTGAATGCGAGATTTAGTGTATGCACAAAGGAGTCCAAAAAACTTTTGGAAATGAGACTTCAATGGTCATTCTTGCACCTTTGCATACAGGAGCTGTAACACCCCATTTTCTAGATTAGTATATGAGGAAATGATTAAGTATATTTGAAGGCTTCATCAAGTTTCTTAGGTGTTAGTGAGCTTGTGTTTCAAGTTTGAGAGGAATCAGAGTTAAAACGGGTTCTGAACGCAAGGAAACGCAAACCGAGAGATTAATTAATTAGTTGAGAGTAGGGATATTAAAATTAGATCAGGCTTGAGTATAAAAGGCTTTTGGGAATGGCCTAAAATAATTACAGCAAAATATTCCAGCAGTAGGTTACACTGGATGAAGCGGAAGAAAACACTCAGTGGTGCCGACGGAACAACACGCAGTGACACATGTCGTGACCAGGAGGAAGGTGGCCATGGTGGCGCCACCTCACACTCCACTACCCCTTTGCATGTATGACACCTATCTCCCACTACCCCTTTGCATCTATGACACTTGTTTTTCCACTAAGTTACCTAAAAGCCACCTAAGTCATCTAAACAAAACCAAGACATTAGCTAAGTGAAAGAAGAGTGAACAGACTTCACTTCCTTCTCACTTTCATGCAGCATGAGAAAGAGGAGTTGGAGAAGAAATTTCCCAAAATTACAAGACAACCATTGTTGGAAGCTTTGAAGCTTAGTTGGAGTGGTCACTTTGAAATCGTCACCACACCTTCTTCCACTGTTCGATCGTGTTGAAATTTTATAGGGAGGTTCTGGTTTGATAGTTTTTCAGAAGAAGGAGATAAGCTCAACTCGGGTAGCTCCAGACTAGTCACCTTGGAAGGTCCATCCTAGGTTCATCCAGCTAAAGGAAAGGTAGCTCTTTAATCTCTCCGTTCACCTTTTTAAACAAAGGTCTAGATTATGAGATATAGTGCTGAAACAGTGGCGGATCTTGTGGTGCTTACTGCAGATTTTGAGTTTCTTATTTTGGTGTCTTTCAAAATGTGATGTTTAGGTGGGATATCGGAGATTCAGGGACCTTGTTCGGTGTGTGGCAGATTTGAGAGGAGTCGAGTAGGAGTGATCTTGTAGTGTGTCCGAGGTCGTGCGTTCTTCAGGTGGGGGAAAGAAATTATTTAACATCGGAAACGGCACAGTTGCATTTAATTTGATAATGGCGTAGGGCGACCTAAACCTTACTCGAGAACGAGTAACAGACAATGTTCATATCACATTAGGGACTATCTAGTGGTACCAATGATGATATGAAAATTGTGCATTTATCTTCGTTACGATAAATATATATATTGTTTTATTATTTGATGATTGCCTGCTTGACTAATATTGACTGATTTATTTGAGTTTGGTATTTGATGGATGATATTATGAGTGTTGGAATTATTTTGATTATGTTTATATTTATTATTATTATATTTGGTAGTGATGATTATTTTGGAAATGATGATATGAATAAAATGATGATTTTATGACATGATGGTGTTAATGATGATTTTGATAACATGATGATATGATGGTATGATGTGATGAGTGTTATGATTATGCTTGGAGGTTGAGTAAGTGATAAGTTGAGTTGAGACATGATGATGTATTGGGGAGTTCAAATTATATATGTGTTAGTAGTGCCTAACCGAGATGATTATTACGAGATGATGATGATGAGATTATTATTGAGGTTATTATAAGATTATGACGAGCGGTTAGGGCACTAGGGGGTGACCTGAAACATGGTCTGTGATATGGTTGACCTGAAACATGGTCGTTGGGGTCTATTCCTCTGAGGGAGAATTCTCGGGGATTAGGATAACGGCAGACCGTCCGAGACATTATTTCATTTTAGTTGCAGCTTAGTTCATGCTTTGCATGAGCACCCTGGTCGTGGTTCAGAGGTGTGCACCGGATTGTGTAGCTATAGTGCCATTGCTTTGCATGGGCATCCTCCATCCGTGAACGAGGGTGTGCGCTGGGGCCTCTAGGACATGTCGATTGTGGATATCCGGATATGGCCGATACCTGATGAGATGATTCATACAGCATTTGCATTGTATCATGATGGAGGGCAGAGCAAAGATCCTAGATGTGGATTAAGGATGATTGTGTAATATATATATATATATATATATATATATATATATATATATATATATATATATATATATATATATACTTATACTTTTGGAGACAGATGTTTGTGTACTGTTATAGAATTAAATGGTGCTAAACCCTTTCCACGTTTGATGTTATATTGTTTCTTATCCTTTTTCTTCTTGCTGTTATGTGTATGTTTTATTTATGTGATCGCTATAAGAAGACTCGGTGGAGGAGCCAGCTATGGAGGAGCTAGATGGAACCCCTTATGAGCCAGATGCTAGAGGACGAGCAGTGGACCTGAGTAGTTGAGTAGAGAGTCTATGGCCAGTGCGCCTTGTCTCTTTGGGATGTTGCTCTTATTTTCAGTTTGATTATCAGTTTGTACTTATTTGGGGTCCTACTGATGGGATTCCCTCGATAGTACTGTATGACTGTATGCTGGATATGATGTCTATCTATATATGTATATGCATGTGCGTTTAGACATGTTGATACCTCAGTACGACAGTGGTTTAAGTTTTAAATTTTTCTGTCTTTTTAAGGTAACCGCTTAAGCCAATAACACGATTAGGTTTTAATAATTTTGGGTTTTTCTTTAATGGGACGTCAGGGCGTCTATCTGTTATTATCTGTTATAACTTGGACCTCATTTCTTCCCCAACTTATTTTATAACTTCTGCCATCCTATCAGCTATATAATGCTTGTTTTTAATTTCATCTGAAGCGTTAACAACTTTAAAGAAAAGTGTACCCTCTTCACTTGTGGCCATAAAATTAATTAAAGGTCTTTTTCGGGAATCTGTCCATCCATCAAAAACTATGCTAACCCCATTTGTCTTCCAAGTTGATGTAATTGGTTTAAGCACCTCTCAACATGTGCTTTCTCTTGCTGTAAGAGAGTTCTCCACTGATGAGTGTGATTTCACCTCATTTTCCATGTACATTTCTGCATGCAATTGCATATAGTTAGGCCATTTTAGTTTTATTTTGTTTAGTTTTTCCTTTGGAACGGATAAGGTGGTTTTGTGTGTTGTTTTGCAGGAATTTATGATTAATTGCCCAAGATTTAGCCATGATGAAGCTTGGGTGAAGTTAGGGCCTGAAAAGAGAAGAAAATGAGCCAAGCAGAACCCATCAGCAATTCTGGAAGTTTCGTCTCGCGGGACAGGATCTCGCCACGCGAGCCCGAAGACCAGCCTGGACAGCAACAGTCACCCTTTATGTCTCGCCTCGCGAATCACCATCTCACCTCGCGAGTCTGAAGGCCTAACTGTGCCAGAGATGTCACCCTTTATGTCTCGCCTCATGAGTTACCTTCTTGCCTCGCGAGAAAACCAATCTCTGAAGATCTGATTCATAGGATTCGCCCCGCGAGCACGCGAAACCCAGAACCTCTGTTTATAAGCTGTTTTAAGGCATATTCGAGGGGAAAAAGAGGAGGCGGCCAAAAACCCTAAAAATAGACTCTCTGCTGATGTGACTGTGTGCATCCTTCCATGGAGTTCCTCCCTTCCTTCATCTCTGTATCTTTTCTTTTGCCTTTCTCTTTGATTATGTGTAGCTAAACTTCCCCCTTGTTGGGGTTAGATAATGGTTTTTTCTGAACTTGGTTGTAACATGATGTGGTTGTAATACAATTTCCTATTTCTTTATGAGTGTTTGATTCCATGCTTAATGCTTTCCTTGGTTTGATCATCCTAGGAATGATTAGTTGCTTTGATAGACAATTGAAAGATTGATATTAAGGCATGTTCTTGAATCAAATGCCAAGTAGTTCATGAACCTAGACATAGGTCTTGGGGTGCTTGAATTCTTATGAATCTTGACTCTTAATGCAAATTCTCGTGTTAATCCACCTAAGACATTAGGGTTTAATTTGGGATTTTAGGCTCATTCCACCTAAGACGTTAGGGTTTGAGTATTTGAGAAGATTTTATTGTCATAATTGAATTAGGAATTGTGTTATTTATCATTTCATAGCAACCAAGGGAGGATTAGCCTAGTCTAACCCTAACAATTCTATCCATTTGTTGATCACATTTCTGTTTGCCTGTTAAGTGTTTGATAAAATACCTAAAAGAACAAAAACATTTTATTCTTGTTTGTTTCGTTACATGTCAGAGCTACCTTCCATCCAAACACGATCGCCTAGATAGTAGTCCAATTTGCGAAGTGGTACTTGTCCACGATCCCTGAGGACGATAACCGGTTCTTACTGTTTTATTACTTGCAACGACCCGGTACACTTACCGAGATCGTACCATCCACAAAGCATTATATTCAGGAGGGAGAAAACCACTAAGATTATGATTTACAACAAATAAACAAGAATTCATATAATAGGGATTTCTTGCAAGATTAAAAGGCAACCCAAAAGAATATAATGTTAAATTTTTAATTTAACATGTGTATAATTATGTGGATTAGCGTTAATTGATAATTAAAAAATAATCAACATTTATTAATGGGAGGGGATCCACTTACTCCGGTAGTAAGTTTAAGATGTTACTCTCCATACTAACCCTCCATTTAATCTTAATCTAAGGATTAAATTATCTTATCAAACATAATTATGTGAGACTCTTTTCGTTTCAATCACAGACTTTACTCACCCCTGTTCTTTTGTTTCAATCACCGACTCATATGGGTTCCTTTACTCCTCTGTCGCCCTTGTTCTTTCTCGAAACATTGTTCCTTTTCTTCCTCGCCCAGTCCAAGTCGTATCGCCGTCTCCCCTTCAACGTCGTCGTACGAAGTACACGCCGATGTGCCCCTCTGCGCCGTCATCCCCACTCCATGATGTCGTTCCCCTTCCATGTTGTTGTACCCACTTCACACTGCCGTTCCCACTTTGCGCCGCTGTCGGGGTGTGTTTACTGTCATTGATCCATAAAAGTCAATATACAAGGGTGATAGTAGCACGCTCTGGAGTATGATGGCAGAGCAGACTTGAACATGACGGCATCTGTTTGAACACAGCAGAGTGGCTTTGTTATGATCCTAGAGGTCCAATGACTCACCCAATTCTAAGATGATCTTTTATGCATTTTATTAGGTTGTTATAGTTGTTTCTTAGGATAATTAGTGTGTTATGGTGTAGTTTCTTATTGTGTGTATGCACCAACACTATATAAGAACCGTATGTCCTCATGATTGGAATTAATGAATGAAGAAACTAGACCCCTTCCTTCTCTTGTTATCTTCTTAGGAGACTCTCTGCCCTCGAAGCAGAGTTATCCTTCACAATCCCTCACTGATCACTTACCTCACATATCTTCCATAACCCCGTTCCAAACATTGGTGCTTTCGTCGAGCCTACTCCCTTATACATTCCATCCATGACAGTTACCATTTTTTACGGCAACAAAGAAAATGCTTATTGGTGGATTTTGCACTGAAAAATATTTCCGTGAGCGGGGCACATCAGAGGTAGTGAAGCTACCGGAAGCTGTGCCGACCTTGAGAGGTCGAGCACTTCACCGGTTGATCTGGTGGTCTCACCAGCATCCAGGGTCAAGGTTGGACACATTCACCACTGTCTTTCTTTGGCGTTTCAAGCTGGAGTTTCGAGACGTTTTGCCGATAGAAGATGAGGAAAAGGAACCTGAGTTGGAATTGCAACTATCGACGCAAGGTGGTAGTGTTGATGCACAATCGTCAATAGTGGAAGAAGGAATCAATGTCACCACAGGTTCTCCTTTCCTTATTATAGGTGATTCGAATTTTGCAATTGAGATTAAGGATCCTTCACGTTATGAGATTCACGAGAGTGCGCACCTGATTGCTAAGGGTAGACTGATGGGAGATTCGGTGACAGTAAGCGCAGCTGATGTCAGTTTGTCCACCGCGACTGTGTCAACCCCAACCACCGGCCCTATGATCTAGGCCCTCTCAAGCCATAATACACCAACGACCTCTCGTCACAGCCACCTCCTCCTAAACCACCAGACACAGAGCGACTTTGCGAGCAAGAGATGACGAAGAGTAACTGGACCGCCATGCCAAAAGAACTTTGCGTCGTTGTAAGTGGTTATGTCAAGAAAACACCGTCAGAATCGTCGGACCAAGGGTTGTCCGCGGAGGAGGGTAAACCATCGATGATGGCAAGAAATCTAAGAAGTTTCCAGAAACTGGTCGAAATGTACAGGTCACTGGAATGAACCCGTTGCGCGGAGAAGGAAGAGGCGGTGGTAGAATGGGTGCAAACATCGCTGCTGTGGGTGGTCTAAAGCTCAGTCAGGTCCCCTGCCACCGTCGGATCCGCCGAATAGAGGCACGCCCGAGAAGGAGGTGAAGATGCCCCATGCTTTGGTGGAGCAGTTCTTGCTTACGACGGTCAGGCCAGAGCCGGAGCCGCCAAATCGTACTCCTCGTGCGGCCGTCGGCAGGGTAGAGGCGGCGGGAAATGGCAGCTGCACACTGGGGGTAGGGAAATGAGTGAAGGCAAGATTGGAATTTCAGAAGAAGTTGGTACACTATTGTGACCTAATGGGTCAGGCCCAAAGTTTTTACATTATTTGGGGAGGTGCAGAAATAAAATGTTGCTGCTGGAGCTCACCTCTTAACCTATTGGGTCAGGCCCAACCTTTTGCTCTATACCCATTTCTACTTGTCCAAGCCAACACTTCCCATCTACCTATGGAATTCCCTCGCCCCTACTTTGCTCCATCAGCATTGTCTACAAAAACTCCTTCAATTCAGCAAGGCTATGGACACCATTTACTCTACAACAACGTGCGTCCCTTTCACGACTCATCTGCCATCAATTTCCCATGATGACTTGACTGATCAATTGGGGCATTTTATTACGGTTCAAGGGGCTTTCCAGTTGTTTCAATCCTATTTGCTTGACTTGCCATGGTTTGGTACAGTGTTGAGTAAGTTGGAAATAATGAGTGATTTGTTGAGTATTGGTTAGCGTCAAAATCCTTGGTCCGGAATTCATTCAGTGTTGGGCCCATTTATTCGAATTATTTCACTATTGGGCCTCAATTATTAGTTCTCCCACAACCAAAGACCTGGATGGCTGACAAAATTTCTCGAGACTTCAAGGCAGAATTAATGCAAAAAGGGAAACACCAATTTATGTTCATCTTTTCAGTGAGCACCGGCAAATGGCAACAATGGGATCCCGTTGGACATTTGGCTACAGATGTTAGGTCTTCCCAGTTCAAATAGTGGGACCCAGGGAAATTTGTTTTCGGGTCAATTTTTTTATGGGGTGGGTAATGTTATGATCCTAGAGGTCCAATGACTCACCCAATTCTAGAAGGATCTTTTATGAATTTTATTAGTTTGTTATAGTTGTTGCTTGAGATAATTAGTGGGTGTGTTATGGTGTAGTTTCTTATCGTGTGTATGCACCAACACTATATAAAAATTGTATGTCCTCATTATTGAAATTAATGAATGAAGAAATTAGTCCCCTTCACTCTCTTGTTATCTTCTTAGGAGGCTCTCTACCCTCGAAGCAGAGTTATCGTTCACAATCCCTCACTGATCACTTCCCTCACATCTCCTCCATAAGCCCGTTCCTAACAGGCTTTGTGGCTCTCTGTTTCAGTTTACAACATGCTTCTCGATGGTGTTAATACAAAGAAGAAAAGGTAGGAGGTCTAGGGGACATGACGACATGGACTGGGTACGACGGTGTGGAGGGGGCGGCGGCGTTACAACGTGGACTGGGCGACGCAGTGTGGATTGATTCGTTTCAATGAGTCAAGAAGAAAGCAAAAGAAAATAATAAAGAAGTTATAGTGATTGAAGCAAAAGAAAAGAAGGCCATGTGATTATGTTTAATGAGATAATTTAAGCCTTTATATTAAGATTAAATGGAGGGTTAAGATGGAGAGTAACATTTTAAACTTACTCCTGGAGTAAGTGGATCCCCTCCCTTTATTAATATATCAGTTATGAAATTAATAATTATAATTCTGAATTGCTTAACCAATTGGCGAAATTAGTAATTGGGTATCTACCGAGAGTGACCCTATGATGGGCTGGGCCATTCTATTGTTAACCTATTGAGAGGTCCCTACTCTCTGATGGTAGGTCAAAAAAATTGCTTCCTCATTAAGTAGTTTTATACGCTGTAAACACTGCTTACCAGAAAAGAGAGCAATTGATCCTCACAATGGATTTTGCCATGTTCCAAGGTACACAATTCTTATCTTTGTTCTTTGTTCAACATGATTAATATGCTATAATTTGTATAAATACATTGTTCTAGACTTCTAACTTTAAAAAGGTTACTCGAAATCTCCACATTTGATTTTGTTCTAATCTAATGACTTACATTAATTCATTAAAAAAGTCACATAACTTGCATTGGATTACAATAACCACAGAGGTGAGGTATATAACAAATATTGTTAGCAAAGTCAATACATACTTACAAATACTGTACTTAGTAATGTTATGACAAAATATGACATGAAATAAACACATTTGGCTAACTTTGCACAACTTTAACTAAATATTGTTCCTTATCCTCATTTTCCTCGAATTGAAGATGCCTTGATGAACACTTGAGTGGAAGGCAAAAATTAGTATATTAGTATGATTTTATAATAGGTCAACTGACAACAATATCAACAAACCTTGCACAGCTTGTAAACAAAATTATTTAAACTATGGTCCCATCCAATTGGTAAAACTGTACAAACTAAATTCATATGTGCAAATTACTATTTTGTATATCTCGGTTGCACACCTCTATTGTATAAAAAATGACTGCAATGTGATAAAAGAAAAATTCACATCCAATATTAATTGAATTCTAGTATGTTATGGATGACAGAGAATTTCTTAAAGGAAAATAAAAATCTATGAATCCTACCATTTAAAAAGAACTATTTGATGCATTATGCAACAAATAAATACAAAATTAAAATTCACTGTGACCAAACATCGGCCTAATCATGCTTCACCAAATGGATTAGAACTTAACTGAGCAGGCGAAACATTCAAAGCAATATGAAACCTAGATATTTTAAAATCAGTTACGTTATTTGAACACCCAAATTTGGATACCGTATGTGACACCGTATATTTTTATCTCTATCTCTCACTTATTTTTTATCTTATTATATACACGCATTCCAAAAATACACCATTAAAACAAAGGGACCCCGTATGGTATCCCTTATTTTGGTGTAAAAAAACCATTTCTCTTTTAAAAATGGGAAAGTATTGGTGTCATACTCATACCTAGGGGTGGAAGTAGGCCAGGCCGCCCGACAGGGGCCTATGGCCTGGCCTGTTTATGGCCTGGTCTGACCTATTTAATAAAAAGACCGGGTAAAGACTTTTTCAAAAACCTTTTTAGATAAATAGGCCAGGCTTGAGCTTCAGAAAAAGCCTACGAAGCCTGATAGGCCGGCCTATTTATAAATAATAAATAAATAAATAAATAATATTAAAAATAAAATTATTTTTTATTATATATATATATATATAATATGATTTATATAATTTAAAGAGATGCAATTTGCTCTTTATTTATAGAATGTTGGTTTGTTCCACATGTATACTTTGGGAGATGTGGGACTTTATAGAATGTTGGTTTGCTCCACATGTATGCTTTGAGAGATGTGGGACTAACGGAGGCAATTGTAAACTAATTGAACAAACCATGATGTTAGTCAGGGACAGATGTTGTTTGATGGATAAGGATATGTTGTTGTTTACTAACTTCTAACTTGTAAATTGTAATCCTAGAGAGATATCTTCCTTATGTAAGGTCAATATGCCATAGAGGCAGACTCAAAGACATTTTCCTTTTTCTTACGTAAATAGGAAGGCTGCACAGCGATTGCACGCACCACGAAAAGCAAAATTCACATTGGAGCAACTGCTATGAGAACAAAAAACATTATTCTCTCTACACCAAATCTATAATGACATGATGATTAAAAGAGCAAGAAAGTGCGGCTCACCAAGCTCATATCATAGACCTTGTATTTGGACACATCCAATCACCCTCTTGTTTCCATGCTTTGCCTGAAGTTTCATTTCGACCTCTACCTCTTCCGCTAACCCCATTAACATCCGTAAGAGTTTCCTCTAGTCCACCAACATCACCAACAACAAGTGGTTCTCCCACTGAATTAAATGCTTGGTCATCCTTGTTTTTTGATTCTGCTATATAAACTCCAATTGTATTACCATGAAAATCTTTGTTGTTAAACCATTCGACAGCAGCTAACGCAGCATGTGGGTCTTCATATGTTACAGTAGCATCTCCCTTTAGTTCATTAGATAAATAGAGAGTTATAGGAGTTAGTCCCACATTGCTAAAACTATACATGTGGAGCAGACCATCATTCTATAAATAGAGAGCAATTGGGTATCTTTCAATAAAATTAGATAGGCCCTTAAAAAGGCTAACAGGCCAAGCTAGGCTTTTAAAATGGTCAGGCCAGGCTTAAAAAAAAGCCTTTGACAGGTAACAGGCCAGACTTAGGCTTTTAATTTTTCAAACAGGTCAGGCCTATTTAATCAAAGCCTGACGTGACCTATTTCCACCTCTACTCATACCTAACATCGATATGCATACTATACATCTAAATACATATACAAAACATATTCTCTAGTTGATGTCTTCTGCGAAGGAACTTGCAACAGAGGATCAATGAGATCCTTGCCAAATGGATACTTGGATTTGTTAGGACTTAGTTCCAAACTATATAATTTTTGAAATTCTTATAAAGAATATGGAGAATAAAAATGATATAACCAACGTGTGGTTTGTCCAAGTGGTAAGGGGTTTGGACCCCTTAATTAAGTGGTCAGGGATTTGATCCCTGGCTCTTACGTTTGGAGAAAACTTGGTTAGGAGAGGTCAGCCCTTCAATACCGTCCAGTAACTCGAGGATTAGCATCTACGGTTGCGTTAGGAGAGTACCCACGGAAATCGTGGGAAAAAACGATGTAAATGTTATCAAGGTTATATCTAACACCTTCTGAAATCATTACTAATTACAATCTATAAAGTAGTAAGATTGTAGAGCATTTGTTACTGTACATCTGAGTTGGCACTTAACCCATGATTTAGGGAGTTTTAATCATTTTTTATTGCTTGATTAATTGGGTAGAATAGCATTAAATTGGATTAGACTTGTCACAACTGATCACACGCAACCAACTAGGCTTTGGCTTATTCACAAAATGGACTATCAAATAAGGCTTCTGGGTCTATGTTCATGGATGTACTACTTGGCATGCTTCAGCTTCAAGCTTCAAGCTTCATGGTGGTGAATGCTTTGACTGAAGGAAGATGATATGTAGCTGCGAAAGGGTATGTTTTGGTTCATGGGAAATCTGCTATTGGAAAGATTGATGATGATTTTGTTTGTGCAACTCTAGATTGGTGGCCTCCTCAGAAATGCGACTATGGAATATGCAGTTGGGGTCTTGCTTCTCTTCTCAATCCGGTATTTTTGCTTTCCTTTTCTTCTGTGGTTTATCTGTAAAAGAAGGTGTTTTTTTCTTTCATTTGCATCACTGAAAGAACTAAAGATGGTTTTTGCTGCCTCTATTTTTTGTTCTAGGAATCATTCAGTGACTGGTGGTGTTTTTTACTTGTCGGAATGATGCTCGAATCTAAAATATTTTTTAAATATCTCTTAGCTCAGCCACAAAATAATTCATGTAAAAACAACTTTTATGCTTTTCTTAATGTCATTGTGGAGAACAAATTAATAATTTTTTTGACATTATAGTGTATGGTTCCCCCTTTAATTGCTTAATAATTTAGAATCTTATACACAATGTTTAGGATTAGTCATTTCAAAATAATAGCAATATTTGAAATTTTTAATATGATGGTTTGTTTATGGTTACATTTAATTGGGTGGAATGAAGATGTGTATCTTGGCTCTTTATGTTCGTGAGTGTAACCTTGATTGTTTCTTGTGTGCTAAAAAAACACAGCCTCGAAGGGGCAGTGGTTGACACTCTAATACATATTAAGGTTATTCTCTTCAAGTATGGTGTTGAGCCTTCATTTGTGAGAAAATTTTCAGTGGCAACTTTAGTTTGTTTTGTTGGATGGTATGATGATTGACTATCTACATCATATACAGTTCTGCTTTGAATTTTATCCAAAAGTATCAATCTCCTATTGTTTTCTCATAAAGATTTGTTGCTAAATTATTGACTTCAACCACTAAACTAAAATGATTAGCCATATACTAATTGTAGAAAGACTTAAAAATTATGATTCTTCCTGTGTTGTCTATTGTTATCAACCGCTAACAAGATCACTTTTGTAATTTGGTTAGTGTGGCTTGTGACCTTGTCATCTATCCATGAGAACTCAAATAGCTAAACCAAAATATGCTTCTTGAATGAAAATTGACCTAAAATTCTAGATTTGGTGTGACGATGTTACTGAAAGATGAAAAACTTTGTAGCAAAATTGAGTTGCAACTTGCAAGGACGTCGATTAGCCATATAAAAATCCGCTTGAAGATTTGGGATGCATTTTATAGGCAAGTACTCATTTGGTTCCTTCTAATTTCATTTATATATATGCATGATGAAAACCCTTTTTCCTGCACATGGTTTTTGTGCACATTAAATTATTTTTATTTGATATAAGCTATAGAGATGAAGATAACCCAAATTAAAATGGTTTTTTATTTACTTATTATCTATGCAAGGGTTAATAAGGATTAAATCATGAAACCAATTTACATGATTTGTGAAGAACGCATGCCAACAAAGGCTTATTAACGATTATCATTCTTATTTATTGGAATGTAGAGGATGTGCAGATTATTTTTTACGCCTCTTACCTGTTGCAATGGTAGAGTTATGAAATAGTGAGTAACTTGCTTTGAGATGTAGTGAGTAACTTTTACTGGTATGACTCTTTAATTTGCTTACTTTCATATTGAGTTTAATTGGATTTTTATGGTCTTCTGCCTTCATTAGTTGATAACAGATCACAGAAAAATGATACAAGGCATCTCATTATCTCCTTTTGTAAGAGCCAAGCAGGGAAATCTAATGGTTCCTACAAGAAAGGTTTCTGTTAACAGCTCTTACATTTTTAGCTACATTAGAAGTGGCACATCCTCCAAACTGTTGATCCTATGGTTCACTTTAAGGATAAAGAATATGTTCTTTTTATAGTTTCCCTACTAGCTTGCATTGTTATGCAATTGTAAATGTTAGTGACTTCTTATCACTCGATTATTTTAATCCTACAATCCGAATGGGAAACCAAACTAATTAGTAATGCTCTGTATGGCCATGTCATTTGTGCACGAAGTGGACAAATGGAGAGCTTTTGCACTTGGAACAACCAAAATTGGCTTTCCTACAGCTATTCTCAAATGTGTATGAAAGCTTTTCTCATGTACTAATTATGTCTAACAAATTACATATTTGTAGTTCATATTCTAGCAGTAAATTTTGTTATATGCACATATTGGCGTTACATAACAGTTTAACTAATTACTTAATTATGCTTCTAAAGTTTGTTTTGGGGAGTCCTGATTTAGAAAAAGGAAGGCAAAGAAGCATTGCTAGCCAGTGATACCTGTACAAAGATTTTTTGTCTCATAATTACTACTGCTCTTATTGGGTAGATATTATAATATAATTTTTATTGCACTCAGGCTGCATTAACTGTTGTCACTTCATTGTCCCATCCAATGAGATCCTCTCATCACTGCAAACACTAGCTCTTGATGGTAACTTAAGCTTAAGGGACAATGAGGATACTGCCAAGTACTTTGGAAACATATACCATTTTCCTCTTCTAGCAGTTCTCCATCCAAAATCATCTTCTGATATTTCACACACCATAATGCATATTTTTTTAAATTGGCCCTACTTCAGAGTTGAAGGTTGCTACTAGAGGCCAAGGACATCCCCTTCAAGGTCAGGCACAAGCACATGGAGGCTTACTCATTAATATGGAGAATTTTGAATGTTAAGTCATAATTTTTTTTTGGCAACATTGTGTGACTATGTCTAATCATGTGCTAATTACTAAATGAAATGTTGACTAATCTAAGTGAATCTCTAGCTATTAACTCATTATTCGCGAGCTTGCAATGAAAGAATTGTTAGGTCTTGCAATGAAAATCTATCATCAGTCTATACTTAGCATCAAAACTAGATATTCTTGGGTCAGTTTGACCTCAATCTTAATTTACAGGCATCTAATCTAAAATTTGCATATATAAAACTATTCATCCTCTACCAAAGAGACTCTATAATAGGGGAGAAAGTTCTCCCTGCCAACTCTCCCATCTTGTCCATGATTTCTACTAAAGTTTGATATTGTGAATTGTGAAAGATTACTATCTATCCGGTGTGGAAAATAAACACAAAGAATCAAGCCTCCAATGCTTTATCTTTTCCTTTTTAGAATCTAATTAGTTGTAGCAACCTGACAAGGATAGATATTTTCATTAACATGGCAATGATGGCAAATGTTGTCATTTACATGCCTTGAAAAGTGGACTTTTAACTGAAAAAGTAATACTACGTACTAGGTGCTTATTTTACTATAAATTTCCTACTCAAATGGTAAAAGAAGCAAGCACTAAATAGTGGTGATTAGAATGTTGGGTTATAGTTGAAATCAAAATGTAGGATAGAAGTTACTGGTACCCCTCCTTAATGTGAAGCACATCAATGATGGCCACAGGAACTACATGATATGGTGTGTACTGATTGCTTCTAGATGTTATCTTGGCCTGTCTATAATTTTTGTAGTATGTCTTTCTCCATTCCTTTTCTCAATCACTATTACAACCTGTTTTGCATCTCTTTAATGAAGAACTATAGAATAATCAATTTTATATAGACTTCTTTCATCTAGAGCATATGTTGCTTTGTCAAACTCACATGTCAATGTCTTCTTAACTCAAAGAAAGCTTAATTTTTTGCCAGGACATTGGTGTGAAACTCTAAAAATTGTTGTCAGGCTGGATTATCCAAATCTCATCAAGGAGTTTGCAGAGGAAATAAAGACCCTGGGAGGATGCTGCAATTCAGGTGGCCAGATTGCACCTTTTTGGTTACTTGAATATATATATATATATATATCAATTACTTAATATTTATGTCTGACATTTTACTTACCTTAGGAAACATGTGCCCGTGGCAATGAACACCAAGTTCTAGATTGTCCCTATTATTTTATGGAAAATTTGTAAAGTTTGTCTGATGCAAATTATGTTCCAACAAAGATATACAAGCTCTATCATACTTTTATTATACTGAGATACAAAAGTTAATTCATAATATCCGTTTTATTTGCTCTTTGTATATTACAAACTTGAACTTTGTGACAACCTTTTGTGAATAATAGATAAAGGGATAGTCTAAACCTTATTTTATTTGCCCCTTTTAATAGATAATAGCTTGTGTTGTACTTTTGTTACATGGCATTGATATATATTTGTACTGTAGAGCAGAGTTCATTTTCTGATTCTGATTGTGATAGCAGTTAACATAAGGTAAGTATCATCTCTTTCAAGGAAGGACTTAGTTATTGAAATTTGAATATTGGAAGCATTCTTATACATTTCTCACAGCAAGACAATATAGGACCTCAGACAGGGGAGCAAGTGTGGTCAGATGAGGTGTATGATTAATTGGATTGCACATGAAGTGTATGATTAAGCTGTGTGTTCTGTAGTTTTGTTCTTATCTTTGTAATACCTAAAATGCAATTGGATCTCTACATCATTGTTTTTTAGGTAGAATAATGAGTCTAATTGAACATGAAAACAATATTAAGCAATTTTGGTATGCTCAAGTGTTGAATACTACATCAGCTATATGTGAATATAATAATAGGGTAAGTTATTGATTTCTTGCTCTGGGTTGACAATTACAATATTAGAAGAGGCACGTGGTATGAAATTATATGATGGTGTTGCTTTCTATGCAGGAATTATATGATGGTATGATAGTTTTTCCCCTCTCACTTTACATTTTAATTTTGCTTGAAAACTAATTTAAGTGCAATAAATTTAAGTAATTCCTCTGTGAAAGTTATAGAAGCCATTAAAATTTTTCTGTGAAAGTTATAGAAGCCATTAAAAATTATTTAAAATATAAAGTGCCCTTGTGGAGAACAGCTTGACTTCTGAGGTAATTCCTCTTAAACCTCATGTCATGTTTGAACCTTGGATTAGGATAGTTATAGAAAATAAGCCCAGACACTGAATCAGAGTGTTTAAAATGAATCTTTGAATTAAGAACAACTTGTCCATTGACCGCAAAAAGTAAAAGAGTAAGAACACCATTCTAATGCCTTGAAAATCCCTGTTTGACACAAATGTTGTATGCAAGTATTGTGTTCCCTTGGTCCCTCCCAATGTACTTGTCATTGAGGGTTATTGATTAAGGGTTGAAACTTTTATAGACTGAAGACATTAAGACAGAATCCTCATTTGGCTAAATTACTTTTTATGCTATCATCGATTTATTCTATATTCACTAGATGCCAAAATTTAATACTATGTTGGTATGTATTTTGTGTTGGCTTATGTTTCTGGAAATTATCACACAAATTTCCAAATTTCCAGTTGCATAACTGTTATCCAAATGGAGGTTTTAAATGTAATGTTGTGGTGAATCCCAAGTACTCGATGGGTTGTCAACTTAATGAAAGTATGTCTATACTCTATTCTTTGGAAATGGACCGCGCCGTCGCTTTGTGAATGCAGGGAGATCTTGACCATTGATTCAATTTTGTGTTGGATAAATATATTAATGTAAAGATGGATGCATGAAATCCTGGTCATAGATTAAGGTAAATGCGTGAATGTGTGAAATTTTTAAATGTAGGGAATCCGGATCCCTCCTTTAACTAATCCAAAATATTTGGGGTGTTACAATAGAATAATTTTGTGAAACTCAATCTTCGATTTTTTCTATTTGACCGGAACCTGGAAGCTAAAAATTATTTTCTTACAACTATTACATTGTTAATAAATACTAAATGTGTTCATGTTATTTCATTTTATGAATTAGTAATATCACAATAAAAAGAAGAAACAAATAGTGTATAAATATTTTTAACCTCAAATCGAACATATTAAGTGTGACATGTTTTTTCTTAACTACAAATTTTATTGACACTATAAATGTTTAATTTTTTATAGTGTAAAAACAATATGCCATTTTTGTATTAAAAAAAATGCAATTAGAAGTCTTTAAAACGTTGTCAGTTATGATTATATACTTTTTACGTTGTCTATATATTTTTATATGAAAATTTGAATAGAAAAATAAATTTAATTCTCATTTATTTAATATTTTTAATTTAATAGATAATTTATTCGTGCATTTACACGCATCCTTAACACTAGTAAACTTGATTTGTTTAATAGTGATGGATGCTTTGTTATCAGAGGAAGGTATGCCGTGACGTTTGGAGCATTACAATCCAAGTCATACATGAGTTGTATATTATTAGCGGACACTTAAATCTTTTTGTCATATTTCATAGCATTGATTCATAGGATTTCTTTCATTTAGGCATGACAACAAGATTGAACTTACAAGTATCCACCCGAACCCTCCTCGATTTTTAAGGAAAAAACCCGCTTTTACTTGAGAGATGGAGATACTGATATCCGCCTCAACCCCGAACTCGTCCGTTATTTACGTAATTATAATAATACCTTCATGTAACTATGTAGGTGATTGAATTTGTTTTGATTGAAATGTTTCATTATGTATAAAGAGATACTTTAAAAGAATTTACAGAACATTTGATTATGTTTTTATTATGGTGTTTTGATGTTATTAGTATTATTTAAAACATAATGAAGTGGTTCTAAAGCACTACTTTCTTTTTAATTTGTAGTTGAAAGAAAACTAAATTTCAGATTGTTTTAATTTTGTGAAGGTTTTATTTATTTATTTTTTTGAAATTGCAACTTTTGAGTTATTAATTTCAATTAAAATAAAATAATTTTTTAAATTTGATTACTTATGACCAGGACAAAGACCTCACCGAAAAACCTGATCCTCACTGGGGCGGGGATGGGAAACCAGCGGCGGGGTTAAAAAAAAAACTCTTAAACATATCCTCTCTAACCTTCTCTCTCTTCTCTATACAGTTACATTTTTACTTTGGACTCCACCTCTCCGCAAGTCCATTTTTTCTAGCACCTAGTAAAGAGTACAAAAAAAATAGCGAAGAGGGCTTGACAGATTGAAGCCTTTTATTCATATTAACTGTGATTTGATTTCGATCTCTAGATCTCCCGTGTTGATAGATAATATGTAAATTCTACTATAAATTTTTACTGGGGTTGATGGTATTCTATAACATTTCAAGGGGAGTGCATTCCCCCAATCTAAACCTTTTTTTATATAAAAAAACTAAAAAAAATATATTCCTAAAATAGCATATGTAAAAATTATGTTTTTAAATATAGAAAAACAAGTTTTTTTTGTTACTATACAAGTTGTATTTTAATAATATATCATCAATATAAAATATTTTTTATTCACTAATTATATGTTATATGTATAATTTTAAGATAATTATTAAAAATTAAAAAATTTAATTTTTAATAATGTTTAGGATCTAATGGTAATCAATGCATTAAAATAAAAATCTTTAAAAATTAAAATATTATCCTCTCGTACCATCGACTAACTGAAAAAACAATTTCTTTTTTATCAGAAGTTAGTAGATAAAGAATAGATTCCAAACTAGATGTCAATACAATGCATGGAATGTTTATTATTAGTAGTTGCCGTAGACGACTCCGATACGAACGGTGCCGTGTCTATCGAGTTTACGGTTCCCATGCGTCCACGTGTCACGACGTTATTCGTTTGCTTTGCCCTTGCCGTAACGAAGCATCTCACCGTTCTGTTATAAAAGCCAAGCCCCAAGGTGCAATCTTCGCAACGAACGCAATCGCATTAGCATAATTTCATAGAAAACCCTAGCACGCCGTTTCAACTTTCAAGGTATCTCGTGCTTCTCTTCTCTTTTCGATTTCGCGATTATTGTTAGCGATAGATCGTGAAGTTCTTGATGTTTTTGTTTTTCATATCTGAGTTGGTTTGATTTGATGATTAGGGTTGTTGGTTCTTTGTTAAATAACGTGAAACGATAATTGGATCTGTTTAAGCCCTTTGAATTTGATCTGGTTTTTTTTCGTGTTCTGGAAATTCTTTCGAATTGAATCTTCGTTCATGATTTTACTTTCTGAATAATCACGTAACATAGGATCTTTATTAAAATATTCTTTGATTGATTTGCCAATTTGATTCATGTGATTTGATGATTGGAAACTATCTTGAGATCTGTTATGAAGATATACATATATTCTATCAGATCTGGGATTTGGTGGTGTATTTCGATACAAGTTGGTTAATTGTCTAGTTGATTCAATCGCTTCATTGATTGGAAACGAGTTATCAAGGTTTTTTATTATCTGGGAAGTGGTGTACATGTAATTTTTTTATTAAGGATTTGTCTTTTATTTTATAGATTGTTTGGTAGAATTTTGATGAATAAACTTTTATAATCTTTCTTGTATAAGGAATTGGTTTTAAGGGCTGCTCTTCTGCTTTTAGACATTTGTTTATGCTGAGTTAATTCTCTGTTTGTTTCTTTTTAAGTGCCATATCAAAGAATTTGTGACTGATTTATTTGTTTGTTTGTGATATGTAGATGCAAATCTTCGTTAAGACCCTCACTGGTAAGACCATCACTCTCGAAGTTGAGAGTTCAGATACGATAGATAATGTAAAGGCCAAGATTCAAGACAAGGAAGGGATCCCCCCTGACCAGCAGCGTCTCATTTTTGCTGGGAAGCAGTTGGAGGATGGGCGCACCCTTGCTGACTACAACATCCAAAAGGAGTCCACACTCCACTTGGTGCTACGTCTCCGTGGCGGCATGCAAATATTTGTCAAGACCTTGACCGGAAAAACCATCACTCTTGAGGTTGAGAGCTCTGACACCATTGACAATGTTAAGACCAAGATTCAGGACAAGGAGGGTATTCCTCCAGACCAGCAGAGGCTCATCTTTGCCGGAAAACAGCTTGAGGATGGCCGAACCTTGGCTGATTACAACATCCAGAAGGAGTCTACTCTCCATTTGGTTCTCCGTCTCCGTGGTGGTATGCAGATTTTTGTCAAGACCTTGACTGGTAAGACTATCACCCTTGAAGTAGAGAGCTCAGACACCATAGACAATGTAAAGGCCAAGATTCAGGATAAGGAGGGTATTCCTCCAGATCAGCAGAGGCTTATCTTTGCTGGGAAGCAGCTTGAGGATGGTCGTACCCTGGCAGACTACAACATCCAGAAGGAGTCAACTCTCCACCTTGTATTGCGGCTCCGGGGTGGTATGCAGATTTTTGTTAAGACCCTAACTGGAAAGACAATAACTTTGGAGGTAGAGAGCTCAGACACAATTGACAATGTGAAAGCTAAGATTCAAGACAAGGAGGGTATCCCCCCAGATCAGCAAAGGTTGATTTTTGCTGGAAAGCAGCTTGAGGATGGACGTACCTTGGCAGACTACAACATTCAGAAGGAGTCTACCCTTCACCTTGTCCTCCGTCTGAGGGGAGGTATGCAGATATTTGTGAAGACCCTCACTGGAAAGACAATCACTTTGGAGGTAGAGAGCTCAGACACAATAGACAATGTGAAGGCGAAGATTCAGGACAAGGAGGGTATCCCTCCAGATCAGCAGAGGTTGATCTTTGCAGGGAAACAGCTTGAAGATGGACGTACCCTAGCAGACTACAACATTCAGAAGGAGTCTACCCTTCACCTTGTCCTTCGTCTGAGGGGAGGGATGCAGATCTTTGTGAAGACTTTGACAGGAAAGACTATTACTTTGGAGGTTGAGAGTTCAGACACAATCGATAATGTGAAGGCAAAAATCCAGGACAAGGAGGGGATCCCACCAGATCAGCAGAGGTTGATCTTTGCTGGGAAGCAGTTGGAGGATGGAAGGACCCTTGCTGACTACAACATTCAGAAGGAGTCTACCCTTCACCTTGTGCTGCGTCTTCGTGGTGGGTTTTAAGTGATGTGCAAGTTCTATTTGTCCCTAGTTGGTTATAGGTTGTGTGCAAGTCCTGTTGGACTTGGGTTTGATAATGTTCAAGAACTCGTGTATGTTGGGTGGGTAATGGGTCCGTGGTGGCCTTGGCAAAACTATGCTGGTTTCTGTGTCTGTTTAATTCGGTTCCTCTAGGGGAAGTAGTGTATTTTGTGTTCGTTGTTAGAATATGCACAAGTTGTTATTGCTTATGTTGTGAATCAGTACTTATAATATCTGCTGTTGTTATATGTAATTTTATCAAGTTTCAATATTAGTAGATATTACGCAGGAAATATTTACTTCGATCACTTGCTCCCTAAATTGAATGCCAATGACATGAGCTTGAGAAAGTAAGAATTCAAGATGTAGGATTTTAAGTGTGATGAACTTCTCCGGTTTATCCCTGAAACATAGACTTGGCTATTTTTATCCGTTTGTGTCTATTATTTATTCCCTTGAATACAAGGTGAGATAAATATGTATATTTTCTTTAGCAACTAGATGATGGACCAGGCGACGCACATGTAATAAAAGTCTGGAATCTTGGGTACTAATTGGTGGAATACTAGGCAATCCGAAAATATCTTAAATATCATTCACGAAAAGAGTATTCTAAAAAAATTCATAGAATTTGAGGAACTGTTCCTTTTGGATGAAATGTTAAAGGAATATCCCTGAAACACGTCTACAAAACCTTCGTACGTCTACAAAACCTTCGTACGACAATCTACAAAGAAACCTAAGCATAAGATGTTCATTTGAACGTTTATCATAAAAAATTGTATGTGTTTAATATATATTATATTATTACATATTCCAATACTTCTGATTGTGATAAGAAAAAGAAAAATTACACCCGAGTTCATTTGTAAAAGAATAGACTCAATAAGACACGTAACAAATTAAAAAAAGGATTTAGGACAAAGCATGCTGCACCTAAGAGTTTAGTTGCATGAGACTGAATAACATGGCCTGATACGAAGTAAACTCACTTTGCTTGACACTGCAGCAGAGCAGGACTTCTTTCTCACCCTCACCCTCACCCTCACCCGTTGACTCGCTTAGTCCATCGCTGCTTGGCTCTACTTCAACCACTACAACCTGACGGTTCCCTTGCAGCTAAAGAAAATATTAAATATTAAAATAATTGGATGAAAATATTAAAAATACTAATATAAATAAAGAGTGATGAAGGAAAGTTTTTTGTAGCTGCACGTGTGGTTACAATCAACTAAAGGATATAAGAAAAATAAAAAATGATAGAATTAAAGTAATATTTATTATATTATATCTATATAATATTATTACATAAAATCAGTAAAATATAAAATTTTGAATTTTTCTATAATTTTTATCCTCAAAAGATGCTGTAATCTCTGCAAAATAGCTCTATTAAGTTGATTCCTCTTAATTAAACATTATCCCACATTTTAATACAATCATGACCAACTTTTTGGTGGTATTGTAATTCATGAAATAAAAAATTTAATATTGAGAACTATTTTTTAGAATAATGGAAACAATGTCGTTGACCCTAATGGAAATGATATCTTTCAAAGTTTTCTTGCATTGAAATTTCTATTGAGTTTTATCAATTGTTGTAGAGAAAATAATTTAGCAATATTAGAAAATAACTATATGCTTCAGCAAAAGGGAATAAATTATTCCAAAATATGAATATGCTCACATACTAATTTTGTGATGCCATTTACGCTCATATACAATGATGCAAGATCTTTGTGCTTATTCTTTCCTTCCTTGAATATGTGTAGCGCATGGAATATGTAAAATCCTTTGTAACATATTAGATCAAATAATATGAAAAAGATTGAAGTATGTCATGGAAAATATTAAGTGGTTGGAAAGACCATCAAAGAAAAATTATTATGTTGTAAAGGCAATAGTGAATGTCAGAAGAACCGGTTTCATCACTGTCAGAATCAGAGGCTTCTCCTTTCTATATAATACAAAATATTTCTTTTTTTTCTGTGTTTCATGTCATATTGGTTCAAGTACTACTCTCACATATTCGAGTCAACATCAATACAACCTGATCTTGGAGTAGTCCTAATGTTGAATTCTCTGTAAAAGGTGGGAAAAGCATAATCTAGTTTTGATGTTGACAACAATAATCACCCACAATTAGTTTAAATTAAGGTAGGAAAGTCCTATTTTGTATACTCTATATTTGCTTAGTTAGTTCTACAGTGTTGTACTTGAACAATGTGTCCCTCATATTTTAAGTATATAAGTATCTTTATATATATCGTGAATGATATAAGTATCTTTATATCTGACATATATTTTAAAGATATAACAACTTAATATATGAAAAAATAAAGATATAGTAACACAATATATATTATGTTAAAATAAAAATGTTCAGTGGTTCATCTAGTAAAAAGAAACAATCACAATGAACAAAGCAAGCAAAAGTTCATTATATACACGGTCTACGACTTGTGATCGTTACCATGAATTATATAAAAAATATTCTTTACACAGCACTAACATTTACCATGAAAGAATATGAATGTCATTAGTACTTTGTCTAATGAATGTCGGTTAATGTAACATATAACCCAATTTTATTTTGTAATTTAGAAGTTAATGAAACAATAATAGAGATTCAAGAGACAGAAGAGATGAAAAAAACGAAAATTGTACCTTGAAGAAGAAACCATTAGTGTGCCGCCCACTTGCAAAATCAAAAAAGAAATCAAATGACAGAGATGGCCGAGAAAGAGAATGCACCTTCAGAAAATCACAGCAAGAAGAAATGAGAGCAAAAGAATGTAGAGTATGAGGATATTTATTGGATAACAATTATGGTTATAAGGATAGCAGAGAATCAAAACATTTATTATGAAGATAATGGAGATACTTTTCTAATTTCGAATTTTTGATTTTCAAGATACTAACTTTTGCACAATTTATAATTTCAAATTTTTGGTAGTACAATTATAATTGGTTAATTATGCACTATTAATTGGTTAATCATGCACAATTAAATTTAATTGATTGATTATGCACAATGAAGACTTTTAATTGGTTAATTTTGAATTCTTTGTAGTACACTAATAATTGGTTAATTATGCACTATTAAAATTAATTTAAACAAATAATTTAAAGATATTGAAAACTGACGAAATAATCTTAAACTTTTAAAGTTTAGTGCAAAAGTTTATTTCTCCTGTTTAGTTTAAATGCAAAAGTTAAATAATTGGATACTAACTTTTAAAGTTTTGATTATTTCTAATTCACAAATTATTTTGAAAACATGAGAAATAATTTTAATATATTTTGCACTAAATTTTTAAACAAATAAAAAATAAGAAATAAAAAAACTACAAAGCATAAAAAAGATAGCAACCTGGCAATATATAATAACTATTGTTAAATGGATAGATATTAAAATTTGAATTTTGAAAATTACTACAAAGTAGAAATATACTATTTATAATGAGTAAATGATCCTGAAATCCATATAAATAATAGCTTGAAATTATTATAACAAATCTTTATATATTATATTAGTTAGTAAAATTATAAAGTCATCCCTAATTTCTTAGGGGAAAAAAACTCTTTTATAGATAAAGATTTTGCACTAAACTTTTAAACAAATAAAAAATAAGAAATAAAAAAACTATAAAGCATCGAATAGTTAGCAACAAGACAATATACAATAACTATTATTAAATGGATAGATATTGAAATTTGAATTTTAAAAATCACTGCAAAGTAGAAATATGTTATTTATGTTAAGTAAATAACCCTGGAATCCATATAGATAATAACTTGAAATTGTATAACAAATATTTATATATTATATTAGTTAGTAAAATTACACAGTCATCCCTAGTTTCGGAGAAAAAAAAATACTTTTATATATAAAGGTTTTGCACTAAACTTTTAAATAATAAAAAAAAAGAAATAAAAAAAACTACAAATCATCGAAAAAATAGTAACCTGACAATATACAATAACCATTGTTAAATTGATAGATATTGAAATTTGAATTTTGAAAAGAACTGCAAAGTGAAAATATGTTATTTATAACGAGTAAATGATCATGAAATCCATATAGATAATAGCTTGAAATTATTATTTAAATCTTTATATATTATATTAGTTAATAAAATTATAAAGTCATCCTTAGTTTTGGCGGGGAAAAATATTTCTTTTATACATAAAGATTCGGTGATTTTACAAACTGCAACCTGTTTGATGAAAATTTTGGTATGAAAGTTCCTTGTTATAGGGAATATTTACGCCACTCGTGTTTGTGAAACTTTAACCTCTGATTGTATTTGATGTGATGTGATGTGATGTGTGATTAATAACTGCGAAGGGGAGGTCGGGAAGTGGCAAGTCTCTACTAATCTTTTGATGGAAGGAAGATCATGCCGAGGAGTGAGGGATGCACGCAGCGTTTATTGTTATAAGCCATGCTTAAAGTAATATATCAAACAGTCACTCTTATCAATTCTGCATCTGGCTGATTTCGATTTCAATTCTTAAATATAATACATATACACATCATATCAGTGTGATGGGTATACATTCCATTGGAGGTGAAGTATTGAAATCCTCTGTACATTACGAGTACAGATACACAACATCATCAAGAAGTTTTAATTGGTTCCACTTAATTAAAAGAAAAAGTTAGTGAAGTTTTCACTTCAATAAAAACAATTTATAATTTCGCACAAACTGCTTAGAACCTAGAAGCAAAGTCTGTTGTCTACTGCTGAGAAACACCTGAATCCTTCCATGGAGTTTTGATGTTGATTGCCACTTATGGTCTCCTTTTAGACAAGTATTAACAGCTTTCTATAGAGTTTTAAATTGAGGTTGTGATTGCATTGTGGTTGTTGCGACTAATTGTAGTCAATATGATCAATAATCATGGCTTAATAGGATATGGTTGCTGTTGCAATCGAGATGTGGCGCTCCTATTACGTGATGTGGTTCACATTTCAAAGTGCTTGAGATTTGTAACCCGCCAAAAGTTAAAACTAGAACTTGCGGAGAGAAAATAAATAATCTGAGAGTTAAAAAAGTTGAAAAAAGACATATTTTCCTAAAATGAGAATGTTTATTTATAGGTTTACAACCAACCTTAAATTGTAAAAAAAAAAAACTCAATTACCATCAGGTTTTCTTGGAGCTAATTTTGCAAACTGAAAAATATAAAATCATGGAGCAAGAATGTGAAACAATAATAAAGACTAAATCTAATTAACAATTTTTTTTAAATTCAAAGGCAAACTCACACAAATCCTACTACGCCTTCTCGACATTCCGAGCTTCAACCTTAGGAATTCCAAGCTTGATTTAGGAACTGTTTTAGTCATTATGTCAGCAAGTTGCACATTTGTTAAGTAGTAATGCAACTTGAGAAGTGAATTCTTTTCAGGTTCCTTTCCGGAGAGAAATTTTACATTGATATGCTTGGTCCTTCCATGTTGGATAAGATTTTGAGCAATGACAATGACTGACTTGTTGTCACAGTAAAGCTTAATGTGTGTTTGGATGAACGTTTGACAAACGTGATTTTGGATGGAATAGATTTTGTAGAATTGATTTTAATACAATTGAGTTTGAAGTAAAGTAATTTTTGTTTGGATGTTTTTACTTTGAAAGCAAGTTTGATATAAAACCTAGTATAATTTTTCAATTCAAAAGCAGAAGCTACTCCAAGCTGCTTCTGGTAGAATCAATTCTGGATGCAAAATTGATTCTACGAATATGTTGCCAAACACCTCTTTTATTACCAGAATCACGTTTGACAGGTGCAGAAACACTTCTGGTGCCTCTAGAAGTGGAACCAAACACACACTTAGTTGGCGAGGTTTGTTCTTGGCCTAGATCAGCAAGCAATTTTCTTAACCACATTGCTTGATTTGCAACAGCTACTAGGGAGGTGTACTCAACTTGTATAGTTGAGATTATGCCACTACTTCTTATAACACCTGAACCAACTGTAAATACAGAACCTAGAGTGATCTTCATGTCATCAACACTTGCTGCCCAATCGTTGTGAACATAGCCATTTAGCTTAATTCCTGTCTTTGAATAATAGATGCCAATATTTGTTGTACCTCAAACATACTTTAGCACCCTCTTGCGAATTCCCACATGAATGTTGCTGTCAAGTACAATAAGCTGCCTACCAAGCTTCTTTATGCAAAGGGTTCCTCAAGTTTGTCACCATCTTTCTTTAAAATCTTCTCAATTCGTGTGTGTGTGTGTGTTTTTTTTATAATCAAGAAGTATATTGATGGGAGTACAAGGAGTACTCCAACCCACATACATAAGATTGATAAGAGCATCAAAGATAATAGGTCCAATGTGTACTGGCCGAGAATGTAAGACCGAGAACTCGTCTATACACTGGACCAACCGAGCTTACCCCCGCGAATGGGCCTTGACCCAAACTCCTCCGAAGCCGAGGACATGTCAGCACACCTGACACTCGAGAATAACTACTCGGCCCCAAGCTATCCATCCGCATGACTAATCGGGCCGAATATCTCGCTAGCCATAATGTCACTCCCGGACAATCGGGCTCGAAATCTCTCCCCATGATCGCGATATGATCTAAATATTCCTCCGCTTATTTCGGAGCCTGATCCTGAGAGAACAACTATAAATAGGGGGCTTACCCCTCATTCTAGAAGTACGTTTGCTTTGATTCCCTTTTGGATACGTAGGAGCAGAATCCACATTCTGTCAAGCACAATCCAAAAACACCCCACTAATCCTCGTTCAGCCGAGTATTTCGTACCCGAGATATTTGGCCGGAACATTTGGCGCCGTCTGTGGGAATCGAAGCAAATATTTTCCCATACCACACAAAAATGGTGAGGACGAGAAGCGGAAACTGCAGGAGGGAGGAACCAAAGAATGCCAACAACGGAGTTAATGGGGATAATGGAGAACAGTTCGTAGGCCCAGCAGGAATGACTGACAACCCCGTGGTTCAGGAGCTTCTCGCGCAGGTTGCAGCGCTGAGAAGGGAGAATGAAGAAATTCGCCGGCAGAATGACCGTCGTGAGAGAGAGCCGAGCAGGGAGAGGTCGGTCTCTTCCTCACATGAAAGAGAGCGCCGACCTCCCGAGATTGAGGGGTCCAGAAACTTGTATCGGGAAGGAGGTCCTCGCCTCCGGGCTTCCCACCACAACAACCGAGCAGAGGAAGAGGGATTCCCTAAGCAGGCCCCAGAATCTTCACTCCAAATGAACAGACTTAATGACAGGGCCAGCCTGCGGAAGCCGAGGCATCCTTTCACGAATGATATCATGGGGGTCCCCTTGCCAGCCAACTACAAGCCCATCAACATTGACAAATACGATGGCACCTCGGACCCCGAGCGCCACTTGGACGCCTTCACCACGCAGATGTACCTTTTTACGGATGACGACGCTGTCATGTGCAAAGTTTTCCCAACCACACTGAAGGAGGCAGCGTTGACTTGGTGCACCCAGCTACCCCCAGCCTCGGTGGACTCTTTCGATACATTCGTGGCTAGGTTCAGCGCTCAGTTTGCCACGAGCCGAGCCCACCAGAAAACCTCGGCCTCACTGGTAAACTTCAGGCAAGAGAAGAATGAATCCCTGCGCAACTTCATGGCCAGATTCAGCAAGGAGGCGGTACTCATCCCCAATCTCAGTGCCGATGTCGCACTACACACCATCCTGACCGGGTTGAGACCTGGCCCTTTTGCTAGGTACTTAGCTCGAAAACCGCCAGCCGATATGGACGAACTGAGAAGAAAAGCTGCAGGTTACATCAATATGGAGGAGGTAGAGGAGTCCAAGAAAAGGGATCGGACCGATGAAGGCGGCAAAGCGAGAAGGTAGAGACAAGAGGAGGGCAGGGGGTGATAAGCCGAGATTGAAAGGCCCGGCAGAGCATTTCCAGAGGGGACCGAAGTATGATCATTATACTCCCCTCAACACAAATCGGGCTCGGGTGTTCGAGGAAGCGTACAGCGCGGAGCTTCTGCAGCTCCCAAGAGGTGGCCACACCCCCCGAAATGCGGATCGCCAGAAGCATTGTCGGTATCACCGCAACTATGGCCATACCACCGAGGAGTGCTGGGTCCTACGGGATAAAATTGAAGAACTGGTTTAGGCTGGCCACCTCACCAACTTTGTCCGAAGAAGCAACAACAGTGAGAGGCGCGAGGGAAACAGAAGAAGAGAGGGTGATCGAAGCCCGAGGAGGGGCGGCGATCGAAGAAATGAGGAGAGAGCAGAGACCAGAGAATGGCAGAATGAAAGACGGGAAGAGGATAATGTCATCCGGGGGGTGATAAACACCATCTCAGGAGGGTTCGCTGGGGGAGGCACCACAAGTTCAGCTCGGAGAAGATATCTGCGGGCCATCGTGAGCCGTTAACTCGGTATTTGGCAAGCCTCCCGGAGTTCCCCCCTATTATCTTTTCTCGATGAAGATTTTGTGGGGAGTAGATCCCAACCAGGATGACCCCATGGTGATCACCGTCTGATTGACCAATTTCTCGGTCAAAAGAACCCTCGTCGATCAGGGGAGCTCCGCGGATATATTGTACTACTCAACGTTTCAGAAGCTCGGGATCCCGGAGAAATCAATTCAGCCGTACGATAGTAAACTCGTTGGCTTCGCAAGGGAGCAGGTTGATACTCGGGGATATATTGACCTCTTGACCACTTTTGGCGATGGCAGAGCTTCTAAAACCATCATGGTCAGGTATGTGCTAGTTAACGCAGTTACATCGTATAATATCCTGATCGGAAGGCCGTCCTTGAACGAGTTAGGGGCTGTGGTCTCTACTCCCCACCTCACGATGAAGTTCCCCTCCAGCTCGGGAGATATAGTGGCTGTCCGAGCAGATCAGAGGATGGCGAGAGACAGTGCTACTGGGATAGTTTGCGGGTGAGCAAACTTAAACCCGCACTGATAGAAACCCTAGACAGGGGGAAGGACAAGGCGGTGAATTGATGAAACTCCGTTGAGCTGGATCCCGGGATGGACGTGCGGGAACAACGTCCACAACCTATTGAGGAGCTAGAGAAGTTCCAACTCGGTGCGCGGCTGAGCAAGTGTACTAAGCTTGGTGGTCACCTTGAGCCTACTCAGAAAGAAGAAATAAAACAAGTCTTTGCGCAGAAATGCCGATCTATTCGCCTGGACCACATCTGACATGCCGGGAATTGATCCCAACTTTTTATGCCATAAATTGGCAATCTGTCCCGAGGCGAAGCCAGTGGCCCAGAGAAAAAGGAGATTAGGTGAAGAGAGGAGAAAAGTAGTCGAAGAGGAGACAGCGAAGTTGGTCAAAGCCAACTTTATCCGAGAAGTAGAATACACCACATGGTTGGCCAACGTCGTTCTCGTCAAGAAAGCAAACGGCAAGTGGCGCATGTGCACTGATTATACGGATCTGAACAGAGCATGCCCAAAAGACTCTTATCCCTTGCCGAGTATTGACAGGCTGGTTGACGGGGCTTCCGGATACAGAATTTTAAGCTTCTTGGATGCGTACTCCGGGTACAACCAAATTAGAATGTACCCCCAGAATGATGAGAAAACATCCTTCATTACGGGGGTCAAATTATCGCTACTGAGTAATGCCGTTTGGGGTTGAAGAATGCGGGAGCCACGTACCAGAGACTTATGGACCGGGTATTTGAGAAGCAAATTGGCAGAACCATGGAAGTATATGTGGATGACATGGTAGTGAAATCTGATGACCCCAGCCACCACCCTATAGATCTGGAAGAAATATTTCAGCAGTTGAGAAGGTACAACATCGGGCTCAACCGGAGAAGTGTGTTTTCGGTGTCCGGGGGGTAAATTCCTCGGCTTTATGCTTACCCACCGGGAATGAAGCCAATCCCGATAAGTCTTGGGCCGTAATTGAGATGAGAAGCCCACGAACGTTAAAGAAGTACAAAGATTGGCGGGACGGCTCGTGTCATTATCTCGGTTCCTACCCAAATCCATGAGACAAAGCCCTACCTTTCTTCAAACTGGCTGAAGAAGCCCCAAACCTTCAAATGGACCAAGACTGCGAAAAGGCTTTTGTCGACTTCAAGAACTTTCTGTCCTCCCCGCCGATATTAACAAGACCCATCTCGGGAAAGAAGCGGATCTCATGTCTGTCAACCTACGAGAATGCTATCAGCGCATTCATCGTGCAGGAGGTAGAGAAAGCCCAAATGCCAGTATACTTCATCAGTAGGGTTCTCCATGATGCCGAAACTCGGTATCAAGTTATTGAGAAGCTGGTCTTAGCCTTGGTGACCGCAGCTAGGCGGTTGTGCCCGTACTTTCAGAGTCACCAAGTGGTTGTTAAGACGGATCACCCAATCAAACAGATACTCAAAAAGCCCGAATTGGCGGGGCGTATGATTGCTTGGTCAGTAGAGTTGTCCGAGTTTGGCTTGAAATACGAAATGAGAGGACCTCTGAAATCACAATGCCTGTCTGACTTCATAGCCGAGCTCCATCCACAACCAGAGGCTGAGGATATATGGTGGAATCTATACGTGGATGGATCCTCAAATATCAGGGGCAGTGGAGCGGGGGTGATTCTGGAAGGACCAGGAGATTTGATCTTGGAGCAATCGTTGAAATTCGAGTTCAAAACCTCGAACAATCAAGCCGAGTATGAAGCTCTGATAGCGGGACTAAGGCTGGCGAATGAAATGGGGGCGAAGGCTGTCAAGTGCCGGAGTGATTCACAACTAGTCACCGGATAAATATCCGGAGGCTATCAGACGAAGGAACCTCAGCTCACCCGATATTTGTGTAAAGTCAACCAATTAATCTCCGGCTTTGAAAAGTTCACCATTGAGCACATTCCCCGAGAGGAAAACACTCGGGCTGATTTGCTGTCTAAGCTTGCCAGCACAAAGAAACCGGGACACCACAGAACGGTTATTCAAGAAACCCTCAATGAACCAAGCATTGGGACAGAAGAGGTGATGGCCAACGAGTTGGTTGACCGAGAGTGGATGGCACCTATATGGGAGTACTTATCCTCAGAAGCTCTACCCTCGGATCAGGCCGAAGCCAGGAAGGTCAGGCTAAGGGCGAGTCATTTCACCATAATCGCCGGGGAGCTGTATAAGCGAGGATTCTCGGCGCCTTTGCTAAAATGTCTGACCAAGGCACAATCTAAGTATGTCATGGAAGAGGTTCACCGAGGAATCTGTGGTTTTCACAGTGGAGGCAGATCAATGGCCTCCAAGATAGTCCGAGCAGGGTATTATTGGCCTACCCTTAGAGCTGATTGCATGGAGTGGACGAAGCGGTGTGATGAGTGCCAGAGATTTTCCAATGTAAATCATACTCCCCCTGAAGGACTTCACACATTAAACTCGCCCTGGCCGTTTGTAATGTGGGGAATGGACATACTGGGGCCTTTCCCAGTAGCCAAAGGCCAAGTCAAATTCTTACTGGTAGTAGTGGACTACTTCACCAAATGGATCGAAGCAGAGCCTTTGGCCAAGATTACCGTTGAGAAGGTGCAGAAATTTGTGTGGAAGAACCTCATTTGTAGGCACGGAATTCCCTGTGCAATCGTCACCGACAACGGAAGACAATTTGTGGATAAAAATCTACGGGAATTCTATGACAACCTCGGTATCAGGCACCAAGTTAGATCCGTTGAGCACCCCCAAACCAATGGGCAGGCCGAAGCAGCTAACAAGATCATCCTCGGGGAACTGAAGAAAAGAGTAGGAAGATCTAAAGGAGCCTGAGCAGAGGAGTTACCGAGTATTCTCTGGGCCTACCACTGTACGCCTCAATCTACCATTCAAGAAACACCCTTCAGGCTGACGTACGGAACCGACGCAATGATCCCAGTAGAGGTTGGGGAACCGTCCTTCCGACGTGTGCAACACGAGCCGAACGACAATGAGAGCAATATGAGGATCGAACTTGACTTGGTAGAAGAGGTTAGGGAGGAAGCCAGAATCAGAGAAGAAGCCTGCAAACAGAGAGCCACTAGAAGGTATAATTCAAGAGTAAGGCCAAGGAGTTTTCTGCGCGGAGACTTAGTGCTGAGAATAAAAGGGGAAGCGAGGAAGGACCGCACGGAAGGCAAGTTAGCGGCAAATTGGGGAGGACCATGCCGAGTAGTTGAAAACCTGGGGAACGGGGCCTATAGGTTAGAAGAATTGTCGGGAGATCCTATCCCGAGGACTTGGAATGCCTCTCATTTGAAGTTTTATTACAGCTGATGTATATAGTTGGGTGTTGTACTCTTTTTCCTACCTCGGTATTTTTTCCCAAAATGGGTTTTGACCGGGGAGGTTTTAACGAGGCACACCGCGGACTCGATTCAATAAACAGCAAAATTTATTATGCATATGGTTTTATTTTTTCTTGCTTTGCCAAAGTATTTATTTTGCAGACATCCTATTTTAATGGCCGAGTACGAGCCAGTCAGAGGGGCCAAGTTTGAGCCCGGCGGCCGAGTACGAGCCGTTGTCAGAGGGGCCAAGTATGAGCCCGGCGGCTGAGTACGAGCCGTTGTCAGAGGGGCCAAGTATGAGCCCGGCATCCGAGTACGAGCCGTTGTCAGAGGGGCCAAGTTTGAGCCCGGCGGCCCGTCACGAGCCGTTGTCGAGAGGGGCAAAGTATGAGCTCGGCGGCCGGTGCACGAGCCGTTGTCGAAGGGGCCAAGCAGATGAGCCGTGGCCGTCTGGCCGTCGGCCGAGTACGAGCCGTTGTCGAAGGGCCAAGTTTGAGCCCCGCGCCGAGTACGAGCCGTTGTCGAGGGGCCAAGTTTGAGCCCTGGCCCGTCTGAACTAGATTGTCGAGGGGCCAAGTTTGAGCCCTGGCCGTACGAGCCGTTGTCGGAGGGGCCAAGTTTGATCCGGCGGCCGAGTACGAACCGTTGTCGGAAGGGGCCAAGTATGAGCCCGGCGGCGAGTACGAGCCGTTGTCGAGGGGGCCAAGTATGAGCCCTGGCCGAGTCGAGCCGTTCAATTCTAAAGGCCTAGTTTGAGCCTAGTGGCCGAGTCCGAGCCGGTCGAGGGGGCCAAGTTTGAGCCCGGCGGCCGAGTACGAGCCGTTGGCCGAGTTCGAGCCAGTCAGAGGGGCCAAGTTTGAGCCCGGCGGCCGAGTCCAAGCCGTTCAATCCCGAAGGCCAAGTTTGAGCCTAGTGGCCGAGTACGAGCCAATGGCCAAATCCGAGGCGTTAAATTCTCAAGGCCAAGTTTGAGCCCGGTGGCCGAATACGAGCCATAAAGTTAAGTATAAAGGTCAAGCATGATCTTACTAGCCGAATCCGAGCTATTATTAAGTTAGTGACGAGGAATTCAAGCCACGAAAGTAGTAAAGCTGAATACGCGCAAAAAACGAAATTCGTAAAGGCCAAGTATGAGCCATTATTTTATTAAGTAAACCGAGTACAATGCACAAGGAAAAAATAAAGCCGAGTTCGATACATTCAAGGAAACCGAGTACAATGCACAAAAATAAAGCTGAGTTTGACTCTTGAAAAGTACATTCACGGGGCCGAGCGCAGCGCTGAAGTTGAAAGCTGAAATTGAAAATAAGGGCCACTCGGCCCCCAGTCCCCCCTGATTGAACGCCACCACGCTCTCTCAAGGGAGGCTGTAGTTCTCACTCCCCCCTGAGAAAGCTGGACGGTGAGGTGCTCGGCCAACTCCGGGAGTAGACAACCTCTACCCCTTTCGCCACGCCCGAAGACTGCTATTCTCCCAGTTAACATCCTTTTTGAAGGATTAAACCATAAAAGGAATTCTGGATCCCATCTCCCACTTACATCCTTTTTGGCGGATGTGAAACCCAAAAAAGGATGTTAACTGGGAGAGGGGAACGTAAACCCCCGATGTTAGCATAGAATTACTCGGGTGGAGAAGAAGTAAGAAACGAACTTGGGCTGATAGAAAAGGATGAGGAATGAACAAGTGAGAAGGGCCCTATTTATAGGCAAGAAAGG
Source organism: Sophora flavescens (assembly GCA_030762895.1). NCBI lineage: Eukaryota > Viridiplantae > Streptophyta > Magnoliopsida > Fabales > Fabaceae > Sophora > Sophora flavescens. Next base: position 109,911,111 of record CM061064.1, on the reverse strand, counting down.
AAGTAGTATGTGTGAGAATTTGTTGGGAAAACAAACCTCGAAACCAAGCAAAAGGCAACGATTGCGTGAACCCATTACGGTTTCCAAAAGCATTTAATGCATGACAACGCAAAATGAAAAACACGTGCTTTTAGTATAGCGACCACCGTCCATTTTGGACGGTAGAGTATCTCGGCCTTAGTCAAGATTTGATGGACAAGCCAAATACAACAAAGAATCAAGAAAACGATAATGATATTCATTCAAGTAATCGAGTTACAAGGGCATGAGCCCAGTACAAAGGATGAACAAAAAACTATAACAGCTACTCCCCCTATGGCTTTCCTCGGCCTCTACATGACCGTCGGGAGAGCCCCCCACTACGTCCACCTCTTCCTCCCCCTCGGGAATAATGGGAACAAGTTCCCCATTCACCACCTCCATGTTCACATCGGCCCTCGAAAGGTCGATGCCGGGAGCCAGAACCTCAGCTTGGGCGATGCCTTTGTCAAAACCTTGCCGGTGCTCGATGACAATGCAGCGGGTGGCCTCCTTTACGTCCTCCTCAAGCAGTATCTTAGCCTGGATCTCAGCCTCCTAGGCAGCCTTGAGCCGATCAATCTCGGCTGAGCCTCTTTGATCTTTTCTTCGACACGAGCCTTGTCTTCTTCAACTCGAGCTCTGCCTCCTCGGCTGATTTTGCCCGAGAATCCAGCTCGGAGTTACGAGTATTAATATCAGCAATGGTGGTAGTCAGGCATTCATTCTCGGAGGAAATCAGGAAAGATCCCCCTTCAACCTCTCTATTGCAGCAAACTCGGACTCCAATTGTTGAGACTTCCTCTCGGTCTCCGTCACCTCTCGGCTCTGAAAACGAGCCAAAGCCGCAGCCAGCGAAGGCGAGGGCCGAGAGGGCCTCCATGCTTGGATCGGGCCCCCGCTGCTTGATAAGCCGAAGATCAGCGACTTTTAAGAGGGTCGAGTCGAAAGAGGAGGAGGGGTTGAAATCTTCACCCCAGAGAGATGAAGTCCCCGCCTTCAGGGTGGTGTTGTACCATTTTGGCTCGAGGGGGGTAGAAAGTGGCTGTTCTCGCCCCACGATTTGCGTCCCCTGAGTAGTGGGGCGAGGGGAGCTTGGGCCAGGAAGGGGAGAATCTTCGGCCACCACTTCAACCTCTGCCCTCTTCCTTTTTTGAGGGGCAGATGACGAAGCCCCCTTCGCAGAAACCTTGGTGGGAGGAGGGCTTTTCTGCTTCTTCTCGGCTGAAGAGGGACCCTGACCCTCTTTACCAACACCAGCCTTGACAAGCTTTGAAAAGTCGAACTTTCCCATGATGACTGTCAAAAAGAAAGAGTTGTTAGTATAACAACACAGGCAGAAAATACTTAAGAAACTAAAAAGCCGAGTACTTACTTTTAAGATCGGACCTTGGGGTGGAGGAGAAGGGGAGTTTCATAAGGCGTGCACAATGGAGGGGCCGAGGAAGACCCTCTAGTACATCTATATCCCGCCTATCCTCGGCCGGCAGGGAATGATACTCGAAGCCGACGAATTTTGTGGGAGAGGATTGCCAGTATAAAGGAAACTTGGCATGTTTATTCTCGTCAAAAAAGTGGGAGGTATGAGAACTCGAAGGGCGAACACGGAAGAAGCCAACCTTGAAGTCTTTATAAGACGAAGCGAATAAACTAAGAAGACCTCTTCGGTTCAACCCATTAAGGGATACCCATCCCTTTTTCTCTAAATCTGGTTTGATAAAAATACAAAAATTTTGGAGTGGTAGGCTCTATCCTTATGTATTTACATAGAATCGAAAGGCTTTCATAAAAGCCCAGCTGTTAGGGTGAAAGCTGAGTAGGTGCGACGTTCATGGTTCTCAGAACGTCGCACTCAAACTCAGTAAAGGGAAGAGACACATGCAGTTTGTCAAAAAGTGTTTTATACATGTATGTAAAGGGGGGCTCGGAAGGACGAGCCCTTAGAAAGACACACTCGGTGCTCGAGCACGGAGAGCAGATAAACTCGGACTCGTCCCCTGAGGCCGAGATATTGATATGGGACCGAAGTTCAACAATAGAATCAGGAGTTTGGTAGTCAGAAAAAAAGGTTCCAACCTCCCCTTTAACCCAGGTATACCCGGGGAGGGTAATATCGGGAATAGGGTCTTTAGGAACCCTAAGGCGCTGTTTGCGAGCGGCGGGTTTGGACACCCTAGGAGGGGGAGAACCAGACCTAGGCGAATCAGACTCGGAAGAATCTGAGTCAGTCGAAGATGACCCGGAGGAGGACGGTTCCGCCTCCCCAACGCTCAGTTCCCGTGAAGGAACAGAAGAAACAGAAAGGGATCCCCCAATTGGGGAAACTTCGCGCTCAACCAGAGGCGAAGTATTTGACTCAGAAGACACAGAAGAACTCATATCTGAAGGCCAGAAATAGAGCTTAGAAGCACGAAGGAAAAGAAGAGACAGAGCGTGCACGGAGGATGACAAGCAGAGAGACAATGGCGGAAACTTGGAAGACGAGGGTGAATGGCAAAGAAGGGTAAGCAAAGTAGGAGGGAGTTGGCGCCGGAGGAGGTATTTATAGCCTGCGATTGGTAGCCCATTGTCCATTGGGCCCAAAAAGGGCGCGACTTTTGATTGTCTCGACGCGACTTTTGATTTTCCCCCCATTAAATGGGCGCGGAACTCTAGGGTTTCTTGTCTATGGCGTGCCGAAGAAGTAATAGGGGAATAATTGCTTTCTCTGACAGAGAGAGAAGACTTGATTGAAACGACAGCTGAGAATGTGGATAACTGCATAGCCGAAGAATAAGCTCGGTTTTCATACGTATCAGCTCCTTCGCTTATTCAAGCTCGGAGCTCGGGGGCTTGTGTCTTGGCCGAGAATGTAAGACCGAGAACTCGTCTATACACTTGGACCAACCGAGCTTACCCCGCGAATGGGCCTTGACCCAAACTCCTCCGGCCGAGGGACATGTCGGACACCCGACACCCGAGAATAACTACTCGGCCCCAAGCTATCCATCCGCAGACTAATCTGGCCGAATATCTCGGCCGCCATAATGTCACTCCGGACAATCAGGCTCCGGATATCTCTCCCCATGATCGCGATCTGATCTAAATATTCCTCCACTTATTTCTGAGCTCGATCCTGAGAGAACAACTATAAATAGGGGCTTACCCTCATTCTAGAAGTACGTTTGCTTTGATTCCCTTTTGGATACGTAGGAGCGGGAATCCACATTACATCAAGCACAATCCAAAAACACCCCACTAATCCTCGTTCACTAGAGTATTTCACTGCCAGATATTTGGCGTGAACACAATGTAATTAAAATACTAGCAAAAAGGAACTAGTATTTGTTTTACTGATACCTATACCAATAGAAAAACTAAACAAAACCTCTAAAAGGCTGCTCCCAAAGAATTTCAAACTCAGCTCAGCACAATTCAATATTTCCTAACTGATAGGCACACATACTTCTTTCAAAATCACCGAACCGTTTTCAAACCACATCAGTTTCCACTTTGTACTAGCTTGCATAACCGTCCAAATCCATTAAAAGCTCATCATATTCCTTTAATGCATATCCATCACTCAACACAGCCATTTTGTAACCAAAATTAAATCCAGTCTTGCAAAACATGAACCATCAGAATGTTGATATAGCAGAAACAGAATAGCCGTGTAACAGTAAGACAGATGATGAGGCAGTATATATTTATAGCAGCAACTGACCAAGGCTCCAAGTCACAAAAATAACAGATTAACACCACAACAGGAAAATACCCTAAGAAACAAATTAAACACATGATTTCATACATTCTATTGGTGAAATACACCAGTCCGAGAAACAATACTTACTGCCTTTTTTCCCGAGTTGAAACCAGCTCCATGCCCTGTACTTGATAAGATCTAGCAGTTGAAAGGCATCAAAATTTTCTTGCTTGAATATGATTCCATTGCGGGACAGCCATATAGACCAAGCAGTAGAAAACCACAGCACCATCCACATCTGTTTTAGACTTTTCCCTCTGACTAACCCCCTATGACACATGAAATGTGACTTTCCAACTGCAGGCAAAACCACTTCAACCCCTGCCCAGTTATATACCATTTTCCAGATCTGCACAGATTTGCTGCAAGAGAAGATCAAGTGGTCCATAGTTTCCACTCCACTGCCGCATATAACACACAACACACACTCTGCATCTTGAATTATTCCTCTCTTCCAAAGGTTAACTCTTGATGGAGCTCTGTCCAGAATAAGCTGCCAACCGAAAGCTTTGATCTTCAAGGGAATTATTGGGATCCAAAACTTCTTAAAGAACTCATCTAAGATCGGTCTGCTAGGGTCCAAAGTAAGCATTTGGTGTTGAATGAGTATACTGTAAGCTGTTTTGCATGAGTAAAAACCATCCTTGTTATAACTGAATTTCCATTCATCCTCTTTATCCCTCACCAGAACAGCACTTGATAGCACCCCCATAAATTGTTGCACTAGAGAATCCTCCCAAACAAAAAGATTTCTTCTCCATTGTAAATCCCAAATCCATTCATTCTCAGTCCATCTTCCTAATTCATCCACTTTAGCCTCCTGATTAACTGATATAGAGAATAGCCTTGGATATAGCATTTTGAAATTCACCCTATCTAGCCAGCAATCAGTCCAGAATCCCACCGTCCTACCATTACCCACCTTTTTGTTCATGGCAGCTTTAAACCACCTATGAGGAGCCTGCCTATCACCTTCAATACTACACAGATCCCTCCACCATGCCCAAGATGAACTTGTTGATTGAGAACAATAGTTTTCCAAGAAACCCGGGCTGCCTATATTGTATCTAAATTTCAGCACCTCAATCCACAAAGCTTCCTCCTTTCCTACAATTCTCCACGGCCATTTACCCAGCAATGATAAATTAAACAGGTGTATGTCCTTAATACCCAACCCGCCACTTGTTTTTGGTTTACACACCACGGCCCATTTCACCCATGCTATCTTCTTCCTTTCAAATTTGCCACCCCATAAAAAGTTCCTTTGAATAGATGTAATTTCCTTAACCACCTTCCTTGGAGCTTTCATGAAAGATAAAAAATAAATAGGAAGATTGGAAAGTACCGAATTTATCAAGACAATTCTACCTCCTAAAGAGAGCTTTCTCCTTTTCCAGCTGGAAAGTTTTCTCCTAATTTTGTCCACCATAGGCTTCCACGTCTCTGCACGCTTTGGGTTTTCTCCAATAGGAATTCCCAAGTAGTTAAAAGGCACATTGCTGATTTTACAATTCAAAAACCCCGCTGCAGCTTCTAAGAATTCCTCTTCCACATTCATACTAATGATGCTACTCTTTAGGAAGTTCACTTTGAGTCCCGACACTAGCTTGAAACACCTTAGAATGGATTTCAAGGCCCACACATTTTGAACAGAGCCATCACCCACTATCAATGAATCATCCGCATATTATAGGTGGGAGATTGTTACACCACCATCCCCGAAAACAAACCCTTTGAACTTTCCTTCGGATAGTGCCTCATAGACTAGACCGCTTAACCCTTCCGCCACCACTAGAAATAAGAAAGGAGCAAGCGGATCCCCTTGTTTTAGTCCTCTTTGCAGAGATATTTCTGATGTAGGGTTGCCATTAACCATCACCGACGTCCAGCTAGAAATACACACTTTGATCCATTTTCTCCACTTTGTGCAAAAGCCTAACTGCTGAAGCATATAGTCTAAGAATGACCAACTCACAGAGTTGTAAGATTTTTCAAAATCTATTTTACAAACAAGGCAACCCTTCTTTTTCCTCTTAGCGTAGTCTAACACCTCATTCATCACCACCACCCTATCAAGAATTTGTCTAGTTTCCAAAAATGCATATTGGGTTTTTGAAATTACCTTTGGCAGCACCATTTTGATTCTTTTTGAGAGCGCCTTTGCTAGGATTTTATATAAGCAACCAACCAACGAGATAGGCCGAAACTCATTGATTGTGTGAGCACATTCATTCTTTGGAATCAAAATCACAAATGAGCCGATAATACCCTTTGGGAGCTTACAGTTGGCATGAAACTCCACAAATCTGAATACCTCTGATTTAGTACAGTCCCAAAACTTCTTTATAAAAGTAAAGTTGAACCCGTCAGGCCCCGAACTTTTTTTCCCCTCACAATCCCACACAGCCTCTTTGATTTCCTCCTCAGAGAATTGCTCCACTGAGAAATTGTTATCCCCCTCATCTAACCGATTAAACTGCACCCCTTCCAAAATCAGTCTTTCCCAACAAGATTCTGAAAATTGATTTGTAAAATGGTTCAGTATCTCTTGTTTTACCTCTTCCACCTCAATTAACCAGCCACCACTATTTTGTATAGCCTGGATGTGATTCACCCTTCTTCTTGAATTGATGCACGCATGAAAGAAACCAGAATTTTCATCACCCTCCTTAATCCATCTAGATCTAGACTTCTGAGCCAACAAACTCTCTTTCATTATCGTTTTTCCCACAGTTCTTTCAATAGGTTCTTTCTCCTACATACCTCCATCTCTTCAGACCAGTAAGATTCGGCCTTCATATCCAGCATATGGATTTCATCTCCAAACCCTGCAATCTGTGTATCAAGGTGTCCAAACTCCTCCTTGTTCCACCTAACCAACTTCTCCTTCAAATTTTTTTAGTTTCTCCTTCAAAACGAATGCAGCCCACCCTTACACTACAAAACCTTCCCAAATGTTCTTAACCATTTCACCAAAACCCGGATGTTGGAGCCAAAAGTTGTTGAAGCGAAAAGGCCTAGGCCCCCCAAAAAGATCAAGCCTACTTGTACCAAGAAAACTTTCTACCAAATGCCGGAATGTCAGTGAGCTCCATATCCTCTATGAACTGATTGAAGCCAAGGATTTCAGCCCTATTCTCCTGTGAAGCAGCTCCTCTTCTTTCACCTTGACACTTAGTACTCTGATTACCCCTGTCGATCACACCTATTGCCTTTCCAATTTCCCAAACCTTCGTGGCGACCCTTTCAGCAGAGTGCCCCAACAATCGCGAATTGCAATTCCTTATTTCTGAGTCATCATTTGAAACCTCCAACCTTGATACCCGAATAGCCCCAGAGCTTCCAGGCGAGCAAATCATGCCAACACTTTCTACCCTTTTCTCCTCTGAAATGACGGCCAAGCAGTCTCTCGCACAATCCCCAAGGTCTGTCTCACCATCGACAAAATTTGAAATATTTCCATCACCGTCACCACCTTGCCGGAAACCGCCTTCCCTCACCATCGTTTCTGAGACCCACGAGCCCTCGAAACTGGTAGCATCACTATCCTCTGAAGAACTATGCCTCTCCATTTTGTAATTCATGATGCCAGCCAAGATCAATCATCTCAATTCTCATATACATCTTGCATTTTCATTTTGAACTTAACTAGCAATTGTACATTGTTTCCGGTTACTAGCAGCATGTCATCAACATAAAGTGACATCAACAATTGCAAACCACCATCATTTTATTTCAAATACAAAGTTACTTCAGTTTCACTTTTTCCTGAATCCAAGTTGGATCAGCTGAGGGTTAATTATGCTACTAGGCCTCCAGTGCTTGCTTCAAACCATACCAAGCCTTGTGCAGCATGTACACTTCATGTTCATGGCCAGCAACCTCAAAGCCTTCTGGATGTTGAACATAAATTTCTTTTACAAGTATACCATTTAGAAAAGCTGACTTGACATTCCATCCCATTTGACCAACAAGTGCAATCCGTAGCCTTGTAGTGTAATATTTGGCTACTGGTGCAAATGTACAATCATATTCCACTCCAGAAACTTGAGTAAAACCCTTCACAACCAATCTAGCCTTGTGCTTGAAGATCAAACCTCTAGATTGAATTTGGTTCTATAAACCCATTTTAGACCGACCACCTTAGGTTAAAGTAGTTCTGTAAACTTCCATCCCAGGTTCAATTTCAGTTTTAATGGCCTTAATCCATTTTGGAAATCTTGCAGCTTCTGTGTAATATGTAAGGCTCAACATGTACAAGATTGCACATCTCGTGAACACATCAGATAATGTCTCATCTTAAGCACCGGTGTGTCTGAAGTTGCTTCAAAATCAAGAAAGGAATAAATGGAGTGATTTGATCACATTTATGGACTTCCTTTAAGTCCGGATAAGAATTCTCATCAAAGTTTACATCTCTACTTATAACAATTTTCATTCCACTCAAGCTATAAATTCTGTAACCTTTTGATTCTGTTGCATACCCAACAAAGGCACCTTTGTCAGCTCTTTCATCAAGCTTGCCTCTCTTGAAAGTTGGCAGTTGAAGGTAGCAAAATGAACCAAACACTTTCATATGCTTCACAGAAGGTTTTACACCAGACCATGCCCCTATTGGTGTTTTGCCTTATACAGACTTCATTGGTAGTCTGTTATGTAAATGTACTGAGGTATTGACTGCTTCAGCCCATAGAAGCTTTGGTAGCATCTTTTCAAATAGCATGCACCTTGTCATCTTCATCATAGTCCTGTTCTTCCTTTAAGAGACTACATTCCACTGCAGTGAGTATGGAACCATCAGCTGGTGTATAACTCCAGCTTCATGACAAAAACCATTGAAATCTTTCGAGATATACTCCATTATCAGTTCTGAGCACCTTTATCTTCTGTCGGCTTAAGAGTTTCTACCATTTTATCGAAGCCTTTGAACACGGACAACACTTGTGACTTGGTTTTCAGAAAATAAACGCAATTCATTCAACCGAAATCATCAATAAATTGTGCAAAATACACATTGTTGCTCAATGAGGTTGTGCTCATTGGCCAACAGGAACTAATTCCAGCTTGTGATCAGCTCTCTTGGTCAAATTTTGAGGGAATAACTGTCGATGTTGCTTCTCTAGCTCACAACTTTCACAAGTTTGAGAATTAACTATGATTTCTGGCATGTCTTCAACCATACCTGCTTCTTGCATGAACTTCAGTTACTTCAAGTTGAAATGATGATTTTCTGTGTGCCAAACAATACTCTTACCAATGTTGGCATGACCTTCAACTAAATCAAGCTTCAAATAAAAGCTATTTCCATTCATTTTAACTTTTGCTATCTGTTCCATGTTCATCAGTGATAAAACAAAGGAAGAGACTGCATATCCATTTCTAAGCATTTGTGCAGCACTAAGAATATTTTGTTCTAGTTTTGGAATGTAAAGAATATTTGTAACAATTTTTGTACCTCTCTTGGTTTAGCAATTGTCCGTTTTCCTTTGGCCTATACAACTTCACCATTTCCCAACTTGACCTTTGGTTGAATTGATCTATCAATTGAGGAAACAGTTGACAGACATTTGGCCATGCGATTGGTACAATGAGACAACTATTCAGTAAACTGCGTGCTTATGATTCCATAAATAAATGCTCATAATCATTTTTGTCTTCTCTAGCCATATTTGCATGTTGTTATGTTTGCTGCTGAGAATTTTTTTTCTTGGTCCTACAATATTTCTCACTATGATCATATTTATTTGCCGAAATTGAAGTGAAAAATAGATTTATCTTCGTACCAACAATCTTTCTCAGCATGATTGGTTCTTCTTCAATGAGAGCAAGGCGAAAAGTTTCACTTTTTTGTAGGACTTCTTTTCTTGCAGGTTTCTAGAACTTTCCCTTGTGCTTTGCTTGGAAAATACATTCACTAGCTTCACACTTCTCATTGAGACACTTTGCTTCTGTGCATGAAGCATGTTGGTTAACTTCTCATAGAAACCAAGATATTTTCTACCACCTCTTGATCTGAATTTGCTTCACCAAGAAGCTTCATTTGGTTTGCAACATCCACTAACCTATCAGAACAATCTTTGACAGATTCGTTGTCTTTCTTTTTCATTAACTCAAATTCTCTCTTCAATGTGAAAAGCCTGACGGTTTTGACCTATGAAGCACCGACTCTGACACGGACACCGCGACATGACTAATGTCCAAAACATTTAACACCGGGACACCGTTTATATACATATAGACGTGTCCAAGAAGTGTCGGTGTCCGAGGTGTGTCCGACACACGACACGGCACTTTGAAGAGGTGTCTGTGCTTCAAAAGTTTTGACTAATGTCACTGCCCTCAAATTCATGTTGGAGTTTGTCCCATACCTATTTAGGTGTTCCCAAATTCAAGAATTTAGTGATAGTGTGGGCTGGTAATGGCTTTGTCCTTCTTGAGCTTTTCCTCCTTGTATTCTTTCATCTGAGCACTTGTTGGATTTTTCTCTCAATGGTGGTGGATCGGCTTCAGACATCAGAACATTCCAAAAACCTTGAGACCTTAAGTAAAACCTCATTTTTACAAAAGAAATGTATAGTGTTCACCATTAAACATTGGAATTACAGATGAAGTACTGCTTAAATCAAACATGTTTGCACCACAACTGCATGTAAATAAATTACTCAACCTCAATAGTGTTTGTCACTCAAAACACTCAACACTTTGCCTCATAGGCCATAGGAAGTCTGTGCTATTGTTGCCACTGTTGAAATGTCAAGTTTGCAGAAGTTAAAACTAGATCTTGCAGAGAGGAAATAAACAATATGAGAGTTAACAAGTTAAAGACACACATGATTTCATAGTTGAGGATGCCTATTTACAGACTTGCAACCAAGCTAAAATTGCTAAAAAATCTTAACTACTATCGGATCTTACTGGAACTTCTGCTGGCTGAGAAATAGAAAAACATGGAGCAAGAATCTGAAAAAATAACAATGACTAAATCTAACTATTTTTTTTTTGAAATTTAAAAGGCAAACTCTGATGATTCCTAACATAACCAACCATAACATTGAAAAATCAATATGCGATTAGTTCTGGAAATTTTCTATGCTTCCAAGCAACAAACAAGATTTAAGGAGACCCCAATGGAAGTTAAACGTAACAAAAGAAAAAAAAGGGGAAGAAGGCAATAATGGTGAAATGGTGCAACATGCTTTGCTCCAATGGAACCCCTAGGCCTCGAAAAAAGGAGATGCATTTATATGAGGTCTTGGGAGAAGAAGAGGCTCGAAGGACGGCATCGCGGCGGGTGTCAACCCATCCGCTCTATCGATTCGGAAGGAACTACTCCCTGTTGTGTGCCAAATCAAACAAGGAGTGTGATTCTATCACGAGTAGCCAAAATGGTAGCAAAAAAATAAGGTCATTACAAGGGCAGACTTGGTAGAAGAGGCTTCTCAGTTTTTGGAAATGGGTAAAAAGCTTGGTATGAATTCCGAATTGGGGGACTCCATGGTGGTGGGAAAATTGGTGGAATTGGAGAAAAGAGACAGGTCAATCAGCAACAAGGGGGGCGTGGCGGTTAACGGGAAGAGGGAAAAGAGAGTTCTCCATGCGGATAGGAACTCTTAATATCAGAGGGGTGGGGGGCGAAACAAGAAGAGGGCGGTGAGGACTTTGGTAAAGGAGGAGAAGCTGGACTTTTTGTGTATCCAGGAAACAAAGATGGGGGATATCAATCAGAAATTATGCGATTCTTTATGGGGAAGCGATGATACAGGCCAGGTGGGTGGCAAGGGACTCGGATGGAAATTCAGGTGGAATGCTATGCATGTGGAACAAAGGTATTTTCTCACTACATAGCTACTTCTCTAGTAATCGGATTTTTGGGGTGAAAGGAAAATGGGGAGTCGCAGATAAAAATTGCGTATTAGTCAACATATATAGCCCCGTGAGCTTGCGAGGGAAACGTGTGCTTTGGGAGGAGCCGCTTGCTTTGAAGTCTGGTTTTGACTTGTGATTGCTTGGTGTCTATCGGGGATTTTAGTTCAGCAGAGAACCAGTGGCGAGAGGAGGGGGATCTTCACAGCTGAATCAAGGAGAAATGACGGAGTTTGAAAATTTCATCAGTGAGATGGGACTGATAGACCTTCCACTTATTGGAAGGAAGTACACTTGGTACAGGTCAAATGGTAGCTCTATGAGTAGATTAGATCGTTTCCTCCTATCGGAGGACTGGCTTGGTTATTGGCAGAATTTGGGCCAGTGGGGTTTGGATAGGTCTGTGTCAGATCATTGTGCGGTGGTTCTCAAGCCATTAAACCAGGATTGGGGTCCGAAACCTTTCAGAATGATGAACTCGTGGCTTATGCAAAAAGACTTCTGCAGGTTGGTCGAAGATAAATGGAAATCTACAGAGGTCCAGGGTTGGGGGGCTTTTGTAGTGAAGGAAAAATTCAAAGTGTTGAAAAAGGAATTCAAGGCGTGGAACAAGAACAGTTTTGGGAACTTGGATGAAAATATAGCTAAAGCGATAGAAGGTATTAAAATGGTGGATACAAAGGGCGAGGGGGAGGTTTTGTCCGAGGATGATATTTCAAGAAGAAGAGAACTCCAAGATTCTTTCTGGAAGTGGTCCAAAATGAAAGAAGCTTTTTTGGCCCAAAGAGCAAAGGCCGAATAGATAAAAGAAGGGGATTCAAACTCCAAATTCTTTCACAACTGCATCAACAAGAGGAAGCGTGTTAACACTATTCATGGAATTCACTCTGGGGGTGTATGGATTGATGAGGCGGCCAGAGTAAAGGAGCACGTACATAGTTTTTTCAAAACCAGGTTCACCAAAGAAGATTGGTCAAGACCCACTCTTGACGGGGTGGATTTCAAGTGTCTTTCCAGTAGTGATCAGGCTATGCTTACAGATGAGTTCGCCCTACTAGAGTTGGAGGAGGCTGTGTGGAGCTGTGAGAGCAATAAGAGTCCGGGTCCGGATGGCATAAACTTGGCATTCATTAAAAAATTCTGGAACTTTTTGAAAGATGATTTCATCAAAATGTTCAGGGAGTTTCACTTAAATGGTTGCCTTCCAAGAGGGTGCAATGCCTCGTTTATCGCTCTTATTCCTAAAAGAGATAGCCCGACAAGCTTGGATGAGTATAGACCGATTTCATTGGTGGGTGTTTGCTACAAGATCTTGGCCAAGATGTTGGCTGCAAGACTAGCTAGAGTCATGAGGTCTATCATCTCGGAAAGTCAGTCGGCATTCATACAGGGAGGGAATATACTAGATGGGGTAGTGGCGATTAATGAAACATTGGATTATGCTAAGAAAAGGGGCGATCCATGTATGCTGATGGAAGTGGATTTCGAAAAAGCTTACGACTCTGTAAGTTGGGATTTTCTTTTATATGCTAAGAAGGATGGGGTTTAGTGAGAAATGGAATGGGTGGATTAAATCTTGCCTTCATCCGCTTCGGTCTCGGTGCTTGTCAACGGGAGCCCAACAAAGGAGTTCGGTGTTTCCAAGGGTCTTCGCCAAGGGGATCCAATGGCCCCATTTCTATTTCTGATCATTGCGGAGGGGTTAGCCGGGCTGATAAGGAAAGCAACTGAGTTGGGAATCTATGAACCGTATTCTATCAGGGGTAACTCCGAGGAGGTGTTGATATCACATGTTCAATACGCGGACGATACAATTTTGGTGGGAAGACTTTCAGAGAACAATGCAGTGGTGTGGAAAGGCATACTCAGGTGTTTTGAAATGGCTTCAGGGTTGAAAATCAATTTCCATAAGAGCCGCGTGATGGGGTTCAAGGATACTGCTGGGATTATGGAGTCTGTGGCAGCAAGGCTGAACTGTAGAATGGGATCGTCCACTTTCAAATTTCTCGGAATTCTGGTTGGAGCCAACCCTAGAAAGGCGAGCACTTTGTCTTCTGTAATTCACTCGTTAAGGTCTAGACTATCGGGGTGGAAGCACAAACAGTTATCTTTGGGAGGGAGGATAACCTTGCTAAATTCGGTCCTCACTTGCTTGCCGGATTACAACCTATCCTTCTATAAAGCACCTAAAAAGGTTATTAACGCTCTTACTAGCATACAGAGATGCTTCCTTTGGGGTGGGGTGGAGGAGTCTAGGAAAATATCATGGGTTGGGTGGGATGTGGTGTGCAGAGCGAAGGAGGATGGGGGTTTAGGGGTTAAAAACTTGTCTATATTCAATCTCTCCCTTCTTGGAAAATGGAAATGGAGAATTGAGAGTGAAGGTGTGGGGTTGTGGCTGAACATCTTAGGGGCTAGGTATTGGTCAGGGGGAAGACAGAGAGAGGTGTTGGACCGGGACTCACAATGGTGGAGGGACTTAAATAGTTTGGATGTCAGGGGGTCTTCTAGGGAAGGGTGGTTTTCTTCAGGGTTATCTAAACAGGTTGGTGATGGCACAAATACTTTGTTTTGGGAGGATAAATGGGGTGGTGAGGAGAACCTTAAAACAACTTTCAAAAGACTTTACAACATCTCTTCCTCCAAAGGCGCTACAATAGCTGAAATGGGCTTCTGGGAGGGGGGTGAGTGGTTTTGGAGGTTGGGTTGGAGAAGGGTCCTGTTTTTATGGGAAGAAGAGAGTTTGGAGAGTCTGCTGCAGGTTCTTAGGTCTAGGCGTTTGAGTCAAAATCAGATGGATAAGTGGATATGGACTGGTGAACCCAATGGATCCTACTCGATTAAATCGCTACAGGATTATTGCAGATGTTAGCCCACCTGCAGATGCGGTTTTCTATGAGCGTCTTTGGAAGAACAAGGTCCTATCTAAGGTAATTGCCTTCTGCTGGAAGGTCTCTTTGGATAGGATCCCGACGGCCACTAATCTTTTGAGGAGAGGCATTCATCTGGACCAACAAAGCTTGCTATGCTGTTTTTGTAAGGAAGTTCCAGAGTCTACAGAACATATCTTATTCTCTTGCCATTTCTCTTATATGGTCTGGATGTACATATACAAATGGCTGGGTGTTGTGGTTGTCCTTCCCGTGGACCCAACGTTGCATTATGCACGACATTCGAGTCTACATGTTAAAGGAAGAGGCAATTTTGGTTGGGATTCAATATGGTTTGCTGTTATATGGTCTTTGTGGTCTCACAGAAATGATATTATTTTCAAAGACTGTCAGTTTGATTTCGACAAGGTGTATGAGGCATCCAGGTTTAAAAGTTGGTCTTGGTGTTCAAATTTGATGTCTGATTCATGCTTCTCCTTCTCGGATTGGCATTTTAACCCACTGTCCTGCTTGGAGTTGTGCAAGAAAAAGAAAAGGTGTGGTTGAAGATTTTCATCTGGTTGGGTGACGGGGCTGCCTTAGAGGTAGATTCAAAATGAAATGTCAAACTGCACTCTGTGTAGGATTTTATGCAGATATGGGACTAGTTGACTGGGTGTTTTGTTTAGCTATAAATAGTTTATTGGCATGTTTTGTTTTAATGGGATACTGTTTTGGTGTGCACTTGATATGTTATTAGTGTGATATAGCTAATTGGCAGGGCCTTGGTTCTTGTTTCAATGTAACTGGAACTCAAATGGGATGAGTTCTATTTTTAGTGAAACATTAGGTTGTAATCGTTTAAGTACTTCTTATACTACTTTATATAATACATATATTTACTTTGCTGATAAAAAAAAAACGTAACAAAATAGAAGCAGAAGTAAGAGAGTTATTAATATATATATATATATATATATATATATATATATATATATATCTTTTTTCTCAATTTAACTCTGTTGCAGTTAATGGACTCCGGTCGTTTGCTGAATTTAGACCTTCTTGCGAGTAGACAAGTCTGTTTTACTTTTATGGTAACTTCGGTGTGTCTCAAATCGTTTATTTGACTTTTTATAGTTATTAGTTCACGGGTTAAAGCTTTTTTTTTTTTTTTCAATACATGTTCTACTGATTTTCAATTTAGTAAAAAGTTATTAATTTGGTTTTTATATGTAATACTGATTTTCAATTTGGTCCTCATTGTTAATTGGTTCTTATATAAGAGGGATCAAATTACAAATTATTATCACATTTAGGAATCAAATTGAAAATAATTGTTACATTTCGGGACCGATTTCAATTTTTTTTTGTTGAATTGGTCCTTACAATGTGATAATAATTTGTAATTTGGTCTTCTTGTATAGGGACCAATTAGCGATGAGGATCAAATTGAAAATCAATATCACGTATAGAAACCAAGTTAATAACTTTTTATGTATAAGGACAAATTTGATAAATAATATTAGAGTTTGGTATCGATTGAGATACTAGTTTTTCTTACAAAATTTATCCCTTGGTTTTTGCTTCGTCACACAATTTTTAAGTGGACATCAAACTGACCCCTCAGTTATCGTTGCAAAATTTTTAGCAATCATATAGTGTGATTTCTGAACCTTGTTAACATCTACAAGACCCTACTGTAAGCCAGTTAGACAAGAGTTTGTTGCAACTCTGCATTATTTTATAGAAGTATATGTAATATTATAATCTGAATACGATTATAACTAAGCAGCATAAGTTTATGACCACCTGGAATTGACTCATTGGTATAAATTGTCAAGAAGAAAAACTATTATTTATTCAATCTCAGTTTACATTACAATATTACAAGGTATCTTTCTCACGCAACAAAACATAACACACACAACACAACAAAGAAAAGCTAAACATTTTCAGACAATAAGAAACATCATAACATGGTTTAGTTTGTTTAACCAGAGATTTCTATGGCCTTAACATCAGGCTTGTTGACCCCTTCCTTTGGAACAGTAACAGTAAGAACCCCATTCTCCATTGAAGCTTTCACTTTATCCATTTTAGCATTCTCAGGCAACCTGAACCTTCTCATGAACTTGCCACTGCTACGCTCCACGCGATGCCACGTGTCATTCTTATCTTCTTTCTCAACATTCCTCTCTCCGCTGATGTGAAGGACTCTGTCATCTTCAATCTCAACCTTCACTTCCTCTTTCTTCAGTCCTGGAAGATCAGCCTTGAACACATGTGCTTCTGGTGTCTCCTTCCAATCCACTCGTGTGCTCACAAATGCTGAATTGATTTCAGGGAATGAAGCAGAAAGAGAAGTGGGGAATGGAAAATCCTTGAAGGGATCCCAGACGTCGAGAGAGAATGGGTCGAAAACGTTGCTCCTTCGGCTACCAAAGAAACTTGGAATCAGTGACATTTTCTCTTCTCTTAACGGATATTCGGAATCCTGCAGATTAGATCGTTTATTGTTTTGTTAACAGAGGACTTTCTGTTTGTTTGTTTTTTTCTTTCTTGAAAACGTGAGAGCGGAGACATGAGGTATTTAAATGAAGTGGAGGAGTATTCCTGTATTTTCGAGAAAATTCTAAGTCTAGTAGTTTCGGAAACCATCCGGACATTTTCGATCAACACCGAGAAGGCTCTGGACATTGTTCTATGGCTCCAATTAGGCTTGGGTTTCAAAGTCAAAATAATTTGAGTTGGGCTATTTTCATTCATATGTGAAAGCCCAAAATTTGACATGATCAACTAGACCCCGAAGTACCTGGATATAATTTTGAACTTGGCATAATCCATACTTCAATCCATCGATTCTTTATGCAGTTTTCCATGTGTTTGAAAAAACCGGAAAAAAGATTAATACTGATTTTTAATTTTTATATAATCGATTATTGTGATAATCGATTATAATTAGAATATGTTTTTATTTGGATCTATTTTTTAAAAAATTTAAAAATAATATATTTCGTTTAGGTGGTGTAAAAAAAATCACTTTTAAATAGTAAATTACTAAAAATGGTAATATGTTATTTGTATAATTTAATAATATTTGTTTACAAGTTAGTTTTGTAGGAGTAAACAGGGAAGAGAGTTTTGAAAATGAAAAATAATCAAATCACAACAATCTTAAGCTAAAACAAACTAGATTGCATAAAACAGTTTTTTTTTTATAATTTTTTTTTTAATAAATTTAAGCAAAGTACCAAACATGTTAGATTATTTTGAAAACAATTTTTTAGGATAAAATAACTTAAATGAGAAAAATTCAGCTTTCCTAAATATGGGGTGTAAACAAGTCAGGTTTGACTAAATATGTTACCGGAATCGATCAGTTTCAGGTGAGTCGAGTTGGGTAAATTTATGTAGTTTTTTTACAAACCTAAACCAAACCAATACAACCGTGTCGAGCCTCCTAGAGCATCTCTAATACAAGGTGCTTATGCGATTCTTAAAGACTATTAAACATAAGAAACAGGTGTTTATGATGGTTTGACGATGCAGGTCATATACGTGACGTCGTTCCTTGCTCATAATTAACAATCCGGATTGCCTCCAGCAGTTCAGCAGTCCAGCAAAAAAAATAAAAGGGGGATTTTGATTATGAGAGAGAAAATAATAAATAATGAAGAGAGAGAATGAAGATAAGAGAGTAAAAAGATGATGGAGGGATGATGGAGGGGAGGATTGATGGAGGCAATCCAGATCCCATAATTAAGGATCGTAAGGAACGGTCGCCTACCAATTAAAAAATAATTTATGTGAAAGATTGAAAGGGAGGCTCAACCGAATGAAAGAAAAATTGAGGGTATAAAATGGTTTTACAATAAACAACATTCAATCTCAGAAAATGAACACCTAGAAAATGAACAACAATCAATCCTAGAAAATGAACAACAATCAATCATGCGGAGAGCAGTGAGAGATGCACACAACGTTTACTCATGTCAAGCCATGCTTAAAATAATATCAAACAGTCACTCTTAGCCGTCCTGCATGTGGCATATTTCAATTTAAATTCTTAAAAATAATACATTTCCACATTATATCATTCGTGTTAAAAGTTTGAAGGATTAGTCCACTGGAAGTGAAGCATTTAAATCACTGCACATTAGGAATGCAATTTCATACACAACAACATCAAGAAGTTTAATTGTTTTCACTTAATTGAAAGAAAAAGATTACTAAAGGAAGACTCCTAGAAATGCTGGTTTAGCATTTCTGCAAGGCTTAACATGACCAAATTGGTGCAATTTCCAATATCCTATGGCAGCTCACCTTTAAGGTTTGTTCTCTCCTTTTTTGAACACTTGGAGCTTGCTTAAGGATCCAATACTCTTTTTGAATTTCAGCACTCGATTATCGGTTTATGGTCATAGAGTGTCAAGTTCACAAGACTTGGTAAGTTTCCTCTGTTGGCTGGAATATTGCCTTCCAGAAAATTTGTATGGAGAGCTAAAGTTTGAAGTGTGCGTACGTAGCCTGCAAATCTCTTCTAATATTTCACAAAAGAGAGAATTGCCACTGAGATCAATAAAAATGAGCTCTCCAAACCAGTTGTGTGGAATTCGGTTTGAAGGAACTGTTTTGGGCATGTCAAGAAATATTGGCTTGATGCCTTTCTCTAATTCAATTATTCTCTATATAAATTAGAAGCACAATTACAGCTATTAATCACACAATAATTCTAATTCCTTATTTGTCCTATCTAAATTAATATATACAAGGTTAAAGTAATGTTTTGGTCCCTATACGTGACATCGATTTTCAATTTGGTCCATATACGTAAGAAGTTATCAATTTGGTCCCTATACGTGACACTAATTTTCAATTTGGTCATCACCGCTAATTGGTCCCTATATAAGAGGACCAAATTGCAAATTATTATCACATGTAGGGACCAATTAAACAAAAAAAATTTGAAATCGGTCCCTACATGTGATAATTATTTTCAATTTGGTACCTACATGTGACAATAATTTGCAATTTGGTCATCTTATATAGGGACCAATTAGCGGTGAGGACCAAATTGAAAATCAGTGTCACGTATAGGGACCAAATTGATAACTTTTTACGTATAGGGACCAAATTGAAAATCGATGTCACGTATAGGGACCAAAACATTACTTTAACCTATATACAATTAAACGGCTGATATCCCTAATGTTCAGCCCAAATAATAGGAAACCAGAGGAATTACCGATTCCCTGTTTAACACCCCCCTCAAATTGATGCGGCCGATCAAGAAGCATCAATTTGCTAAGTTGAAACTGGTGACGAGGTCGAGGAACAACTTTGGTAAGGATATCCGCAAGTTGGAGTTGCCAAGTGATACTAGGAAGAGTAATAACATGATCATCAAGAGCCTCACGAATGGAATGACAATCCACCTCAATATGCTTTGTGCGCTCATGAAAAATCGAATTGGCAGCAATTTGAATGGCACTAGTGTTGTCAGCAAAGAGAGGCGTTGCATTGTGTTGAGGAATTCCAAGTTCAGTCAACAAACCACGAAGCCAAATAATCTCAGAACAAGCGGTAGACATAGCTCGATATTCAAACTCAGTAGATGACTTGGAAACTCGGGCTTGTTTTTACTCTTACAAGAAATCAGAGCAGGACCAAGGAACATGCACCAACCAAACACAGAACGTCGAGTATCAGGACAACCCGCCCAATCTGCATCACTATAGGCAAGCAAGGTAAGAGATGTATTATTGGGGAAAAATAAGCCCCGATGAGAAGTACCTTTCAGGTAACGAATAATGTGACGAACAACAGCCATGTGAAGATGACGAGGAGTGTGCATGAACTGACTAACTTGTTGGACCGCAAATGAAATATCAGGACGTGTAATAGTCAAATAGTTAAGACTACCTACTAATTGACGATACAACAAAGGATCGGGAAAAAGATCACCCGTATCACGGTGATATTTGACATTAACCTCGAGAGGAGTATCAACAGGGGCAATAAATTGAAGACCGGCCATAGAATTTAAATCTTCAGTATATTTGTGCCGATTAAGAAAGATACCTGAGGAAGTAGAATGAACCTCAAGACCCAAAAAATAATGAAGATAACCAAGATCCTTCATATGAAAGGAAGCTTGAGCTGCTATTTAAGTTGCTGTATGGATGCCTGATCGGACCCTGTAATGACCATATCATCAACATAAATCAGAAGAAGAACGATGCCAGTTGCCGTGTGATGAATGAATAAAGAGGAGTCATATTGACTCTGATTAAAAGAGAATCCGAGAAGAGCATACCAAAACTTCTCAAACCATGCCCGGGGAGCTTGTCGCAAACCATATAAGGAACGTTTTAGTTTGCACACACTGACCGAGGAAGAGAACAAACCCGAAGGGGGAGTCATAAAGATATCTTCTGCCAAGTCACCATCAAGAAAGGCATTCTTCACATCCATTTGATGGAGTGTCCAGCCTTTGGAAGCTGCAATAGAGATGACAATTCTAACATTAGTCATTTTACCCACGGGTGCAAACATTTCATCATAATCCACTCCATATTCCTATTTGTTACCCAAAGCCACTAACCGGGCCTTGAATCGGTTGAGAGAGCCAGCTGAATTCAGCTTCACAGAATAAACCCATTTGCAGCCAATGGGTTAACATCAACTGGACAGGAAATAACATCCCAGGTATAATTCTCCTGAAGTGCCTGCAGCTCATCCTGCATGGCTTCGACCCATCTGGAGTCCTTAACTGACTATGAATAACATGTAGGAATAGATATCTTAGATAAAGTGGCACTTAAAGAAGTAGGTTCAGACCACCCATACCTATTTGGAGGACGAATAATTCGGTTGGACCTGCGTGGTGCTATTGGGGGAGGATCAGGCGACGGGTCTGCATCGAGAGGGGGGATTCATGCTGACGTCTGACAAAGAAATGACCCGGTTTCCATCGTTCCAGATGACGAGAAACCTCATAAAAGTGAGGGAGGGAAGCTAAACCAGGAGAGCCATGGGGAACACAAGGGAAAAAATACTGATGATCAAAGAAAACCATATTCTGAGATATGCGCAGGCGCTGGACAATAGCATCATAACATAAGAACCCTTTTTGAGTAGGAGCATAACCCATAAAGGCACACTACACAGATTGAGCACCAAGTTTGTGACGCTTCGATGGTGGCAAGTGGACAAAACATACACATCCAAATGTGTGAAGGTCATTATAAGTTGGTGGTATGTTGTAGAGATAGAAGAAAGGAGAATCAAAATCCAGAACCTGAATCTGAAGGCTGTTGATCAAGTATATAGTGGTGGACAAAGCTTCAACCCAGAACTGAGGAGGAACCGAAGCTTAAAGAAGTAACTTTCGGGTGACATCAAGTAAGTGCCTATTCTTCGGTTCTATGACACCATTTTGTTGAGGAGTATAAGGACAAGAACGCTATGAATCAAAATCCAGAACCTGAGTCTGAAGGCGGTTGATCAAGATATAGTGGTGGACAAAGCTTCAACCCAGAACTGAGGAGGAACCGAAGCTTGAAGAAGTAACTTTCGGGTGACATCAAGTAAGTGCCTATTCTTTCGTTCTGCGACACCATTTTGTTGAGGAGTATAAGGACAAGAACGCTGTGAAATAATACCTTTCTGCTGCAAGTACTCCTGAAAGTCATGAGAAATATATTCCCCACCAGAATCAGTGCGTAAAGTCTTGATACTCGTGTGAAACTGATTGTCAAAATGTGCCAGAAATTTCTTAATCATGCAGAAAACCTCAGATTTAGAACGAAGAAAATAGATCCAAGTAAATCGACTATAGTCGTCAATAAAGGTTACAAAGTATTTATACTTGGCATGAGATAAGACTGGTGATATACCCCAAACGTCACTATGAATAAGATCAAAACATTTATCAGCACGATGAGCCTTAGATGGAAACGGAAGGATTTTTCTTTTAGCAATTTTGCACACAGAACAATCCAACAAGAAAGTAGAAAGATCCATTTTATTATTCATCAAGCCACTTTTCAATACATGAGACAAAACAGTGGAATTAGGATGGCCCAATGATGAGTGTGATTTCACCTCATATTTCCTTGACATTTTGCATGCATTTTCATATAGTTTAGGCATATTTAATTTGATTTTTGTTAGTTTTTACCTTAGAACGGGTAGGGTGGTTTTGTGGTGTTTGTGTGCAGGAATTGAAGATTAAAATGCTCAGGATCAGTTATGTAGGAGCTTGCACAAAGACGGAGTTTGAAAAAGCAAGAAAAATGAGACAAACAGAGCCCATCACGGCCTGGGCCATGATCGAGTAGTGCTGAGAAGAAAAAAGGTTAAACTCAGAACTGGTCACGGCCAAGACGTGATGGCCATCACGGCCGTGACATGCCAACTGAACCAGACCCTCACAGGCAGAACTGATCACGGCTAGGCCGTGATGGTGGTCACGGCCGTGACAGACCAAACAGTAAAGCCATCTCCAAGTCAGAACCCATCACGGTCGTGACGCGCAATATCTGGAAATTTAATTGCTGTTTTGATCTGATTTTGTAACAACTTTGAATTCAAGTTACCCTACATTATAAATAGGACTCTAAGGCTCGAAAATAGGGATCTCTGGACTGCTACCCATAGGCAAAAACTAGGATTTCTCTTCTTCTCAATTTCTTCTCTTCTCTTAGGTTTTTTTTTATGCTTTTGTTAATTGAGATTTCTATGAACATGAGAATGCCTGAGTAGTTGTTTTATTTGTAGGAATTGGGGCTATGCCCAAGATTCGTTTATTGTGATGAATTGATGTTTTGTTTCTTGTTAATTTCAATTTTTCTTTCAATTTGATTCTTATTGCTTGAATTACTTGTAAATTCGGTGGCCACTTATTTGCTTGTCGTAAATACTCTAAGGACGAACTTAGTGGTGAACTTAGGTACCGGATCTATAGGAATCAAACTTAGGACTTAAATCATGAGAGTTAGAAGCGGTCCTTCGAGGGTTCATTGAATTGTCACAAAGCTTAAAGGGTTCGATTTAAATTCAATTACCACGAGAGTAGGGGTTGGTTTAATTGGGTACGGTTCTTGTATCCCGAGAGGGAACACTAACTTATTTAGGGTAAATTCACCTTCAAAGCAATTTTGATTATTAACAAGAGGGGTAGTCAATTTAGTAGCATGAGCAGTCTTGTTGGTAACCCAATTCCTGGAAATCTCTTTTGATATTGAAAAATCCCGGATAGATTTGATTGCGATTTTAATTGATTGCGTTTTAAATATTTGAATTGCTAGTTAACACTTAAATTTTCGAAACCAAATCTTTTTTTTTATATATAGTTTAGTTAAATTGATTTAATAATTAATTGTTATTTAAGATCACGGTCTCTGTGGTTCGATCTTTTTCTTTTTATTACTTGACGACGAAGCCTTACACTTGCGGAATCACGCTATCAAGTTTTTGGCGGCGTTGTCGGGGACTGTGCTTTCTTGAATTTCTATTTAATTTTTAAATTGATTTTTCTGGATATTTTTTTCATCTATTTCTTTTTCCTTCCTTTTTTTTCCTGGAGTATTTATCTCTCTCTTGCAAGTATTTTTCTCTTTTATGCAAAGATCCCAAAGTCTTGGAAATCTTATTGAAGTCGACCCCGAGATCGAAAGGACCTTTCATAGACGTAGGAGACTACAAAGACAAAGAGATAGAGAGATTGATTCCCATTCTACTAATGGCGAATCTACCGGATACCAAACCACTGAAGGACTACGCAACTCCAAATGCTAGGGGTTTGTGAACTGAGATTGCTAGGCCAGAAATTGAGACGGAGAACTATACTATACCGACTCCGTTAATTGGCATGATTAGGAAACATCAATTTGGAGGATTACCCTCGGAGGACCCGACTGATCATGTGGAGACATTCTTGGAGTTCACTGATGCAATAAGAATTCAAGGTGCCCCGATTGATGCTATTCGCTTGAGGTTATTCCCCTCCTCTCTGACTGGACAGGCAAGAGCTTGGTTGAAGCAAGTGCCCGCTAATACTTTATCAACTTGGGACCAACTGGAGCAGGCATTCTTGGAGAAATTCTTCCCTCCATACAAGACTGCTTACCTACGAACTCAGATCATCGGCTTCTTCCAAAAGGATGGAGAATGCTTATCTGAAGCTTTAATGACTATTACAGATTTTACCTCCTCACTTCACAAGGGAATTGGACAATTTTGGTAGACCTAATTGCATTATTCTTGAAGATGAGTTGGGAGATAAGTATCAATGCAACCTGAGATGGTCTCGGACCACTGGACAAGCTTATATGTCTGGTGAATGGAGAAGCTTCTGTTAGAAAAATTTGCTCAAAGGAGGAACTCCAATAATCATTGGGATAGACCAAACTGATCCTACTCTGTGGTATGGTCAACATGATAGGAACTAAGATGTTCATGCGATAAACAATCTTTCCAACATACGATTATACAAAATTCAGTTTATATGGTGTATTTATTATACTGCCTTCCTTTGATATTGATGTAGTTTATATTTATTTATTTTTGTATGAACAATCAATACAAGTTATGTAATTAAATTTGTTGTTAAATTTACTGCTGTTGGTATGCCTCTTTTTATATCCTTAGGATCCATTTGATTTGCCTTCCATTACAGTATATGATAGAACAGAATAATTAGTTGAGTTATAGCACAATTTTTTATGTTATATGTTACTCCCTTTCATTGTTCACTTTTATCGATATAGAATATACTAAAATGATATTGTTGTTTGTATGATTAACTACAGAAGGTGTAATGTGTAATTCATAACATTGAAAACAATTTCAGAACTAGAAGCACAAAGCAAAAAGGAAATACACCATTGTTTCAATCGAGTCAGTAAATGATTCAGATAAGTTGATGTTGGTGGCAGTAGAATTTTGAACCCAAAGTTTGAAACAATAAAACTTACAAATTGTTATAGTGTACTTAATTTGCGTTAAATAGAATACTGGATTTCTTAAATTCAGAGTCCCGATTCAAGTTATTACCCATAACAATAGTATTACTAAAACTAAACAAAACTTATGACCCGTGCCAGTACAACTAACCTATTTATCATTAAGCATAATCGATGATGATGTGACATGTCATAAAAAATTAAAATATTATAATTAAAAAAATAAAAGATAACAAATTAAGTTCTTTTCACTCTTCATAAAGAAACATTTTCCTTCTCCTCCTGTTGCTTCAAGTCATAAACCCAGTTCACTTCATAGCATCCATGAAGAGGTATTGACTTTTCGTGCTGGCAGAGAGCTCACTTGAATTGAAGTGCCCAACGAGTTTCTGAAACGACTCCTATACGAACGATTCTGTGTCAATCGAGTTGACGGATCCCAATGTCACAACGTCATTCGTTTGAGTTGCCCTTGCTGTAAGAAGCATCTCACTGTTATGTTATAAAAACCAAGCCCCAATGTGAAATTTTCACAACAAACCTAATAGCATTTGTATATATAGTTGCAGAGAACATCCTAGCACGCTGTGTCAATCGTGTTTTTATTTTTTTTGAAGTTCTATAAATGTAAGTTTTAAATGAGGATCAGTCTCTGATTTTATAGATTATTTGGCAGGATTTAGACGAATAAATTTTAATAATCTTTGAATTGGTTTTAAATTTTGATAATCTTTTAGACGTTTATTATTTATGCAGAGTATGTAATTGTCATATTAAAAAGTTTGTGATAGATTTTTTTTCTTTGTTTGGGATTTGTAGATGCAAATCACCATTAAGTTTCTCGCTGGCAAGATCATCACTCTAGAAGTTGAGAGTTCAGATACTATAGATAATGTGATGGCCCAGATTCATGACAAGGAAGGGATCCCACCATTCGAGCAGCGTCTCATTTATGCTGGCAAACAGCTCGAGGGTTGGCGCACCCTTGCTGACTACGACATCCAAAAGGAGTCCACACTCCACTTAGTGTTCCGTCTCGGTGGCAAGCCGTGTGAGGTCTGCCTGTCGTCCATGGCTAAGGCTTAGTGTTGGTTATTTAGGTTGTGTGCAAGTTTCTCCTGTTTGGACTTTGATTTTATAATGTTCAAGAACCCATGTTTGTTTGTGGGTACGTGATTGTTTCCTAAGTCCGTGGTGGTCCTTGAAAAACCATGGTTGTTTCTGTTTAATTTGGTTCCTCAAGGTTGAAATATATTTTATGTTTGTCATTTCGAAGAATATGCATAATTTGCTATTGCTTATGTTGTGATTCACTGCTTACAATATTTGTTGTTATTATCGATAAATTTCTAAGTTTCAATCATAATACATAAGCAAAATAGGTAGATTGGTTCTATATGTTTTTTATTTTATTTTTCACATCAGTCTGTTTAACGTGAAAAATTGTATATCAGTCGATCTAGAAATCAGCCGAGAATCATGTATGGATTTTAATAAGGGTCAGGCGATTTGAACTAGAAGTAAAATCCAACTTCTAGCAAAGGGTTCCCAAACTCACTAAAGAAAGCGTTTGGTAATAAGGTGAACAAGGAAAGGCTAAGAACTAAAGAATAAGGACTTACAGTGTGTTTGACAGAGCTTATAAAAATAACTTATGCCATCCCATAAGGAGTTTTTGACTTATTTTCATAAGTCACTGGGAGAAGCTTATGGAATTATCATAAGAGTTTATGTACTAAACACCCTCTCCGTGTTTTTCACTATTCGAATCCTCTCATGCCCATTTCTTTCTTTTTCTTTCTTTAAGCACTTATGGCATAAGCTCTCATGCAATAAGGTCTTATGTGATAAGCTCTTAATTAAGTTTTTTACCCAAACGCACCCTTAATCGGCTAGGAAATAAGCTTGTGTGAAATAAATGACACTAAGTAAAAGCAGAATTGATAAAGAGCTGAAAGTAAAGGCAAGTTAAAATAAGCAAAGCTTAAAATTGTATTGGATTTTGTCGTGTGTCTTTAATAGTAAGTACAATGGGTACTTATAGGCTAATCCTAACCATCAACAACCCTGTTCTAATTGGCTAAACCTCCTAAATACATCCACCCCACGTCTCTTAACCGCTTCAACGACAACGACTATCCCTCAACAACTCAACTCTTATTTTCTTGGCATGTTTTGTGGCATCCATTGGTAACAACTTCCTAATCCTTGCACCTGCACGTTCCTAAGTCTCCTGGCTCCCTCCAGCAGCTCGTGGGCCGTTATGCTTTAGCCCATATTACCTTTCAAAACCTGGCCCATCAACAAGGCTCAACCTAACTCTTAGCCGAATGTGCCTCTTTCTCCATCGATTCTCTTTGTCCTCGACTAATCGCACCCAGCTAATTTTGCTATTAGCCGTTAGTTTGACTACCAGCTAGATTAATTTATTTTTGGGGGATAACAATTGCCCCCTTGCATCTTTCAGCTGAATAAACTGAAGCTGAAATGATGTAACAATATTTCCCCACTTTTCTCAAGCTCCGTGTTTCAACTGCTTGGCATTTTCTCTATCTAACCCCTTCTCCATGGATTCAGTCAACTTCCAAGACTTATAACGGTTTTTAAGCTAAAGGATCAAATTATATCTGTTAATCCTCTCGAATCCTTTATCCGTTTTACCCTTATGTTTTAAATTAGCCGAACCTTAATCATTGTTGATGTCATCTTCAACCTCTAGCCCGTGACTTCTCGAAAAAACCCTTAGCTTTGCAATCATGTCTTCTGCTTCCGATTCCTAAAATAAAACTTACTCTTATGGAGATGACTCCTCTTCTCCATCTTCCCTTACTCCTCCAAGTGCTTCATCATCTCCTGCTCATATAGAACCAAATGCCTCTTCTCCTTATCTGATCCGAACCATGCATTCCCATACTCTGAAACCGTGTTCCTTTGATACTACCGTGGGCCAATATTTTCTGGAAGGGCATTTTTACCCAGAAAATTTTGCACTTCTCATCACTGCTCCTTAGTTCTCAATTTCCTGTTGTCTCAAGGATATGTGTACTTGGCCTCACCCAAATGCCCAATATCTGGCTTGGCTTGACAAAGTTTCGGCTACCTGGGGCGAACACTGGAAGGAATGGGGCATTTATTGAAATAGATAACTATAAACACGAGAAGGGGGGTTGAATTGTGTTTATCAGAAATTAAAACACAAGTTAAAAACTTTTCGCACACAGAAGTTAGGTTCAGAAAAGTGAAAAAAACACTGCACAGACAGGTGACCTGTCTGGTGTGATTTTAACTTAAAAATACACAAGCATACAACTTGAAAACAAGATTGATATTCACATTTAAACCCCTTTAGTTAGATAACAGATAATTTAATCAAAGCAACTAAAGATATTAAGAGAAGAGAGATAAACACCACTATTTATCCTAGTTGGTTACGTCGAGTCATTGGCAGCACCAAGTTTTCTCCACTATAACTGATCAGGTTACAGACAACAAGTATTCTTTGCATACCTAGCCTCTTCAGGCTCCAAGACAAGTATTCTTTGCTCACCTAGCCTCTTCAGGCTCACTCAAGTTTGTTTGAGAGAAAGATTGTAATTAATACAATTTGTAAGTCTTTTACTAACACTCAGAAGAGTGAATTAAATGTAAGCTTAGAAAGACTGCATAATAACTTCAAATGATTGAAGAATACAGATTGAAAGAATAAAGAAATGAATGCACAGAGTAATGGCTCTTTAATGCTGTGTGTTCTCTATCTTTATCTTCAATGACTTCTGTATTTATAGCCTTCAAGCATTTAAGATCCGTTGGAGACATTCCTTCAATTGTTGGCTTCAATGAGAACTCCATTAAATGCAATAGATTCATTTTGGGAAGCCATTAATGCAATAGGAAAATTTGTTGTACTCTAACTCGGAGGATTATAGCTTTATGCATCGTGCAATAGTCAAATCAGAGTTGTGCTGAATGCTTTTGTACTTTACAAAGCATATTTCTCTTTTTGTATAATAACCAAGAGTACTAGGGAATAAAGCATGTTGGAAACATTCTTTAACTGGACTTCATTTTTGATCTCCTAGGTTGCTTGTGAGAATGACCTTCTGACTTTCTTGATAAGTGTGAGAGAGAAAGCTTTAGAGTCTTCTGTATGAGGGGACAGCTTCCAAAAGCTCTTTGTACTTGAGTTCCTCATCAAAGAACCACAGACGAGTGTGAGAGCTTCGTAGAGACAAGTTAAGTCAACATCCTGGTCATCAAACAGGTTGACTTTTACTTCTCCAGACAGGTGGTCTTCTATGTGGGCAAACAGGTGAGAAAGTGAATTCTGACTTTTGTGATTTGCACACTAGATAGACAAGTTAGCAACCAATATGAAGGTTAATTAAATCAATAACAAATTTTTAGTTTTCATCAAAACTTAAGAAAATGCACATCAGACATTTTAGAGACTTAACAATCTCCACCTTTTTTATGATGACAAACATTCAGATGATTTAATGAACCTTAGAAAATATTAACATATAAGACATACAGAATTCAGACAAGTTGAAATTTTCTTAACCAGATAGGTTGTGGAGACAAGTGCACTTAGGTTCAATTTATATTATCAGAGATCATTTATTAGTTAAGAGTGCCTTTAACTTTTGTTCAGCAATTATGATAAGTTAAGTTATGCAGCTCAGATTAAGGGTGCGTTTGGGTAAACAACGACGTTTGGAAGAGCTTATTTAAGCTTCTTTTGACTTATCTGATGACATAAGCTCTTATGCAGTGTGTTTGGCAGAGCTTATAAAAATAACTTATGCCATCCCATAAGGAGTTTTTGACTTATTTTCATAAGTCACTGGGAGAAGCTTATAGAATTATCATAAGAGCTTATGCACTAAACACCCTCTCCGTGTTTTTCACTATTCGAATCCTCTCATGCCCCTTTCTTTCTTTTTCTTTCTTTAAGCACTTATGGCATAAGCTCTCATGCGATAATGTCTTATGTGATAAGCTCTTAATTAAGTTGTTTACCCAAACACAATAGCTCATACATGCTATTGGTTTGATGCACCAATCAGAAAAACTTCTTGATGAGCCTTTGCCCCCCCCCCCCCCCCCGTTAATGAACCAACTCCACGATAAAACCTTAATCTGAGAAATCAATGCTGTCAAATCAAAAGTAGCACCCTGAAAAATGATTCTATTGACAGCAACCACAAACACCAACAAACTGCATGCCAGATTAAAGATTTAAACTTACTACACCGTTTACCTCTATAACAAAGCACATGCTTATCAAAGTGTTGTGAAGCTGTATTTGGAAATACCACCGAGAATCCCATCCAACCATAAATAAGAGACCATACTTTATATGATAAGTGACATGAAAAAAAAAAAACAAATGGCTGCACTCTTCAAGATGTGAAAAACAAAAAACACAGAAAATTCCCTGAGTAGCAGAAACAACCCCCCGTCTATTAAGTTGTTCTCGGGTTGGAAGACGGTCTTGCAATAGTCTCCAAGAAAAAACCAACACTTTATATGGAATTAAACAACGCCAAAAACGCTTAAATATCTCCTCGAAGCCAGCATTTCCAAACTGATTAGAGGACAAGTGAAGATATGCTGATTTGACAGAGAATGAATTAGAAGGGTCAAGTGTCTAGTGCCAAGAGTCTTCACAAAACTGATTTAAAACCACTGAAGCTAAAAAGTTTTTCAATTCTACCAAATGCTCCTCCTCCCAAACAAACAAATTACGATGCCACCGCCAAACCCACTCCCAACCATGGGTAGACCACACATCCATTTCTGAAATATTAGATGATTTATCTAATGAAATCTGATAAAGACGAGGATAAACCTCCATTAAGCTCAAAGAACCAAACTAGTGGTCATGCCAAAAGCGAACGCACTCACCATTTCCAATCTTCCGAGACACTGCTGCGGAAAACCAACCAACAAAAGGACCAGGGGCCGTGTCCAAAAGAACCAAATCCCTCCACCATATTGAGTGAGATAAGGAGTTTGGGATGTGAATATCAAACAAGTTGATCCTACCATACTTGAAGAAAAGTAAATCATACCAAACTGCTAAGGGATCCGTTAAACAACGCCACTTCCACTTGGATAATAAGCTAATATTGAAAATCTCCAAGTTTTTAACACCAAGACCACCTCTAGATTTAGGTAAACAGACACGATCCCAACTAACCCAGCAGATTTTCTGTGCCTCATTAAAACCTCCCCACAAAAAATTCCTTTGAATGGAAACCAAAGCCCTTTTTTGGGGCTTTCAAAAAGAGAAATAGTATAGAGGCAAATTAGACAGAACTGAATTAATTAAGGTTACCCTACCACCAATAGATAGGTGACGACCCTTCCAACTAGCTAATTTCTTCCTTAGAGATGCCACAGCAGGTTCCCATGTACTAACCCTTCTTGGATTTGCATCAATTGGTAGAATAAGAAATTTGAAAGGAAGACAACCCACACTACAATGTAAGAAAGAAGCTGCTGTCCCTAAAAAGCTTTCACTGACATTTACCCCAAACAAGTTACTTTTTGAGAAATTTACTTTTAGACCTGAAACCATCTCAAAACTTCGTATAATAGTTTTGAAGGCCCACAAATTCTCCCAACAAGCATCACCAATAAAAATTGAGTCATCCGCATATTGTAACAAAGAGAAATTAACTGCTTCACCAACATGAAAACTTTTATAGAAACCAGCTTCAATGGATTGACGAACTAGCCCACTCAAACCATCTGCCACAACAAGATAAATGAAAGGAGCCAAGGGATCACCCTGCCTCAGACCTCTCGAAACCTCCACCTCTTCCGTCGGGCTACCATTAACAAGAATAGATACACGGCTGGAAAAAATACAAGCATGAATCCATCCGTGCCATTTCACATCAAAGCCCAATCTTCCCAACATATAATCCATGAAACTCCATCTGACAGAATCATATGCTTTCTCAAAATCAACTTTGAACATTAAGAAACTATCCTTTCTCCTCTTAGCTAAATCAACTAATTCATTAGCCACAAGAGCCCCATTCAAAATCTGTCTCTCGGGTAAGAATACAGTTTGACAAGGGGAGATGATAGAACCTAACACCTTTTTAAATCTCAAAGCTAACAACTTAGAAACAAGTTTATAAATACTCCCAATGAGGGATATAGGCCGATAATCTGAAAGTGATTGTGGATGATTCCTCTTAGGAATTAAAGCTAAAAAAGAGGATGTCACACCCTTAGGCAAAGAAGCATTATGATAAAATTCACCAACTAACTCACACACATCACCTTCCAGTAAAGAAACTGAAGTTAAAACCATCTGAACCTGGGCTCTTAGATCCATCACAACTCCACATCGCTGCCTTGATTTCTTCAGAAGAGAAGGGAAGTGAAAGATAATCCCTATCCTGAGCAAATATTTTTTTAAAAAGAAATACCATCAAGCAAAGGACGATGCTCATTTGGTTCCTGAAAAATACTTTGAAAATGGCTTTTAACTGCTGTCTTCACCTCACACACATCCTCAATCCAATTACCATCTGAATTAATTACCACAAGATGATTCTGCCTACGCCTTGCTCACAAGCACGCATGAAAATAGTGAGTGTTTGAATCACCCTCTTGAACCTATCTAGCTCTTGACTTTTGAGCATGTAAGCTCTCCTTACACCGAAGCTGTTGCCAGAAGTTTGCTGGAAGAGCCTGTTAAGTCTCTAAAATGTCTGATGTACATTTCCCTAAGTTTTGATGAGAACTAAACATGGGTTAATGATTTAATTAACCTTCATATTGGTTACTAAGCTGTCTATCTAGTGTGCAGATTAAAACTGTAAGAATCATCTGTCTGCTCATATAGGTGACTACCTGTCTGGATAAGCGAAAGTCAACCAGTCTGCTGATTAGGATTATGGACTTCTTTCAAGATACATTTTCATCCTATCTCTCCACGAGTTCCTACACTCATCTAAGGTTACTTGTTGAAGAACCAAAGACCTAACAAGCTTTTGTTGGCTGTCCCATCAGAAAGAGACTTGAAGCCTTCTCTCCTACTCAGTCTCACGCTTATCAAGAAAAGTCAGAAGTTACTCTCTCAAGCAACCTCGATTATCAGAACCAAAGACCAGTTAAAGATTGATTCCAACATGCTTTATTCCCTAGTACCTCTGGTCCTTTCATGAAAAGGGAATTGTACTCAGTAAAGTACAAAAAGCTCTCTGTACAACTCTGATATGGCTGTTTCACGATGCATAAAGCCATGATCCTTCAAGTTAGAGTACAACCAACGTTCCTATTGCATTAATGGCTGCCCAGAATGACTCTATTGCATTTAATGAAGTTCTGCTTGAAGCCAACATCCAAGGGAATGTCTCTAACGGATCTTAAATGCTTGAAGACTATAAATACAGAAGTCATTGAAGATGAAGACATAGAGAATACATATAGCATTAAAGAGTCATTACTCTGCGCATTAATATCTTCATTCTTTCATTATGTATTCTTCAATCATTTGAAGTTATTACACAGACTTTCCTAAGCTTTACATTTAAACCACTCTGAGTGTTAGTGAAAGATATGTCTGTCTAAAGTTGTATTTATTACAAACCAAATTTCTCAAACAAATCTGAGTGAGTCTGAAGAGGCTAAGTGTTCAAAGAATACTTGTCTTGGAGCCTGAAGAGGCTATGTGTACAAAGAATACTTGTCTTGGAGCCTGAAGAGACTATGTGTGCAGACAATACTTGGAGTCTGTAACTTGATCACTTATAGTGGATAAAACTTGGTGCTGCCAAGGACTGAACGTAGCTCTTTGCTTTGAAGAGTGAACCCGGATAAAGAATTGTGTCAATCTCTATTTCCTTATAAACTCTTTAGTTGCTTTAGTTTTCTTATCCGTTTATCAAGTGGTGTGTTTGCCTAAGTCACTATTAAAATTTCATCAAACAGGTCGCCTGTCTGTCCTATATCTTTCCACTCGTCTGAACCAAGCTTCTGTATGCGAAAAGTTTTCAACTTTGTTTAAATTATGATATACACAATTCAACCCCCCATTCTCGTGTTTATAGTTGTCTATTTCAGTTGGTATCAGAGCTCAGCCTCTGGGTTGAGAATCTAACAGTGCTAGGTAAAAGGTCCTGAAGAATAGATATGACTGTTGGAGCTAGTTCAAGTGGAAGTCACCAGACTGAAGGAGCTTCCCTAACTAGATCTCCTTACTTCAATGGAGAAAACTACAACTATTGGAAAGATAGATTTCAATGCTTCATTCTATCTACAAACTCTGATCTCTGGGATGTCATTACAGATGGTCCATTCATTCCCAAGAATGATGATGACACTGACAAACCAAAAGCTCAGTGGACTACTGCAGAAAAGACAAAATGGGAGCTGAATCACAAAGCTAGATATAACATCATTTGTGCTCTCAGTCCTGAGGAGTTTGAGAAGGTATGTACTTGTGACTCTGCCAAAGAAATATGGGACACTTTAGCTATCACACATGAAGGAATGGCCAAATTCAAAGAGTCAAAGATTGTCATACTTGTCAGAAAGCATGAACTGTTTGTCATGGAGGAAGGAGAATCTGTTGCTCAGATGATAGGAAGATTTCAAACTATAGTCAACAGTTTAAAATCTCTTGGCAAAGTCTATACCAATGCTGAGAAGGTCGGAAAGATTCTGAGAAGTCTACCTAGACAGTGGAGACCTTTGGTCACTGCTATCTCTCAAGCCAAGGATCTCACTACCTTGTAGGGGTGTTCATCAACCGATCCAAACAAATTCAAACCGCAAAAACTGGACCGAAAAACCGAAAACCGAACAATCCAAAAATTGAAAAACCGAAAACCGAAAAAACCGCTTAACTTTCATTGGATTGGATCGGATTTTGGACCCCATTGGGAAAACCAATCCAATCCAAACCGAACTATTATATATATATATATATATATATATATCTATATATATATACTATTATTTTCAAAATTATAATATTACTCATAATTAAGCATTGTTTGTCATACTTTTATATACAAATTAACACCTTCATTCTCTTTAATATTTTTGCTAGAATGACCTATATGAGAATATTTAAAATAAATGTTAATGTCTTGAAGTTATATTTTGCTAAACGTTTTGATGTGTATCATGTATATACTTGATTGAGTAAACATGAAAAATAGGAAATTAATTAAGAAAATTAGAAAAATAATTACGTACAATTTATTTATAGCTAATTTAAGGAAAAAATAGGATAAGTGAGAGTAGATACAGGGAATTAGCATAAAAGAATATTTAACATAAAAGAACAAGATAAAAAATATCAATAATTTTTTTCTCAAACTCCCAAAATTGGTCAAGAATTTTCCTCACTCGTCATCAAATCAAATAATGGTTAATAAGAGCAAATAATTATTGCCTTTCATAAATGTTCTACTGTTCTAGTATAGTGAAAGGGGTTAAAATAGGTGTTGGGCACTCTAAACTAGCTTCCTTAAATCAATATTATCTTTTGTTCACTATTAAATCAATAGAAAGGACACTTGACATAAGAAGAAAAAAATAAAGTATGATAAAAACCGAATTATCCAATCCAATCCAAACCGCATTTGATTAAATCGGATTGGATCGAATTTTATGAATGAAACAATCCAATCCAAACCACATGTTATTTTCATCATTGGATCATATGACTTTTTGGCTCAAAACCGATCCAATCCAATCCGTGAACACCCCTACTACCTTGACTATGGATGAACTTCTTGGAACACTCACTGTTCATGAGCAAGAACTTGGAGATGAAGTTGCAACAAAGAAGGGCAAGTCAATTGCTCTGAAAGCTGATCAAAAGTCAGCAAAAGTTTCCAAGGCTCTAAAGGCAGACGAGTCATCCAGTGATGCTGACCTGTCTGAACACGAGGATTCTGATAGTGATGAAGAATTGTCTCTCCTGACCAGGAAGATAAAGCTTATCCTACAGAAAAAGAAGCTCAAGAGGGATAAGCCATTCAGAAGGTTCAACTAGGATAAGAACTTCAAAGAATCCACTCCAACAGACAAAAGTCCAATTGTCTGCTATGAGTGCAAGAAGCCTGGTCACATCAAGACTGGATGTCCTCAACTCAAGAAGGCCCCTTTTAAGAAATTCTTCAAGAAGAAGAAGAAAGGAATAATGGCTACTTGGGAGGATATGGAGTCAACATCTTCTGATGAAGAAACAGAGGAAGAAGCCAATCTCTATTTGATGGCCAACACTGACTCAGACTCAAACGATGAAGTACATCCTGACTATGAGGAATTACTTGATGCCAATGAGGAGTTCCTGGAGGAATCCAACTGCTTATCTAAGGCCTTCAAATCCCTCAAGAGAAAGTATGTAAAGCTCACCGGTGAGCACAAACAGAAATCTCACGAGTGTGAGAAGCTGGCTAAAGAGAACAGTGAGATGAAGACTGAAAAGTCTAATGAAGCTAAGATCACAAGTGAAACATCCTCATATGAAGAAGTTTAAAAAATTCAACAGAAAGTGGAAGAGCTCACTTCTGATCTTGCCAAATTTGTTAATGGTAGAGATAATCTGACTAAGCTACTTGGCTGTCAGAGGCACTCTTTTAACAAAGAAGGTATTGGATATGTCCATCAGACACATCATAAAGTATCAACTAAAGCTTCTACAGTATCTGTTAAGTCAACTGTAACCAAATCTACACCTGTCTGTAACTTCTATGGAAAAACTGGACATGTTATGTCCAAGGGTATTCACAGGAAAAGAAGGAAGTCGTCACAGACTCCTAAAACTAACAAAAATGGACCCAGAAAAATATGGGTACCTAAAGATCAAATAATTTTTGTTACAGATGTCCTCAACAGGACAAAGAAAACACCACTGCTGGTACCTGGACAGTGGTTGCTCGCATCATATGACAGGAGAAAGGTCTATGTTCCTAGACCTCTAACTTAAGAAAGGAGGACACGTTGCCTTTGGAGGGAATCAGAAAGTTATAGGAATTGGTACTATTGGTGGTAAACCCCCTCTTCCCTCTATAACTAATGTTCTTATGGTTAAAGGATTAAGACACAATTTGCTTAGCATAAGTCAATTATGTGATAGTGGATTTGATGTTTCCTTTACCAAGGATGTATGCATAGTTAAAGACTGTTGTGGCAAAACCCTCTTTTTAGCTAAAAGGCAACAAATCTTTATAAGATTGAACTGTCTGATCTCTCAGATCAAAGTGTAACCTGTCTGATGTCTAAAGAGGATGAGAGATGGTTATGGCATAAGAAACTAGGACATGCTAGTATGAAACTAATTTCTAAATTAAAAAGGAATAACCTTGTGAGAGGATTGCCTGATATTAGTTTTAAGAAAGATGTCTTATGTGATGCATGTCAGAGAGGTAAACAGATAAAATCAATTTTCAAATCTAAACACCAAGTATCAACCTCTCGACCTCTTTAGTTGTTACACATGGATTTGTTTGGACCAGTTAGTGTTGCCAGCCTGGCTGGAAGAAAATATGGATTTATAATAGTTGATGACTATTCTAGATACATATGGGTACTCTTCTTAACCCACAAGGATGAGTCCTTTAAGGCTTTCTCAGTATTCTGTAAAAGAGTACAAAATGAGCAGGATTTCTGTATTTCTACCCTTAGAAGTGATCATGGGGGAGAATTTGAGAATGAGCAGTTTAGACAGTTCTATGAGGAGAATGGGATCTCTCACAATTTCTCTGCACCTAGAACTCCACAGCAAAATGGAGTGGTTGAAAGAAAGAATAGATCTCTGCAAGAGATGGCTATATCTATGCTCAATGAAAATAATCTCCCTAAGTACTTCTGGGCAGAAGCTGTAAACACTGCTTGTTATATACAAAACAAAATACTTATTAGGCCTTTTCTAAAGAAGACTCCCTATGAATTGTGGAAAGGAAAAAGCCCCAACATATCTTATTTTCATTATTTTGGATGTGAATGTTTTATTCTGAATACCAAAGATAATCTTGGAAAGTTTGATTCTAAGGTAGATAAAGGTATTTCCGTAGGATACTCTGAAATGTCTAAGGCTTTTAGAGTTTACAATTCAAGAACTTGTATTATTGAAGAATATGTTCATGTTAAATTCAATGATGGATTAAAGACTGATAAAGACCTATCAGATCTAGAAGATGATCTTGCAGGTCTTGATATAAACAAGCCAGAAAGTCAACAACCCGATCTAACCAAGACAGAACATGTGCTTGAGGCTGACAGACAAGTGGAGCAAACAAGTAAGCAGACAAGTCAGCAGACAAGTCAAGATCTTCATGTTGATCTTAAAAGGGATTGGAAGTTCAACACTCATCATCCTAAGGATCTCATGATTGGAAATCCTTCTGAAGGAGTAAGAACCAGATCCACATTAAGAGAATCAAGCAATGCGGCCTTTATATCAGATTTGGTGCCAAAATGC
Organism: Sophora flavescens; assembly: GCA_030762895.1. Taxonomy (NCBI): domain Eukaryota; kingdom Viridiplantae; phylum Streptophyta; class Magnoliopsida; order Fabales; family Fabaceae; genus Sophora; species Sophora flavescens. The sequence goes on along the minus strand of CM061064.1, from coordinate 109,872,186 downwards.
ATTGAAGAAGCTCTTGGGGATGAAAGCTGGATTCTTTCTATGCAAGAAGAACTTAACCAGTTCACCAGAAATGATGTCTGGACTTTTGTCTCTAAGCCTAAAAACAAGTCGGTTATTGGAACAAGATAGGTCTTCAGAAACAAATTGGATGAAGATGGTAAAGTTGTCAGAAATAAGGCAAGGTTAGTAGCTCAAGGCTATAACCAACAAGAAGGTATTGATTATACTGAAACCTTTGCACCTATAGCTAGAATAGAAGCCATATGCATTTTAATGTCATATGCTGCACAACACCAAATCACCCTGTTTCAAATGGATGTAAAAAGTGATTTTCTAAATGGTATAATTGAAGAAGTGTATGTTAAACAACCCCCTGGTTTTGAGGATACTGATAAACCAGATCACGTTTTCAAACTTCAAAAGGCATTATATGGTTTGAAACAAGCACCTAGAGCATGGTATGATAGGCTTAGTTTTTTTCTCATGCATAATGGTTTTACTAGAGGACAAGTATACACTACTCTGTTCAAGAAATGCTCTAAAGAGAACTTTATTATAGTTCAAATATATGTTGATGATATTATTTTTGGAGCAACTAATGAAAAGTTGTGCAAGGAGTTTTCAAATCTAATGTAAGCTGAATTTGAGATGAGCATGATTGGAGAATTGAAGTTCTTCCTTGGATTACAAATCAAGCAGACAAGTGATGGAATTTACATTCATCAACAAAAGTATACCAAGGAGAAGCTCATGAAAACCCCTATGTAACCCAATTCAAAACTAAGCAAAGATGATGAAGATAAAAAGGTATATAAAACTGTCTACAGAGGTATGATTGGCTCTCTACTGTACTTAACTTCAAGCAGACCTGACATTCAATTTAGTGTATGTATGTGTGCTAGATTCCAATCTGATCCTAGAGAATCTCATCTTAAGGCTGTTAAAATAATATTTAGATATTTTCTTGGAAATACTAATCTTGGTTTGCTGTATTTAAGATCAAAAGAATACCGATTAGTGGGATATTGTGATGCTGATTTTGCTGGAGACAGAATAGAAAGAAAAAGCACCAGTGGAGGATGTCACTTCATTGGAGCGAGTTTAGTCTCATGGTCAAGCAAGAGGCAGACAATTATTGCCCTGTCTACTGCCGAAGCAGAATACATCTCTGCTGCTAGTTGCTGCTCTCAACTCTTATGGGTAAAACATCAACTTGAGGATTACTCTATTTATGAACATAACATATCTGTATGATGTGATAATTCCAATGCTGTATGCTTAACTAAAAATCCAATTCAACATTCTAAGGCTAAGCACATTGAAATCAAACATCATTTTATTAGGGATTATGTCCAGAAAGGCATCTTTGATATTAAGTTTGTTAAAACTGAAAATCAATGGGCTAATATTTTCACTAAACCCTTAGCAGAAGAAAAGTTTTTATTTATTAGAGATAATGTAAACATGCATTGCATTGTTGAATGACATGTCTGAGTGTTAACCTGCATGTGCTTTATCACCTGTCTATGCTTACCTGTCTGACTCTGCTGAGTCACTATGCTAGAACTCAACAGTTTTGTTGAAATGGCTATTAAGTGTTTAATACCATTCCCTTATCTGAAGCTAATCATGTGCACATTAGTTTATATATCTCGAAACCATATTTTCATTATGTCTTAAGTGGGCGTTGCGGTTCCCCATACAATTCGTGTCATTTTGATTTAAAGATGTCGTTTTTTTTCCTCCTACTTTTATGACTATAAAAGACAATAGATCAGAAAGGTTGAACTTTTGCGTTTTCAAAATTCGAAAATCTATTTGTCTTTTCGTCTCTGAAACCCTCTTCTCTCTCGAAACCCTAGAATTGTTTTCTCTCAAAAATGGCATCATCCAAGCGTCTCTCTGCAAAAGAAATCGTTGAGAAATATAATCTCAAAGTTATTGAGATCAAGAAGATCATTCCGGGAAAGACTGTTGATCTTCAACAGATGAAGAAGCTAGGTATGGATGTCACTGAAGAGTTGGAGTACTCCAAATGGACTCCTTTCTTCGACATCAAGGAGCTTGTTCACCCTAAGCTCGTTCAAACATTCTAGAGAAATGTTGTGGTTGTCACCAACTGACTCAACGAAATCAAAAGCATTAAGGCTGAAATGGGGGATAGAACCCTTCTCTTCCCTATTAGCTCTCTGGAGCTTGTCACAAAATGTCCGAGAAACGGAGCTGGCTTCACACCCAACTGGGAAGATGAAGTGGGAGTTGACAATGTCAGCATTGCCATCTATGGTGTTCCCAAGCCTGTGAACCCTAATCCTGTCAACATGGTGGTCAAGTACAGATTCCTGCACAAATTACTGTTGGAGTGCGTGATGCAGAGGAAAGGCTCACGAGACAGTGTGACCAAGATGGACAGATTTGCTCTATACCACTTGATCCACAAAATCAAGGTTGACATAAATGACCTTATCTACATGTTCCTTGAGACTCTAATCAAGAGAACCAACATGCAGACCTATCCCTATAGGATGTTCCTGACAAGGGTCTTGAGGAACAAGCTATTTATTCCCAGTGATGTTCACTTTGTGGACATGTCACTGCCCATAGACAGGAAGATACTGTCTATGATGGACATCAAGGGAATCCCTCTTGCTGATGAGGAGGTAGATGATAAGAAGAAGCAGAAGAAGAAGAAGCCTGCTGTTGAGTAGAAGGAGGAAGAACCAGTGGTTTCCACTGATGAATCTGAAGTCCCCATTTCTGAGAGACTGTTCAAACCATCTGTAAAAGTGACCAGACAAGACCAAATTCCAGAGCTGCAACCTTCAGTGTCTAAAAATTATGCTGAGACAATTGAGCCCTTTAGGTTTAGACTGAGGAGACCTTCTCCCAAGAGGAAGACTAGTGAAGCTGAGGAATTAGTGGATGTTCCTGCTCATCCCAGAAAGAAAAGGAAGCTGGTGAAGACCTTTGCCAAGGTCAGACAAGTTGAGTTTGAGCCTAGCAAAGAGGAAGCATATACTTAGGGGGAGCAAACAGAGCAAGTCCTGGAAGAACCAAAGAAGACTTTCATTTTGGGAATTATTCCCAAAAAGAGAAGATCTGGTTACCCAGTACCTGCAAAGACTGAAGTGCCTGCAGAGGCTAACATTACAGAAGACCTGTCTGGAGGAGCTCAGACAGTTGTACCCGAGGATGACTAAGTGTCTCCTTCTCACAAGAAGTTGAAGATATCTGAAGAGCAGCCATCTCCTTCATTCCCTTCCCCTTCTCATCAAGGTATCATCTCCCACTAGTGCAATAAGTGCTTTTTACGTCAGTTAAAATTGATTTTTTACGTCAGAATACTGACTGACGTAAATACAGCTGACGTTAATAGTTAATATTTTAACATCGATTTGAATCGGCGTTAAATATAAAACTATTAACGTCAGTCCTTTAACAAAACTGACGTTAATTTTGTAAAAATTAACGTCAGTTTTTTAAACAACTGACGTTAAACATAAAACGATTAACGTCAGTTCTTTAAGACAACGGACGTTGATTTTGTTAAAACTAACGTCAGTTGTTCTAAAGAACTGACGTTAAAGTTTTAATTTTAACGTCAGTTGTAATAAACAACTGTCGTTAATAGGTTTTTTTTTTTAAATTCAGTTTTAAAATATCACTCCCCTCAGCTATCCCTGCATTCAGTCCCAGTAACACAGAATATCACACACATTACAGAATTGCAAAGGAAAATTGAACAATGGGGGGACTTAAAACCAAAACCCATGTATATATATAAATAAATTTTAGTTCCAATGTCTAAAAAACAAAACTATCTAAGGATATATATATACATGTTATTAATTAGTTTCTAAAGTCTAACAAAAAAACTATTCATCTAAGTAGTGCGGAGGTATGTTGTCAACTCCTTTTTCAGCCGCATACTTGAAGAAGAATTCAGTGAAGCGCATCCTCAAGTCTCTTAACTCATCTTCTTCAATAGGCGATTTGTCGATAAATGCCTAGACACGTTCAAATAATAACAATAACATCAATGCAAGTTATCTTCAAAACTATAATATATAATTTAACAAGTTGTTTAAATATTACCTTCTTCCATCCATCCGTAATAGATGCGGAGACTATGTTCAGCATATGAAGCATCACATAATAGCCGCACGACCACCCGTCAATTTGAAATCGAGACTACCAACAAAATTAATTTCAACATCAGTTGAATATACATATAAATTAGTAATTATAATATTAATTATTTGATAAATAAACTACCAAACCTTGAGGATGTTCCATACAGGATTTGCTTTAGCCTTAGAAGTCCTACTTCTCCCGTTGGCGCAACTTATGCTACTCGCCTTCAGCGCGCTATCATAAACAAATAATCATGTCGATCAATTAACAAACTCATATATCATGTGTGTAATAAACTAAAAACAACTGATATTAAAACTTAAATTAAATTTAAGATTAGTTACTTACTTATTTACAGCTTCCACCACCTTCGGTGGCGGATCTTGGTGGAGAGAGCAGAAGAATATGACAGTATGCCTAGACGGGTGAAGTACGAACAACTGCCAATGGCGTTCCATACAGTAGGGAGCCAGATATAATTCTTTCGGATTGTCTCCCAACAGGTTCCCTAAGTATTTACTCAATGCATCGCCAGCAAAGAATTCGGGCACAAGGATTGACGGATCTAAGAAACCGTAAACTGATGCAACGCCCTTCATTGACCACCCGCTTTCGTGAAGCAGACTTGCCATAATATTGTTTAATGGTCACGTTCCCAGGAACACCGAGAACCCGACCAGGATGGTCTTTCTTGCCTAGAGCAGTCATCAAGACGTCCTGCCGTCCAGAAGGGACGAATGCGCCTTGGGAGGATTTTGCTTTAAGATCCATCTACAATGAAAAAAAATGAAAAAATGTGCAAGTGAAAAGTGTTGCAAATATATATACAAATATCAATTGAAATCAAGTTAATTATTTACTTACAATCTTATCTGCCACTTCGCGAGTGGCATCAACTTTAAAAGATCCCGTCTTTGTCATGCGGCCGGCTAACCAGACATCCTCGCGGTCGATGTCCGACGGTGGACTTGATGGTATGCCCTCAGGCACCTCTCCTCTTTCAATCCTAGCAGAGTGCTCTTCCTGCTTCGCCCTCAGCCTATCCGCCATCATCTGCTCGATCCGAGTCTGGTACCCACCCTGAGACATGGTGTGGCGGTGGACGTTCTTCGCCTGATTCTGCCGACCCTTATTTGCCTTAGCCTATTCAAACAAAAACACATAATTAAATACAGTTAAATGATCTATAATAAGCATACAAAATTAACTTAATCAACCAACCTAAAATTCTCCATCCCGTCGACTCCTGGCAAACATATCCCAAGTATCCTGATCAATCCAGGGATAATCCGAGAACATTTTATCAAGCCGCTTCTTCCCAGATACATAGTACCTGGTAAGATCATGCTTGAACCCATTCCAACGCTTTGATGCCATTTTCATACATTTATGACGATGATCCTCGTCATTTGGCACAGTCCAAGCTACCTACACATTAGATACATATATAACAATTGGATGGATTATAACTCGGATAATTATCTAATAATGTAAATCAAACGAATGTAAAGGTAAAATACCGTGATAGCCTCCCAAATCTGATCCTTAACGTTCTGTGGAACGTCATTCCAGTGGTTGTAGTTGATGCTTACGTGCTGCTTCACTTGTAGAAACACCCACTTATTAAATTCTTTAGCACGGGGTCCATGGGCATTTAGATTAGCATCGAAGGACACCTCAAGCTTCTGTCCACTCTGCCTGTCCTTCTCTAGTTTCTTCAACGAGGTGGCTCCTCTACCCCGTTTCCTATGAGCCTGTGATGTCTGTATGGACAAAAAAAATGATAAAATAGAGGGTTGTAACATTATAAACTTACATTAAAAAGAAGGACTAAAGATAGTATATAACATGTAAACTTACACTAGAATCAGGCGTAGGCGTGATCGGGTCCTCGCGAAACCCCCCTGAGTGTCCTCCCGTGCATGTGGGCTATCCGACTGATCCATATGTATGCCTGTTCAGAAACAATATATATGTATTAACATAGGTTATAACTCAAAATAAATACAGAAGTATAAATAAAAATAACTAGATAGGTCCTGTAGATATACAAAACATCTATATATCCAATATAAGGACAATACGGGAGATTGAAAACTATAGTTTTTGAAGATTGCCAAGCACTGGTCACGGCCTGGCCGTGATGTCCATCACGGCCGTAACGTGCCAACTGAACCAGACCTGCATAGGCAGAACTGATCACGGCCTAGCCGTGATGAGCATCATGGCTGTGACAGATCAACCAGCAGAACAACATGCACTCAAAACCAAAAATAGAGACATTCCAAACAACTCAAACTCACGGTTTAAAGTTACAACTACTGAGACTACAGTTTCAACATACACTCAAAACCAAAAATAGAGACATTCCAAACAACTCAAACTCACAGTTTCAAGTTTCAACTCATCGAGACTACAGTTTCAAACCAGCAGAGCAACATGCATGCACTCAAAACCAAAAATAAAAAAATGTGCCCTAATTAAAGACTCACCAGAAATAGGCGCTCGCGTGGTGGTGTGGGGAAGCTCGAGTGGTGGCCAACGTTCGATGTGGTTACTGAGAGCAGAGGGACAAGGAGAGTTAGTGCGCGGGAAGGGGAAAGAGAGATGTCAAGTTATTGCAAAGAATGAGCGGGAAAGATAGAGTTAGGGGTTAAGAGTGTACCTCACGGTGGTGGCGAAGAAGCCCTCGCGGTGGTTGCGGTGGAGATGAGCTTGCGATTAGGGCGGAGTGAGAGCGAAAGTGAGGGTTGAGCGTGATGAAAAGAGAAAAGACACGTACGTATAGAGAAGTGGAGAAGGCGTGCGGGGGTAAACGTTATAATTAAAATAAAACAACATTTTACGTCAGTTTTTAGTAAAACCTGACGTTGAAGATCATATATTTAACGTCAGTTGTCTTAAGAAACTGACGTTAAAAACTCTCACACTTATTACGTCAGTTGTTACTAACAACTGACGTTAAAGGTCATATATTTAACGTCAGTTGTATTAAGAAACTGACGTTAAAAACACTCACAACTTCTTACGTCAGTTGTATTACACAACGGACGTTAAAAGTTTATTAGTTTCTGCAAAAACATTCATTCCTTTGACTACTGTGCTACTTACCGATTCACCTTTGTACCTAATCCTCTTAATGAGCATTAAGTTTATTGATAAGTTTTCAAGAAAATCAGAATAGCTTAGTAACTTCATCCACTGCTCCTATAAATAGCTTCCTTCCATCCTTTTAATTAATTTTCTGCTTCACAATATGGCTCTGCCGTGGAGATTAACTTCATCACTCTTTCTTCCTATTTCTAGACTCAAAGGTCTTTGTCTTAATCGTCAAACAACTTCTGAGTTTGAGTAAATCACATTACATGGATATTAAGGTTGGGTGAATCACGTAATATGATTCTCTCACTTTATTTCATCCCCGTCATCCCTTTCACCTTGCTTTGGAAGCAAGTGATTGTGGATTCAAGATGATGCATCAAGGAATTCCACGGAAGAAGAAAGATGAAAAGATCCATTTCACTTTGCTTTCGCTGCTAGTGACTGAGGATTTACTCTGCATCATGGAATTCAAGTGAGGGAGGTGATGATGCATCCATTGGAGTTTCTGTTGACAGGACTGAGAAGAAAATGATGTTGATGCAGAAACTTTTTTATATTTTAGGGCTATGTTGCAGAAATTTTTTATCTTTTAATCATGTAATTTTAACTTATGAATCGCTTCAATGACATACGATTTGATTATACATATAACTTGTTTTATGTTAAGTGTTTATTTATTTTAATTTGCACAAGAATTTGTTTACTAATTCAAGCTAATTAATAAAAATTAAAAATAAACTTGTATAAAAAAAAGGTTTAGAAATAAACTGCAGTACTATATGGAGTGATCTGCGTTAAGAGGGACAACAGGGGACATGACAACCAATGAAATGAGTTTCATAATTATTTACGTCAGTTATTTATAGAACTGACGCAAATAGTGATTTAATATTTACAAACTGCCACCACCTCATTTTTAACATCAACTTAATTTATGACTGCCAAGTTCCCGTATATTAATTACATTATTTCCAATATTCATTCTGCACTTTTATAATATATAGGATTATTTACGTCAGCTATTTATTTAACTGAAGTAAAAATCAAACTTTTAACGTCAGTTTTTTTAACAATAAATATTTTTTATTTTAAAAACACTTTTAACGTCAGTTTTTTTAAACAACTGACGTTAAAAGTGTATAGATATCTGCAAAAACATTCATTCCTTTGACTACTGTGGTACTTACCCATGCACCTTGTAACTCAATCCTCTTGATGAGCATTAAGTTTATAGATAAGTTTCAAGAAAATCAGAATAGCTACCTTAGTAACTTCATCCACTGCTCCTATAAATAGCTTCCTTCCATCCTTTTAATTTTCTGCTTCACAATGTGGCTCTGCCGTGGAGATTAACTTCATCACTCTTTCTTCCTATTCCTAGACTTAAAGGTCTTTGTCTTAATGGTCAAACAACTTCTGAGTTTGAGTAAATTACATTACATAGGTGATAAGTTTGAGTAAACTACATTATGTGAGTTGCTCACCTTATCACCTTCCGGAGAATCAGCTGCTGGAGGGCTAATCAGGTGCTCGAGGGTCACAGTTCCAAAACCTCAGCTTTGGCAGCAAGTGACAGTCTTGGAAGTCTCTGGAACCACTGCCTCTGCTTGAAACAGATCTAGTGCACCTGTTTTTGCCTCTCTCTTGAGCCTTCTCATGCCCCCCAGTTTTCTGAGGTCTTCGGAGTATAGTTTTCCCTTTGGCATATTTCATAAAACTCTCTGATGGGATGTAGCTTTAATGTTTAGGATTTTAAACCCTTTCAATGTAACTTTTTATAGGATTTTAAACCCTTTCAATGTAACTTTTTATAGGATTTTAAACCCTTTCAATCTTCTATATCAGTCTGTATTACACTTCATGAATGAGATCTGGTTTGGGTTATTGATTCAACTTATACTTCGCACATATATTTTAGTTTTCAAAACAGAAACACAAAACATCAAAGCAATTCATGTGAAACTGAAACTTTGAGGAAGGCAATGCGGAAGGGATCGTATACTAGATAAAAAAATTATTAAAATAACCTTTAACGTCTGTTGATGTAAGGACTGACGTTAAAAGTGAAGTGACTTACTTTTAACGTCAGTTCTTTATCGAACTGACGTTAAAATGTTCACTTTTAACATCAGTTCTTTATTGAACTGACGTTAAAAGTGAGTCACTTCACTTTTAACGTCAGTCATTAAAACAACTGACGTTAAAATTGAATTAATGAAGTCTGATATTTACAAAACTGCCACCGCCTCCTTTTTAACGTCTAGCTTTTGGTTAACTGACGTAAACCTTTACCGTCTAATGTATATTTTCCACTAGTGACCCCATCTGTCTCTTCTCCATCTGCCATTTTTGTTCAACCTCTCTCTGTTGCATCTCATCTTTCTTCACATGTCCACTCCTTTCAAACTCAAAAATCTTATTTCACTGTCATACCTGATGACTGTCAGTACACAGTTGTTCACAGGGACTCTGCTCCCAAAGAACAAACTGGCATATCATCGAGACTCTTTGTGTCTGAACTGCAATCTCTTTTATTTGCAAGTATCTCACATGTCCTTTCATCCCTTCTCCTCCACCTCATATTCTTAACCCCTGTAGAGAACTTTTCTTCTACCCACCAATTGTTGTCTTCATTAGAACATTAGCTGGAACTCACTATCCTGCTTCTGTTGTAATGCTACCTCGTAAGACTAGGTATTTCTTTATGTTAGTTACTGGATCAAATTCTTTCTTTTGTCATATTGATTCCTTATTACCTATTCCTCCCTCTGTTTTAGCTCAAACACCTCTTCCCCCACCTATCCAAATAACAATCACCAAACTGTCTCTGTCCGAGAGACTTTCCTGTGTGTTTCCTTCACCTGATACTGGCATTGTCAGAATCAGTCTTATCTTCAAATTTGTCTTTCTTCCTTTTTATGCTCTTCAAACTCTCCATGAACTTTTCTTCCCTTCCATCACCTCTCCCCTATCTCTACCTAAGGCACCCCCAGTTTTAGCCTTACCCTGGCACTCTTCTCTGTCTGTCTCTTCCTCAAGCCTGTCTACAGAAGCATCCACTTCTCAAACAGTGGCCTTACAAGACTTTCATCTGCTTCAAGGACAAGTAGAAGACTTAAGAAGACGGTTGGATGAAGAAAGTCGAGCTAGGCTGCTCTTAGAGCAAAGGGTTGCTGCCTTATATTTGTTACGTAGTCAATCTAGGTAGTTTTGTTACTCTGTTGTAAACTGCCATGTACTTACCAAAGCTCATGATGAATAAAATATATTTCTTCCTGACTTTGCTTATTTCTTTATTTTTTTTTTATGATTACTCCTTTTTGCTGTTGACAAAAGGGGGAGAATGAATATGATATGATCTTAATAAGAAAATAATAAATGGACATGAGTATGTTCTGATAGTTGCTATAATTGCTCAGATAAATCTTAAGTAAGATTGCTCTGTTAATAATTTCAAAGTAAAACAAGTCAAACTTATGCGTGACTAAGTTAACCGGATTATATGATTAATCTTAATGCCTGACCAACCATCTGCATAACCTGTTCGCTTAAGAAAATTTCAACCTGTCTGATATATGCTATTTTCTTTGTTGATATTTTGAGGTTCATTAAATCATCTCAATGTTTGTCGTCATCAAAAAGGGGGAGATTGTTAAGTCTCTAAAATGTCTGATGTATATTTCCCTAAGTTTTGATGAGAACTAAACATTGGATAATGATTTAATTAACCTTCATATTAGTTGCTAACCTATCTATCTATTATGCGGATTAAAACTGTAAGAATCATCTGTCAGCTCATATAGGTGACTACCTGTCTGGATAAGCGAAAGTCAACCTGCCTGCTGACTAGGATTATTGACTTCTTTCAAGATACGTTTTCAACCTGTCTCTCCACGAGTTCCTACACTCATCTGAGGTTACTCGTTGAAGAACCAAAGACCTAACAAGCTTTTGTTGGCTGTCCCATCAGAAAGAGATTTGAAGCCTTCTCTCCTACTCAGTCTCACGCTTATCAAGAAAAGTGAAAAGTTACTCTCTCAAGCAACATCGGTTATCAGAACCAAAGACGAGTTAAAGAATGCTTCCAACATGCTTTATTCCCTAGTACCTCTGGTCCTTTCACGAAAAGGGAATTGTACTCAGCAAAGTACAAAAAGCTCTCTGCACAACTATGATATGAGTGTTTCACGATGCATAAAGCCATGATCCTTCAAGTTAGAGTACAACCAACGTTCCTATTGCATTAATGGCTGCCCAGAACGACTCTATTGCATTTAATGAAGTTTTGCTTGAAGCCAACATCTGAGGGAATGTCTCTAACGGATCTTAAATGCTTGAAGACTATACATACAGAAGTCATTGAAGATGAAGACATAGAGAATACATATAGAATTAAAGAGTCATTACTCTGTGCATTAATATCTTCATTCTTTCATTATGTATTCTTCAATCATTTGAAGTTATTAGGCAGACTTTTCTAAGCTTTACATTTAAACCACTCTCTGAGTGTTAGTGAAAGAGCTGTCTGTCTGAAGTTGTATTTATTACAAGCCAAATTTCTCAAACAAATCTGAGTGAGCCTGAAGAGGCTAGGTGTGCAAAGAATACTTGTCTTAGAGCCTGAAGAGGCTAGGTGTGCAAACAATACTTGGAGTCTATAACTTGATCAGTTATAGTGGATAAAACTTGGTGCTGCCAAGGACTGGACGTAGCTCTTTGCTTTGAAGAGTGAACCAGGATAAATAACTGTGTCAATCTCTCTTTCCTTATAAACTCTTTAGTTGCTTTAGTTTTCTTATCTGTTTATCAAGTGGTGTGTTTGCCTAAGTCATCATTAAAAATTTCATCGACAGGTCACACCGTCATCTCCGTATCTTTCCACTCGTCTGAACCAAGCTTCTGTATGTGAAACATTTTCAACTTTGTTTAAATTCTAATAAACACAATTCAACCCCCCTTCTCGTGTTTATAGTTGTCTATTTCAGAGCCCTTCTATGTTCAACATCTAACACAACCCCAACACTTACCAAATTGTCAATAGCATTCATATCCTCTACAGTTTTATCAATTTGTATGTCCAGAAAACCAAAAACTTCCCTGTTCCTGGTTTTTAACCTTTCCTTCAAGAGTTTCAACTTTTCCTTAAAGGCACACACTTTCCAACCATTAACGTTGAATTCTCTCCAGCAACCTGTAACAAAACCTTTAAAATCTCTATGCTCCAACCAGCAGTTGTTGAATCTAAATGGTTTAGGCCCCCAATCACATATACCACACTTCAAAGTTACTGGACAGTGGTTAGAAATATCTTTTTTTCCAACCATTGAGTAGAAGCTTTCCACAAAGAAATCCGATCCTCTGTCAACAAGAAGCGATCAAGTCTGCTCGCGGCTGATCCATCTGATTTAAACCAGGTAAACTTATTTCCCATCAAAGGAACATCAATCAACTCCATGTATGCAATGAAAGCTCTGAATTCCTCCAACTCAATGTTATTTACATGCCTGTTCAAGGCATGCCTTTCCTCAGAAGAAGTTAATGCACTAAAATCGCCTGCCAAACACCATAAACCACCACCAAAACCCCTTTTAGATATAACTAAATCATTCCACAATTTTCTCTTACCAGCCAAAGAACAAGGTGAATAAATGTTAACAATAAAGCACATATCACCAGTTTGCTTCCATTTAGCATAAATACCAAGAAAGCCTTCACCTGTAAAAGTAAACCTTATATCAAGCAAACCAACTCTCCAAATACTAATCAAACCTCCTGCAACACCTACTGATGGACTAGCATCCCATTCATAATGAGAACCTCCCCACAAACTTAATAATAAACTATCATCTACCAATGAACATTTAGTTTCTTGAAAAAGACAAAGATCCAACTGACCTGAGGACACTAAGAAACATATTCTACTTCTCTTAGCTATGTCCCCCAAACCCCTCACATTCAGAGACATAATCTTCATGGATGACTAGCTCTCAACCCTCTTGATGCCTTTGCAGCAATATCTTTGCATTCCACATTCTTCAATAAATTGATGTATGAGTCATCAGGATCTCAGCTTGTAACCCCAGTGTCCTTTGCCATTTTCCAAACCTTTGTAGCCACCAAACATCCATCACTCGACAAGATCTTCCTATTACATTCCCTGATATCTGAATCAGAAATCGATTCCCCATTAGAAAAAGACATCACCGCAGCTCCACTGCATTCATCCTTGAAGAATCGTGAGTAGTAGAAGAAGAAGGAACCAACATAACTTCCTTACCCTTACCTCCCACGAACCTGCCCTTTGAGGCAACAGTCTCACCACACTGCGATTTGCGATCAGAGAACCCCTATGCACAGTAACTCCTCTCTGAATAGAAGACTTGGTTCCACTTGAATTACCAACAACAACACTGCCCACACCTGTCCCAAACTGCACCGCTATTGGAACCAAAACACCATTTGTGTCTGTAACTGAATAAGTAAGCCCACCTGCGTTTTGTTCCAATTGAGGCCCCTGTTGATATTGGGCTTGGGCTTGGCCCAAATTCTCCAAAACTCTGCCTAGTGAGTCCCCTATCACTTCCAACTCAGCAGCACGTGAACCAGAAATTAAGTCCAATGTTTTTGGAACAACCTCCACCGAATTCTCACCTTGATTCTCCATATTTTCCTCCACATTCTTCTCAACGTTATTTGGTTTTAAAAACGTATCAGGATCCTTTTCAAAATTCAAAAAGTCTCCCCCCTCCCCCATCTAACTGATCCGCCACCAACGACCTTTCCGACGAGAGTAAACCATCAAACGCAGAATCTCCATCAGAGTAGTCAATAGGCTCCTTACGGCTAGCCATATTGCATGACATACAGGTTACAGATTCTCCAAGTGCTTCCTCAATGATCCTAATGACAAACACATCCTCATTAATATCAACTCTAACCGAAGTGCTAATTGGTTGTTGCACTTTGGTACGAATTAGAAACCTCACCACATCCAAACGATCTTGGTTAGAAGTACAGGTATCTGCATACATAAAAACCCCATAACTTGCAGCTAGCAAAGCGAAGAAGTCACCAGACCATGCATGAGGAGGTATGCCAAAGCATTTCACCCACACTAAGCGCTCATTGTCAATCTCCCTTGGAATCCAGGCCATTATTTCATCAAACCACTCTTCCACCCACTCCTTAGCTTCCTCAACAACTTTAGCAACATCTGCCCCCTCCTTAGGTTCAAGAAGAATGAGATTGGCGCCTATAGGAGTAGACTTAATATTGAAATAACCCTCCATATGGAACTTCTTCTGCAAGACATATGTGTCACCAAGTTTTGAAACTCTACCCACATAAGCATTGCTAAGATGTTGGATAACTTCTCTATCAGCAGTAAAACTCAAGTTGGCTCTAGTACCTTTTGGAAAACGAAACCTATTACCTTGACCAACAACGTTACCTCCAACAACAATACCTCTGATTGCCTGAGCGTAAGATGAATCATTCCTTTTGTAATTCTAGCGCTACACCATTACACCTGTGTTTGTACGAGAAAGTTGCTGTTTTGGATCTGGATTTCTGGTTTCACGTGGAAACCTAGGAGTATTGACAGAAAGCTTTTGATTACCAATAAGAATGTTGTCCAACCTAACGCCAAAAGTACATTGATCCACAACACCATGGAACCTAGCGAAACCAAACCTTGCGCCCCTCCTGTCTCTTATGTTAGGAATGAAAACCTCAGACACCTTACCATACCTTTGGAACACACTCCACATCTCTTTAGCACCAAAGTTATGTGGAAAGTTTGTAAAGAAAAAGGTAACTTGGCCATCCCCTTCATGGATGCAATCCTCATACACCCAACGATATCTGGTTTTGATGCGTTATGACTAGCGTTAGAGGATATCCGCCGCGCCGGCTTTCACACCTCCCCCCATTCGTGCTCTCTTCTCTCTCCATTCATTTTATAGACAAAAAAACTAGTATATGGACCCATGCCATACACGAGGAATATGCTATTTTTTACGATTTTGTCAAAAAATATGTAATTGACCATTTCACAATTTTTGGGTTTAATTTTTTATTTTGAGAAACTATATACCAAAATTGTTAAAAAAATTATTTTGCCTTAACCATCGATTACAAAGTATTATTTTGAGAAATTATATACCAAAAATTATTTAAGCACATTAGTCATTTCTCTAAATGTTATTTATTTAAGCACTAATAATAAACACAAGTATTAGTTTCTTCTATCTTCAAAATCTATTTGATTTATTTCTCTGTTTTCCCATGCAAGTTAATTATTATTTGAAATTTTATTTATATATCATAATATTATTTTTATTCTCTATTGCCATGTAAGCTAAACATTTTTATAAAATATATTCCTCTATCATATTATTTTTGTTCTGTCTTGAAAATCTATTTGATTTATTTCTCCACTTTCCTCTGTACAAGTTAACAATTTTTAGAAAATATATTAATCTATTATATTTTTTTTCTCTCTCTTGAAATCTATTTGATCTATTTCTCCTCTTTTCCACATCAAAATTATCCTAATTTTTATAAAATATATTTATATATCATATTATTTCTAAAATTTGATATTTTTCCCAATACCTTGGTATTATGATTTTCTCAACAACAATATTATAATGAATTTGTTTTTTAAAAGAAAAATTATAAATTAGCACTAACCAATTCTTATTCCACTATCTTGGTATGATACTTCTCTGAACATTTACTATTATATATAAGTTGTCAAAGCTACAACTATATTTCAAGCTAATTAATCATTTATCAATGTTTTTTTTTATTTAAACGCTAATGCTAAAATGTTCCCAATATCTTGGTAATCATATGAAATTCTTTCTTCTCTCTTCAAAACCTGTTTAGTTTATTTCTCCTTTTTTCGTGTTAAAGTTAACAATTTAAAAAAAAATACTTATGTATCTTATTATTATTATTATTATTATTATTATTATTATTATTATTCTATCTTGAAAATGCATTTGATTTATTTCTCATCTTTTCCTCATGTAAGTTAACTATTTTTATAAAATATATTTACCTATCATATTATTTTTTTTATTCTCTTTTAAAAATCTATTTGATTTATTTCTCCTCTTTTCCTGTTCAAGATAACCATTTTAAGAAAATAATTTTATATATCATGTTATTAAAATAAACATGTCAAAATGTTAGTGGACGTCAGTGTAAAACTTTTTACACTGACAATGTATACTATTACCATCTTAGGTTTACTCAAAAAACATTCATTTTACGGTATATGCTTTAAATGACTCAGGTTTAAATTGCTCAGTATTGTTGTTTTAAATTACCTTAAATTGCTCAGTATTCTGGTTAGGCGGTGTCCTTAAGAAAAACCTTGATGTTTCTTCAGTCACCAGTCTGTTTGAAGTATGCTACTCTAACCACAGCTCTCAAATCAAGCATATCATTGTTGCAGCAGTCATTAATTCTTTTTGGTACATCTGGTATAGCAGGAACAAGACCCGATTTGATGGCAAAACTATCTCAGTTAGGAGTGTTCAAAGCTTTATTACAGCTGCAGTTTCTTTATTTGGAAACTACTCTCCAATAACAATGTCTTCATCCATAGATGAGTTATCTATCTTTAATTATTTCTCAGTTAAGGGAAAAGTTGATAGAGCTCCAAGAATTATAGAAGTGCAGTGGCATCCCCCATCTTATGATTGGTACAAATGCAACATAGATGGCTCAACTAAAGGTTCTTCCAGAATTACAGCATGTGGAGGTATTTTCAGAGATGGCTTAGGGAGTTTCCTTGGATGTTTCTCTTTGCATATTGGAAACAGTTTTTCCCTCAATGCTGAAATTATTGCTATCATGACATCCATTGAATTGTCCTATAATAAAGATTGGAAGAGGGTTTGGTTTGAATGTGACTCAACTCTTGCTGTAGATGCCTTTAAATCTAATTCTATTGTTCCTTGGAGGTTAAGAAATCGATGGAGGAATTGTATGTTACTTTTGTATAAAATGAACTTTGTTGTTTCACATACTTTAGAGAAGGCAATTATTGTGCATATAGATTAGCAAATTTTGGAATTCATTCAAGTGGTTTCACTTGGTAGGACTCCTTTCCTATTTTTATTAAGGAAGATTTCAACAGAGATAGGTTGAAACTTCCTAATTATAGGTTTAGGTGATTTTTCCTCATGGGTTTCGGTTGATGTCCTCCCATGTTTTCCTTATTGTACTTATTTATCTTTATTATTTTTTAATAAATTTAAGGTATGGAGCAGATGATAGGTAAATTCTATGGTGCCAACCTAGTTGGGATGGTTGTTTTTACAGTGATGCTTTTGCATGCCTTAGCCTTTAGATTAAAAAAAAATATGCATGCCTTATTATTGATTATTATTTTTATTAAACAACATCCAAAATATTAAATCATATTTGTCTTCAAATGAACCACATCGCGACACGTAAGCAAAAAAAGGAGGGAAAGACTCCGGTGTTGCCACGTGTGAGAAATTTCTTTAAGTGAACACACCAATGATTGACATGTGTAAGGTTGACATTTTGAAAACATTCTCAAATGCATTATACTAGTGTAAGGACTTGTGTCATGCAGGGGTATAAAAATTATTGTGATAATGTAAAAAGCCCATAAATTTTTAACCATCATTCATGTAAAAAGTTAAGACATGAACAAACAATAAAAATCTTAATTGTTCCCTACTAACAAATATATTTTTAGGTAAATAAATCAACCCCATGTAATATATATTAATATAAAAAGACAATCAATCTATTTAATTTTTTTTAAGCAAGGTGACAAGCCACCATAAATTTATTAATAAAATAAAAATAGAAAACAAGAACATGGGGGACAAAAATCAAAACCCATGTAAAATAAACGAGAATCAAGCATACCTATAATTAGGTTTTTTATTCAGTCTCAGGTTATACTTCTTATGAGATTTGGACGTAACCGCCATGAAACCATCTTCAACAACATTTGAAGTTGACACAAACAAACACAAGAAGGGGGGTTGAATTGTGTTTGTTAATAATTTTCACAATCAACCTTTTTCAAAACTGATTTTCTCACACAAGGATATTTAAAACATATGTACACACTGAAAAACAACTTTTGAAACTTAACAAAAGTAATATCAAATCCCCACAGTCAGTATAAACAAATAAAGCTGTAAGAGTTTAGAGTTAGAAGATTCACAAAAGATGTTTTATCCTGGTTCACTCTCTTCCAATCAAAAGCTACGTCCAGTCCCTTCTACTTGAAGGTTTTTCATCACTATTTTCCAAATAGATTACAACCAAGTATTAAATACCTATCCAGGCTACAAGTATTTCTTTCTTACCAAGCCTCTTCAGGCTCTAACACTAACAAAGAGATTTAACTTATGATCTTCTTAACTCACTATGTGTGAGGATATAAAAGTTTAAGATCAGTTGAATATTACAACAATATTCAAACTAAAGAATACAAACTCTTGCTCTTGAAAGAATATTAGAATGAGTGATTATCGATTGGCAAAAGTTGTTCTTCAAAACTTGAGGTCTTATATTTATAGTGACCTTCTTCTTCACTTGTATTTCTTCAACTATTATTTTGAATAGTCCTGTTTAGGGATAGCATTGAATGCATGATATCCGTTGTGACTAATAGCTTGATTGTGGCCTTTGTGAAATGTACTCTTGGTTATCACATTTGCACAGAATAGAGGGTCATTGCTTCTGAGCTATTTGTACCTTGAAAACTTTCTTTCCTCCTTTGTGTACAATCCAGCTTTTTCTAGTAGTAAAGAAGAATTCGTACAACTCACTTTTCATTTCCTCATTGTACTATTTGCTTTTTGTATTTCCTCAATGGTACTATGATTTTCTCACAAGGAAACAAAGCATTAACTGGATAAAACAAATGGAAAGAACAAATATTCTATTGAATTAAATATCAATCATTTGAAATAAATTAATTGTGGGTCAGATTGCATTTATTCATTTTTAGAACAACATATTACATAAGAGATAGAAGCTCGTCTATTCAAAAATCTCTGTCCACACAGTTATGTGTAAGAATGAAGTCTATTTACTCTTTCATTTAACTCGTCCACTGACGTGGCATATTATCTCGTCTACTATCAAGTCTTTGGACTTGCTATATCTCAGTGAGTTATCTTGATCTTCGTCTAGTGACGTGGTAATTTGAGTTCGTCTACTCGATCGATGAACTCGTCTACTGACGTGGCAAGTTAAAACTAGTCTATTTGATTTTAAACTTAAAATCCGTCTAGTAAACATTTAGTGCCTCGTCTACTTAAAGAAAACAGTCTACTAAATTAAATAAATAAATAACTTTACCAAAACATTGAGTAGCCCGTCTACACGGGTGGACGTGCATTTCTCTTTATGAGTCCAAGTAGATACATATGAAAACTTATTCTAAGTTTCCATGTCTTATAATTTTAAGTGTTCCTACATAACTAAATAGCACATGTTAGATTTCAACTAATACTTTGCCAAGCAAATTTAATCCTTTTGTTAACATCAAAACATAGAGATTATTTAATCCAAAACCACTTTGGTTCCAACAATCTCCCCATTTTTGATGATGACAAAAACTAATTAAATTTGAGTAGCAAAGTCTAAGAGAGCTTACCAAGCTCCCCCTAAGACAAAGCATTCGAACTTTTAATCAGGAAAAGCATAAGATAGAAATTCAGCAGCACATGTAATAACTTATCAGATCAGTACAACTACTTATCAGTTAAGTATAGTATCAGACCTTTTAAATTCTTTATCAACTTTAAACAAATTTCAGAGCAATTGAAAGTATATCATATAAAATAGTATCAGAGCTATACAGTATCAGAGCAATCCAGATAGATATATCAGAACAATATTTATATTAGCATAGCAAATCATGTCAAAGTATAAACAGAAGGAGACATGCATATGCAGACAAGTGTATACTTTTCAAAAACTGACTTTTCATATTAAATTTAATTCTCTTTGCTTTTCTCCCCATTTTATGTCATCAGACAAAAAGGTAAAATGAGTGGACCATCATTGTTAGTATGGGAAACAATAAAGGAAAAGCCTAAGAAGAGGGTGGAGGTGGAGGAGGAGCAATATGAGTTGGTAGATTTTGACTCTGTTGGAATTGAAGCATGATGTTCATCATCTGGTTCATCATGATGTTTGTTGGAACCAGGGCTTCAGCTACCTGCTCTTTCACTTGTTCTTTGACCTTACTCTCTACTTTTTCATCTATAATTAATTCCGCCAAGAATTTCTTCAAAGCCTGGAGGCAGTGAGAGTGAGGGTCTTGAGCTTTCAGCACTATCCTGAGCATAGGCTTGACTTGGAATAGTATCTAAAGCTCTTGAAGTCTGAGGTTGCTCTGTTGGATGAATGACAGTTAGAGCCAGTGGTTGAGAAGAGTGCTTCTCAGAAGTACTTTGTCTAGGAAAGGACTCAGCAACTTCTTCAACCTCAGCTGCAGGTTGAACCACTTCCACTTGAGGATCAGACTTCACTCCTTCAACTGCCATGTCCTCAATGATGATTTCTTCTTCTGTGTGTTCTGATGGTGGAGAGGGTGGAGGTGAAGCAGCATATTCCAGCACTGGTGGAGGCAACTCCTTTCCCCAATGGATAGGGTCCTCTTCAAAAACAGGACTTATGACAGGAATGCCAATGATGTCCTTATAGATAAGTAATTTGAAATAAGCAAGGCCAGACTTCCCTCTGACTTTAGGAATAAATTTCTTTTCTTCAACAGTCAGTCTAGAGGAGGAAGCTTCCTGCGCACATGCCACCATATGAGTCCTCCAGATGTCCATAGCAACATCCTCTTGAATATCTTCAGTTGGTTGAGTCAACCAGTAATCAATTACATTTTGGTCAGTGAGATTGATTGTAGCTAGATTGATTATGCAACTGTCGGGAGAAGGCATCTTACCAGTATTTCTTTGCTTCTTCTTGTCCTTGGCTTTATTGAGATCAATCATGGGTAGGCTAGGACAGATCATGTATGGCCTGATCTCAATCTTGGTTTTCTCATTATGTCTTAGCCAGGTTGGAGGGACAAAGTTTGCAGCTCTGTTAATTCTAAAGTGGCTAAACTCCCACTTCAGCATCTCATACATCAATGTATCAACAAAGTCAGCAGCTCTGCCATAGGTGCTAGGATGTCTGAAGGTAGTCCACTTGGTGTTTCTGTCTATGATGAATGGAATGTGCCTAAATGATCTGGATCTTTTGTAGATCACATTGGTGAGATCCTTGTTGGCTGTGTGCCAAACAGAGATGATGTGTCTCTCAACTCCTTCAGTGAAGGGCTTGAAGGGTGGAAATTTTACTAGGTTTGGATAGATTTTTCTGGGAAGGAATTTCTTTAGGGGTAGGTGAGTAATGAGTGATCCAAGGTGATTGTACAGTTTGGATGGTGGAAGGTCAATGGGAATGTCAGGGTGAGGTGAATGCCAGGGGTAGATGATAGTTTCAGGTTCATAGTCATACTCAGGTAGGGGATAGAAAGGTCTGGTAAAGACATGTTCAGGTTCATGTTTGTGATACACGATCTTCCAATCTCTTTTTACTTTGGCCCAGTTTTCAGCTTGGCCATCATAGTAAATACAGGGTGGCATGTAGGGGAATCTGGTTTTTCTTTTTTTGGGAAAGGGGGCTCCTAGTATGATTCCATTATCTGGTTGGTTGAACCAGGGGTCATTGGCAGGGATGATAGGTTGGAATGTTGGTCTTGTGGGTAAGGCTGTTTGTGGTTGGTCTGGTGAGGAATTTGTTTATGGTGAAGGTAGGGATGGAATGTAGACATCATCAACAACATTCCTATTTTCAGAACTAACAGGCAAAAACTCAAGATTAGACACTAGGGCATCTGCTGCTAATTGAATAGGGTCATTAGCAGGCAGAGTTACCTCAGTGGCCTTAGCTTTCCTGACTAGTTGCCTTCTAGTCCGAGTTGAAACAGACACAAAGGCCTCAACAGCAATGACAACAGTAGTATCAGCAAAAGTCTTCTGCTTCTTCAGGATGGTACTGATAGGAATTCTATCCTCATCAGCTTCCTCATCCTCATTGTGTGAGAGGATGATTCTTCTTTGCCTCTTCTGAGCAGGAGCAGCAGTAGGTTCCCTAATTACAATGCCACCAACTGGCCTCTTGGGGGCAGGTTTCCTTGCTGCAGTGGTCTTCTGCCTAGTTCCTCTTTTCATACATAGGACTTCAGCATTGTTGGCCTTAATCATTTCTTCCTTGATCTTCATTGCTTCTTCTGCCTTGGCCATAGAAATTTGCTTGCAAGTACTCAGTTTCATGCCTGAGAGATTGCTTCTCCCAAAATCAGCAACTGACATCCCTTTCTCCGTTAGAATCTTGTTCCGCTCTTCCTCAGACATAGCAGCAAGGACATCATAAAACCTTGATGCCTGAAGATTTTTTTATAGAAGACGAGTGTCGGGAATGACAGAGAGATTCCTTCTATTTTGCATCGCATGTTTGAATCTGTCAAACAGAATCCAAGGAAGGTTGATTTTGATTTCCAAGAAGAGATTGCACAGGCAGAATTTGTGAAGAGCGAAGAGGTTGTCCTTGGAGCCAGTCTTATGTAGGACAATCTTGTTCAGAATCTGATGGAGGATTCTGATTTCATCCTTCATTTTAGCAGACTTCCAGGAGTGAGTTCTTATAGTGTTTTCCTTCATTAGGGTAATAGCAATGGTCTTAGAACCACCTAGGTCTTCCTCCCAAGTGTCAGAAATCACCAAACCCTCCTGGGCACATGTAATAGCATCAGAAATGATCTTCTCAGAGACAATCACCTTATTTCCCAACACAAAGCCAATAATCTCAGTTTTAGCGATTGTAGGTTTCCTCCATAAGTTCTTAATGAGATTGGGGTAGATAGAGACTTTCTCTAAGAACAAACCATCCCATCCACCAGCATTTATGTACTTGCTAACATCCAAGTTATACTCTTCCAGAATTCCGAAATTGAAGTGGTGTTCAACTGCCATGTTCAGAGTATCAGTGACGTAGGAATGGACAGGGATTGAAGTTGAAGCCATTTGTGAGTTTTGAAGGTTAGGGTTCAGAGACATGGGAAACAGAGTGCTCGAGAGTTTGAGAGAGATAGATGTCAGGGAAGATGGGTAGCGAAAGGTTTTTCAGAGGTAAAGAAACTTACTTAAGAAGGTTTTGAATTTCAAAGGTTTTTCTTTTGGAAATTAATTAAAAGAAATTGACAAGACATGTCATAAAGAATAAAACGACATTGGTATTTTGAAACTATAAAATGGTCTTGATGGATTTGATGGAAGTTACTGACTCAGCAAAGAGAATATACTAGATAAATATGTCTATAAGACAAAATAAATACTTTTAACAAATATATGCATAGACGGGTTCAAGCATAAGCAAGTATGGACGTGCATATTAACATGCAATGGACGTGGCAAGCAAAAATAGTAGACACGTTATGCAGTAGACGCGTAGTTGAGTATGCGATAGACGCAAATAAGTTTTATCATGCTCTGGACGCAAAATTTTTAACATGCATTGGACGGAAAAAATCTATAGACGTATATTTATCAGAACAACATTCTCAGGTATGGATGCTTATATCAATCTACACATAACATATTCAGATGCTTCCCAATAAAGGTAAATCTATCCTCTGTAAGAGGTTTAGTAAAGATATCTGCCCATTGATGGTCAGTATCTACAAGTTGTATATCAAACACACATTTTTGCACATAATCCCTAATAAAATGATGTTTAATCTCTGGGTGCTTAGATCTAGAATGCAAAATTGGATTCTTAGATAGATTTATTGCAGCAGTATTATCACACATAAGTGGAATACTGCTTACAAACATATTGTAGTCCTCCAATTGATGTTTGATCCATAGAAGTTGTGAGCAGTAACTTGCAGCCGAAATATACTCAGCTTCAGCAGTTGATAAGGCAATGGTACTTTACCTTTTACTTCACCATGAACTTGTCTACTGACGTGGCAAGTTAAAACTAGTCTATTTGAGTTTAAACTTAAAATCCATCTAGTAAACATTTAGTTCCTCGTCTACTTAAAGAAACCAGTCTACTCAATTAAAAAAATAAATAACTTTACCAAAACACTGAGTAGCCCGTCTACACGGGTGGACGTGCATTTCTCTTTATGAGTCCAAGCAGATACATATGAAAACTTATTCTAAGTTTCCATGTCTTATAATTTTAAGTGTTCCTGCATAACTAAATAGCATATGTTAGATTTCAACTAACATTTTACCAAGCAAATTTAATCCTTTTGTTAACATCAAAACATAGAGATTATTTAATCCAAAACCACTTTGGTTCCAACAACATTATCATTATTCTGCTCTCCTTCCTTAGAAGTACTTGCATCTTTTTTCTTTTCCAACCAAGCAGATAAAACATTAAAATCATTATGAACAACAATTGGAAAGGCGCTAAGATCTTGAACATAAACTGGACTTGAATTAATCTCAGGAGTCTTAAGATTCTTACCACTAACTGTTAAATCACAGGTAGCCTTGGAATAAACGGACACTGGAGTATGCTCGGGCACCGAAGTGTCCTTGATTGTAGAGTCAACATTAGTTGCACCAGAAGTTGAGATCTTCTCTGTAGAGCCATTGACAGTATTGGTTGCAACAGAAGATGAGTTATGTGGAATGGAATTTGAGACATGATCAGGGGATAAAGGTTCCTCATGGACAGCCTTAATCGATTCACTATCACTCAAGTTTTCACCAGGTGATGTATCAATCTGCCCATTAACTTCAATTGATTTTTGCTCTGGAACCTTAGGGACATATGCTTGCTTAGTCTTTTGCACCAAAGGCGGATCCTTATGCACTAGTTTCTCCTTGTCAAATTTACAAGTCGAAGCCAAGTGCCCAATTCATTTACAATGAGAACAAAAATAAGGAAGATTCTCATATTCGATACCGACAGGAAATGCAAAACCTTCATGTTCTACCATAATCTCCTTGAGCAACTTCCCTGTTAAATCAACATCCACTAAGACTCGAGCATAGTGACCGTATGCCCGAGTATGGGTAACTTCATCAAAACTTATTGGAGTACCTAAACTGGCTGCAATTTCAAATAACAATTTTGAGCACCAATATTCCTGCGGCAAGTCATGAATTCTAACCCAGCATTGAGAATGAGATTGTTTCTGCTTAGTAGGAATAAAATCAGGAGACCACTGAAAAAGACGCAATAGCCTTGGTTGAAGGTTCCAAGCCCCAACAGCCAAGACACTACGCAAATCCTTTTGAGAAGCAAAACTGAATTCATAGAATCCCTTTCCTAACGGAATCATCTTCCATTGACCCAAAGGCTTCCATAGTTTTGAAAGTTTGTCACGTAGGTCGGAGATCTTTATAGGGATATCACCCTTCAACAACAACAAGCAGCCATGAAGGTTATTTTTGCAACCTTCCAACCCCCTTTGATATTCATCCTCGGATATTTTGATAGAGACAGAGTCTCCATTAACGCATAGCCAAGGAAGCTGACTAACCGAGATGTCAAACGAACCATTCAAAGCCTGAACAAAAGATTTTCGCTGTGGAAAAGGTGATGAAGAAGGTGATTCCGGATTGAGGAACATCCAAGGACAAGCCATGAGAACCAAAAAAGCCACACAATCCAAATTGCACAAAATAGAAAATAAACCAGACCCTCCAATGACCCGTGCTTACGAGTTGCGACCCAAAGAACTCCTTGATGCAGCGGTGAGCGTGAACCAGAGTAGCATGGTCAACAGGTCCGTTGCAGCGTCACCAGAAGAGATCCGTCCAGCGACCCAGGGGAGGAACTGTGCTAGCGTCAGATAGATCTACTTAAAAAAGGACATGAGAGAGGCGTTCGAGAGGCTTCTGATGTTGGCACAGACAAACACAAGAAGGGGGGTTGAATTGTGTTTGTTAATTATTTTTGTAAAAACCCTTTGAACAACTTTTTCACAAGTAGAAGATAAAAAGATTAAGCACACAAGAAATCCTTTTTAAAATATCAACAAAAGCAATATCAAAACCCCACAGTTAGTATAAGCAAATAAAACTGAAGAGTTTAGGGATAGAAAATTCACGCAAGAGATTTATCCTGGTTCACTCTCTTCCAACCAAGAGCTACGTCCAGTCCCTTCGACTTGAAGGATTTTTCCACTATTTCTCCAAATAGATTACACAACAAGTATTCAATACCTCTTCAGGCTACAAGTATTCCTTTCTTACCAAGCCTCTTCAGGCTCTAACTCTATCACAGAGATTTAAAGGTTGATCTTCTTAACTCACTAAGTGTGAGAGTATGACAGTTTAAGATCAGTTGAATATTACAACAATATTCAAACTAAAAGATTACAGACTTTTGTTTTTGAAAGAATAAAAGAATAAGAACTTATCTTCTTCGAGAATTGTATTGGCAGAAGTTGGCTAGCAAAAGTTGTTCTTCAGTATCTGAGGTCTTCTACTTATATAGTGACCTTCTTCTGATCTTGTAATTCTTCAATGGTTACATTGAATAATCCCGTTTAGAGATAGCATTAAATGCATGATATCCGTTGTGACTGATAGCTTGATTTTGGAGAGTTGAAAAATATCCTTGGTTATCATAAAATCACAAAATGGAGGCCCACTGTTCTGAGCAATTGTACCTTAAAAACTTTTCTTTCCTCCTTTGTGTATAACCCAGCTTTTGTTCAGCAATAAAGATGTAAGCGTACAGATCGTTTTGCAATTCCAATTGTACTATTTACTTTTTGTATTTCCTTGAGAGTACTATGAATTTTCTCAAGGAAAACAAGAGATTAAATCGGATAAAGACAAATGGAAAGAACAAATATTCATTTGAAATAAATATCAATCATTTGAAATAAATTCATTGTGGACCAGATTGCATTATTAAATCACATTCACGGTAGTAAAGATATAAAACATATAGCACCGTCTACTTAGTTTTAAGCACGCATCTATACAAGATTCCAATTCTGCTCGTCCACTGAGGTGGCAGAAGCGATCATCCACTAAAGTGGTAGAAGCGCTCGTCTACTAATGTGGTAGAAGTACTCGTCCACAAAAGTCTTTGGACTTGCTAAGTCCTTAATGAGAAGCTCCGTCCAATGACGTGGCATATGGAGCTCGTCTACTAGATTACTTTGTGTTTTAGTTCTTTTTCTTTGCTAATTACTTCCGTCTGCTGACGTGGCAAGATGGACGTGCTTATTTTCAAGTCTTTGGACTTGCTATACCTAACAAGTTATTTAGGTATTCATTTATAGCCTCGTCTACTTTAGAAAATCAGTCTACTTATCAATTATATTATAAACAGTTTAAATAACCTTTGGACGGGTAATTTTTTGCACGAGTCTAAGCATTATATACTTTATATTATTTTGAATGTTCCTGCATAAACTGAACTCACTTGTTAGATATCAACCAACACTTTGCCAAGCAGATTTAATCCTTTTGTCAGTATCAAAACTTAGAGATTATTAAATCTAAAACCACTTTGATTCCAACAGCTTCAGGGCCGGAGCCGGGCCAGAGCGATGGTGGCTGTGCTAGGGTTCTCTCCTGTTAGGAAAAACCAAGAAATTTGGAGCCCACATGGATTTATCTATTGATTGACTATAATCTATTTAATCTTATTACAATAAATTATATAGGTAAATAATTGTATGAAATGACCACAAAATCATCTAATAAATATTATCATTTTCCCAAATTTACTTAATGACCCCAACCAAGAATTATGTCATTTCTATCATGTGTCTTTATCTTTATATTTTTTTAAGTGCAATGGAACAATCTAGTTTCATAATTAAGCTAACTCCTTTTCATTCCCTGTCTTGATTGAATATTATTATTTTTGAAAAATCATTTAAGAAGATTGTTGAACATGATGATGACCCTTGTTAAAAGTTTAAGCATATTTATATAATATTTTCGACCCCGTTTAATATAATACAAATATAATATATTTAAATGTTACAAAATTCTATATCAATAAAAAATATTTTAAGTATATGATCAATTATATTTATTACAATAAATTATATAGGTAGACATAGACATGCAATGATTGCAAACCATTTTACGAATCACTTACCAAAAAAATTGAAGAACTTACCAAGAAGAGCATTTTACAAATCTTATCATTTACCCAAATTCACTCCATGATTTCCCAACCAAGAATCGCGTCCTTTCCATTTCGTATCTTTATTTTTTCTGCTTTTTCAATGCATTGGAACAATGTTCTAAATTAGGAATTAAGTCTTTTTACTTTTCATTCGTTGTCTTGAATTGAGTATTTCTGTTTATGGAAAGTCATTTCAAAAGATTTTTATAGAATGATTGAAACTGGATCGCACCTATTAAAAGTTTAAGTATATTTATGTAAATTTTTTTGACCTCGTATAATATAATATCAATATAATTTTTTTTAAAAATATTACATGATTATGTATTGGTAAAAAGATATTCAGGCATATGATCAATCAATTTCATTAGAATAAATTATATAGGTAGACATATACATGCAATGACGCAAAACCTTTTTACAAATTTTATCGTTTTCCCAAATTCACTTAATGCTTCCCAGATCAATAATTATGTCCTTTCCAGATCAATAATTATGTCCTTTCCAATCCGTGTCATTTTTTTATTCTATTTTTTAATGCAATGAAACAAATAGTAATGTTCTAATTTAATAATTAAGTCTTTTTACTTTCCATTCGATTGAATTAATATTTATTTCTTAGAAAATCATTTTAAAATATTGTCATAGAATGACCGAATATGAGGATGACACCTATTAAAAGTTGAAGAAATATTTATGTAAGATTTTCGATCATGTATAATATAATATAATTAATATAAATATAAAATATTTAAATATTAAATTATTAAATATCAATAAAAAATGCTTTAAAAATATGATTAGTATGATTTATTATAATAAATTATTTAGGTAGACATATACATGGAATGTTCGTAAAACCATTTTACAAATTTTATTATATTTTCAAATTCACTTAATCTTCTCCCAACCTAGAATTGTGCTTTTCATTATGTGTCTTTATTTTTCTGTTTATTTTAATACATTGGAATAATGTTCTAATTTAATCTTCCATTCACGTTCTTGATTGAATATTTGAGTTTTTGAAAACTCATCTAAGAAGATTGTTGTTTTCTTTTTATTACAAAATCTAAGAAGATTGTTGTAGAATGATTGAACCTAATGATGACATTTGTTAAAATTTTAATTAAGCATATTTATGTAATATTTTCAACCTCATTTAATATAATAGCAAAACATTAAATCATATTTGTCTTCAAATGAACCACATCACGACACGTGAGCAAAAAGAAAGGAAAGACAGGTGTTGCCACGTGTGAGAAATTTCCTTGAGTGAACACACCAATGATTGACATGTGTAAGATTTTCATTTTAAAAACATTATCAAATATATTATACTAGTGTAAGGACCTGTGCCATGCAGGGGTATAATACTGATTGTAATAATGTAAAAAGTCCATAAACTTTTAACCATCATTCATGTAAAAAGTTAAGACATGAACAAACAATAAAAAACTTGATTGTTCCCTACTAACAAATATATTTTTGTTATGAAATGAACAAAAATAATAGCAACATATAAACTAAGAAGAATAGAGAGAAGGGAGAAAGATAGAAGAGAGAATAAGAGAGTCTTTGTATCATACTCTTCAAGGTGCAAACTTTACAATGATACATTTCCAATTTATAGGACATTGGACTTGTAACCAACCAAGCTATTGAATGTCTATACATAATGATTCATTTATAATACAATAACTTGTAATAAAAAACTTTTGTTCATGGAGGTTAAAATATTAAATGGACATCCATCCATATTTTGCACATTTTTCATAACAATTTTTAGGTAAATAAATCAGCCCCATGTTATATATATTAAAATAAAAAGACAATCAATCTATTTCATTTTATTACAATAAATTATATAGGTAAATAATTACATGCAATGACAGCAAAATCATCTAATAAATATTATCATTTTCCCAAATTTACTTATTGACCCCAACCAAGAATTATGTGAGTTGTCAAAACGGGCCAACCCAGGCCAACCCGGGCCACGAGTTGAGCATAGAAGTGGTCAACCCAACCCGGTTCACTTTTTGGCAAGCCAGGAAATAGCCAACCCGACTCGATCCACCACAGGTTGGTGGGTTATGCGGGTTAGTTCACTTTTATTTAAAAAACCAGAAAAGTATAAATAAAAAAACCCAGAAAAATTAAAAATAATAAATAATATAACACAAAATAACCTATGTTCTCACGTCTCTCACGAGTCACGAATTTGAAATAGGTCCGAGAAACATATTAAACTTTCACTTTCTCTTTGTTTCAGTTAACAATAAGTGGATGTTGCGCATTATTTTGTTTTTTGTTAAGGAAACAAATGGTGCAACCCGCGAGCCAACTTGGCTCACCCCGGGTTGAGCCCATCCAACTCGTGGATGAGACGGGTCAAAATAACTCGTGGTTTAAATGAGCCAAATTTTAGCCAACCCAACCCATTGATGTGCAGGGTTGGCTTACGGGTTCCAACCCATTTTGATAGCTCTTGATATGGCAGTTCCGTTTGCCATGTCAGTAGATAACGGAGTTGACTGATGGTAGGGACGTTTTGCAAAATTTTAAAAGTTAGAAGTACACAATGCAAACAAAAAAATTATTGGGACAAAAACCAAAAATGACATAATTTTCAGGGACGAAAAAGTTCATTAAGCCTATTTTTTTAAAAAAAAATTAGCAAAATTAAAAAGTACAATCAACAGATTATATTTAAGCGAAATGAATGATTGAATTTATTCACCGTTAGTGATCTAACTGGGAGTTAACAAAAGAATTAATTTTACTAATATCCTGATATTAAAGACTAATTGGGACAAAAAAATAGTTGAAAAATTGATTTTACTAATAATAGAGGTATAAGGACTAATTGAGAAAAACAATTAAATGTGTCAATTTACAATTAAACTAAAGTTTAGGGGGTTTATACAGGCTAAAACACAATGCATAGATTGAACAAAGTCAGCGACTCAAAGTGTGTTTGGGAATGATTATTTTTTTAGTATTTCAGCTATTTTTTTTTTTGAAAAAAAGCCTTTTTTATAAGAGTTTGGTGTGTTTCGGTAATTAGCTTAAAGTTTGAAAAAAGATTTTACTTCTTAAAAACATCATTTTCAACCGTCCAAATGGAATGAGCTGTTTGATGATTTAATTTTTGATTATGTTGTCTTTTCCCATATAACCCCAACTGTCCTCTTGTACATCATGTGACATTGACGAGGCGGTGGGGAAAATCTATCCACACAAGTCTTATTTATTTATTTTTTTCACTATTTCTATTACATTGCATATTCTGTTTCAATCGAAATTTTGTACATGTTAGGTGCTCCTCTGTTGGTTACAAGTGTCATTCAATTTTTTATAATAGAAAAAAATTGATGAAAAATATTAAAAAAAATCAACAAGTTTTAATATTTTAAAAAAAACTCCAAATTATTATAAATATAATCAAATAACTTTATACAATTTTTCATAATTTGTTATGTAAAGGTGATTTTTTCACATCATCCAAACGAAATAGATTATCTTAAAATGTATTTCAGCAAACATATCCAAATAAAAATAGATTCTGATTATAATCGATTATCATAATAATCGATTATTTAAAAACAGATTATCAGCATAATCTTTTTTTTCCAACTTTCCCAAAGATACTCTTATTTTGAAGAACATAATTGTTGACTGAATTCTCTAACTATGTCAATGCCTTAAAAAGTTAGTGTAATAGCAATATTTATGAGACACGCAAAAAAAAAAAAAACTTTATGATAACTTCTAAGTAATTTACCATTATATTGAAGAATAGGTTATGTGATTTATGATATTGAGGTTGGTTTTCTAGTTTGGCTTGTAATGTTGACGTTTGAGAGGAGGCGTTATGAGAGTGAGGTTATTGTGTTTGTGTTTTAGATGAAAGATCATGAAAGATGGGTGTCTTATGGAGGTAATTTATTTCTTTAATTTTTTTGTGTATACACGAGGGTTTCATAAGTGTCAAGGGACATGGTGTGTGTTTTCGAGGTTTAAGAGCTTTTTTTTTACCGATTAAGGTGACGTTTGGAAAAGCTTATTTAAGCTCCTTTTGACTTATCTGATGACATAAGTTCTTATGCAGTGTGTTTGACAGAGCTTATAAAAATAACTTATGACATCCCATAAGGAGTTTTTGACTTATTTTCATAAGTCACTGGGAGAAGCTTATGGAATTATAATAAGAGCTTATGCACTAAACATCCTCTCCTTGTTTTTCACTATTCGAATCCTCTCATACCCCTTTCTTTCTTTTTCTTTCTTTAAGCGTTTATGGCATAAGCTCTCATACAATAAGATCTTATGTGATAAGCTCTTAATTAAGTAGTTTACCCAAACGCACCCTAAGTTTTTGTTGGTAAAGTGACAGAAGGATTGAATTTATGAAATTAACTAAACGAAGGGATCCAATTGAAGCAGAACGATAGGAAATCAAATTAGCACAAGTGAAATTAAGGAACAAAAATGCAACTAAATCTTTATATGCAATAGTCTTTGTTTCCATATTGTTTTCATTTGGTCTCTTAACTTGCAAGTTAGATCATAACTATATTTTACATGAATAAGGAATTTGTTCTGTTTGCATTTTTTGTATACATTTGAGACCGTGAATTTGCTGAGACTTCTGCAAGTACAGACATTAATTGAGATTCCAAGTTTTACTTTTGCTGTTGAAAATTGGAATTATATGTACCTCATGCTAGAGTTTATTCACAAAAATGAAAAATGTCACGATAAAAATAACCACTACTTACGCAATTACAAATCACATTAAAATGGTATCTTGGTTACAATACAGAGTACAATTTGATATCTTTATTAGGCACACCCCAGACATACATATTACAGCAGCAAAGAGATGCACACGTGTTTTGTTTAACCAGAGATTTCTATGGCCTTAACATCAGGCTTGTTGACCCCTTCCTTTGGAACAGTAACAGTAAGAACCCCATTCTCCATTGAAGCTTTCACTTTATCCATTTTAGCATTCTCCGGCAACCTGAACCTCCTGAAGAACTTGCCACTGCTACGCTCCACGCGATGCCACGTGTCATTCTTATCTTCTTTCTCAACGTTCCTCTCTCCACTGATCTGAAGGACTCTGTCGTCTTCGATCTCAACCTTCACTTCCTCCTTCTTCAGCCCTGGAAGATCAGCCTTGAACACATGTGCTTCTGGTGTCTCCTTCCAATCCACTCGTGTGCTCACAAATGCTGAATTCTCCCTTGAGATTTCAGGGAATGAAGCAGAGAGAGAAGTGGGGAATGGAAAATCCTTGAAGGGATCCCAGACGTCGAGGGAGAAAGGATCGAAAACGTTGCTCCTTCTACCACCGAAGAAGTTTGGAATGATTGACATTTTCTCTTCCCTTAACGAATATTTGGAATCCTTCAGACTGAGATCGTTTATTTTTTGTTAACAGAGGACGTTCTGTTTGTTTTTCTTTTGCTGATGATGTAAGAGGGGATACATGAGGTATTTAAATGAAGTGGAGGAGTATTCCTGTATTTTTCGAGAAAATCCTAAGTAGTAGTTTCTGAAGTTTCGAAAACCTTCTGGATATACACCGAGAAGGATCTGGACATTGTTCTATGACTCCCAATTAGGCTTGGGTTTCAAAGTCAAAATAATTTGAGTTGGGCTATTTTCATTCATATATGAAAGCCCAAAATTTCACACGATCAACTAGATCCAGAAGAAGTATCTGGATATAATTTTGAAGGAATATGTTTTTTCAGCATCATATTTGGGACACTATACCGTGCCCCTTTTACTTTTTAGTGTATTTGTTTAGATGTATATATATAAAGATGATAAAATATAAGTAAGTGATAGAAATAAATATATACAATGTCATATACGAGGTTTAAAATTTGATGTTCAAATAACACAACTCAATTTTGAGCTTGGCATAATTCATAAGTTCGATCCATCCATTCTTTATGCAGTTTCCCACTTCATGTAATGAATTTTTTTGGGTAAGCACTCCATGTAATGAATTGCAGCATTTTATCATTAAATGTGCTGTGATTTAGTTGATAACAATAATAATATAGATAATCAAAAGGTAACAGTCACTGGTTTTAGAGTTGGTTTTAGAGTTTTAATATGGGGTATTAATAATTATATTTCGGACCCTTCAAAAGATACAAGAAATAAAAGGATACTTTATAATCATTTCAGAAGAGCAAAGGGGATTTATTAAGGTGAAGCAAATTTCCCTCTCAAAAAAAGGAGAAGCGAATTTCAGAATGTGTTTGTATTGCCTCTCAGGCTATTAACATGTTAGAAAACAGGAATTAAGAGGAAATTTAGCTTTAAAATTTGATATTAGGAAAGCATTTGATGCTATTGAGTGGCCTTTCCTCCTTAAAGTTTTGAAAGCTTTTGATTTTAATGAGGTTTTTTGTAATTGGATTATGGTTATATTACATTCTGCTAAGCTTTCATTCCTTGTTAATGGTCATTCCATTGGTTTCATTTCATGCAAAAGAGGTGTGAGACAAGGTGATCCACTTTCTCCCTTGCTTTTTTGCATTGCAGAAGATGTTTTAAGTATAGGCATTGCTTTTTTAATAGAATCAGGTTCTTTGAAGCCTTTAATAAGTACTAGTAAACCATTTAATTTTTTTAATGAAAGTTTTTGTTCCTTTAAAATTTTAATGCAAGCAAAAGTTGAGAACAAATAAGGATATTTTTCTTTATAATTTCACATGTTTAAAATTCGTTTTTGAGTTCCCACTTTATAGTGATGACAATCAAAAGTTGTTCAATGGATAAATATTGCATTTGCTGAGAACAAATACCTTCAAAGAATAATTAATTTCTATTTTATTTCACTTCAAATACATTGTTTGAGTTTACAATGGCAACAAAAAATTGAATACTGTTATGAAAAATGTGCCAAATATGGATGGATGTCCATTTAGTATTATAACCTCCATGAGCAAATTTTTTTATCACAAGGTATTGTATTGTAAATGTATCATTATGTATAGGCTTTCAATAGCTTTGGGTGGTAACAAGTCCTGTGTCCTATAAATAGGACTCATGTATCATTATGAAGTTTGCACCGTGAAGAGTATAATGCAAAGTCTCTCTTCTTCTCTTCTCTCTTTCTCCCTTCTCTCCTTTTTTTTTTCATAGTTTATAATAGTGGCTCTTGTTTTGATTCATTTCATAACAAACACAATATTATTGGCTATACTTTTCGGCAGCATGGTTGTGGCAAGGGAGAAAACAAAATGGAGTTTGAGGATATAAAGAAGATACTTTAGTCCGGCTTTGCTTTACTCTGTGTCTCCCGACTCCCTTCAAGATGCCACATATCCCTTGTGTCTGAATCTCACATAGGATCACTGGGGCGCCCTCGCTTCTCATCTCGTGAGGGCATTTAATGGCACACTCTCATATATTTTTATCGTCTATCATGCCAAAAGATAGATTTGTTACTAGAAAGGCTCTCCATTCTGATCTGTTCTAGCACCTTATTGTCATAGGCATTTGGGAGAGACGATGGTATTCACATATCTTCTTGTCGTCTGTCATGACATTTAGGATAAACCCTCTTCTGGCCCTCATATGGGCATTAGTCGTGACATACAACAAAAAAATATGAGAGTGTCAGCCTCTTCTGTAATGATAAGAACACAAAGAAGAATACATGAAGAGATTTGTAAAATTTGAAGTGCGGAAAAAAAAACATAGAGGAGGGTTATTTATAGGAGAAATTGGCTTAGGTTTAGGAGCTATTAAGGCGGAATTGATTACGGAGAATTTTCTATGCATTGAATGTTGAACATTGGGTTTTCTATGCAGAGAGTTTATTTTTTGTTAACAGACGACGTTCTGTTTGTTTTTCTTTTACTGATGATGTAAGAGGGGACACATGAGGTATTTAAATGAAGTGGAGGAGTATTCCAGTATTTTTCGAGAAAATCCTAAGTCTAGTAGTTTCTGAAGTTTCGAAAACCTTCTGGTTATTTTCGATCACCACCGAGAAGGCTCTGGACATTGTTCTATGACTCCCAATTAGGCTTGGGTTTCAAAGTCAAAATAATTTGAGTTGGGCTATTTTATTCATATATGAAGCCCAAAATTTCACATGATCCACTAGACCCCGGATATTTGGGAATATGTTTTTGAACAGCCTCTTTTATTTTTTAGTGTATTTTTTTAGATTTATGTGTATAAAAATGATAAAACATAAGTGATAGAAATAAATATATACAATATCATATACGGGGTTTAAAATTTGATATTCAAATAACACAACTCAATTTTGAGCTTGGCATAAGTCATAAGTTCGATCCATCCATTCTTTATGCAGTTTCCCACTTCATGTAATGAATTTTTTTTGGTAAGTACTCCATGTAATGAATTGCAGCATTTTATCATTAAATGTGCTGTAATTTAGTTGATAACAATAATAATATCGATAATAAAAAGGTAACAGTCACTGGTTTTAGAGTGTTTTAGAGTTTTAATATGGGGTACTAATAATTATATTTCGGACCCTTCAAAAGATACAAGAAATAAAAGGATACTTTATAATCATTTCAGAAGAGCAAAGGGGATTTATTAATGAGAAGCAAATTTCCCTCTCAAAAAAAGGAGAAGCAAATTTCAGAATGTGTTTGTATTGCCTCTGAGGCTATTAACATGTTAGAAAACATGAATTATGGAGGAAATTTAGCTTTAAAATTTGATATTAGGAAAGCATTTGATGCTATTGAGTGGCCTTTCCTCCTTAAGTTTTGAAAGCTTTTGGTTTTAATGAGGTTTTTTGCAATTGGATTATGGTTATATTACATTCTGCTAAGCTTTCATTCCTTGTTAATGGTCATTCCATTGGTTTCATTTCATGCAAAAGAGGTGTGATACAAGGTGATCCACTTTCTCCCTTGCTTTTTTGCATTGCAGAAGATGTTTAAAGTATAAGCATTGCTTTTTTAATAGAATCAGGTTCTTTGAAGCCTTTAATAAGCTCTATTAAACCATTTAATTTTTTTTAATGAAAGTTTTCTTTCCTTTAAAATTTTAATGCAAGCAAAAGTTGAGAATAAATAAGGATATTTTTCTTTATAATTTCACATGTTTAAAATTCGTTTTTGAGTTCCCACTTCATAGTGATAACAATAAAAAGTTGTTCAACGGATATAGATTGCATTTGCTGAGAACAAATACCTTCAAAGAATAATTAATTTCTATTTTATTTCACTTCAAATACATTGTTTGAGTTTACAATGACAACAAAAAATTGAATACTTTTATCAAAAATGTGCCAAACATGGATGGATGTCCATTTAGTATTGTAACCTCCATGAGCAAAAGTTTTTATCACAAGTTATTGTATTGTAAATGTATCATTATGTATAGGCTTTCAATAGCTTTGGGTGGTTACAAGTCATATGTCCTATAAATACGACTCATGTATCATTGTGAAGTTTGCACCTTGAAGAGTATAATGCAAAGACTCTCTTCTTCTCTTCTCTCTTTCTCCCTTCTCTCATTTTTTTTCTCCATAGTTTATAATAATGGCTCTTGTTTTGATTCATTTCATAACAAATACAATATTATTGGCTCTACTTTTCAGCAGCATGGTTGTGGCAAGGGAGAAAACAAAATGAAGTTTGAGGATATAAAGAAGACACTTCATGTTCGGCTTTGCTTTACTTTGTGTCTCCCGACTCCCTTCAAGATGCCACATATCCCTTCTGTCTCTGAATCTCACATAGGACCACTGGGGCGTCCTCGTTTCTCATCTCGTGTGGGCATTTAATGGCACACTCTCATATATTTTTATCGTCTATCATGCCAAAAGATAGATTTGTTACTAGAAAGGCTCTCCATTCTGATCTGTTCTGGCACCTTATTGTCATAGGCATTTGGGAGAGACGATGGTGTTCACATATCTTCTTGTCGTCTGTCATGACATTTAGGATAAACCCTCTTCTGGCCCTCATATGGGCATTAGTCGTGACACATAACAAAAAAATATGAGTGTCGGTCTCTTCTGGAATGATAAGAACACAAAGAAGAATACATGAAGAGATTTATAAAATTTGAAATGCGGAAAAAAAACATAGAGGAGGGTTATTTATAGGAGAAATTGGCTTAGGTTTAGGAGCTATTAAGGCGGATTTGATTACAGACAATTTTCTATGCATTGAATGTTGAACATTGGGTTTTCTATGCAGAGAGTTTATTGTACTTCCATCAGTTCCATGAACTGTGCCTGCGCCCAACGACAACGGGCAGAGAGTTTGTCACCTAGAAAGTGTAGATTTAATTCGAGAAAAAGATATAAATTTTCCATTCAAGCGCTATGATGTATAGTTACCAATTCCATAACGTTTGTTCAAATAAACACTATTAAAATGGTCTATTATGATAGCGCTTTCTTGGTTACACACTATTAATGATGTATCGGGTAAAGAACACTTTTTGTCAAATTAGGTTATGGAGTAAAGATAGTGTTTTATCTGTGAACCACTATTAAAAGTTTATAATTTAGTATCCTTTCTATTGGTCAGTGCTATTAAATACTTCCACGCATTTCTTCAGAGCGCCTCCTGCCAAAACTACAATTAAGTGTACGCTATAATATCCCGAATCTGGCATAGTGCGATGGATACTTTTTGGTTCAGGTAGCAGGTTCCGTCAAAACTGACCCAACTCAACCCGTGTACACCCCTAATTTTTCCAAAATTGAAGATGTGATGTGATCATGGACACACAAGGGCAAGGGGTCCCACAATTTGAGGGCATTCAAGGACCAAAGATCCAAGCATGACAAAGAAGAGTCCAAGACAAAGAAGATCCCTCCTAGATTGTAGGATCTTTTTTAACGAAAGTAGATTATAGGAGCTTGTAATAAAAGTAGTTTAGGAGCTTGTAATATAAGTGTTTTTTCCAATAAGCAATTTAGGATAGTTTAGACCACCGGGCTTAGGAAGTTGGGCCAATTAGCCTAACATACCACATGGCTAGGAGACATTGGGCCAAGTAGGCCAACTAGGCCTGCACTGTTAAGACTACATCTTTAGACATCTCAGATTTTGATGAATCCAAACAAAGAATGATTTTAAGTGAACCTTGTGAAATCTATTAATATGTGTATTAAGTGTGCAGATCAGTATACAAGAGTCTCATGACAAAGAAACAAAGTCTTAATGATGCGTCTGTAGTATGATGCATCTGAACAATGACTCGGTCTCTACCAAATTCTGATCAAGCAACTGAAAGTCCCTCGCTTCAACAATATTCAAACTCTAAGAATACTCTCTGATTATTTTGAATACAGAAATTCGATATCAGAAAGCTCAAAGCACCATTCCGCGCATGAAGAATCTTTTTGTTGCAAAAGGCAAAATGAACTTTACTTGAACGCAGACCTGTAACACCCGGGTGCTGACGAGGACGGGGAGTGGTCGCGGTGCAAGAAGGCACGGACAAGGAGCGGCTCCTGGCAGGCTTCTAGGCGGAGGGAGACATGAATGAACCGATTACACACTCGAATGAGAGGGATTCTGAGACTGTGTAGGTATGGGACTATACAGTTGAGGAAGGCTTATATGAATTGATTGGTACTACCTATACTAACAAGATGCATCTTCTTTTCGGGAGCCCATCACTTAAGAACTCCATAGTTAAGCGTGCTTGACTAGGAGCAATTATGGGATGGGTGACCTCCTGGGAAGTTTTCCCAGGAAGCGTGTGAGTGAGGTCAAAGCAATCTGAAAAGACCCGTGTTGGTTTGTGGGGACAGTCGTCGATCCATAAAGCAGCCAGGGACGTTACAAATGGTATCAGAGCGGCACCTCTCCCAGTA
This sequence comes from Sophora flavescens, assembly GCA_030762895.1. Taxonomy (NCBI): domain Eukaryota; kingdom Viridiplantae; phylum Streptophyta; class Magnoliopsida; order Fabales; family Fabaceae; genus Sophora; species Sophora flavescens. Next base: position 109,831,889 of record CM061064.1, on the reverse strand, counting down.
CGGTGTGGTTCGGGGACGAACCAAGCGGAAGCTGGTGGGCATGTAACACCCGGGTGCTGACGAGGACGGGGAGTGGTCGCGGTGCAAGAAGGCACAGACAAGGAGCGTCTCCTGGCAGGCTTCTAGGCGGAGGGAGACATGAATGAACCGATTACACACTCGAATGAGAGGGATCCTGAGACTGTGTAGGTATGGGACTATACAGTTGAGGAAGGCTTATATGAATTGATTGGTACTACCTATACTAACAAGATGCATCTTCTTTTCAGGAGCCCATCACTTAAGAACTCCACAGTTAAGCGTGCTTGACTTGGAGCAATTATGGGATGGGTGACCTCCTGGGAAGTTTTCCCGGGAAGCGTGTGAGTGAGGACAAAGCACGCTGAAAAGACTCGTGTTGGTTTGTGGGGACAGTCGTCGATCCATAAAGCAGCCAGGGATGTTACAAGACCCACTTAGCACGAATAAGGAAAGTCGTGCTGCCCAAGTATGAAAAGCAACAAACACTGCTCTGAAGCAAATTGCATTCTGATAAAGCTATGCCAACCTATACGTTCAATTTGTCTTGAAGCTCACCAACGATCATAAACATTAAATGCAAGACCAGAATGACTCTATTGGCATTTATGGATGAAGAACAAAAGAATACTCAGCTGAAGGACTCTCCTCAACGGACTTATCTCTCTTGAGTATAAATAGAAGACTTTGAAGACCATTGAACACACATATGAATACAATAACTCATGCATTCAATACTCTCAAGCATTCAAAGCTCTCTTAAGTTATTCATAGAAAACTTCTCTACTCAAATCATTTGTATTTAATGATAAGTCTTTACTGCGATCTCACCTACCTTAAATACTTATTCACTCTGTGAGTGTTACTCGGTAGATCTGCAAAGTTGTAATCCGTGAAACTGCTGCTTCATCCAAACTCACTGTTTGTAGAGTCTGAAGAGGCTTGCTGAAAGAATACTTTTTTGAGCCTGGAGAGGCTAGGTGTGCAAACAATACTTGCTAGTTGAGCCTGAGGAGGCTAGTTATGTAAATAATACATTTTTTAACCTAATCAGTTATAGTGAAAATACTTGGTGAAGCCAAGGACTGGACATAGCCCAAGGTTTAGGGTGAACCAGTATAAATCTTCGTGTTTCCTTTTCTTAACTTAATCTTTTCAGTTTGCTTTACTTTAACTGTGCTAATAGGGTTGAAAAGTGAATCTCTCCTTTTTGTTATCAGACGCATCTTTGTGTCTTATAGGTCAAACTGTAACCTTTTTTAAAAAGCTTTTAAAACACAATTCAAACCCCTTATAGTGTTTTATATTTGTTCATTTCAATTGATACCAGAGCTTAACCTCTAGGTTGAGCACTTAATAGTGTTGAGGAAAGATCCTGTTGAACAGACATTATGACGGCTGGAGATAGCACAAGCGGAAGCAACGTTGGAGAAGGAGCATCTATGGCTAAACCTCCATACTTTGATGGTGAAAACTACATCTATTGGAAAGAAAGATTTCAATGGTTCATCATGTCAACAAATTCTAATTTATGGGATATTATTATTGATGGTCCCTACATTCTAAGAAATGATGATAACACTGATAAACCTAAAGCTCAGTGGACTGTTATAGAAAAGACTAAGTGGGAGCTAAATTATAAAACAAGGTATTCCTTGATGTGTGCTCTTAGTCAGGAAGAATTTGATAAAGTCCATGCGTGTGGATCTGCTAAGGAAATTTGGGATACTCTCGAAGTTACTCTTGAAGGAACAACAAAAGTGAAAGATGTAACATCCCTGGCTGCTCTATGGATTGACGACTGTCCTCACAGACCAACACGGATCTTTTCAGCGTGCTTTGTCCTCACTCACAAGCTTCCGGGGAAAACTTCTCAGGAGGTCACCCATCCCATAATTGCTCCAAGTCAAGCATGCTTAACTGTGGGGTTCTTAAGTGATGGGCTCCCGAAAAGAAGATGCATCTTATTAGTATAGGTAGCACCAATCAAGTATTATAAGCCTTCCTCAACTGTATAGTCTCATACCTACAGTCTCAGGATCCCTCTCATTTGGGTGTGTAATCGGTTCATTCATGTGCCCCTCCGCCTAGAAGCCTTCCAGGAGCCGCTCTTTGTCCGTGCCTTCTTGCACCGGCGACCACTCCCCGCCTTCGTCGGCACCCGGGTGTTACATGCCCACCAGCTTCCGCTTGGTTCGTCCCCGAACCACACCGTACTGGGAGAGGTGCCGCTTTGATACCATTTGTAACATCCCTGATTGCTCCATGGATTGACGACTGTCCCCACAGACCAACACGAATCTTTTCAGCGTGCTTTGTCCTTGTAACAGCTTGTTTTTAGTTACGCTATTTAACCGGTTAAAATATAATTACACATATGATTAATTATTTTATTTGAATGTTTGTTAATTTTGTTATGTGGTTTAGTTTGAGTAATTAAATTACTCTCTTCAAATTATTTTATTGGGTGCGTTAGCACTGACTTATTTCAGTGGATGTACACTTATTAGACAATAAGTTATATTATTGTCACTAGTACTACCAGTACAGAAAAATATTTTTAATAATATGTTTAAGCGAAAGGCATTTTTATATTTTCATTCAATTTAATTTTAGAGTTGAAAATAAACTGGTTTGACCTTAATCGGGGATTGAATTTTGGACCGAGTATTTTCTTAGTTGATCAGTCCAACTATTAATCTTTACTCTAATTTGAATTTCGAAAACGTATATCTATCAATCTTTATTTTTAGATTCCAGAAAGTAAAAACATGTTTATTTTAGGCTTAATATTTTATCACTCATTTTGTACCTATTAACTAAACAAATTTTTTCTTTGTGATAGGATTAGTGATACACGGCCATTTTGTTTCTCCTGACACCTCCACTTTCAATTTGTGCCGCATGATAAGCATGAGACACCTCCATCTTTGAAAATTTTGCCGCATAATGAGAAAAGAACACCTCTTGCTTGCCTAATTAATTGTGGCAGAAGTTTTCTTATATATGTATATAGGTATACACTACTTAACGTTTCAGAAAGAAGAGAATAAGAAAAGTTGAATAAAAGAAGAAAAAAAAGTAGAAGAAGAAGGCAGACACGTGAAACAAAAGAGAAAGAAAGGAGATCTAATAAAAAGAAAAAAAAGAGAGACGTAGAGAGAGAGAGGAGAGAAACCGTGAGTGAGAGAGAAATTTTTGGAGTCAATTCCGATCAATCCGTTCGTCCTATCAAAATTCTGATTATACCGTTGTGATCCTCACGATGTCTACTTCATTACCTTATCTTTCTTTTCTTGATTAGGCTAAGGTAAGCCTATGTCCTTTTTATGCCTAAATGCCGTCGGCGACGGTATTGATGTTATCTTTCAATTCATTTATCGGTTTCCAATTCTGTCTTCAGATTTGGGTTACACGTAACGTGTGCTTCACAATGATGTGTTCAGGTGAATTTTTGGAGTCCCGGAGGGTGTAGAACTGTGCGTGGCAGATTTGAGGGAGTATAAGGAGTGTCCGTTTCGTTGCCCCAAAGCTAGCCTAAGACATTCCAGGTGGGGGAAAGAAACTATTTAACGTCGGAAACGGCGGTTACATTTAATTAGATAATGGTGTAGGGCGACCCAAACCCTACCCGAGAGCGAGTAACGGACAATGTCTATACCACATTGGGGACTACTCAGTGGTACCGATGATGATATAGAAATTGTGTGTTTATCGTCGTTACGCTATAAATATATTTTATGTTATTACGTGATGATTACGTGTTTGACTGGTTGGTGTGAAATTGATATTTGTTTATAATTATTTTTATTTTTATTATTATTATTATTAGTAGTAGTATTATTAGTCTTATTATTATTATTATTATAAGTAATATTTTTATTGTTAGTATTATCATTTGGATTATTATCATTATTGTTGTTGTTGTTGTTATTATTATTATTATTATTATTATTATTATTATTATTATTATTATTATTATTATTGTGATTATTATTCTTATTAGGATAATGGACTGAGTGTAATGATTGTGCTTAGAGGATTGAGTAAATTATAAGTTATATGAGACTCGAGGATGTATTTGGGGATTGCATACTATATGAGATAGCAGTGCCTAACCGAGATAATTATCGTGATATGAGAATGAGAGTGATGAGATGAGATTATTTTGAGGTTATCTATGAGATTATGATGACCGGTTAGGGCACTAGGGGTGACACGAAACATGGTCTCGTGATATGAGGGACCGAAACATGGTCGAGTGGACCTGAAACATGGTCGATTGGGGTCTATGCCTCGGAGGGAAAATTCCCGGGGATAGGCTAACGGCGGACCGTCCAGAGATGATTTCATTTTAGTCGCAGCTATAGTTCATGCATTGCATGAGCATCCTGGATTGTGGTCCAGAGGTGTGCACCGGGTTGTGCGTCTATAGTGCCATTGCTTTGCGTGGGCACTCTCCATCCGTGGACGAGGGTGTGCGCCAGGGACTCTGGGACGTGTCGATTATATTGTCGTGATATCCGGATATGGCCGATACCTGAGGAGACTATTCATACAGCATTTGCATTGCATCATGATGGAGGGTAGAGGAAAGATCCTAGATGTGGATTGAGGATGATTGTGATATATATATATATATATATATATATATATATATATATATATATATATATATATATATATATATATATATATACACCCAGACTTTGGAGACGTATGTTTAGTGTGCCGTTATTTAATTAAATGTTGCTAAACCATTTCCACGGTTGATGTTATATGGTTTCTTATCCCTATCTTCTCTATATTATATATGTTTCTTTTTGGTGATCGTGATGAGAAGATCCTACAGAGATTCCAGTCATGGAGGAACTTGATGGGACTTCGTATGAGCCTGACGTTGGAGGACGAGCAGTGGATCCTCATAGTTGAGTATAGAGTCTATGGCCAGAGCGTCTTGTCTCTTTAGAATGTTGTTTTTATTTTCTGTTTGATTATCAGTTTTGTACATTTTGGGATCCGACTGATGGGATTCCCCCTACTGTACTGTATCAGGATTTGAGATGTATATATTATGTATGTATGTTATGTTTTAAATTTTTCCGCTGTTTTAATATATTCACTTAACGCTAATTAGGTTTTAATATTTTGGGTTTTCTTTAATGGGACGTCGGGGCGTCTCAGTCCTCACTCACAAGCTTCCGGGGAAAACTTCCCAGGAGGTCACCCATCCCATAATTGCTCCAAGTCAAGCACGCTTAACTGTGGGGTTCTTAAGTGATGGGCTCCCGAAAAGAAGATGCATCTTATTAGTATAGGTAGCACCAATCAATTCTTATAAGCCTTCCTCAACTGTATAGTCTCATACCTACACAGTCTCAGGATCCCTATCATTCGGGTGTGTAATCGGTTCATTCATGTGCCCCTCCGCCTAGAATCCTTCCAGGAGCCGCTCTTTGTTCGTGCCTTCTTGCACCGGCGACCACTCCCCGCCCTCGTCGGCACCCGGGTGTTACAAAAGAAACAAAGATAAACATGCTTGTACGAAAGTATGAGTTATTTACTATGGAAGAAGGAGAAAGCATTGCTCAGATGATAGGAAGATTTCAGACTATCACAAATAATCTGAAGTCACCGGGAAAGATCTACACCAATGCTGAGAAAGTTGGCAAAATTCTAAGAAGTCTACCCAAACAGTGGAGACCTTTGGTTACAGCAATAACTCAAGCCAAAGATCTCAACTCTTCAAATGAGTGATCTTCTTGGAACTTTACAAGTTCATGAGTAGAAGCTGAATGAAGACAGCTCAAATAGGAAAGGAAAGACCATTGCTCTCAAGGCAGAAAAAGGATCTTCAAAAGCTCTAAAGGCTGAAGAATCAGATCAAGAGTCAGACGCCTCTGAAGAAGACTCAGACAGTGATGATGAAATGTCATCACTGACTAGAAAAATGATAAAGTTATGTAAGAATAAGACTTTCAGAAAGGATAAACCTTTCAAGAAGTTCAATAAAAAAAATTCTTCAAAGAGAACAACAGTTATGACAAAAGTTCTATTGTATGCTATGAATGTAAGAAGTCATGACACTTCAAATCTGAATGTCCTCAGTTGCAAAAGCAACCCTTCAAAAAGTTCTATAAAAAGAAAAAGAAAGGGATGATGGCAACTTGGGAAGATCTTGATGCCAGCTCAACTGATGAAGATGCAGAAGGCGAAGAGGCAAATCTATGTCTCATGGCAGATGCTGACTCAGACTCTGAGGCAATTTCTTATTTTAATGATTTGCAAGATGACTATGATGAATTGATTGAGGAATCTAACTGTTTAACTAAGGCTTTTAGAACACTTAAGAGGCAACATGTGAAACTCCTAAAAGAGCATGAACAAAAGACTCAAGAGTGTGACAACCTGTTTTAGGAAAACAATAAGCTTAAAGCTGAAAAGCTTAAGGCTAAGATCACAGCTGAGACGCCACAATATGAAGAAGTTGTCAAACTTCAACAGAAGGTTGAAGATCTCACCTCTGATCTTGCCCGTTTTATCAATGGAAGAGATAACCTGACTAAGTTGTTAGCAAGTCAGAGACCCTTTCTTGATAAAACTGGTATAATATTCATTGACCAGACACATCATAAAGTATCTAACAAAGTCTTAGGGAAAAAACCTAAAATTCTTTATGATAAGGTCATTACTTACAAAAGTAGTTGTAAAAATTGTGGAAAAACTGGACATATCACGTCTAAGTGTATTCACACAAGAAAGAAGTTGTCACAAACTTCAAGAACTAACAAAAAAGGACCCAAAAGAATATGGGTACCTAAAGCTTTGATTATTCCTGTTGCAGATATCCTTAATAGGACAAAAACACACCTATCATGGTACCTGGACAGTGGCCGCTCACGACACATGACAGGAGAAAAGTCTATGTTCCTAGACCTCCAACCTAAAGAAGGTGGACATGTTACCTTTGGTGGAAATCAAAGAGGAAAGGTCATCGGGATAGGTAAAAATGGTGGGAAATCACCTCTACCATCTATCTCTAACGTTCTTTTAGTTGAAGGATTGAGACATAATCTGCTAAGCATAAGTCAATTATGTGATAATGGATATAATGTTTCCTTTACTAAGAATGCATGCATAGTCAAAGACATTAATGGTAAAGTTCTCTTTTCATCAAACAGGAAACAAATCTTTATAAGATTGACCTAACTGAATTGACTAATCAAAATGTGACTTGTTTTGTGTCAAGAGAAGATGAAAGATGGGTATGGCATAAAAAGCTAGGACATACAAGTATGAAACAGATAACTAAGCTTCGGAAGTATAGACTTGTGAAAGGTCTACCCGATATAAGTTTTAAAAAAGATGTCTTATGTGATTCTTGCCAATGTGGAAAAGAAAGTTAAAACTAGCTTTAAACCCAAGAATCTGGTATCTTCTTCTAGACCTTTACAGTTGTTGCATATGAATCTATTTGGTCCAGTTAGTGTAGCTGGTAAGGCAGGAAAGAAATATGATTTTGTCTTAGTCGATGATTATTCTAGATATACATGGGTACTCTTCTTAACCCACAAGGATGAGTCATTCAAGATGTTCTCTATATTCTATAAGAAAGTTCAAAATGAGCAGGGATTCTGTATCTCAGCTATCATAAGTGATCATGGGGGAGAGTTTGAAAATGAGAACTTCAATATATTTTGTGAAGAGAATGGTATCTCTCACAACTTTTCTGCTTATATAACTCCTCAAGAGAATGGAGTAGTAGAAAGAAAGAACATATCTCTACAAGAGATGGCTCGAACAACGCTCAATGAAAGCAAACTCCTAACGTACTTCTAGGCTGAGGCAGTAAACACTGCTTGTTATGTAAAGAACAGAATATTGGTAAGACCCTTCTTGAATAAATCTCCCTATGAATTGTGGAAAGGTAGAAAACCCAACATTTCTTATTTCCATGCTTTTGGATGTGAATGCTTTATTTTGAATACTAGAGATCAACTTGGAAAGTTTGATTCAGAAGTAGATAAGGCTATATTTCTCGGATATTTAGACACTTCTAAAGCTTTTAGAGTTTACAACTCTAGAACAGAAGTTGTTGAGGAATTTATTCATGTTGAATTTAATGATGGTTTAAAAACTGATAGGAAACTATCAGATCTAGAAGATGATCTTGCAGGATTATATCTAGGAAGACAAAGCAATCAGACTAATGATAGCTTGAAAAATAAGAATTCAGAAACTCATATTCAAGCGTCTGATCCACCTGCTCAACAACCATCAAAGACTGAACCAAAACGAGATTGAAAGTTCAAAACTCCTCACCCTGAAAAGTTGATCATCGGCAATCCTTCTCAAGGAGTTAGAACCAGATCAACATTCAAAGATTCAAACAACATGGCATTTCTATCTGAGATTGAACCAAATAACATTATAGAAGCTCTTGAAGATGAAAACTGGATTTTAGCTATGAAAGAAGAGCTAAATCAGTTCAAAAGGAATGATGTTTGGTTCTTAGTTCCAAGTGAAAAAGGAAAGTCAATTATTGGAACAAGATGGGTATTCAGAAACAAGCTTGACGAAGATGGAAAGGTAGTCAGAAACAAAGCAAGGTTAGTAGCTCAAGGCTATAATCAACAAGAAAGTATTGACTACACTGAAACTTTTGCACCAGTAGCTAGAATAGAAGCAATTCGTATACTTATGTCATATGCTGCACAACACCAAATCACCTTATTTCAAATGGATGTTAAAAGTGCATTTCTAAATGAAATTATTGAAGAAGAGGTATATGTTAAGCAACCACCTGGATTTGAGGATAGTGACAAACCCAGGGCCGGCCCAAGGGGGAAGCTGGTAAAGCTAGGGCTTTAGGCCTCCGGATTTTTTTTTTACTACCTATTTTAATCAATTTTTTTTAAAAAATGTTAAAGAGTCATTTGTACAAAAGGTTGAGTGAGCAAATGCACAAACGACTCTTCATTTGCCCAATCATAGCTTATCTCACGTATTTCTATCTCACCCACATAATGATTCATTAATAAAATAACGTTAATATTTTTTAGTATTTTGCTATAAAAAAAATGAAAAATGATGCTCTTCACTCATGACTCAATCTCTATCAGTATGTCTTACTCATCTATCTCCTACTTTGGCCTTTCAATCACGTCACTCTCTCATACTCTCATCAATTTGACAATTTCTCTCAAAAATAAAAAAAATAAAAAAAATCACAAGCTTCACTTTTCAAACTCTCTCACTCTCATTACCTCGCTACTCAGCGTCTCATCCATATCTCAATTCTCTCTATTTTAGGCGTCAATATTTGGTATAAGATATTGTTTACGAAATCATCTAGTGAAAATATGCAATCAAAGGATATGTGTATTGATGTTGCTATACAACAATTGAAAGGTCTTATTTCATTTTTTGAAAAATATAGGGAAGAAGGATTTGAAAATGCTATAATTTTTGCCAAAGAAATTGCTATAGAAATAAATATAGAACCTAAGTTCTTTGAAAAACATACTATTCGTAGAAAGAACCAATTTGATGAGATTATTGACAATGGAGTTGTAAAATCTCCTGAAGAATCATTTAAAGTTAATTACTTCTTGTACATAATAGATAAAACAATCACTTCATTTCAAAGTAGATTTGAACAATTTAAAATGTATCAAGATATTTTTGGTTTTTTATTTGGCATTGAGAAATTAAGGTCATTGGATAATGAAAATTTAAAATAAAATTGTCTTAATCTTGAACGTTCATTAAAAAATAATGACAACTCTGATATTGATGAATTAGATTTATTTACAGAACTAAAAATTTAAGAGAAATTCTAGAAGTGGAAAATGATACACCAATTGACATACTTAATTATAAAATAAGATATGATTCTTTTCTAAATGCATATATCGCTTATAGAGTAATGTTAACGATTCCCGTAACTGTTGCTTCGGCAGAAAGAAATTTTTCAAAATTAAAATTAATAAAATCTTATCTTAGATCGATAATGTCTCATTAGGTAGACTAGCTTTATTATCGATTGAAAAAGAATTGTTAAATGAAATCGATTATAATATTTAATAAATGATTTTGCATCCAAAAAATCACGAAAAATAAACTTTAAATAAAAATATAATAATTTTAATAATTTTTTTTAAAAGGCCTCACTTTAGAGTTCACTTTAGGCCTCCAAAAGTGTTGGGCCGGCCCTGGACAAACCAAATCATGTCTATAAGCTTAAGAAAGCTCTCTATGGATTAAAGCAAGCACCTAGAGCTTGGTATGACAGACTAAGTTCTTATGAAAAATGATTTCATTAGCGGAAAAGTAGATACAACTATCTTTAGAAAAAGTTCTAAAAAGGATTTCATTATAGTACAAATCTATGTTGATGATATCATTTTTAGTGCTAATAATGAAAAGCTCTGCAAAGTGTTCTCCAAGTTTATGCACAATCAATTTGAAATGAGTATGATGGGAGAATTAAAGTTCTTCCTTGGTCTGCAAATCAAACAGACAGATGATGGAATTTACATTCATCAACAAAAATATACCAAGGAGATCTTAAAAAAATACAAGCTGGATACAGCTAAACCGATGAAAACTCCCATGGAAGCAAATGCAAAATTAGGCAAAGATGAGGAATGTAAAAAGGTAGATCAACCTACTTACAGAGGTATGATTGGTTCTCTCTTGTACTTAACTTCAAGTAGACCTGATATTCAATTCAATGCCTGTATGTGTGCGAGATTCCAATCAGATCCTAGAGAATCACATGTCAAGGCTGTCAAAAGAATATTTAGATATTTGCTTGGAACCACTAATCATGGTTTGATGTATTTAAGAAAACAAGAATACATATTAGTAGGATTCTGTGATGCAGATTATGCTGGAGACAGAGTAGAAAGAAAAAGCACAAGTGGATGATGTTAATTCATTGGAGCAAGCTTAGTCTCTTGGAAAAGCAAAAGACAAACTACAATTGCTCTATCCACTGCATAAGCAGAATACATTTCAGCTGCAAACTGTTATTCATAGCTCTTTTGGGTAAAACATCAACTTGAAGATTATTCTATCTTTGAACATAATATATCTGTTTGGTGTGATAATTCTAGTGCTATCTGCTTATCTAAGAATCCCATTCAGCATTCTAAGGCTAAGCACATAGAAATTAAACATCATTTCATAAGAGATTATGTTCAAAAAGGTTTTTTTGATATTAAGTTTGTTAGAACTGAAAATCAGTGGTCTGATATATTAACTTGTTGGTTTGGCTTCAAACACTCAAGGAGGGGAGGGGGTTGAATTGAGTTATCTAAAAAACTTTCCCTCTTAAAATCTTTACAAAACTTTTTCACAAAACTTTCAAAATAGGTTTGTTGCCTCAGGATCTTTATTAAAAATAGTGAAGGGCTTTTTACAAAATCTTGAATTGAATAATGAGGATAAGAAGATACAGATCAGAATTGATACAATTAAGATCAAGTTCTAAACTTTAATAATAAGGTTTCACAGAATCCAATTAAGTCTTTAAGTCTAAAGAACAGATATAACAAGATTCAGTTTTAAGCATAAATCAGTCAAGACCAGATTGTATAGGTTCAATTTCACTGTTCAGGTATTACAGATCAAGAATAGAAATCAAAATTGCACTTTAAACATCAAGAACTCAGTTTATGTATGTATATATGCATAAAACAAAAATTAAAGGATTGAGTTCAGGAGTACCACACAACAAAATTTATACTGGTTCAGTCACCACCACTGTGACCTACATCCAATCCCCACGCCACCTGTGGGTATTCACACACTAATCAAACAAGCTTTACCCAGGTGCTTGAAAAACCTTTACACCATAGAGCATTCCTTCACCTTGGGATACCACACGTTGTGCAAAGCCTCAATGTTCTTTCAACCTTAGGGATGCCTCACCCTAATCACTCAGAGATATTCCCCACTCTCTTACAATCAAACAGAAAGAAAAAGATTTTATCTAAACTCTTAGAAGTTGGATACACAAATTGAAGCACTAATGAGATGAAACACTCTTTTCACAATATAGCTCAAGAAAGATGATGAATGATTTTCACAATTGATCTCTCAAATTGATTTCGTGTTATTCTATATGTTGTGAGTGTTCTTTCAATCCCAATATATATAGAAAACAAATTGTAGCCATTGGGATTAGTTAGAAATGTTAGACTCAATGACTTAGAGATTTTGATATATGACAAATACAACTTAATGTGTATGCAAGTGTTTTAGTGTCAAATTGTAAAGACAGGTATCAAGCAGTGATCAACAAGTTCAGTGAGCAATCAAACGAGAATATTCAAGGAAGAACTTGGAGGAATCAAAGAGCAAAGACAGAGATCAAAGGAATCATCAAGACAAGAGCTTAAAGGAGAAATTAGTTTTAAGTCTTAGATGATTTGTAAGAGATGAAATCTCTTATTCACAAAATGCTCATTTGAAAAAAGATGCATGAAGAAAATCAATTTTCATAACCTGCATTAAAAGGAATAAGTTTTCATTAATGAAAATTATTTTTGGAAATAAGAAGTGCTCGTCCAAAGCGCTCCTCCAACACTGAAATAATACAAGTGCTCGTCCAAACACAAGTGATCGAAGCACTCATCCAACAAGTGACAGAAGCGCTCGTCCACTGAAGTGATAGAAGCGCTCGTCCAACATAAGTGACAGAAGCGCTAGTCCATTGAAGGGACAGAAGTGCACGTCCACTAAAGTGACAGAAGTGCTCGTCCACTAAAGTGATAGAAGCTCTCGTCCACACATGTCTTTGGACTTTCCAATATCTTAATGAGAAGATCCGTCCAATGATGTGGCATATGGAGCTCGTCTACTAATTGGAGCTCATCCAATTACTTTGTGTTTTAGTACTCCCGTCCAATGACGCGGCATATGGAGCTCGTCTACTAGCCTGTCTGAATGTAAAATCTTAATGGCTAGATGGAAGCGGTTATTTTCAAGATGGACGCGAATTCTATAAGAACTATCAGAAACTTATTTCAAGGACCATAATCAAGAAAACAGATTCTGTTAACCAGATCCAAATCTATTTTGATTGATCCCAACGTCTATAACTTGTTTTCTATATAAAGAGGGATAAAAGGAACACTTAACATATCACAATTTTACGAAATCATTTTGAGAAATCAATTGTGAAAATCATTCATCATCTTTCTTGAGCTTACTGTGAAAAGAGTGTTTCAATACTCATAAGTGCTTCAATTTGTTTATCTGACCATTGAGAGTTAGGAATCAACTTTTGTTTTTCATTTCGATTGTAAAGAGAGAGGGAGTCTCTCTGAGTGATTAGGGTGAGGTATCCCTAAGGTTGAACATTGAGGCTCTTCACAAGAGTGTGGTATCTTGAGGTGAAGGAGTGCTCTGTGGTGTAAAGGTTTTTCAAGCTACCTGGCAAAGCTTGTGTGTTAGTGTGTGAAATCCCACAGGTGGAGTGGGGACTGGATGTAGGTCACAGTGGTGGTGACTGAACCAGGATAAATCTGGTTGTGTGGTATCCCTAAACTCAAACTCCTTTACTTTATGTTTATGATCAAGAACCTGTGATTTTGATGTTTAAAGTTCAATATAATTTTTGTTCTTGATCTGTATAAACTATATTGAAACCTGAGACTGATTGTAATCAAGTTTGTGTTATTTGCGTTCAAAAATGAGTTATTAAAACCATTCTTGATTGCTAAAACTGAACTAATTACTGAAACTGAAACCTGCAAGTTTGTTCTTGATTATTAATGCTTGTATCTAAAACTTGAATAACGTGTTATTAATCTTTCTTATCCTCATCACCTTCTATTCAAGATTTTATATAAACCCTTCATTGATCTTGTAAAAGATCCTGAGGCCACAAACCCGCAACTCTGATTTGAAAAGCTTTGTGAAAAAGTTTTAAGAGGGAAATAATTTTTTGAAGACTCAATTCACCCCCCTCTTGAGTCGTTGAAACCAAAACAACAATTGGCATCAGAGCTAAACTCTTAAGTTTGGCTTAACAGCTATAAGAGTATGGCTTCCAATGACTGTTTGAATGAAGGGGCTTCCCTTGCACGCCCTCCTGCCTTCAATGGATCTGAGTATATCTATTGGAAGGAAAGAATGGTAATCTTTCTTGAGGCAGCAGGTGTTGACATATGGGATGCAGTAGAAAATGGACCATTTGTCCCCTCTACTGTAGATGCTAATGGTGCTCCAAGAAATAAGCCCAAAACCAAATGGAATAAGGATGATAAGAAAAAAGTTCAATATAATGCACGTGCTAAGAATATTATAACATCTGCTTTAAGCCGTGATGAGTTTTTCAGGGTTTAAAATTGCAAATTAGCAAAGAAGATGTGGGATACATTGCAAGTAACATATGAAGGAACCACAGATGTCAAAAGAGCAAGAATGAACACCCTCACACATGAATATGAGTTATTTCGCATGAATCGAGGAGAACCAATGGAGGTTATGCAAAAGAGATTCACACAGATTGTAAATCAATTGGCTGGTCTTGGAAAAGCTATATCAAATGAGGATCAAATTAACCAAGTAATGAGATGCTTGAGCAGGGAATGGCAACCTAAAGTCACTGCAATCTCAGAATCCAGAGATCTCTCATAAATGACCATTGCCACACTGTTTGGAAAATTGCAAGAACATGAATTGGAGTTGAACAGACTGAATGAGAGTAAAGAAACTGATAAAAGAAAGAAGGGATTGGCTCTGAAGTCACAAGTCAGAGAAGTAGAAGACAGTGATGATGATAATACAGAACAAGAGGCTGAATCTGAAGAAGAGATGGGAATGCTAGTTAGAAATTTCAAGAAGTTCCTTAAGAAGAAAGGCAACTTCAAAGGAAAGCCATCCACTTTTCAAAGGAGAAATTTCAGAAAGGTGACAACTCTTCCAACAACATCACATGCTATGAATGTGGAAAGATTGGCCACATGAAGCTTGACTGTCCAAAGCTGCAAAAGAAGGACAAAACTGAAAAGTTTGACTCAAAGGACAAGAAGTGGAGAAAGCCAAGAAAGGCCTACATTGCTTGGGATGATAATGATGTAGATTCCACTGAAGAATCTGAATCTGAGGAGGCAAACTTGTGCTTGATGGCCAGCAATAACAGTGATTCAGAAAGTGAAGTAAGTTCTAATTATCAACCTTATTATAATGAATTGTAAAATGCTTTTGAAGAACTTCATAAAGAATCCATTAGACTTGCTAGATTGCCAACTAAGTCTAAGAAAACCATCACATGCTTAGAGGAGAAAAATTTTGTTTTAAACAAAGAGGTAGATCAATTAAAAACAGAAAATTGTGCTTTAAAAGAAAAACTAGCTACTGTTTTAGGTGCATCTATATGTGATAAATGTCCTAAGTTGGAGAAACATATAAATCATTAGAATGATGATCTATCTAGAATTACTAGTGATAAAGAAATCTTGAATGCATCTAGCTGTACATTGACTAAAGAGGTTGAAAAATTGAAAAATGACCTAGCAAGATTCACAAATGGTATAGATAACTTGAATGCTTTATTAGGATAACAAAAATGTGTTTATGATAAGGCTGGAATAGGCTATAAACCGAAGATACATGAGAAATCTTTCAAGAAATTTTTTGTTGCACCTAAGACATAAAATACACCATTTGTTAAATGCAATTTTTGTGCTAGAAAAGGTCACACAGCTTCTACATGTCATTACAGGAAATCTGCTTATAATGAGTCTAAGTATATATGGGTTCCTAAAGGAACTATTGCTGCAACTAACTCAAAAGGACCCAAACAGATTTGGGTACCTAAAGCAAAAACATGATTCTGTTTTGTAGGTGTGTTGGAAAGCCAAGAATGTGAAATGGTATCTTGACAGTGGCTGTTCTAAACACATGACTGGATACAAAAGCAAGTTCATTTCCTTTACCCCTAAGTCAAGTGGTAGTGTTACCTATGGAGATAATAATAAAGGGAGAATACTTGGCATTGGCAACATTGGAAGTGACTCAACAACAATCATTGAGGATGTACTATATGTTGAGGGACTGAAACACAACCTATTAAGTATCACTCAACTATGTGACAAAGGCTTCAAGGTAAAATTCAATTCCAATAGTTGCTTAATAGAAAATCAGCATGATGAAAATTTGAAATTAATTAGACATAGGACATATAACATCTATATGCTTGATTTAGATAATATCTCTTCAAATACTGCATGCTCTCTTATTTCAAAAGAAGAAGAGAATTGGCTTTGGCATAGAAGAATTGCACACATTCACATGAACCACTTAAATAAACTGATTCGTAAAGATCTTGCAGTTGGCTTGCCTAAACTGAAATTTGTGAAAGATGGACTATGTGATGCATGTCAAAAAGGAAAGCAAGTTAAGGTCTCTTTTAAATCATAGAACATTGTTTCAACAACTAGACCCTTGCAACTTTTACACATGGATTTATTTGGTCCATCTAGAACCAAAAGCTTTGGTGGTAACTCGTATTCATTGGTAATAGTAGATGATTACTCTAGATATACATGGACATATTTTCTATCTCATAAGAGCGATTCATTTCCTGCATTTAAGCAAATGACAAAAATTGTGCAAAATGAAAAGGACGTAAAAATTGTTTCTGTAAGAAGTGATCATGGGGAGAATTTCAAAATGAAGTGTTTGAAAACTTTTGTGATGAGCATGGCATTCAACATAATTTTTCTGCTCCTAGAACTCCACAACAAAATGGAGTAGTGGAAAGAAAGAATAGATCATTAGAGGAGATAGCAAGAACTATGTTGAACGACTCTAGCTTGCCAAAACATTTTTGGGCAGATGCTGTCAATACAACCTGCTATGTGCTAAATAGAGTCTTGATAAGACCAATCTTAAAGAAAACCCCTTATGAGCTTTACAAAGGAAGAAAACCAAATATAGCACATTTATATGTTTTTGGTTGCAAATGCTTTGTTCTTAACAATGGAAAGAATAATCTTGGAATATTTGATGCAAAGGCTGATGAAGGAATTCTCCTAGGTTACTCTCTATCTAGTAAAGAATTTAGAATATATAATAAGGGAACACAAACTATTGAGGAATCTGTGCATGTGACACTTGATGAGTTTAACCCCAAAAGGTTGGGAAATGATTCTGTTATTGATGATCTTGCATATTCAATTAAGAAAACTCTCCTAGAAGAGAAACAAAACAATGAAGAAGATGAAAGCTTAAAGAATGAATCACTGCAGCAGGAGCAAACAGAAGCACAGCCTGACCTACCAAAGGAATGGAGGAATGTCAGAAATCATCCAATTGATAATATCATTGGTGAAATTACAAAGGGGGTAACAACTAGACAATCTCTTAGAAATGTTTGTAATCATATGGCATTTGTGTCTCAAGTAGAACCTAAGAACATAGATGATGCTATAATTGATGAATATTGGACGATGGCTATGCAAGATGAGTTAAACCAGTTTGAAAGAAACCAAGTTTGGAAACTAGTACCTAAACCCAAGAACTGTCAAGTAATAGGTACAAAATGGGTTTTTAAGAATAAACTAGATGAAAATGGTATAATTGTAAGAAACAAGGCTAGATTGGTAGCCAAAGGGTATAACCAAGAAGAAGGCATAGATTATGATGAAACATATGCACCAGTAGCAAGATTAGAAGCTATAAGAATGCTACTTGCTTATGCTTGCATAATGGGATTTAAATTGTATCAAATGGATGTTAAGAGTGCTTTCTTAAATGGATTTATACAAGAGGAAGTGTATGTTGGTCAACCACCTGGTTTTGAGAATAATGAATTACCTAACCATGTTTATAAACTGTCTAAAGCACTATATGGCTTAAAGCAAGCTCCTAGATCTTGGTATGAAAGGTTAAGTAATTTTCTCATTGAAAAAGGATTTAAAAGAGGTAAAGTTGACACAACTTTGTTCACTAAGAAAAAAGCACACAACATTTTACTTGTACAAATATATGTGGATGATATAATTTTTGGTGCCACTAATGAGCATTTGTGTTATAAGTTTGCAAGTCTTATGCAGAGTGAGTTTGAAATGTCAATGATGGGTGAGCTGAACTTTTTCCTTGTACTGCAAATAAAGCAAACTAAAAATGGAATCTTTGTTAGCCAAACCAAGTACTGCAATGAATTGATCAAGAAGTTTGGCATGGAAAATGCTAAGGATATGGCTACTCCAACGAGTACCTCCTGTTATCTGGACAAGGATGAGCAAGGTAAACCTGTTGATGTTTCTAAATTCAGAGCTATGATAGGCTCACTACTTTATCTTACTGCTAGTAGGCCAGATATCATGTTTAGTGTATGCATGTGTGCTAGATATCAAGCAAATCCAAAAGAATCACACTTAACAGTAGTTAAAAGGATAATTAAGTATCTGTTAGGAAAAAAAGACATGGGATTATGGTATCTCAAGGGAGCTACATGTACTTTAATCAGCTATTCAGACTCTGATTTTGCTGGTTGTAAACTAGATAGAAAGAGTACTAGTGGAACTTGCCATTGACTAAGAAACTCATTAGTATCATGGTTCAGTAAGAAACAATCTACTGTGGTTTTATCCACTACAGAGGCTAAATATGTAGCAGCTGGTAGCTGTTGTGCACAGGTTTTATGGATGAAACAACAATTAGTTGATTATGGTGTGCAACTAAACCAAGTTCCTATTAGATGTGACAATACAAGTGAAATTAACCTAACTAAGAATCCCATAATGCACTCTAGAACTAAACACATAGAAATCAGACATCATTTCATTAGAGATCATATACAAAGTAGAGAAATTGAGATTGAATATGTCAATACAACTAAGAAACTTGCTGATATCTTTACCAAGCCCTTGAACAAGGAAAGCTTTTTTTTTTTCATTAGAAGAGAATTGGGCATAATCGACCAATCCTATATCTAATCTCTAATGAAACTAATTATATGACTGTATCTTTGTGTAAATATGCTCCGATTCTTGTATGATTTAATTTGGAATATCTATGAATGATTAGAAGAGAGTTTTGGAATATATATGCGAGTTGGACGCATCTTTTTGATTTGCCCCTGCACCTATCCCTCTATCATGAACAATTTTATATGCTATGTTTGAATGATTATGTGCTTGCCTTCTCTATTGCTTTGAATGTTTCTTTTCTTTACCTTTTTGATGATGCTAAAAGGGGGAGAAAAAATGTATGATATAGAGAAAGGGGATAATAACAAATTATACATGGAGAAAAAAAAGTATGATATAGAGAAAAGGGATAAAAACGAATTATACAATCATATGTTGAGGGGGACCTTATATGCTTACATGATTAAGGGGGAGTAAATCAAATTCTGATATGATAATATTTTTTTGCTCTGATATACTTCTGCTCTGACTGCTTTGATACCATGATATAAATCTACTAAAAACACTTAGCTTCTGCTACACTTATACTCTGATCTTATAATTTTTTAAAAGGTTTGTCATAATCAAAAAGGGGAGATTGTTAGACTCAATGACTTAGAGATTTTGATATATGCCAAATACAACTTAATATGTATGCAAGTGTTTTAGTGTCAAATTGTAAAGACAGGTATCAAGCAATGATTAACAAGTTCAGTGAGCAATCAAAGGAGAATATTCAAGGAAGAACTTGGAGGAATCAAAGAACAAAGACAGAGATCAAAGGAATCATCAAGACAAGAGCTTAAAGGAGAAATTAGTTGTAAGTCTTAGATGATTTGTAAGAGATGAAATCTCTTATTCACAAAAAGCTCATTTGAAAAGATGCATGAAGAAAATCAATTTTCATAACCTGCATTAAAAGGAATAAATTTTCATTAATGAAAATTATTTTTGGAAATAAGAAGTGCTCATCCAAAGCGCTCGTCCAACACTGAAGTAATACAAGCGCTCGTCCAAACACAAGTGATCGAAGCACTCGTCCAACAAGTGACAGAAGCGCTCGTCCACTGAAGTGACAGAAGCGCTCGTCCAACATAAGTGACAGAAGCGCTAGTCCACTGAAGTGACAGAAGTGCTCGTCCACTAAAGTGATAGAAGCGCTCGTCCACACATGTCTTTGGACTTGCCAAGATCTTAATGAGAAGATCCGTCCAATGACGTGGCATATGGAGCTCATCTACTAATTGGAGATTGTCCAATTACTTTGTGTTTTAGTACTCCCGTCCAATGATGTGGCATATGGAGCTTGTCTACTAGCCCGTCCGAATTTAAAATCTTAATGGCTAGATGGACGCAGTTATTTTCAAGATGAACGCGAATTCTATAAGAACTATCAGAATCTTATTTCAAGAACCAGAATCAAGAAAACAGATTCTGTTAATCAGATCCAAATCTGTTTTGATTGATCCCAACGACTATAACTTGTTTTCTATATAAAGAGGCATAAAAGGAATGTTGGAATATGTGGCTTCGACTCAAGAGGGGAGGGGTGAATTGAGTCTACAAATTTCTTTTTAATTTTTTTTCAACAAAAATTTCTTTAACAAAATTTATCACACAATCAATTATATAAAAGAAATAAATTAAAAGAGAGGTAAAGAGAATACTTGCGCGAGGATTTTATCCTGGTTCAGCCACCAACCACCAGTGACCTACGTCCAGTCCCCACTCCACCTGTGGGATTTTCTTCCACTAACAAACAAGCTTATAACTGGTGCTTGCAACCTTTGTACACAACAGAGCCCTTCTCACTAGGGATACCCCACCCTTGTGTAGAAGCCTCAATCACAACAAAGAGGGATACCACACCCTCACACAAGGTTTCAGCAAAGGAAGAACAATATGATACACTCTTCTAGTGTAGATGATCACAACTTGAAGCACTATGAGTATGATGATAATAACACGATTTGGCTAACAAATAATTTTCAGATCAAAATGTATTTTTCATGTATTCTCTTCTCTTATGAATTTTCAACAAAAACCACTTTTATAGCCTTTTGAAAATATGATCGTTGCACCTCAAATAAGGAAATGACTTATGTCATTGAAAGCTAGCCGTTGCACCTCAAATAAGGAAAGGACTTATGTCATTGAAAGCTAGTCGTTGCACCATTAAATTTAATGTACAAATCAATTGGGTGGTTTAAAAAAGTTTAAAAAACAATTTGAATTGGAATCTGAATTGGAAAGCTAGCCGTTGCACCATTAAATTTAATGTGTAAATCAATTGGGTGGTTTAACAAGCAATTTTCACATGTTAAAATCGGTTCATGCCTTGAGATATACATACAGATTCCAATTCAAATTTCACACACTGAAGCTTTCTTTATTCAAGATCAATATCATTTAATTTCAAAAAGAAAGCTTTACGTTGCACCCAAGTTTCACATATATATGTAAAGAACATTGTACTATTATTTTGGACATTAAAAGAAATCCTTTGATTCAACTAAAAAGAAGATGTACCATTTGAAAGTTGAGTTTCAATATATATATATATATATATATATATATATATATATATATATATATATATATATATATATATATATATATATATATATGATAAATCAGGTTGAAAAAATATTTTGCTAGTCTAATACATGATAAATAATCTTTTATCCAAAAGTGTAGTGTTTTAGTTAAATTGATCAAATGAGCCAAAGTGAGTTTTAGCCATCATACCCTTACAAGATAACTAAGTCATAGTATATATACTTAATCTTGCTTGAGGTCTTGATACTTGATTTTCTGGTACACCATAATAATTTCAATTTGTGCACGCGGTACCTGCATGCTATAAGAAAAATTCTCTTGCCTTTTTGTTAGTGTTTGTCATTCATCAAAATATATAAATGTGTGATTACATACTCTCCCTTTTGATTATGACAAACCTTACCTTCTTACCTATGTAATGTGGTGTCAGAGTCATTTGCGCACTGCATGAGCGTGGGATGGATTTCCCCCTATCTAAAACATATTACTCAATAGATACGTTAGTTAAATTCATAAGGCATAAATTCAAAGTATTAGGCATTGGAATATTATAAGCATGCTCCCCCTGAATAGTTCAATTACATTTATTTTATGCAAGATTAATATTCCAATTCTTCTCCCCCTTTTGGCATGATCAAAAAGAAAGTTTATGGATAAAAGATAATAAATTTAAGGTGATAACTTTCATTCATCAAAATAGATGAAAAGTGGGACATTAATAGCATTAATAAAATAAGTATGTGTAGTAGCCAATATGGAGGTTGATTTTATGATTTTATGATTCACGGTATCCAAACTAACAAAATCAGACTATCACAATAGAACGGACGGTGCAAGAGTACATTGACCACCTGGATGCAATTCAGTTTATGCAGTTAATTTGGAAATTTATTATCAAAAAGTGTGACACATAGTTACAGGAACTATGATAAAATTAATTGTCCTGCTCGCATATTTATTAATAAAATTATCGACATAGAGCAAATTTGATAGATATGTGAGAATAAAAGTAAACATGTAAGATTAATTGATGTAAGATAAATCTAGGATGCCTAATTCTCTTCTGATGTAAAAGAAACTCTCTTTATTGAGGGGTTTAGTAAGGATATCTGCTAATTGCTTAGTTGTATCCACATGCTCCAAAACACAATCTCCATTTTGCACATGATCCCGAATAAAATGGTGTCTTATGTCAATGTGTTTTGTCCTAGAATGTTGAATGTGATTCTTAGTTAAGTTAATGGCACTAGTGTTATGTTGAGTCACCAGCAAGTGTATCAGGTCGTCGTAAGTAATAAAATAAACACGGTAAATAATTACCGAGGTCGAACACAAGGATTGGGCTACCAATTCTACCAATTCGCGAGAAATTCGATAAGTTGGTCAAGTAACAGCAAGTGGTTGGAGAGAGAGAAAATAGGATCGCAATTTAATTCAACAAATCAATTAAAGAATAAGTAATAAAATTTGGAATTACAACATCTAAGGTCACAAATCCACCTACCCAATCATGCATAGTACCCAAGTGATGATGATTCTCTCCCTAAATTCAATTTTAATGTCAACCGGGACCCCCAAATTCTCCTAAATCCACTGTCGTGCTCAATAGGACGTATTCAACGATTTGAGTTAATTACTTACTAGGTCTTATAACCCAATCATCAAACTCTTTTTAATCTTGTTCTCTATAAGGTTGCACTAATCTCCTACTCTCGTGCAATATTCAATTAGTGATCCCAATTCAATTTCTAAACGTGAATTGCCTACTAAGCCTCATCAACGTTAACTAGTTAATCACGCATGCATATGATCAACGCAATAAATCCAGAATTGGAAAACATGAATCGAGATAAAGGAGAGAAACATACATCACGTGGAACTACACCGTAATGGGAGGTTTCATTGATCCCTTAGACAAGGGGATTAGCTCCTCATGCTTGTAACGCGCACAAACAATTTGGAGTTCATCATAAAAATAAAATAGAAAAAGAAATAAGGAGACGCAGCTCCAGAGAACAAGGATTCGTCCGGAAACTATCTAAACAAGTGGGTAACAAAAAGCTTCCCGTTTCTGCCCTAAAACAGCAATATATAGAATTCAGGATCTGCGCGCGCTCGCGAGGCGAGTAGCCTCTCGCGACGCGAATATTAAAAATGGCGTGCTTTCAAAATTGGATTCTCGCGAGGCGAGAGGATGTTTCGCGAGGCGAGACTTGGAATTCTAGTTTGCCACGGCCGTGACCTTCATCACGGCTAGGGCGTGATGGTCTCTGTCCTCCAGGGTCTTCAGGTTTCGCGAGGCGAGCAGCCTCTCGAGAGGCGAGACATAAAGGATGACTGTTGCTGCTTAGCTGGTCTTCAGGCTCGCAAGGCGAGCAGTCTCTCGTGGGGCGAGTGTTTCCAGAATTGTAATTTCCACTGTTTTCTTCATTCCCTTGACTCGAAGTGCTTCCCTTTTATCCTGAAAATATGAAATAGAAGAAAATGCTTTATTTGACTCAAAATTAGCTAAAATATCCTAAAACTACTCAAAAGACTCAAAATATTGCTTGAGGACAATTAAATCCAAATTTGGGCGAAAATGAGATTGAACTCGAATAATTAGCACATAAACCACAGTCTTACTAGTTATAAAACTAGATAAGCCAGAGGCTTATCATGTTATCACATCGAATGGGGATATGATCTAATTGGACACCATAGTCTAACAGTTGTTGTTTCATCCAAATAATTTGGGCACAACAACTCCCTACTGCTATGTATTCCGCCTCAGCGGTTGACAATGCCACACTAGCTTGTTTTTTGCTAAACCATGAAACTAAGGCACTACCTAAAAAGTGGCATGTCCCACTAGTACTTTTCCTATCTAACTTGCAACCTGTAAAGTCAGAGTCGGAATACCCAACCAAATTGCATATGTCGCCTTTGGGGTACCACAAGCCCATGTCTTTTGTCCCAACTAAATATCTCATTATTCGCTTAACCGCCGCAAGGTGGGATTCCCTAGGACTAGCCTGATATCGAGCACTCATGCAAACACTAAACATGATGTCAGGTCTACTTGTAGTAAGATACAAGAGGGATCCAATCATACCTCGATATTTTGTCAATTCAATAGGCTTACCATTTTCATCCTTATCTAAGTAGCATGAGGTGCTCATTGGTGTGGCTATCTCCTTGGCATTGTCCATTCCAAATCTTTTTAAAAGTTCCTTGCAGTATTTTGTTTGACTTATGAATATGCCGTTGTCTATTTGTTTGATTTGAAGCCCAAGGAAGAAATTTAATTCTCCCATCATCGACATTTCAAATTCTTCCTGCATATGCTTAGAGAATTCTTTACAAAGAAACTCATCAGTAGCACCAAAAATTATATCATCCACATACACTTGTACAAGAAGAATATCATGTGATTTTCTTTTAATAAATAAGGTTGTGTCAAACTTTCCTCGTGAAAAACCTTTTTCTAAAAGAAACTTGCTTAAGCGCTCATACCAAGCTCTAGGAGCTTGCTTTAAACCATAAAGCGCTTTCTTTAAGCGAAACACATGATTGGGTCGGTCAAAATTTTCGAAACCAGGAGGTTGATTTACATACACCTCTTATTGAATAAAGCCATTTAAAAACACACTTTTTACATCCATTTGATATAATTTAAAATTCATAATGCAAGCAAATGCAAGTAACATGCGAATGGCCTCAAGTCCGCTCACGGGTGCATACGTTTCTTCATAATCTATGCCCTCCTCTTGATTGTACCCTTTAGCTACAAGTCTAGCCTTGTTTCTAACAATTATACCATTTTCATCTAATTTATTTCTAAAGACCCATTTAGTTCCAATTGTTTGATTTTTTGATGGCCTAGGGACTAGTTCCCATACCTGATTTCTTTCAAATTGGTTTAATTCCTCTTGCATGGCTAACAACCAAAATTCATCACAAATAGCATCGTCAATGTTCTTAGGTTCTATTTGAGAAACAAAAGCCATGTGATTGCAAGCATTTTTAATGGAGTTTCTAGTAATTACCCCTTTAGAAATATCACCAATAATGTTGTCCAATGGATGATTTTTGGAAACTCTCCATTCTTTGGGAAGATCTTGAAGTTCTTCTTCCTCTTGCTTGATCTCATCATCATTGCCTTCTTTGTCCTCTTGATTTTTCTTTTCATCCAAGTGGGTATGTTCTAAGGAATCTGCAAGGTCATCAACAATATCCTTTCCCAACCTTTTGGGGTTAGTCTCATCAAAAGAAACATGCACTGATTCCTCAGCAGTTAAAGTTCTTTTATTGTATACCCTGAAGGCTTTGCTAGATGATGAATAACCTAAGAATATCCCTTCATCATCTTTGGCATCAAATTTTCCTAAATTATTTTTACCATTATTAAGCACAAAACATTTGCATCCAAACACACGAAAATGAGAGATATTGGGCTTCCTTCCTTTATATAATTCATATGGGGTTCTCTTTAAAATTGGTCTAATTAAGACCCTATTGAGAACATAGCAAGCAATGCTAACTGCATCCGCCCAAAAATATTTTGGGAGGTTTGCATTGCTTAATAGTGTTCTAGCGAGTTCCTCTAAAGCCCAATTTTTTCTTTCTACCACCCCATTTTGTTATGGGGTCCTAGCCGCAGAAAAATTATGTTTTATGCCATTTTCTTCACAAAAAATTTCAAACATTTCATTTTCAAATTCCCTGCCATGGTCACTTCTAATAGATACAATTTTTAGATCCTTTTCATTTTGAATTACCTTGGCTAATTTTTTAAAAGCTTTAAAGGTGTCACTTTTGTGTGAAAGAAATAAGGTCCAAGTGAACCTAGAATAGTCGTCAACAATTACTAACGCGTAAAAATTTCCACCAAGGCTCTTAGTTTTAGAAGGCCCAAAAAGATCCATATGTAGGAGTTGCAAGGGCCTCTCCGATGAAACAATATTAATTGGTTTGAAGGAAGCCTTTGTTTGTTTACCTTTTTGGCATGCATCACACAATCCATCCTTTTTAAATTTCATTTTGGGTAAACCGATAACAAGTTCTTTTGAAATAAGCTTGTTTAAGTGCTCTGTGTGTATGTGTGCAATCCTACGATGCCAAAAAAAACTGTCTTCTTCTCTAGAGACAAGACAACATGCATCATTTGAAGAGATATCATCTAAGTCTATCATATAAATATTATTAATTCTATGTCCAATTAATTTCTTATTTTTTCCTGCAAATTTTCAATTAAACAACTTTTAGAATCAAAGCTAACCTTGTTACCTTTGTCACAAAGTTGACTTATGCTTAGGAGATTGTGCTTTAGTCCTTCCACAAAAAGTACATTATCAATTGATGTTGTCGGACTTTTACCAACACTTCCAATCCCAAGAATTTGCCCTTTGGTATTGTCACCATATGTCACATGTCCTCCAACTTTTCGTGTGAAGGATGTGAACTTGCTAATGTCTCCCATCATATGCTTAGAGCAGCCGCTGTCAAGGTACCAATCTGTAGTCTTGACTTTCAAGCATACCTACAAAACAACAATTATATTTTGTTTTTGGGTACCCAAATTTTATTGGGTCCTTGGTTGTTAGTGCCATATGATGTTCCCTCAGGAACCCATTTTTTCTTTTCATTCTCCTTTCTCATATTACAAGTTGATGCGGTATGCCCTTTTCTAGCACAATAATAACATTTGACGAGAGGACTAACAGATGTATGAGTAGGCACAAATGTTTTCTTCAAAAAGGATTTTTCATGATCATTAGGCTTATATCCTAAGCCAGCCTTATCATATACACCTTTTTGGATTCCCAAAAGAACATTCAAGTTATCTCTACCATTGGTGAATTTTGCAAGAGTGATCTTCAAGTCATTTACTTGTTTTTCATATTCACTACACTTTTTGCATGTAAAATTTCCTAGAGTATATCCAATGCTATGGTTTTCCTTCTCTAATTCCAACCTTTCTTTTGTTAAAGTAATTACTTGGTTTTGCAAATAATTAACCATTTTCTTGGATTTTTCTAATGCCTTAGCCAATCTCATAGAGTCATTGTGTAGTTCAAGAAAGGCATCATGCAATGCATCATATGAGCAAGAAGAATAAGAAGAGTTAGAGGTTACCTCATCATCGCTTTCGTGGCCAGCCATGAGACACAAGTTAGCTTCCTCATTGTCTGAGTCATCGGTGGTATCCAAATCATTTTCATCCCAAGCTATGTAAGCTCTTCTGGGTTTGTTTTCCTTCTTTTCTTTTCTTTCGAATTTGTCCTTCTTTTGTAATTTAGGGTAATCATACCTCATGTGACTGGGCTTTCCACATTCATAGCAATTAGGTGTGGAGCTTGGACCATCTCCCTTATTGAAACTCTTTTTGGGAAAGGTTGATGATCTTCTTGAGTTAGCTTTCTTTTTCACAAATCTTTTGAATTTCTTTACTAGCATTCCCATTTCATCATCTGAAGCATCTTCCTCTTCTTCATATTTTTCACTCTCTTCCTCATTTTTGGAGGAGTATGCTTTCAAGGCTAGGCTCTTCTTTTTCTTGTCTTTTTCTTCGTGTTCCGACAGCCGACTAAGCTCTAGTTCATGCTCTTGTAATTTTCCAAATAGTGTTGCTAATTTCATTGTGGTGAGATCTTTAGATTCAGCAATTGCTGTCACCTTCGGCTGCCATTCCATGCTCAAAAAACGTAGAACTTTATTAATTAAATCTTCATTATCAATATTCTTACCCAGACCAGCAAGCTGGTTCACAATGTGAGTGAAGCGTTTCTGCATGTCTTGGATGGATTCTCCTTGCTTCATCATGAACAGCTCGTATTCTCTTATCAGAGTGTTTGTCCTTGCGCGCTTGACTTCACTCGTTCCTTCATGAGTGACTTGAAGTGTATCCCACATTTCTTTGGCCGTCTTGCAATTTGAGACCCTGAAAAATTCTCCCCTACTCAAAGCAGATGTTATCATATTTCTAGCACGTAAATTTAATTGTACTTTCTTTTTCTCATCCTCAGTTTGTTCACTTCTAGGCTTAATAGCAGACTTACCATCTACATTTTTCATAGGGACAAAAGGTCCATTTTCAATAGCATCCCACACATCATAATCTTGTGCTTGAATAAAAATTATCATGCGTTCTTTGCAATATGCATATTCTTCACCATTAAAGGCAGGGGGTCTGCCAAGAGAGGCTCCTTCAGGTAGGAAGTCATTCGAAGCCATTTCTCTTGAAGCTGATAAGCTATTTATGCAAGAGTCTAGCTCTGATGCCACTTGTTGGAATATGTGGCTTCGACTCAAGAGGGGAGGGGTGAATTGAGTCTACAAATTTCTTTTTAATTTTTTTTCAACAAAAATTTCTTTTAACAAAATTTATCACGCAATCAATTATATAAAATAAATAAATTAAAAGAGAGGTAAAGAGAATACTTGCGCGAGGATTTTATCCTGGTTCAGCCACCAACCACCAGTGACCTACGTCCAGTCCCCACTCCACCCGTGGGATTTTCTTCCACTAACAAACAAGCTTATAACTGGTGCTTGCAACCTTTGTACACAACAGAGCCCTTCTCACTAGGGATACCCCACCCTTGTGTAGAAGCCTCAATCACAACAAAGAGGGATACCACACCCTCACACAAGGTTTCAACAAAGGAATAACAATATGATACACTCTTCTAGTGCAGATGATCACAACTTGAAGCACTATGAGTATGATGATAATAACACGATTTGGCTCACAAATAATTTTTAGATCAAAATGTATTTTTCATGTATTCTCTTCTCTTATGAATTTTCAAAAAAAAAACCACTTTTATAGCCTTTTGAAAATATGACCGTTGCACCTCAAATAAGGAAAAGACTTATGTCATTGAAAGCTAGCCGTTGCACCTCAAATAAGGAAAGGACTTATGTCATTGAAAGCTAGTCGTTGCACCATTAAATTTAATGTGCAAATCAATTGGGTGGTTTAAAAAAGTTTAAAAAACAATTTGAATTGGAATTTGAATTGGAAAGCTAGCCGTTGCACCATTAAATTTAATGTGCAAATCAATTGGGTGGTTTAACAAGCAATTTTCACATGTTAAAATCGGTTCATGCCTTGAGATATACATACAGATTCCAATTCAAATTTCACACACTGAAGCTTTCTTTATTCAAGATCAATATTGTAACACCCTAGTTTTTTTTACATCTAGGATTAACTATTTTATTTGGATGTTTAAATTTATTTTGTTATGTGGTTTAGTTTGAGTAATTAAATTACTCTCTTCAAATTATTTTATTGGGTGCGTTAGCACTGATTTATTTCAGTGAATGCACGCTTACTAGACAATAATTTACGTTATTGTCACTATATACCGGTACAGAAAAATATTTTAAATAATATGATTAAGAGAAAAATATTTTCATATTCTCATTCTATTTAATTTTAGAGTTAAAAATATGTTGGTTTGACATTTATCGGAGATTAAATTTTGGACTGAGTATTTTCTTAGTTGATCAGTTCAACTATTAATCTTTACTCTAACTTGAAATTCGAAAACATATCTTTATCAATCTTTATTTTTAGATTCCAAAAAGTGAAAACATGTTTATTTTAGGCCTAATATTTATCACTCATTTGGTACCTATCCCTAAATAATTAGCTTAAAAGCTAAGCTTCCTCACTTTTCTCTCTCTCATTCTCGACGTTCTCTCTCTTTTTCTCTCTTCTTTCTCTGCTTCTTTCTCTTTTCTTCTTTCTTTCTTCCTTTCTTCTCTTTTCTTTTTCTTCCTTCTTCTTCCTCCTCACACCATCTTCTTCCTTCCCCCTCAAACTCACCTTCTTTCCTTCCTTGAAGCAGCCGCGCGACCGCCTCCCGTCGGAGCTCCGAAGGCGCGACACCACGCCTGGTTCGCGTTCCGATCGAGCCTGCTGCGTCTGGTTCGAGCTCCGCCGCAAGCCGCCGTCTCGCGTCACAGGTGAGCAGTCCGACCGCCATATATGGTGGTCTTCCACCAAAGTTGTGTTGTTTGAACTTCATTTCTCTTCTTCCATGAGTTTTAGTTTCATTTTGTTCATGGATGCCTTAGGAACACTACGCCGCCATCAGCCGCCGCTGTCAACACCGTCCTCCGTCCGCCGCCACCATAGCACCACATATCTTCTTCCTTGGGTGAGTCAAAACTCTCTCATCTCTTCTAGATTCAAAACCCCCAAATTGATTTTGAAACCCTAACCCTAACCCTCTGATTTCAGATTTTAATCTTAAGATTTAAGCTTGTTTTATGAAATTAGGATTGTGAAATTGTGTTTCCCTAAACCAATTTCATTATTCTGAGTTTTCCCTAAATTTTAATAATGAGCCCTAAACCCCCAATTTGATTTTATTTGAATTTGGGTATGTTTTTATGAAATTAATTATGATTTAGTGTAATTAGGACTCTTAATGGATGATTTCCAAAGTTCTTTTTCAAGATCTTTTAATCAAAACAAAGTTTTCTAAAAGGGTATTAGGAAGCGTGAGCTTCAAACTTGATTTTCTTTAAAAATAACCTTGTTTGGTAATTAGATTAAGTGTTTAGATAAAGTTAGAATGTGTGTTTGATCATGTGAAATTGATTTCTTGATTTTTGGTTGTTGCGCGTTGTTGGATTCCCTCTCTGAGACGTTTGACACGGCTATGCTTGCTTGATGGAGTAGATAGTTACACTCTTGGAGCTAATGTGAGTATTAAGACGAGGATCCTTTACTTGTCTTCAAAGGTAAGGGGAGTTTTGCCTAGGGATATTCAATGACTGTATGCATGTGTGTAGGTGTTTAACTGGATACTTATATGATGATTGAGCTGACTTGATTATTTTATGTACTTAAACTGTTCTGCTATTATCTGATGATTGAACTGTACTTGTTCTAAATGATATAATGCATATATGTGATGAAATGCTTTCAACTGTGAGATTGCCATTACACTGATGATATACACTGTTGTTGATTGGAAGTTTGCTAAGCCAGACGTGCGTCTGTGCTCAACCATAATAAGGATTAAAAACCTTAATAAGCTTTGAATATGGAGGGATTGGTGTTCTTTTCCAAAAGCTCTTTAAACTTAAATTACTTGTTTTAAATGATGAAATGATTTTGGTGTACTATTGTTATACAAGAGGAAAATCCTTTTCGAACTATGTGTTTTCAAGTGAAAACTTTCAAGATTATTTGGTAATATCCTATTGGGGGAAATATTTCAAAGATAAAAGAATTTCAAAGATGCTTTATAAAAGATTTTCAAAGAAAAGGTTTTTCCTAAATATTTTAGAAACTTTCCGATAACCTGGATAGGTTATCGAGGATTGGTTTTTGGATTCGTTTTTCACTGAACGAAAAATAAGTACTTATGAAAGCGAATCTAGTACGCCGACGTCGCCTCTAGTATTCGATGATGTGCACGTGATCTTGGATCGGTGTTAACCCGGGACTACGAGCCCTGGTTATGATATTAGGGACTTGGGTCCTAATCACGTTGTGTTGGACTGTGTCTTCTGACCGCGTGTGATGATTATGATTAAAGGTGAAGGTTGTTTTCTACGACCACAGCCCTTGACTGCGGCCACGGTCTTGGGCATTGTGATTGAGTATTCGGACTATGAGTCCTATGCTTCTGAGTTCTCAAGTGATGGGGAAATGATGATTAAGTCGTTAGCTTTGAGCAACGACAGTGAAAAGAATGAACACAAAGAAATCCTTTCAATAAAATATTTTATCATGTGCCTTTCCCCAGCGGACGTGCTATTGATGATTAAATCAGATACAAGGTGGTATCCGGGAGTCTCGTCCCATGTAAACCGAGTTAAGAGGCACATGTGACGTTGCCCGTCCTGAGACCTTAATGCATGAGGGTAAGGGGGTAACTGCCCAGGTGGGCTAGAGCTTGACCAACTCTAATGATGATTCAGTGAAATGAAATGGTGTTGATATCTCATGAGATTAAGTTAGAGCCTGATATTGAAGTGCCATGCATCTTTTCGAAAGATTGGCTGTGCGGGTTTGATGCCCTTTGATATAACACTGATATATTGCGAATATGCATGATTTAACTGCTTATGTGATTCTGTGATGCATGTATCATGTGTATGGTTGTTGTGGGATATATCTTATGATGGTATCTCACCCTTACAAACATATCAGGTTTCTTCTGGTTTGCTATCGTACCTTGGGTATTTTAGTACAGATGTGCAGAGGAGTCTTCCTAAGTCACTCAGAGACTTAGATCTAGTTGCTTGATGAAGCATTTGGTTGTGGAACGATCACGTGAGTTCTTCTCAGGAATAACTTTTAGAATGACCAGCTTAGGGTTTTGAGACTTAGATTATTTTGATAAGTATGTATGAGTATGGCTCAGAGAGCCTTTATTTTTAAATGAAATGTTTATGGCTCGGAGAGCGTTATTTTGAAAGCAAACTTAAACTTTCCCTTTTGGTTTTGTAAAGCTTATGGTTATGACTGTTATTTATATATATTGCTGTCTGGTTGGATTTGGTGTAACTGAAATTCTGGAGTGAAAATGTAATTATTTTAGCAGGTGTTCTTTTACCTGGGATGTCCGAATTACAGAGGAGTCTCTGTCGAAATTTTCGTAAAATACTAGCTTTTATTCAAGTATATTCTTTAAATTAAATAGGCTTGCCATACTATGATAGTAAGTCTGTGTGCCAATCAAGGCTTAGGAGTTGTGACAAAATTTTTATACCCAATTTCTGACACTTGTATACTTATATAAATTATTTTCCGAAAGCACCAGCAAAATATCTTTTAATTTAAATTCCGCACGTGTTACTTAAGTAATGCCCTCAAGGGGGGGTGTTACAAATATCATTTACTTTCAAAAAGAAAGCTTTACGTTGCACCCAAGTTTCACATATATATGTAAAGAACAATGTAATATTATTTTGGACATTAAAAGAAATCCTTTGATTCAACTAAAAAGAAGATGTACTGTTTGAAAGTTGAATTTCAATATATATATTTTTTATATGATAAATCAGGTTGAAAAAATATTTTGCTAGTCTAATACATGATAAATAATCTTTTATCCAAAAGTGTAGTGTTTTAGTTAAATTGATCAAATGAGCCAAAGTGAGTTTTAGCCATCATACCCTTACAAGATAACTAAGACCTAGTATATATACTCAATCTTGCTTGAGGTCTTGATACTTGATTTTCTGGTACACCATAATAATTTGAATTTGTGCACGCGGTACCTGCATGCTATAAGAAAAATTCTCTTGCCTTTTTGTTAGTGTTTGTCATTCATCAAAATATATAAATGTGTGATTACAAGGAACACTTTAACACATATCATAACATATCATAGTTTTACGAAATCATCTTGAGAAATCAATTATGAAAACCATTCATCATCTTTCTTGAGCTTATTGTGAAAAGAGTGTTTCAATACTCATAAGTGCTTCAATTTGTTTATCTGACTATTGAGAGTTAGGAATCAACTTTTGTTTTTCATTTCGATTGTAAAGAGAGAGGGAGTCTCTCCGAGTGATTAGGGCGAGGTATCCCTAAGGTTAAACATTGAGGCTCTTCACAAGAGTGTGGTATCTCGAGGTGAAGGAGTGCTCTATGGTGTAAAGGTTTTTCAAGCTACCTGGCAAAGCTTGTGTATTAGTGTGTGAAATCCCACAGGTGGAGTGGGGACTGGATGTAGGTCATAGTGGTGGTGACTGAACCGGGATTAATCTGGCTGTGTGGTATCCCTAAACTCAAACTCCTTTACTTTCTGTTTATGATCAAGAACCCGTGATTTTGATGTTTAAAGTTCAATATAATTTATGTTCTTGATCTGTATAAACTGTATTGAAACCTAAGACTGCTTGTAATCAAGTCTGTGTTATCTGCGTTCAAAACTGAGTTGATCAAAACCATTCTTGATTGCTGAAACTGAACTAATTACTGAAACTGAAACCTGCAAGTTTGTTCTTAATTGTTAATGCTTGTATATGAAACTTGCATAACTTGTTATTAATCTTTCTTATCCTCATCACCTTCTATTCAAGATTTTATAGAAACCCTTCACTGATCTTGCAAAAGATCCTGATGCCACAAATCCGCAACTCTGATTTGAAAAGCTTTGTGAAAAAGTTTTAAGAGGGAAATAATTTTTTTTGAAGACTCAATTCACCCCCCCTCTTGAGTTTTTAAAGCCAAAACAACAAAAAAACAGATTTAGGATCATAATATATTCAGTTAAACTTTTCAGGTTTCTTGTACATGGGTTGAGTACAAGGATGTATTAGCCAAGATTCATACAGATAGTTCTTGTACACAATACATGGCTGTACGTGTTTTTCAAAACTGATAGTTACTGTACACCTGTGTAATACATGGCTGTACCCGTTTCTCAAAAAATTGATCTTGGTTAATAACCAGTACACCCATTCAGTACATCTATGTATTAATGAACATAAGATTTTTCAAAAACCTGAATACACGCATACATAGAATATGTACATGGCTGTATTCAGTTAACCATTAATAACTGATCTGATTTCATGACATACAGAGGTGTAGTACATCTATGTACTGAATATCAAAAACCTTTTTTTCATTTGTCAGTTACAGAATAAGGTATACACCCATTGAATACATGGCTGCACGGACAAAGAATTTTTGTTTAATTTCAAAAAATCATTTTCTTTAAAACTTATTCCTTTTTAATGCAGATTATGAAAATGATTTTCTCCATGCATCTTCTAAAGAGCTATTTGTGATCAAGAGAAGTTCTCTCTTACAAATCATCTAAGACTTAAGAATCTAATCTTCCTTTAAGCTTTGTCTTGATGATTCCTTTGATCCTTGCCTTGCTTGTTGTTCTTTGAATTCTCCAAGTTGCTCTTTTGAATACTTCAAGTCCTTCTTTGGATATTCCTCTTTGAATTGCTCATTGAACTTGACATTCTTAGCTTGATACAAATTGGATACTAAAAACACTTGCACACACATTGAATGATATGTTTGTCATTCATCAAAATCTCTAATTCATTGAGTCTTACAAACTCCCCCTTTTTTATTATGACACACTTTTAACAAATTATGAGATCAGAGTGTAATATAGCAGAAGCTAAGTGTTTTTGAAAAAAAGTTTCATGGTATCAGAGCAATTAAACATTTCATTCATTTGTCTCCCCCTTAATATGCGACTCCCCCTTAGTATATGCATCTCAGTTTTAATTCAATTTGTTTTCAACATCTCATACATTTTCCTCCCCCTTTTGGCATTATAAAAAATGGTAAGGGATTAAACCATTTAAAACAGTAGAGGAGATAACATTTCAATCATAGCATAGCATATAGAAAGAGTTCATCAAAACAGTTCATAGAGATAAAGAGCACAAAAAATAGAATCCATCAAACAGTTACAGACCAAGGCATTTAGCCTTTCAAACAAGTTCAAAATAGAGTTCTAAAACCTAAAGAGAAGTCCTAAAACTAGATTGATCCTTGGTATTTCATTGATGGTTCAGCAGGGGTGTCCTCATGTTGCTCAGCTGCCTCCATAGCAGCTCTTGCAATGTATGCTACATTCACATTTTGAGTTTGGAGCATTAGGTGCAGGGTTTGGAAAGTCAACTCCTAACACTTCTTTGATTGAATCAACACTCTTTTCTATGTTGATCATTCTTGAGTTAAGATTTACTATTGCGTGCATTTTTGCCAAATGCCTCTTGGTTTTCTTGCCATCCATATTTCTTAGCATATTTAGTATCTGTTGAGCAAAACCAGGTGCAACATTTCTTTGTGCATCAGAGGGTTCAACTGCAGTGTTCACTTCATTCCCAGCTTTTCTAATCCATATTCCATCAATTCTCTTCAGTTTCATTTTACTCACAATTTCTTCATCAAACTTATGAGTCACTCTTCTACAGAGCTTCTTTTCTTCTCCATCCAGAGGAACATTAAAATGAGCTAGCAGCTTGCACACTAGTCCAGGGTACACAAGAGCCATCTTGCTCTTCTTGCATTCTAGCATATGTGTAGCAACACAGTATCCCTAGCTAATTTGATATTCATTTAGCATAACCCACATAAGCATTATATCATTGTTCTGCAGAAGTGAGTGATTTCCATCTCTTGGAATTAGGATCCTACATAAAGCATAGTGCAATAGCCTATTCTCAATACTTAGCACACTTGTGTAGGTGACCCTACCTTCAGGTTCATCATTTGTGACTAAGCTGTTTCTAGCGGTGGTCCTATCATATTCATTGTACCATTCGGAATTAGGACCAGTTCTAGCAGTGCTTGGTCCAGAAAAGGGTAAACTAGCAAAGTTGCTAAACTCCTCTAGAGTCATCCTAATCTTGACACATTTAACCTCAACTGATTCCACTTGCATTCATCTCAAAATTTGAGTAGAAGACTTTGATCAGAAAAGGGTAATAGTCAAACTTGATTTCCAGAAAATTTTTAACCCTTTGTTTGACTAGAGTTTGTGTAAACTCAAAACCATTATTTTCAGAATACTTGAAGTCCATTATCCTAGGTTCAAGAATATCTCTATCTCTGAAATTTTGTTTAAAGAATTCCTTTTGATCGAGATTCGAGAGAAATACCTCGTGAAAAAAGCATCTTCATCCATAAATGATGTTGAAGCAGTCTTTTGCTTCTTCTCTTTTTGCTTGGAAGGTTCCACTTCCTTCTTCTTCTTTTCAACATTTTTGACAATATCCACTTCCTTTCTCTTCTTTTCAGCACCTTTGTATGGGATAGGAGCAGTTGTCTTGGTTCTTGCCATGTTAGGATTCAGAGTTGGGTAGTGAAATGGCTGAGATTAACTCTGCTATGGTTTTAGATTAGGTGATAAGAGAGTTGGTTTGAGAGGATTTGAATTTGAAACAGGGCGCTCTGACAGGGCTTTATACAGATTTTGCATACTAGGGTGTAATACACGTGTATTAAGGAAAGTTCATTATGAATTTCTCAGACTTTTCATACATGCCTGTAGTACACCCGTGTATACTTATGACATTCAGGAATTTGTTTTAGATTTTGCATACATCCATGTATAACAGGGATGTATCAAACTAAAACACAGGGGATTTCATTCTTGATTCTCTGTACAGCTATTGATTACACCCATGTATGAAACTAATTTCAGATTTTCATACGCGTACATGGGTTCAGTACATAGGTGTACCTGATCAATTTTATTTTTCACTGAAACACTCTACAAATCACACAAAGATCAAGCATTTCAAACACAAATCATGCATCAATAAGACATATTTACATAGAGATACAAACATACAAACACTTTCAACAGAGATCAGATATAGGTTTGATCAATTACTCCCAATTCTCTTCTAATGAAAAAGAAGCTTTCCTTGTTCAAAGGTTTGGTAAAAATATCAGCAAGTTACTTTGCAGTAACAACATATTCAATCACAATTTCACCACTTTGAACATGATCTCTAATAAAGTGATGTATGATTTCTATGTGTTTAGTTCTAGAGTGCATTATGGGATTCTTAGTTAGGTTAATTGCACTTGTGTTATCACATCTAATGGGAACTTGGTCTAGTTGCACACCATAATAAACTAATTGTTGTTTCATCCATAAAACTTGTGCACAACAACTACCTGCTGCCACATATTCAGCCTCAGCAGTGGATAGAGCCACACTAGATTGTTTTTTACTAAACCGTGATACTAATGAATTACCTAGTATCTGGAAAGTTCCACTTGTACTCTTCCTGTCTAGTTTACAACCAGCAAAGTCAGAGTCTGAGTAGCCAATTAAAGTACATGTAGCTCACTTAGGATACCATAGTCCCATGCCTTTTGTTCCTAACAGATATTTAATAATCCTCTTTACAGCTATTAATTGTGATTCTTTAGGATTTGCTTGATACCTAGCACACATACACACACTAAACACGATATCTGGCCTACTTGCTGTAAGATAAAGTAATGAGCCTATCATACCTATGAATTTTGAAACATCAATAGGTTAACCTTATTCATCCTTGTCCAAATAGCATGAGGTACTCATTGGAGTAGCCATCTCCTTAGCATTTTCCATGCCAAACTTCTTGATCAACTCATTGCAGTACTTTGTTTGGCTAATGAAGATTCCATTTTCAGTCTGCTTTATTTGAAGTCCAAGGAAAGAGTTCAGCTCACCCATCATAGACATTTCAAATTCACTCTGCATAAGACTTGCAAACTCATTGCAAAAATGCTCATTAGTAGCACCAAATATGATGTCATCAACATATATTTGTACAAGTAAAGTGTTGTGTGCCTTTTTCTTAGTGAACAACGTTGTGTCAACTTTACCTCTTTTAAAGACTTTTTCTATGAGAGAATTACTTAATCTTTCATACCAAGCTCTAGGAGCTTGCTTTAAGCCATACAATGCTTTAGACAGTTTATAAACATGGTTAGGCAATTCATTATTCTCAAAACCAGGTGGTTGACCAACATATACTTCCTCTTGTATAAATCCATTCAAGAAAGCACTTTTAACATCCATTTGATACATTTTAAATCCCATTATGCAAGCATATGCAAGTAACATTCTTATAGCTTCTAATCTTGTTACTGGTTCATATGTTTCATCATAATCTATGCCTTCTTCTTGATTATACCCTTTAGCTACCAATCTAGCCTTGTTTCTCACAATTATGCCATTCTCATCCATTTTATTCCTAAAGACCCATTTTGTACCTTTTACTTGACTATTCTTGGATTTAGGCACTAGTTTCCATACTTGATTTCTATCAATCTGGTTTAACTCTTCTTGCATAGCCATCATCCAATGTTCATCAATTATAGCATCATCAATTTTTAGGTTCTACTCGAGGCACAAATGCCATATGATTACATTCATTTCTAAAAGATTGTCTAGTAGTTACCCCTTTGTAATTTCACCAATGAAGTTATCAATGTGATGATTTCTAGCAATTCTCCACTCCTTTGGTAAGTCATGTTGCTGTTCTGCTTGTTCTGGATGCAACAGCTTTTCCTTTTTGCTTTCATCTTCTTCATTCTCTTGTTGCTCTTCTAAGAGACTCTTCTCAATTGAATATGCAAGATCATCAATAACATCCTTTCCCAACCTTTTGGGGTTAGACTCATCAAATGTGACATGAACAGATTCCACAATAGTTTGTGTTTTCTTATTATAGATTCTAAATGCTTTACTAGTTAGAGAATAACCTAGGAAAATTCCTTCATCTGCCTTTGCATCAAATTTTCCAAGATTATCCTTTCCATTGTTAAGTATAAAGCACTTGCAACTAAAGACATGCAAGTGTGATATGTTTGGTTTTCTTCCTCTATAAAGTTCATAAGGGGTTTTATTTAAGATAGGCCTTATCAAAACTCTGTTTAGCACATAGCAGGTTGTGTTCATAGCATCTGCACAAAATTGTTTTGGTAGGCTAGAGTCATTCAACATAGTTCTAGCAATCTCCTCCAATGATCTATTCTTTCTTTCCATTACTCCATTTTGTTGTGGAGTTCTAGGAGCTGAAAAATAATGTTGAATGGCATGCTCATCACAAAAGTTTTCAAAAACCTCATTTTGAAATTCTCCCCCATGATCACTTCTTATAGAAACAATTTTCATGTCCTTTTCATTTTGCACAATTTTGGCCATTCTCTTAAATGCAGCAAATGCATTACTCTTATGAGGTAGAAAGTATGTCCATGTGTATCTAGATTAATCATCTACTTTTACTAAGGCATACAAGTTTCCACCAAAGCTTTTGGTTCTAGACAGACCAAATAAATCCATATGTGAAAGTTGCAAGGGTCTAGTTGTTGAAACAATGTTCTTAGGTTTGAAAGAGACCTTCACTTGCTTTCCCTTTTGACATGTATCACATAGGCCATCTTTCACAAATTTCAGTTTAGGCAATCCATTCACAAGATCTTTGGAAATCAATTTGTTTAAGTGGTTCATATGGATATGTGCAATTCTTCTATGCCAAAGCCAATTCTCTTCCTCTTTTGAAATTAGACAACATGCATTTTTGAAGAGATATTATCTAAGTCAAGCATATAGATGTTGTTTGTGATGCCCCGACGTCCCATTAAAGAAAACCCAAAATATTAAGACCTAATTTCGTTATTATCGTTAAGCGTATATATTTAAAACGGCGGAAAAATTAAAACTTACAATATAAAACAACATGTGTAAACATACATACAGAAACATAACCATATATATACATCATATCCTGATATAGTACAATAGAGTGAATCCCATCAGTGCGATCCCAAAATGTACAAACTGGTACAAACTGATATAAACAACAGAAGATAAAACGCCTCAAAAAGACGTATTGGTCATAGACTCTCTACTCAACTACTCGGGCCCACTGCTCGTCCTCCAGCATCTGGCTCATAAGGGGTTCCATCTAGCTCCTCCATAGCTGGCTCCTCCACTGAGTCTTCTTATAGCGATCACATAAATAAAACATACACAACAACAAGAAGAAAAGGGATAAGAAACAATATAATGTCAAACGTGTTGAAGGTTTAGCAACATTTAATTCTATAACAGCACACAAACATCCGTCTCCAAAAGTATAAGTATATATATATGACACAATCATCCTCAATCCACATCTAGGATCTTTCCTCTACCCTCCATCATGATGCAATGCAAATGCTGTATGAATAATCTCATCAGGTATCGGCCATATCCGGTTATCCGCATCAATCGACACGTCCCATAGTCCCCGACGCACACCCTCGTCCGCGGATGGAGAATGCCCATGCAAAGCAATGACACTATAGCTGCACAATCCGGTGCACACCTCTGAGCCCCGGCCAGGGTGCTCATGCAATGCATGAACTATAGCTGCAACTAAAATGAAATAATGTCCGGGACGGTCTGCCGTTAGCCTAACCCCAGGAATTCTCCCTCCGAGGAACAGGCCCCGATGACCATGTTTCAGGTCAACCATATCACAGACCATGTTTCAGGTCACCCCCTAGTGCCATAACTGCTCATCATAATCTCATAGATAACCTCAATAATTATCTCATCATCATCATATCACAGTAATCATCTCGGTTAGGCACTACTAACACATATGGTATGAATTCCCCAGTACATTATCATGTCTCAACATAACTCATTACTTACTCAACCTCTAAGCCTAATTATTACACTTATCACATCATACCATCATGTCATCAAAATCATCATCATTATCATCATGTCATAAAATCATCATTACATTCATATCATCATTTCCAAAATAATATTCATTATCAAAATCTAATAAAATAATAATAAAATGATAATATAACATATTCATAAAATAATCACAACACTCATAACATCATCATCCATCAGTCACCAATATTCATTCAACCAGTCAAACAGTCTAAGCAGGCAACAATTAAATAATAAAATAATATATAATAAACGTATTGGCGATAAACGCACAATCTCAAAATCATCACGGGTACCACTAAGTAGTCCCTAGCGTGATATGGACATTGTCCATTACTAACTATATTGTAGGGTTTAGGTCACCCTACGCCATTATCGAATTAAACGTCACCGTACCATTTCCGACGTTAAATAATTTCTTTCCCCCACTTGAAAGTCATACGACCACCGGAACGAGACAAAACGAACCAAAACGAAACGTCCTCGAAACTCCTCGATCCTGACTCGGCTAGAAACAGGGCCTCTTAGCCTCCAAAATTCCACCTAAGGATCACATTGTAAAGGCACATTGTAAGGAACTTAGAATTTGTATCAAACACCACAAAATCCGCCAATGTTTTGGCCTTATAACTCACAATCCAGACCTTTGCTTAAAAACGTGAAGGGTGAGATTAAAGCGATAGCATTCCTCTACCTTCCCCAAATATTTCAGCGCGATCCAACAATGGATGAGCCTAGGATGAACCTTCCAAGGTGACTGGTCTGGAGCTACCCGAGTTGAGCTTATCTCCTTCTTCTGAGCCAGATAACTCACACTATGAGGATTTCTACGAAATTGCAACCGTTGGATATGACATTCTATCAACCCAAAACCTTCCTATGAAATTTGAACAAGATCCAACGGTGGGAGAAGGTGTGGTGAGAGATTTACAGAAGCTGTTCCACCCCAAGCTTCAAGCTCTCGGCAATGGGGGTTGGGTTCTTTGCTAGTTTTCTTCCTCCAATTTCTATCTCTCTCTCCATCTTTCTCTCTCTAAACTCACCCTCTCTGTTTTCTAAATTTTCTGCCTTCTACTGCTTCTGTTTTCATCAGAGGTAACTTAAGTTACCTCTTGACATATTTATTTGTTTTCAAAATCCTGGCGCTCACACTCAGTGTGAGTTTACCCACGCTCAGCATGGGAGCGTCCACCAGCACGCTTGCATTCGTGCCAAATCACTCGCTACATGTCCTCGTGCATGGCACCACTTCCCCACGCTCAGCGTCAACTCCCCCACGCTCAGCGTGGTCTTTGGCTAGCAATGTTGACTTCGCGCGTTTCTTAGTGTTCTAAGCTCGTTTGATGTCCGATTGACCTCCAATTTGAGATATAGGCTCATTAAGACCTAATAAACAACCTCCAACCATAAAAAATGCCTAATCTCAACCCTAACTCCAAATTTCTTGTTTCACACTCATACGTCTTAAAGACGATAATAAGGGAAAACCCTAAGTTGTTTTTACATTCAAACTCAATCGAGATGACTTCGTACTTTCCATGCAAAGGTTCCTAGACCTAAAAAAACATCTTAAATATTTAATCCAAGCCTCAAACCTAATCCTCTTACTTAAACAAAACATAAAATAATGGATGTTACATTATCTGTCCTATGGCCAATTAATTTCAAGTTTGCATCATGCTGATTTTCTATCATTCAGCTATTGGAATTGAATTTTACCTTATAACCTTTGTTACATAGCTGACTTATACTCAAGAGATTATGCTTTAGTCCCTTAACATATAGTACATCTTCAATGATTGTTGTTGAGTCACTTCCTATGTTACCAATGCCAAGTATTCTCCCTTTGTTATTGTCTCCATATGTAACACTTCCACGTGATTTTGGAGTAAAGGTAATGAACTTGCTTCTGTCTCCTGTCATATACAGCCACTATCAAGGTACCATTTAACATTCTTGGCCTTCCAACACACCTACAAAACATAATTCATGTTTGTGCTTTAGGTACCCAAAACTGTTTGGGTTCTTTAGAGTTAGTTCCACCAAACGTTCCTTTAGGAACCCACACATACTTGGACTTATTATATGTATCATTTATGTAAAAACATGTAGAAGAAGTGTGACCTTTTCCAGCACAAATTAGCAACTAACAAATGGAGTGTTTGATGACTTAGCTGCAGTAAAAAATTTCTTGAAAGATTTCTCATGTATCTTAGGTTCATAGCCTATTCCAGCCTTATCATAAACACACTTTTGCTGTCCTTACAAAGCATTCAAATTTTCTCTACCATTTGTGAATCTTGCTAAGTCATTTTTCAATTTTCCCACTTCTTTAGATAATGTGCAACACTTAGAAC
Source organism: Sophora flavescens (assembly GCA_030762895.1). NCBI lineage: Eukaryota > Viridiplantae > Streptophyta > Magnoliopsida > Fabales > Fabaceae > Sophora > Sophora flavescens. The sequence continues at coordinate 109,787,846 of CM061064.1, read as the reverse complement.
AATTAAAGCTTGATGCAATCAAGACCTTATTGCTAGCTTTAATTCTCTTTCTTTTATTTTCAAGCATGCATATTCATCACATTGTCTAGCAATTACTTTTCTAGATGAGATAAGTTGTTTTGTAATTTTAAGATATTCAGCATGTAACTCATCAAATGCATCTTGTAATTCATCAAAAGTAGGTTGTGAATCATAATTTACTTCACTCTCCGAAACACTGTTGTTACTAGCCATCAAGCACAAGTTTGCTTCCTCAGATTCAGATTCTTCAGAGGATTCTAAGTCATTATCATCCCAAGCAATGTATGTGTTGACGATCCGGCAAGTGTACCGTTTTGTTGCAAGTAATAAAACACGGTAAGTAAATACCAAGGTCGAACACAAGGATTGAAAGACCTAATTTAACTAATTTTAATAACGAATTTCAAAGGGTTTGATCAAATCAAAGAGAAGTGGTTATGAAGAGAGAGAAAATTAAATCAAAGATTCAATCAAAAATGATTAATTAAAGATTCTAAAATATTGTGATGAGATTTGATTATGATTAAGGCTCTAAGGTCACGAATTCACCTACCCTATCAAGCAATTTACCCAAGTGTTTTTTCTCCTTATCCCTAGTTTCAATTTAATTTCTTGTCAACCGGGAACCCTCAATTATCCTAATGTCATTTCCGATTTTCAAAAGGAATTATCTCCAATTTGAAGTCGTCAATTTCCCAATTTATTCAACCCATGACTAGATTAATTAAGTTCTTGGTTCCCTATAGCGATTGCACCACTTTCCTATTCTATCCCTAGTAATGTTCAAACGGTGTTCTTAATTCAAGTTCTAAGCACGAATTGCTTCCTAGCTTCAATGCACTAGACGAGTTAACCATTGGACACATGATTAACACAAACAAAACAGAATTAAGAAACAAGAAAAGAGACAAGGGTATAAGAAAATATTACTTGGATAAACTACGCCATCAAAGGTGGCTTCATTGTTCTCTTAGAAAAGTGGCTTAGTTCCTTATAGAGACGAAAACTACGAAAAAAGTAATAAAAGTATTCATCCTTCAAGAACTGACTCAAAACACACTATACAGCTCCAAGAAAAATAGGATTCCACTTTTCCAATCAAAAACTCCTCTCATTGACCTAAAACAAGCTATTTATAAGGTTTGGAATCTGCGCGCGCTCGCAGGGCGAGCAAGGATTCGCGAGGCGAATCTTAAGTTGGCGCCAGTTCAAATTTGGACTTCTCGCGAGGCGAGGCAGAATGATCTTCATTTCACTGAGTCTAACTCGTGAGGCGAGCACTGCCTCACGAGGCGAGGCTGAATGACTGCCTGTTCCTGCTTGATCTGCTCCTCTGGCTCGCGAGGCGAGCTTCTATTCGTGAGGCGAATAGCCAAAATTTGCCTTTTTGCTTGTTTCCTTTATTTTTCCTAGCTTCCTCGAGCTTCACTTTTTACCTGGAATTAAAAGTAGCATTAAATGCTTTATTTTGATAAGAAACTAAAAGAAATTACTAAAAATTGTCCCTAAGACTAAAAGGAAATGCTTGTGAACAATTAAAGTCAAATTTGGGCTAAAACGAGAATGAACTCGCACAATTGGTATCAAAATTGTGGTCTTTCTAGTCATAAAACTAGATGAACCAACGGTTTGTCAGTATGCTTTCCTTGGCTTTCTCCATTTCTTGTCCTTTGAATCAAACTTTTCAGATTTGTCCTTCTTTTGCAGCTTTGGACAGTCAAGCTTGATGTGGCCAATCTTTCCTCATTCATAGCATGTGATGTTGTTGGAAGAATTATCACCTTTGCTGAAATTTTTCTTAGGAAAGGTAGAAGGCTTTCTTTTGAAGTTTTCCTTCTTCTTTAGGATCTTCTTGAATCTTCTAACTAGCATTCCCATTTCTTCTTCAGATTCTACATCATGTTTTGATTGCTCATCATCACTGTCTTCTATTTCTTTTGCTTGTGACTTGAGAGCCAAACCTTTTTTTTTGTTACTTTCTTCACTTTTATTCAATTTGTTCAACTCTAGTTCATGCTCTTGCAGTTTGCTAAACAATGTTGTAATGGTCATGGAAGAAAGATCTCTAGATTCTGAAATTGTAGTGACTTTAGGCTGCCACTCTCTACTTAGGCATCTCATCACTTTGTTGATTTGATATAGCTTTTCCAAGTCCAGCCAATTGGTTAACAATGTGTGTGGACCTCTTTTGCATATCACTCATTGGTTCTCCTTACTTCATTTTGAATAACTCATACTCATGTGTGAGGGTGTTCATTCTTGCTCTTTTGACATTAGTGGTTCCTTCATGTGTTACTTGTAGTGAATCCCATATCTCCTTTGATGTCTTGTAATTGGAAACCCTGAAAAACTCATCACGGCTCAAAGCAAAAGTTACTATATTCTTAGCACGTGCATTATATTGAACTATCTTCTTATCATCCTCATTCCATTCAGTTTTAGGCTTATTTCTTGGAGCACCATTAGCATCTACAATACAAGGGGGCAAATGGTCCATTTTCTACTGCACCCCATATGTCAACACCAGCTGCCTCAAGAAAGATAACCATTCTTTCCTTCCAATAGATATACTCAGATCCATTGAAGGCAGGAGGGCGTGCAAGGGAAGCCCCTTCATTCAAACAGTCATTTGAAGCCATAGCTCTTGAAGCTGTTAAGCCAAACTAAAGAGTTTAGCTCTGATGGCAATTGTTGGTTTGGCTTCAAATACTCCTGGGGTGGTGAATTGAGTTTTCTAAAAAACTTTCACTCTTAAAATCTTAACAAAACTTTCAAAACAGGTTTGTTGCCTCGGGATCTTTATTAAAAATAGTGAAGGGATTTTTACAAAATCTTGAATTGAATAATGAGGATAAGAAGATGCAGATCAAAATTGACACAATTAAGATCAAGTGCTAAACTTAACAACCAGGCTTCACAAAATCCAATTCAGTCTTTAAGTCTAAAGAACATATATAACAAGATTCAGTTTTAAGCATAAATCAAAGACCATATTGTATAGCTTCAGTTTCAATGTTCAAGATCAGATTTAATAAACTCAGTTTTGATCACAAGATTCAGTTCAGATGTTGAGCCTTAAGAATAGAATTGAACAACACAGATTAGATTGCAGTTTGCACAAAGTTCAATAAGGTATTATATATCAAGAACAGAAATCAAAATTGAACTTTAAATGTCAAGAACTTAGTTTATGTATGTATATGCGAATAAAACAAAAATTAAAGGATTGAGTTCAGGAGTACCACACAACAGAATTTATACTGGTTCAGTCACCACCACTGTGACCTACATCCAATCCCCACGCCACCTGTGGGTATTCACACACTAATCAAACAAGCTTTACCCAGGTGCTTGAAAAACTTTTACACCACAGAGCACTCTTTCACCTTGGGATACCACACCCTTGTGAAAAGCCTCAATGTTCTTTCAACCTTAGGGATGCCTCACCCTAATCACTCAGAGAGATTCCCCACTCTCTTACAATCAAACAGAAAGAAAATGATTTGATCTAAACTCTCAGAAGTTGGATATACAAATTGAAGCACTAATGAGATGAAACACTCTTTTCACAATATAGCTCAAGAAAGATGATGAATGATTTTCACAATTGATCTCTCAAATTGATTTCGTGTTATTCTGTATGTTGTGAGTGTTCTTTCAATCCCAATATATATAGAAAACAAATTGTAGCCGTTGGGATTAGTTAGAAACAGATTTGGGATCATAATATATTGAGTTAAACTTTTCAGGTTTCTTGTACATGGGTTGAGTACAGGGATGTATTAGCCAAGATTCATACTGATAGTTCTTGTACACAATACATGGCTGTACGTGTTTTTCAAAACTGATAGTTACTGTACACATGTGTAATATGGCTGTACGTGTTTCTCAAAAAACTGATCTTGGTTAATCAGCCAGTACACCCATTCAATACATATATGTATTAATGAACATCAGATTTTTCAAAAACCTGAATACACGCGTACATAGAATATGTACAGGGCTGTATTCAGTTAACCATTAATAACTGATCTGATTTCATGACATACAGAGGTGTAGTACATCTATGTACTGAATATCAAAAACCTTTTATTCATTTGTCAGTTACAGAATAAGGAATACACCCATTGAATACATGGCTGTACGGACAAAGAATTTTTGTTTAATTTCAAATAATCATTTTCTTTAAAACTTATTCCTTTTTAATGCAGATTATGAAAGTGATTTTCTTCATGCATCTTCTAAAGGGCTATTTGTGATCAAGAGAAGTTCTCTCTTACAAATAATCTAAGACTTAAGAATCTAATCTTCCTTTAAGATTTGTCTTGATGTTTCCTTTGATCCTTTCCTTGCTTGTTGCTCTTTGAATTCTCCAAGTTGCTCTTTTGAATACTTCAAGTCCTTCTTTGGATATTCCTCTTTGAATTGCTCATTGAACTTGACATTCTTAGCTTGATACATGTCTTTGCAATTGGATACTAAAAAGACTTGCACAAAAATTAAAGATATGTTTGTCATACATCAAAATCTCTAATTCATTGAGTCTTACATAACTAAACCATTAGCTGAAGATAGTTTCACTTATATTAGAGATAATTTGAATATGCATTTCATAAATGAATAATGCGTTTGCTCTTCGATGAAACGTCTGCTGACGTGGATTATTTACTGAGACTTTACATTGCAGTTATCTAAAATGTTTTTGAATTCAAAATGTTTTGTCTTTATTATTTCTCAACTCGCTCTTTTTCTGAAACCTCTTTCTTTAAAACCTAAAGTCTTCTCTCCGAAACACTTTACCGTTTCAAAAAGCTTTTCTCTCTCTTGTGAATGAATATTTTTGAAACCCTTTCATCTTCTCTCTCTTTCAACCCAAATCCATGGCACCCGAAGCATTTAGAAAATTACTCATGCTGCTGCTCGGTTAGGGATGAGTGTGGAAGACTTATCTATGATCGTTCCCGGATGATTTGTCAACATGAACAAGATTATCAAAGGAGGCACGAATGTTATGGTAGAATTGGAAGCTTCACAATGGGTCAACCTTTTCTCTCTACATGAACCCATTTACCCTCTGCTACTTCAAGAATTTTGGGAAAATGATGAATAAAGGATGTCTCAGAATCAAATTTCCATTCAAACAAATTATAATGGAAAACCCTATTTGTTCACTCTCAACAGTATTCAAAAAGCAACCGGCTGCCCTAGGCAAGGTGCTGCTTTTACAAATGATTTGGAAACTAAGTATGGTGAAGAAACTGTTCATCAAGTTCTCTATGCGATATCCAACACTACAAGCAAAGTTGCCTCCAAACTGACTCCAAAAGGAAGGTTTTTTCATGCCTTGTTAATCAATTGTGTGATGCCAAGAACAAGTGCTCATGATAATGTCAACAAGATGGATAGATTTTCCCTATTCCATCTCCTGAACATTATGAAGGTTGACATAAATGATTTGATTTTCAAGTATATGCTGAGGATGGTAAAGCCCCAAATCAAAACCTCCTACACTTATGGGATGCTGATTACCAGACTGCTACACATCAAAGGCATTCCCCTCACTGGAAAGGTTGATATGGCTACTGCCATTGATGAAAGAACTCTCTCTCAGATGAAGCTGAGACCACTAGGAAGGATTTCTGACTCTGATGAAGATGATGAGAAGAAGAAATATTCAGAAGAATCTGAAGAAGAAACTGATGAGTCTGATGACTCAAGCAACAGAAGTGTCTGCACCTTTAGATCCCAAGGTCAGAACAAAGCTTCAAGTAAAGAGGAAGCTGGTCATCTCAGAAGCAACTGATGATGATGATGACCAACCTATTTCCAAGGTTCTGAATAAGGAAATAGTTGAAAAGCCTATTGTTTTCCCTCAAAAGGAACTCAAGAGGAAAGCTGTTGTTGCAGCTGCACCAGTTAGAAGATCTACAAGGCTGAAGATAGATAAATCTTTGCAAGTCTCATTGCAACTTGCTGAATCACCTCTTAGGTCATATGAACCCTCACCCTCTTCACCCATTGTTTTATCCTCACCCTCTGATTCATCATCCTCTTCTTCTCATAACTCCCCTATTCACAATAAATTTTCAATTGCTGAAAATCTTCTTGCTTTATCTATTTGAGACTTTAATTTAAATCTCATTCCAGATCACCCCTCACCACAACCTATTCTTCATAACTCACCTGATCACATATCCAACCCTTCACCCCTCTCTCCCTCATAGGAAATTCAAACTCTTGTTCCTGTTTCAAGAATTTTTTATTCCATTCTATCACCTCTCTCTCACCCTTTACCCACCCCGCCAAACTCACCACAGAGACCTCTACCTACTTCTTTCAATCCTTCTGAGCCATTACCTATAGATCAAATCAATCCTGACCTTCTTAGCTCGGATGACTTAAAAGCAATCAGCAATCTTGTTGCTGAACATGCTGCAGTAAGGCTGAATCAAGCCTCCTGGAAATGGAGACCTAATCCTACTGCTTGCATGAAGCCCAATACTAGAAGATCTGTCCCGACAGAGGATTTGTCTGTCCAAAGCCAAAGTAGAATCCAAAATCCAAGAAGCCTTTTGTTTGGCTGAAAAGAAAGCATCAGAAACTGAAGTTCCCTAGATGGTCTACTTCATTCATGAGTCACCCTAGCCTATCTCTGATTGACAAACTCAAGATGCCTACAGATAGTGCCCGACTCAGTTCTTACCGGATTCCCTGGATCGGATATCCAGATGAAGCTAGAGCAGAATCAAGGCAACTCCACCCCTTCCAACCAACTCTTTTTTTCACTCCTTTTCTTTTCATTTTACCTTTGTCCTTTTATGAAAACCCTTTTTCTGTTTACTCTTTTGATTTACCGGTTTCTTATGAAAATTTAACTTGGTTTTTCAATTATCTTTCCCCTCTTTTCATTTCTTTCTCTAATTTAGAAATCCCGTCTTTTAGAATTCCCTGTTTGCAACCCTTTAGTTCGTTGCACTAAGTCTTTCCCTTGACTCTCTTTGTTCCCCATAGTTTTTATGTCACTTTTATTTTCTCTTTTGGTCATTCTCTTCCCTGACACTTTCTAGAAATTGTTCCTTATGAATCACCTACGACTGCCAACCCTTCTGACCCTGGTCCCTCCTCTTCACCTCCACCTGATGATCCTGTTGCACTGACATCCACCATCATTGGAATGGATCCAGTCGCTCGTGCAGAAATCAACGGTCTTTGTGAGACCATGCAAACTGTTGTGGCTCTTCTCACCAAGATTTTTGAGAAACAACAACTTTAGTTTTCATTACCTTTGTCAGCAATGTAATAAGTCAATGATGGTTAAATCAATAAATGTCATTTTCAGATGCATTTTATCCTGTTACTTTATCTTTTTGGTGATGACAAAGGGGGAGAAAATAATATATATTCGTATTCGTATATCTGAAATAAATATGAAACTCAAAAGATAAGACACTAGCTTAATCATGCGTCTGATTTCTTTATGGAAGCATTAGTTTAGGGGGAGTTTGAGAAGCTTAATTAACCTGAAAATTCTTATAAGCTTGAATATAGTCATACTTCATATGATTCTCTGTGCTTAAATATGTTTTTATCCTTAGTTCATTAAAAACATAAGATAATGTTTGTCATCATCAAAAAGGGGGAGATTGTTAAGAATACATCTTTAGACATCTCTGATTTTGATGAATCCAAACAAAGAATGATTTTAAGTGAACCTTGTGAAATCTACTAATATGTGTATTAAGTGTGCAAATCAGTATACAAGAGTCTCATGACAAAGAAACAAAGTCTTAATGATGCGTCTGAACAATGACTAGGTCTCTACCAAATTCTGATCAAGCAACTGAAAGTCCCTCGCTTCAACAATATTCAAACTCGAAGAATACTCTCTGATTATTTCGAATAAAGAAATTCAATATCAGAAAGCTCAAAGCACCATTCTGTGCATGAAGAATCTTTTTGTTGCAAAAAGAAAAATGAACTTTACTTGAACGCAGACCTGCGTAGCACAAATAAGGAAAGTCGCGCTGCCCAAGTCTGAAAAGTAATAAACGTTGCTCTGAAGCAAACTGCACTCTGATAAAGCTATGCCAACCTATATGTTCAATTTGTCTTGAAGCTCACCAACGATCATAAACATTAAATTCAAGACCAGAACGACTCTATTGACATTTATGGATGAATACCAAAAGAATACTCAGCTGAAGAACTCTCCTCAATGAACTTATCTCTCTTGAGTATAAATAGAAGACTTTGAAGACCATTGAATACACACCTGAATACATTAACTCATGCATTCAATACTCTCAAGCATTCAAAGCTCTCTTAAGTTCTTCATAGAAAACTTCTCTGCTCAAATCATTTATATTTATTGAGATGTCTTTACTGCGATCTCACCTACCTTAAATACTTATTCACTTTGTGAGTGTTACTCGGTAGATCTACAAAGTTGTAATACTTGTTTGAGCCTGGAGAGACTAGGGTGCAAACAATACTTGTTAGTTGAGCCTGCAGAGGCTATGTGTGCAAATAATACCTAACCTGATCAGTTATAGTGCAAATACTTGGTGAAGCCAAGGACTGGACGTAGCCCAAGGTTTGGGGTGAACCAGTATAAATCTGTGTCTCCTTTTCTTAGCTTAATCTTTTCAGTTTGCTTTACTTTAACTGTGCTAACAGGGTTGAAAAGTGAATCTCTTTTTTTTGTTATCAGACGCATCTTTGTGTCTTATATGTCAAACTGCAATGTTTTTGAAAAAGCTTTTAAAACACAATTCAACCCCCCTTCTAGTGTTTTATATCTATTCATTTCACACACTTCATAGTGATAGGTGCATAAAGCATAGAAGGTGGAGGAGTTCCAAGCTCTCACCTATATAAGGACCATTTGTACTTCATTTTGAAATTAACGAATCATCTGATTAGTTTCTCATTCTTGAGATTAGAGAGAGTTATCTTCGTGAAGGTTATTGAATTCAGCCTTGATTCTTATCTAAAGTTCCAATACTCTAGTGGCGAATCATCCGCAAGGCTTATCATCCAATCCTCACAATGGTTTGAATGTGGCGCAATTCTCCCATTTTTCTCTTCTTCTCCATTTTGTTCTTTAATTTTATTATCTACGCTTTTTGGTTTACTTGAATTCTCACATGAGAATCATGTTTATGTGCCAATTCTTGATCTAATTGTGTTTATTCTTACATTTTCAATAATTAAATTCAAAGAAAGATCCTAAAACTATGTTGATCAATCTTAGGTCACATCATGTGGTATCATGAGCTAGCTCTTCGAACTTGAATTGTTGAAAATTTGGATCAAAATTTGAATTCTATAATCATCTGAAGACTGACGCCAAAATCTTCTACAAAATATTTGAATTAGGCACCATCTTCATCAAATGCATGGCTAATTAATCCTCAATGATCTCAGTTCATGTGTCAAGCATTAATCCATACATCTTACATTGTGAATTTGATCAAAATTTTGTTCAATTTCAAAATTTACAAAGTAAGTTGATCTTCAAGTGTTTTTCAAGTGTTCTTAATGTTTTGCAAAATCTAGAGCCTAATAGATCTTGAAGAAATTCAAATAGTGTAGTGAAAGTGTTTTTCAACCACTTGAATGAAAGATCTTGGTTTTTAATACTGTGAATTGTGCTTTTTCTATTTGGAAATAGTGGAATATTACCTCACTTTGAATTGTTGATTAAATTTCCAAGTTGTACACTATTATTCATCATTGTTCGTGTTGAAGGCTTATTGATCTTAATTGTGCAATATTGATATTGATGTTGTGATTGTGTGATTATTAAAAGTCAGTGGCTGCAAGTTAAAAAAACAGTTTAAAAAGAAAAAAGGTCCAACACCAGAAATATCAAAAGTTTTGGGTCAAAGTATAAATTTCAAAAATATTCCATAATTTTGAAAAAGACATGCCACTAGATTGTAATCATTGCATTGTAATGGAGCCTTCAATTTTCGTGTAAAGCACAATTGTTTGGATCATTAATTGTTGCACAACACACTTGTTGACTTCACATGGAGTGTTGCACCCGATTTTTCTGCTTTCTAAGATCGGTATAAATATAAATAAACGTTTATATTTTTATCTGAAACTTAGAAAATGATTTTGGGAAAACCAAAGTCATATTCATATTATACTTATTTTGATAAGTATACGGTTAATTTATTGATTGAAAATTCAGATGGAATCCGGTCTGCGTTTTCACTGACAGCAAGATTTTACAGATCAGAAAACCTAACTTTGACCCGAGAACGAAATGAATAGATTTTATATCTCATTTTCAACGATATATGTTATTTTGAAAATTTTCAAAATAAATAGGTTTTAAACTTGATTCTGGCATAAAAACCCTAAATCGGGTAATCGACGGAGTCGAGAACGGACGTGCAGAGATAAAATCCGACATTCAATGGGTGAAGACTCAAGTGATGACTCACAAGGGGTGAGTCATCCATATGACTCACCTTAGTCATGATGACATTTTAGGGATTTTACAATTATGTCCTTAATGTTGGTTTTAACTACAAAAATGTCATTGTACAAGATTACCATTTTGTCCCTCAAAATTTATGAGTTGGACACTTTTAGCCCTTAAACTCACGGTCCAAAGCCCTCCCCATGAGGCCATCTCACTTCTATTTAAGGCATTCATCATCTTCATCATGAAGCTTTCAGCATTTTTCCAAAAACTCTTAAGTTCCATAAGCTTACTTTGTGAAGCAACTTAGTGATTCTTGCACTTTTCTTCAATTCCAATAGGTAATCCATGATCCTCATCATCATTTAACTATATGTTCTTCATATATTTTCATGATTCAATGCCTTATTCATCTTTTTCAATTCTTAGATCTAGAAGTTTGAAAATCCATAGAAAATCATAGAAAAATCCTAAAAATATGAAACCAATTTCTATGATCTTAGAATCATCTATAATTTCAAAATCAAAGAGTATGACTTGAACCAAAATTTACTCCCTATAAATCCTAAAGAGGCCGAACTTTATAAAAAAGTGGGTGGAGGAAATTTTGTTCAATTTTTAGAAAATGATCATGTATTTCATCCTTCTAGTATGTAATGATATGGAATCCAAGTTCTTATATCAGACCAAAATCTCTTGCCATGTTTTTGTTTCTTGGCCGAATTCACACCTTGAGGAACTTGGAGGATTTTAATTAAATCTTTGTTGATTAATCACTAATCCGTTATCTTAAGTACTTAGGGTCATTAATCCAATGACTTAAATAATTTTAGAATTTTTAGCCACAAAACCTTGTTGAGGCCGTGACCTATATGTAGTGTATAGGTGATTTATTTTGTTTGATGAGTAATTGTTTGAATGTGGTTGATGAAGGTTGAGTGAATTGGGTGTGCACGTGAGACCGGACTTCCGACAAAGTTTTTTTTAATCCACAGAAAAATCTTTGACAGGTAAGAGGGGATTGCCTGAATGATTTATCCGATGGCTACGTGCTATCTGTGGTTGGTATATATATATATATATATATATATATATGGTGCTTGATTAATTTGGTTGAAGTTGTTTTGTTTATATCTGGGTTATTTATCTGCATTTAAGTGTTTATCTGTAATTATATATTATAATGTTGTGATGCATGATCTACCTGGGAATATTGCTATGATGTTGTTATTTAATGTTGTTTGAGATTTTAGAAACCTGACATTGGTCAGTGCCCAATCAATTAACCATATAAAAGCTTTTAGAAACTTTAAAAATAATATTCAATGTTTAATGAAGAAATATTGGAAAAATTATTTTACTAGAAAAGTCATAATTGGACTTAAAACGTTTTTAAAACGTCAAACGTCGGACAATTCCGATAATATTTATGGTAGGATTACTAAAAACGGTAATATTAGTTAAAACAGAGAATTTGTATCAAAGCAATATTTTCAAGTTCAAAATATTGATTTTAAGAAAGAAAATGAATTTCAAGTGATTTTGATGATTTTGTAAAACGAATTTACAACATAAACATATTTTCTGTAAAATAGTTTTATACAACGGGTTATTTCCGACAACTTGGATAAGTTTCGGAAGTTTTGTTTTGATTTTGTGTTTCATCGAACGGAAACAGTGTTAACTTTAAAATGTAAACCTAGTATCTGAGACATCGTGATACTGGTGTTCTTAAATAAAAGCACGAAGATCTTTGATCCGTGTTACGTTGTTACACGTTGTGATGAACGTTGTTAATAGTGAATTTTGTTTTCTATCATCACGAACCTAAGACCGATTGCAAGGTCTAAGGTTTTGTGATTGAGCATTCGGACTTCGTGTCCTGTGTTAACATTGAGAAATCTATCTCGTAAAAAAAATTTATGAATAATCGTAAGACATCTTGAGCTTCGACAAAAGAAGAATGAACACAAAGAGAAATGACAAGAACAAAATGTTTTATATGCATTCATTAGCAGACGTGCCCACGTCCTATGTATGATGCCTTAGTGATAGGATATTCATGCCACGTTCTATGTATGATGCCTTAATGATAGGGTATTCGTGCTACGTTGTTATGTATGATGCCTTAATGATAGGGCATTTGTGCTACGTTGTTATGTATGGTGCCTATTAATAAGGTATTCCGTGCTACGTTGTTATTTGATGTTGGGATCTCCAGAGATTAGGTATTAAATTAGAGCCTTAATACTGAAGTGTTCGTGCATTATTTTTAAAACACTATGATCAGGTATGCAACCCAGTGATAGAATACTTGTTTATTTATGGAAATGAATATGTTTATGTGTTTTCTTTTGTGTTGTGCATGTATTATTGAGTTAAATCCATATATTGGTTTCTCACTCTTGCATTGCTGTATTTGGATTTTCTTTGTTGTGTCTTATGTTGGGGAGTATAGATGAACCACTCAAGGGATCTGTCGACTATAGGAGGAAGTTCCCTTAGTTCGGAGCATGCTGATGTTTCTTTGTTACTATTATGTCTGTCTTATAGGTGTGGTCAGCTTAGGTTTTGTTTATGGTATGTTGTTGTTTTTCAATAAGGACCTATACTTATAAAGGTCTAAGTGTGAAAACAGTATGATGCAATATAGTTGTATGATGTCATATATATATCTATCCATATGCGGTTATACTTACGTTGTCTTATGGTTGTCGAAAAAGAAAAGATAAGGGACAAAAAAATTTATCACCATTTTGAGACATGAATACAACTTAAGAAAATATTATTTTCTAAAAACATCTAGCGAATTACTTTTTAATTTATTTCCGCACGTTTTACAAAGTAATGCCCAAGGGGGGTATTACATTAGTGGTATCAAAGCTGGTCGAGTCTTTCGGGAATGTTGGGGAATAGGTCTATTGTGTCGATGTTGTGTGTTCTCTGATTAGGACTTGTTTGAATTACTTCTTAGAAGTAATGAATGTTAATACATAATTATGCGTTTCATTTTCTGGTTGTGGTCTAACTGATTTTGTCTTGACAGGTCAGTTATGGAACCAGCACCAGAGGTGGACGTGGACGAGGACATTGATGCGACCGTGGAAGGGGTCGTCGAGGTAGTCCCATTGGTGGTCGTGGTAACACGAATGAGAATTATGAAGAAGGAGTGGACTATGCAGCACAAGCTATGGGGCACGTGGCAGCTGCCATTGCAAATCAGACTGCTACAATGGGTGCCCTAAACCAACAGGAGCAGGCTCGAGATGAACAAGAAGCCGAAGGCAAAAATCTAACTACTTTAGGCGTCAGGAGCCATCATAATTCCATGGAGACGTGGATCCTGTAAAAGCTGATTTATGGATTTAGGAGCTAGAGAAGATCTTTGAACTCATACACAGTCTAGAGGGAGTGAAGGTATCTTATGCGACATTTCTGTTGGTTGGTGATGCTGAGTATTGGTGGAAAGGCACCTAACAGCTGTTGGAAGCAGAGAATCAGGAGATTATTTGGGAAGTATTCAGAAACATGTTCTTGAACAAGTATTTTCCTCAAAGTACACGAGCTGAGAAGGAGAAAAAATTTCCACGACTTCCTCAGAGAGATTTAACTGTCGGAGAATACGCGGCAAGGTTTGAATCTCTTGCCAAGTATTTTTGTTTTTTCCAGAACAATCCAGACAAGGATTGGAAGTGCGAGTGTTTCGAGGGGGAACTACGTTTCGAGATTAAAGAATCAGTGCTACTATTAGAAATTCAGAATTTCCAAGCCTTAGTCGAGAAGTGTAGAAAAATAGAGCTGATGAGGAAAGAAAGAGACAACAAAGGAACTGTAGGAGGAACGGTTAGGTCAAAGGGTCAATTCCAGAACCAAAAAGGAAAACAAGTGCAGAATGAACCTTATTTCCGACCACCGGGAAATAACCAGAATCAGCAACATCATCGTTCCAATAATTCTGAGTCAGGAAGTGGAGGTCAACAGAACCAAAATTGAGGTCAACTTAGGAGGTGTTACAAATGTGGAGACTCAAATCATATGGCTGATAAATGCCCAGTGATGGGAATGAAGTGCTTTAATTGTGATCAAGTGGGACATCTGTTGAGGGAGTGCAATGCTCCAAGGCATGGACCTGCTGTCAATAACACCAGCACTAATAAACCGACGACTACGAGTAGAGTTTATAATGTGAGGGGAGCTGAGACTTCAAACTACGACGATAATCTTTTAACTATATTTTTAATTCAGACTCAATGCATTCTTTCATTTCGATAGATTGTGTGAAATATTTGAGTTAACCAATTTCTTTTTTGTCATATGATGTGATTGTTTAAAGCTCTAATTATTCAACTAGTTATTATGGAACTAGATATGTTTGGGCTGTCCTTTTGTTGTTCGGGATAGACACTTTCTTGATGAAAGAAGTTTCCTAATAAGATTTAATCTAGTTACTTTTATTTTTGGTGGAAGTGATTCAGTTTGAATTCGTGTCAGACTGTTGTTCTTTTAAAATCGGTATAAATTCTTCTATATACCTTCTTGTGAAAGTAAGATCTTTGGATTGAGAGATCCTGCCTAGCTTCGTGTCACGAAATTTTTTTTAAGAGGGGTAGTCAGTAACACCTCGATTTTTCTGTTTTCTAAGATCGGAATAAATATAAATAAACATTTATATTTTTATCTGAAACTTAGACAATGATTTTGGGGAAACCAAAGTCATATTTATATTATACTTATTTTGATAAGTATACGGTTAATTTTTTGGTTGAAAATTTAGACGAAACCCGATCCGTGTTTTCATTGACAGTAAGATTTTACTGATAAGAGAACCTAACTTTGACCCGAGAACAAAATGAATAGATTTTATATCTCATTTTCAACTATATATGTTTTTTTGAAAATTTTCAAAATAAATAGGTTTTAAACTTGATTCTGGCGTAAAAACCCTAAATCGGGTAATCGATGGAGTCGAGAACGGACGTGCAGAGATAAAACCCGACATTCAATGGATGAAGACTCAAGTGATGACTCACAAGGGGTGAATCATATGGATGACTCACCTTAGTCATGATGACATTTTAGGGATTTTACAATTATGTCCTTAATGTTGGTTTTAACTACAAAAATGTCATTGTACAAGATTACCATTTTGTCCCTCAAAATTTATGAGTTGGACCATTTTATCCCTTAAACTCACGGCCCAAAGCCCTCCCCATGAGGCCATCTCACTTCTATTTAAGGCATTCATCATCTTCATCATGAAGCTTTCACAATTTTTCCAAAAACTCTTAAGTTCCATAAGCTTACTTTGTGAAGCAACTTAGTGATTCTTGCACTTTTCTTCAATTCCAAGAGGTAATCCATGATCCTTATCATCATTTAACTATATGTTCTTCATATATTTTCATGATTCAAAGCCTTATTCATCTTTTTCAATTCTTAGATCTAGAAGTTTGAAAATCCATAGAAAATCATAGAAAAATCCTAAAAATATGAAACCAATTTCTATGATCTTGTAATCATCTATACTTTCAAAATAAAAGAGTATGACTTGAACCATAATTTCCTCCCTATAAATCCTAAATAGGCCTTATCAAAAAGTGGGTGGAGGAACTTTTGTTCAATTTTTAGAAAATGATCATGTATTTCATCCTTCTAGTATGTAATGATATGGAATACAAGTTCTTATATCAAACCAAAATCTCTTGCCCTGTTTTTGTGTCTTGGCCGAATTCATACCTTGAGGAACTTGGAGGATTTTAATTCAATCTTTGTTGATTAATCACTAATCCGTTATCTTAAGTACTTAGGGTCATTAATCCAATGACTTAAACAATTTTAGAATTTTTAGCCACAAAACCTTGTTGAGGTCGTGACCTATATGTAGTGTATAGGTGATTTATTTTGTTTGATGAGTAATTGTTTGATTGTGGTTGATGAAGGTTGAGTGAATTGGCTGTGTACGTGAGACCGGACTTCCGACAAAGTTCTTTTTAATCCACAGAAAAAGCTTTGACAGGTAAGAGGGGATTGCCTGAGGGATTTATCCAATGGCTACGTGCTATCTGTGGTTGGTCTATATATTTATCTCTGGTACTTGATTAATTTGGTTGAAGTTGTTTTGTTTATATCTGGGTTATTTATCTGCATTTAAGTGTTTATCTACAATTATATATTATAATGTTGTGATGCATGATCTGCCTGGGAATATTGCTATGATGTTGTTTGAGATTTGAGAAACCTGACATTGGTCTGTGCCTAATCAATTAACCATATAAAAGCTTTAAGAAACTTTAAAAATTATATTCAATGTTTAATGGAGAAATATTGGAATATAATATTGATGAAAAACAGTATTAGGGAAAATTGATAAAATGTTTGAAAATATTATTATTTTAAGGATTTAACAGCGTAAGAGTGTTTTATGAGTCATAGTGAGGATGTAACCGTGAAAATATTTTCGCACTGCTAGTTTATACGTAAGAAATTTCTAAATATTAGAAAATGTTATTTTTAGAAAATAAGTTTCAAAAATAATTTTATTATGGTGTTGGAAAAATTATTTTACTGGAAAAGTCATGATTGGACTTAAAACGTTTTTAAAACGTCAAACGTCGGACAATTCCGATAATATTTACGGTAGGATTACTAAAAACGGTAGTATTAGTTAAAACAGAGAATTTGTATCAAAGCAATATTTTCAAGTTCAAAATATTGATTTTATGAAAGAAAATAAATTTCAAGTGATTTTGATGATTTTTTAAAACGAATTTACAACGTAAACGTATTTTCTATAAAATAGTTTTATACAACGGGTTATTTCTGACAACTTGGATATGTTTCAGAAGTTTTGTTTTGATTTTGTGTTTCACCGAACGAAAACAGTGTTAACGTTAAAAAGTAAACCTAGTATCTGAGACGTCGTGATACTGGTGTTCTTAAATAAAAGCATGAAGATCTTTTGATCCGTGTTACTTTGTTACACGTTGTAACGTTGTTACACGTTGCGATGAACGTTGTTAATAGTGAATATTGTTTTCTATCACTACGAACCTAAGACTGATTGCAAGGTCTAAGGTTTTGTGATTGAGCATTCGGACTTCGTGTCCTGTGTTAACATTGAGAAATCTATCTCGTAAAAAAAATTTACGAATAATCGTAAGCCATCTTGAGCTTCGACAAAAGAAGAATGAACACAAAGAGAAATGACAAGAATAAAATGTTTTATATGCATTCATTGGCAGACGTGCCCACGTCCTATGTTTGATTCCTTAATGATAGGGTATTCATGCCACGTTCTATGTATGATGCCTTAATGATAGGGTATTCGTTCGTGCTACGTTGTTATGTATGATACCTTAATGATAGGGTATTCGTGCTACGTTGTTATTTATGGTGCCTTAATAAATAAGGTATTCCGTGCTACGTTGTTATTTGATGATGGGATCTCCGGAGATTAGGTATTAAATTAGAGCCTGAATACTGAAGTGTTCATGCATTATTTTTAAAAGACTGTGATCGGGTATGCAACCCAGTGATAGACTACTTGTTTATTTATGGAAATGAATATGTTTATATGTTTTATTTTGTGTCGTGCATGTAGTTATCGAGGTAAATCCATATATTGATTTCTCACTCTTGCATTGCTGTATTTGGATTTTCTTTGTCGTGTCTTATGTTGGGGAGTACAGATGAGCCACTCAAGGGATCTGACGACAATAGGAGGAAGTTCCCTTAGTTCAGAGCATGCTGATGTTTCTCTATTACTATTATGTCTATCTTATAGGTGTGACCAGCTTAGGTTTTGTTTATGGTATGTTGTTATTTTTCAATAAGGACCTATACTTATAAAGGTTGAAGTGTGAAAACAGTTTGATGTAGTATAGTTGTATGATGTCATATATATCTATCCATATAAGGTTATACTTATGTTGTTTTGTGGTTGTCGAAAAAGAAAAGATAAGGTACAAAAAAATTATCACCATTTTGAGACATGATTACAACTTAATAAAATATTATTTTCCGAAAGCAACCAGCGAATTACTTTTTAACTTATTTCCACATGTGTTACAAAGTAATGCCCAAGGGGGGTGTTACATGGAGTCCTCTTTTATGATTATGGCTTAGGCTTGGTTGATGCACCTAACAAGTGCACAATCATTGGTTGGCATTATAATTACATTTGGTTCTAGGTTTCTCTTCAAAATTCTTTTGAAATTTTGGCTTGAAATCTTAATCAAATCTACCTCCACTCCGTCTTCTTTGAAATCAATTTGAGTAGTACTATCTTGATGTGATCTAAGGTAGATCAACATAGTTTTAGGATCTTTCTTTGAATTTTATTATTGAAAATTTAAGAAAAATTACAATTAGATCAAGAATTGATACATAAACTTGATTCTCAAGTGAAAATTCAAGTAAACCAAAAAGAGTTGAAGAGAAGATGTAC
The DNA here is from genome assembly GCA_030762895.1 of Sophora flavescens. Lineage (NCBI taxonomy): Eukaryota > Viridiplantae > Streptophyta > Magnoliopsida > Fabales > Fabaceae > Sophora > Sophora flavescens. The sequence continues at coordinate 109,768,941 of CM061064.1, read as the reverse complement.
ACTATAAAAAATGGGAGAGTGGCGCCACATTCAATCCATTGTGAGGATTGGATGATAAGCATTGGGGGAAGATTCACAACTAGAGTGTTGGAATTCTAGATAAGAATCAAGGTTCAATTTAAGAACCTTCAAGAGGAGAACTCTCTCAACCCTCTAATCTCAAGAACGAGAAACAAAGCAAATGATTCATTAATTTTAAATTGAAGTACAAATGGTCCTTATCTAGGTGAGAGCTTGGAGCTCCTCCACCTTCTATGCTTTATGCGCCTATCAACATGAAGTGTGGGCCTAGTTGACCTACTTGGCCCAATGTCTCCTAGCCATGTAGTATGTTGGGCTAATTGGCTCAATTGAACCAACTTCCTAAGCCTAATGGTCTAAACTATCCTAAAGTGCATATTGGCAAAACTACTTTTATTATAAGCTCCTACAATCTACACAAAAGATCCTACAATCTAGGAGAACTCTTCTTTGTCTTGAAATCCTCTTAATTTGTCATGCTTGGGTCTTTGGTCCTTGAATGCCCTCCAATTGTGGGATACCTTGCCCTTGTGTGTCCATGATCACATCAAGATGCCCCCATGGACACTCGAATGGAAATTCAAAAAAAAAATACTAATATTAGTCTGATTTCACAGGAAGTCAACTGACAACAGTATCGACAAACCTTGCATTGCTTGAAAACAAAAATATTTAAACTATGGTCCCATCCAATAGTCAGAAATATACAAATTAAATTAATATGTGAAAATTACTACTACGTATATCCCAGCTGCACACCACTATTGTATAAAAAATGACTACAATGTGATAAAAAAAAATCACATCCCATATTAATTGAATCCAAATATGATATGGATGACATAGAATTGCTTAAAGGAAATTTAAAAAGAACTAAACTCATTTAGGCCTAATTTTGCTTCACCACATTTATTTTATATTTTTATATATTTTTTATATATATATATATATATATATATATATATATATATATATATATATATATATGAAAAGTAGTATTATACCATAATTCAACCCTTGGCAGCCAAGAATGCCAAGTCTTAGGCTTCTCTAATGCAAAATACCTCAAATACAATTCCACACAACGGTTCGTCAATTCTATTTGACCTTCTATCTTAGGATGGTAGGAAGAAGAAACTTTTAGCACGATACCCTATAAGGAAAACAGTTTAGGGATAAGCATACTTTTAAAAAAAAAACCAAGAATAGGCATGCAAAAGCATCACTATAGAGAGAGAAATCCCAACTAGGTTGGCACCTCAAACTCTATCAATCATTTGCAGCATGCCTAAGAGAAAAAGACTAAGAGAACCTATAATTAGGGAGACCCCGCCTATTACGATAGAAACCATTCCTAAGAAAATAAGGAATCAAATCCCACCAAGTAAAACACCTAGATACAACTCCATGAGAAGCTAACTTATCAGCACAATGATTTCCTTCCCTAAAGATGTGTGTAATGTTAAATTCTAAAGACTGAGTAACAAAAATACAGTTTTTCCATTTATTTCTACGATTCCATGGAACAATGTCTGGATTTGAGTAGGCTTGGATCACAAGTGAAGAATCACACTCCATCCACAATCGTTTCCAACCCCTTGCTGCAACAATTTGAATTGAAGTCATAGCTGCATATAATTCAACAATGAATGAGTCACCAACAACATAGAATCCAACAAAACATCTAAGCACAACCCCCATATTATCTCTGAAAATCCCTCCTGTTAACGTGGTTTTTTGGTTTCTACCCAAAATTCCGATGGGACAACTAATTGAGGATCAGACGAGTGTGGGACCTACGAGTTATGCCGTAATCTCATCACAAATGCAGTTTGTTGATACTGTCTGCCAAGTATAAATTTGACAATCAGTCAAATTGTGATTTTACTAGCAAGGACTTAATGCTAAGTTTTTTTTTTCTTTTACTTTTTTTTCCAAAAGACTAAGGTATGCAAAGGCATCACTATGTTGCTAATCATCCCAACTAGGTAGGCACCAGAAGCAACATCAATCATTTGCAGCATACCTACCAAAATTTATTAAAAATAAAAAAGAATACATAAACATGGGGGGACCAAGCCAAAACCCATGGAAGAATTACTTAAATCTATAGTTTGGCATACCTAACTTATTTATACTAAACTCCTCCCTAATGAAATTAGGATGTAAATCCCACCAATTAAAACCATGGTTGTCAACACCAAAATTAGCTAATTTATCCGCACAACTATTTCCTTCCCTATAAACATAAGATATAATAAAGTTCATCTAAGATACAAGGATTTTACAATTCTTCCATCTATTTCTTAACTTCCAAGGAACTATGCCATCAGAGTTGAAGGCTTGAACCACAAGCTGAGAATCACACTCTAACCAAAGTCTCATCCAACCTTTTTGGAAGGCCACCTCAATTGCTATCATGGCTGCTTCAAGCTCAGCATGGAGTGCACTTGTGACTCCAACATAATAAGAGAAGCAACCAGCAATTTCACCTCTAAAACCTCTGAAAATCCCTCCACAAGCTGCATGTCCTGGGTTGCCTCTAGCTAAGCCATCAATGTTACATTTGATCCAGTTACAATAAGGAGGAATCCAATACACAGTAATGATCTTTGGAGCTTTATCCACTCTGCCATCCACATTAAAAGCCTTTAAAATTCTGAAATCCTCCAAAGCATTAGAAGTGAATCCCATAAAGAATGTACCAGTAAGGTGAGTTGCAGCCATGATGGAACTAATGGCTGTAGCAAGACTCACTTTGATATTATTAAATCGGGACTGATTTCTACAATGCCAAATCCAATATAGAACATTGATAATAGTTTGGCATACCTAACTTATTTATACTAAACTCCTCCCTAATGAAATTAGGATGTAAATCCCACCAATTAAAACCATGGTTGTCAACACCAAAATTAGCTAATTTATCCGCACAACTGTTTCCTTCCCTATAAACATGAGATATAATAAAGTTCATCTTAGATACAAGGATTTTACAATTCTTCCATCTATTTCTTAACTTCCAAGGAACTATGCCATCAGAGTTGAAGGCTTGAACCACAAGCTGAGAATCACACTCTAACCAAAGTCTCATCCTACCTTTTTGGAAGGCCACCTCAATTGCTATCATGGCTGCTTCAAGCTCAGCATGGAGTGCACTTGTGACTCCAACATAATAAGAGAAGCAACCAGCAATTTCACCTCTAAAACCTCTGAAAATCCCTCCACAAGCTGCATGTCCTGGGTTGCCTCTAGCTAAGCCATCAGTGTTACATTTGATCCAGTTACAATAAGGAGGAATCCAATACACAGTAATGATCTTTCGAGCTTTATCCACTTTGCCATCCACATTAAAAGCCTTTAAAATTCTGAAATCCTCCAAAGCATTAGAAGTGAATCCCATAAAGAATGTACCAGTAAGGTGAGTTGCAGCCATGATGGAACTAATGGCTGTAGCAAGAATCACTTTGATATTATTAAATCGGGACTGATTTCTACAATGCCAAATCCAATATAGAACATTGATAATAGTTGTTGTGATAACATCTTGAACTTGGCTGCTCCAGCATCTATTGAGGATGTTGAAAAGAGAGGACACAGAAGTAAGATCCAAAGAGAAATCCAAACATCTCTCAATCCAGTTCCAAATTGACCTAGCAAACTTGCATCTCAAGAAAAGATTGACAGCACTCTTACCCATTTCTCTGCACAAATCACACATAGACACCACTATGCTACCTTTGTTCCTCAAACAGTCATCAGTTGGCAATTTACAATGAAACAATCTCCATGTGATGAAAGATTTTGAGGGAGGGATGCACTTCTTCAAGATAACTTTGGACCAGCTCACTGCAGCAGAATGAGACCTGTGAAAATAATAAGCATCCTTGAAAACCATTGTGCCTGAGTCTGTGAATGGCCAAACCAACCAATCTGAGGTATCAGCAACCTGAGGAATTACTGTCTTCTTGATAACAAAAACCACTTCTGGAGATTTTTCGCAAAATAACTGAGGAAGAGACCAACTGCCATTAGCAATAAAATCCTTAACTCTAGCATTCAAAAGATTGGAGAACTCAACTGGAAAACCAAGCTGTTCAGCAATAGGAGAATCCAACCAGCAATCAGTCCAGTAATTGATACTGCTACCATCACCAAGCAACCACTTGACTGATGATTGAACCACAGGCATGAACTTCCTAATACCACTCCAAATTGAGGATTTGATGAGAGAAGCCACCTTGTTCTTTTTGAAGAATCTAGCTCTAAGGAAGTCTGCACAGTATGAAGAGGAGGACAGGAATTTCGAGGACAATTTTAACATTGCTACTTCATTGATATCCCTTACTGATTTTAGTCCTACACCCCCTTCAGTCAAGCTTCTGCAAGTCTTGTTCCAAGCCACTATTGCCAGTTTCTTGATATGTATGCTGCCAGACCACACAAAATTTCTAATTGCAGCGTCAATGTCCTTCAGAAGAGAGACTGGCCAGTGATAAATGTGGAAGCTATAAATCAGCATACCATTAATAATAGAGTTCACCAATTGGACCCTATGTTGACAAGTGACTCCAAACACAGGAGGGGGGGGGGGGGGGGGGTGAATTGTGTTTTTCAAAAACTTTGCAAAAATCAAACCTTTTTCCCTTTTAATATTTTATGAAAAACAACTTATTAGAAATACGCGTACGATTAAAAAACAACGTTTTGGTAAAAGATAAAGCAAAATTAAAAGAGATAGGGATAAGAAGATACACAGCGATATATCCTGGTTTGGCCACAGACTACTCATGTGGCTTACGCCTAGTTCCCAAGGCAATACCACCAAGGGATTTCACTCAATCCCTAGCTTTTAAACAGGCACAACTAGAACCTTTACAACAACGAGAACTCCTCACAGACTAGGGACGTACTATCCCCAAGTGATAGAGTCTCAAAACGTGAGATAACTACTCACAAGAATTCATAAAAGGATTACAATCAGAAATCACTCACAAGTACAGATACGAAACAAATTGAAGCACTACAAAAATCACCTATATGGTGTGTATGTCTCTCTTAAGTAATTGATTTGCTAGTATAAGAGTATGAGAGTGATTTAGAGTTATATTCAAGAGTAGAGAGAAAGTTAGAAAAATAGTTCAAATTCGTTCAGGGTGTTGTATGAACTTTCTCTGCAATAGACCAATATATATCTCTTTGAAAGTTAGGTAAAAACACTTGAAAACTCATTTTTCTCGACTCATAATTGATTATTTTAGCTAAAGTCAAAAGGCACATGAAGAAACAGTCAGATCATAATCGATTACAATAATCGATTACTTGGTCTTTGTTTGAAAGCTCAGACTGAATCAAAATAGCATAATCGATTATCCTAATCGATTATGAAGCCTCTGACTTTTGATTTGAAAGCCAATAATCGATTTTTGCAAAGCCATAATCGATTATAATTTGAATTTTAAACTCAACGGCTAAGACAGAATCAAATCTCAATTAAAGCATAATTAAGCCATTTAAAAGTCGAGTTTAAAACGTGTTGAAAATAGCCATAATCGATTACCATAATCGATTATCATACTTTGAATTTCGAATTTCAAAAACCCAAAAACTCTGTTATTTTAAGTCTCATTTAAGCACAATTATGAACTGCATAATCGATTATCATAATCAATTATTCTCCATGTAAATTGGTTTTTGAAAAACTTTAACGGTCTGAAAAAGATATGGTGAAATTAATTTTGAAGACCTTTTTCTAAAACAGATTTGTGTGTGTGTGTTTGTGATTTATTTTACCTTTGAGAGGCACACACCCATTTACATTTAATCTAAAACAAACAATACAGTAAAGAAAATTTCCCCTTTAACCCCGTATTTGTTTGTTGGTCTTTTTCACGCTTTTTGCAATTTGGTCCTTTAGACTTGAATTTGCGTGTTGGTCCTTGGACTTGAAATTTCCCTTTTGCTCATCATCAAAACAAAAATACCTGTCAAGGCATATATCCACAAACTCCCCCTTTTTGATGATGACAAACATCTCATGAGGGATTTTCTAAAAGATAGAGTTAGAGCAATAAAATATATCACACATTTTTGTTTCACTCTACTCCCCCTCACTTTATGCAGTTTGAGCAATAATCTATATGTCTCATTTTATAGTGTTGCTTTACTCCCCCTTAAGCATGCAATCAATAGAAGATTTGTCAATTCACATTTCTCTCCCTTAAGCATGCAATTATAAAATTCATATATCAATTTTACTTGGCTTATCTCCCCCTTAAGGATGCACTCATGTAACTCTCCCTCTTTTGTCATTATCAAAAAGTGGGAAAAGCAATTGAAACATTTCATGGCATATATCCACTAAAGTAGTAGTCAATTTTAAGTTTGAGATATAATTCATGGCATGCATATATCAGATATGGGAAGAAGCAATAATGCCAGGAAAAATAAGATTAAGATTTTCGGATTAGAAGAATCAGTATGAGTGCTTATCTGATAATCATCTTTGATTGATAATCAATTAAATAATCGATTATATGCTTTCTGGAATAGTATTCTTGAAATAATTGATTCCAATGATCGATTATTACTCCTCTGTCAGGACTGCTCAAGGATCCAGTGGGGGCATAATCGATTCCTGTAATCGATTAGTGCTTCTCTGATAAAACTACTCGAGGATCCAGTAATGTCATAATCGATTCATGTAATCGATTAGTGCTTCTCTGTTTTGAGGATTGAAAATTTTGTTTTGGCATAATCGATTATCCTAATCGACTGTGTCCTCTCTGCCTACACACTTAATAAACATATTAGCAAACAATAAGATGTAATATGCAGAGTTCAATCAGTGCATGATTGGTTCAAAATTCCCAGTTCTGTTCTTATGAAAAAGAAACTTTCTTTTGGTAGGGGTTTTGTAAAAATATCTGCGAGTTGTTTAGATGTTTCAACAAAATCAATTATGCAATCCCCCTTTTGAACAGGGTCTCTAATGAAGTGATACCTGATCTCAATGTGTTTAGTCCTTAAGTGATATACAGGATTCTTTGTGAGATTTATTGCATTGGTGTTGTCACATTTGATTGGTACAGTTTTAAGTTCTATTCCATAGTCATTCAATTGTTGTTTTATCCAAATTATTTGTGCACAACAACTACCCGCCGCAACATATTCCTCTTCGGAGGTGGATAAAGCCACACTTGCTTGTTTCTTGCTATGCCAAGAAACTAAGGCATTTCCTAATAAGTGGCAAGTTCCACTAGTGCTCTTTCGGTCCAATTTGCAACCTGCAAAATCGGAATCTGAATATCCAATTAGGGTGCAGTCAGCCCCTTTAGGATACCCTAAACCCATATTTTGGGTGCCAACGAGATATCTCATTATGCGTTTTACCGTGGTGAGATGTGATTCTTTTGGGTTTGATTGAAAACGTGCACACATGCAAACACTAAACATAATGTCCGGACGAGTAGCAGTAGGATAAAGAAGGGATCCGATCATACCTCTATACTCACTGACATCGACTGACTTACCATCTTCATCCTTGTCAAGATAACAAGATGTGCTCATGGGAGTGGATAGTTCCTTTGAGTTGTTCATCCCAAACCTTTTGAGCAGCTCTTTACAATACTAGGATTGGTTAATGAATATACCTTCCTTTGATTTCTTAATTTGCAGCCCAAGAAAGTAGTTGAGCTCTCCCATCATCGACATTTCAAATTCACTTTGCATGATTTTAGAGAATTGTTTACACAAAGCTTCGTTAGTTGCACCAAATATAATATCGTCCACATAAACTTTCTCTTGTATAAAACTGTTTAGAAAAGCACTCTTAACGTCCATTTGGAAGAGTTTGAAATCCATGATGGAAGCAAAATCAAGAAGCAAACGAATGGCTTGTAATCTAGCTACGGGAGCATAGGTTTCATCAAAATCTGATGACAACCAAATGGTGAGGTTGCCTTGTTGATGATCTTTTTGGTTGAATTTTTAAGAACAAATTTTTGTAACACTTTGTAACCAAAATTAAAGTGAAGAAATAAATAAAATGGAAGAGATAAGGGATGATGATGGCGCCACAAATATGGAAGTTTGATAAGCCTAGGAAGTTCGCCACAAAAATCTTGGATTCTTGATAAGAGCAATTTGGCTCAACTAAGAACCCAAGAGACAATTCTCTCACAAAATGGAATTTGATCCAAAATGAACATCCAAGTTGTTATTACATGTGTTTGTCACGAATTACATATAGTTAGGCAGCCAACTTTTGGCTTTCAAAAACAAACCATAACCCCCACATAATTGGCCTAATTCATGACCTTAATCACTTACTTATTCCCACTTAACTCAGCCATCATAACATGAGTTAATTAGCCTAAAAACCCCTCATAATGTAGCCACCAAATCATTCAACTAAGCCACAAAACTATGAAGGTTACGCCTCCCCCCCTCCCCCCCTGATATGATCCTAGAAAGGAGCATGTAAAATTTCGGATCTATCCTTGAGTGACCAAGCAAAATTCAAGAAGAAGAAGAAAATAAGCAAATGGATGAAGGTAAGAGATGAGTATGGCACCACAATTCCAAGGAGAATTGATAAGCCAAGGTGAGGTTCGCCACAAGAATCTTGGATTCTTGATAAGAACAAGGGTGGTTCAACCAAGAACCAAAGAGAGACAATTCCCTCACAAATGGATTCAATCCAAAATGAACTCAAAGTTTGATTGTTATGCCCCTCTTGTCATGGATCCTTTAGTTGGATAATGTAAGTTAATAATTTGGGCTTCATTCCATCCAATGTTGCATTTGGCCTTGCTTCCATGATGAGAACCATAGTTTGAATTAACACTTGTTGGGTTTTCTTGGTTGTAACATTTGTCATTGGCCCACCAAGTCCTTGGCTAGCTTCTTGAACCATACTCCAAATTGGGCTCATATCAAAATCTATGCCTTCTTGTTGGTTATACCCTTTACCAATAAGCCTAGCCTTATTTCTAGTTATTATTCCATTTTCAGCTAGCTTGTTACGAAAAACCCATTTAGTTCCTATGATCAAATGATCTTTAGGTTTAGGGACTAATTCCCAAACATCATTTCTTTCAAATTGGTTTAGCTCTTCTTGCATAGCAAGAGTCCAATGTTCATCAACTATGACTATAAGATGTGGAAACGGTTCTTAGTCAAGAGGGGGGTGAATTGACCTTTTTAAAACTTTTCGAAAAACAAATGTATAAGTTCCCTTTTCAAATGGAGTTGCAAGATAGTAAACTTTCCTTGAAGCACTAGCAAGACACAATTGCAATACCAATTCAAGACTGCACTTAAAGAAAGATATTCAACTGTACAATCTAAGAGATAGTATCATACAACAATCATGCACTAGTATCATAAGCATAGAACATAAAGAATCATGCATATGATAATAAAGATTGCAAGAAAGTAAAGAGATTATAGATAGAGAAAGTGACACAATTATTTTACTGGTTCGGCCCACAACCTGAGTGGCCTACGTCCAGTCCCCAATAATCCTCTTGGAGAAATTCACAATGACAAAGTTTGTACAAGAGATACCACACTCCTTACAAAAGTCACTCTCCTCTAGTAGGAAACCTAACCCGCTAGAACCACACTCTCAAGAGATACCTCACTCTTGAGCCTTGTTGGATACCTCATCAACAATCCACTAAGGGATGCCTCACCCTTACACCTTGTTGGATACCTCACCAACAATCCACAATAGATACCACACTCTTGCCAAAAAGGGATGTCTCACCCTTACTTTGAAGGATACCTCACCAACAAAGAATTTTCTCCAATGGCCACTTTGAAGGATACCTCACCAACAAAGATTTATGCCCCTCAAGAGATACCACACTCTTGAGAACCTTGGGAATCACAATCCCAATACAAAACTCAGAAAACAAATTGAGTAGAAGAGAAAATTCTAGCACAAACACTTGTGCATATCAAAGCTGGTAAGCTTCTAGATCACTTGTAACAGAGGATGAGTAGATGGCTTGCTATTTTGGCATTATAACAATGTATTTTTGCTAATGATTTCGTTGCCAAAACTCTTGAACACATACTCTTTATATAGATTCAATTGGAGCTTGAAAAACTGAAGTTTGTTGAAAATTTTAGGTGAGTATTCGAATACTCATACAAGGTATTCGAATACTCCCTAAAATAGAACCTAACAAACTCAACAGAAATCTGAGTATTCGAATACTAATAGGGGTATTCGAATACTCCCTTCAAAAATTGCCAAAATGCTTAAGTAATGGCATACATGAGTTGGTATTTGAATACTTTTGAAGGAATTTCGAGTTTTCCTTAAAGTAGACCAATATTTAACCATGTATTTACTTACTTATACCTTAAAAACATTTTCCAACATTTGGCATTTGATTTAGCTCAAATTGATTTTTATTTTTAGGTTTTAGCATTATTATCTTCTTAACTTTGTTAAGCCATCTAAGCAATCTATGTTACTTGTGACTTACATTAAAACCCTAGAAAAGCAAGCACTATCAAAATGATTACAATATTGATCATCATCAAAACTCATTTCACATCTTCCTTCTTCAACATAGGTGGAGATACTCTTCACGGAAGCACAGTTGAGACTTGTATCTCATCATCATATACAATCTCCCCCTTTTTGATGATGACAACTCCTTTGACAAAAGATCTTCTTGCTTTGCTTTTGTATCAAGGTTTTGATAACTTGTGAATAAGGTGTATCATGATTTTTGCTGAGAGCTCCCCTTGAATATATGACACTGCTTCTGAGTAGATTTAGAGAGTGTTGCAAAATAAACACAAAAGCACACCTTTTCTCCCCCTTTGGTATTATAAAAAAGCATATGATATGTGGAGAGGAAAGATACAATATTCACAAATATATATGTAATAGATGTCATACATGCATAAACAAAGTATATCAAATAAGTTCAAAGCATGCATACTAACATCCATAATAACAGTGTCTAATGTATCAGAGTCAAGTTCGTATACCAACACAGGTATACTAATACAGTCATCCAGGAATAAAACAAACAGTATCATCACACAAATCCATTGTGGTATCAGAGCAATAGAGATAGAAAGAGGAACAAGAGAAATCAAATCGCATCATCACCTCCATCCTCTTCATCATTGAACTGTGACTGCATTCTCCTTACTCTGTCTGTCAAAGCTGCCATATCACTTGATAACCCTTGATGGCGAACATCCATGCTTGTGAACTCTGTTTTCAGATAACCCTCCATGTTTGTGAACCTTGTATCCATTTGCGTCTTAAAAGTTTCCAATCCTGTTTCCATTCGGTTGAAGCTAGAAGATACATAGGACTGAAAAGGATCAGATAAGTTTGCTGCAGAGGTGTGAGCATAGTGGCTAGGCTGAGAACTATGTGAAGCATATACTTAATCAGTCAAGTTCAAAGCTGCATCTAGCTCATCTGGTTCATACTGAGCCTGGTTCACCAGGGTTCCATCATGAAACCAAATTCCATTCACTTTCTAAATACTCATTTTGGCTAAGGTAGTAGTGCCGAATCTTCTTGTCACGGGTAGATAGGCTGTAATGAGATCAACCTCAAAATATTCCAGAAATGCTTGGATTAGAATTGCATATTGAATCGGGCTGCGACGGTTGTTCTTACAAGACAACCATCTTTGAGAAATGTACCAGGCCCAATTCATTTGCACATTATACTTCATGCAATACATCAGAAATAAATCTTCTTCAAGCATCACAGAGGTGTTAGATTGCCTAGGGTTCAAAATAGTAGCTACAACATAGTGAAGCAATCTACCCTCCATATTAAGTAAGCCAACCATAGGCCATCTTTCAAGGCGATCAGGGATAGGAACATTAGCAAAATTTTCTATAATTCCTCTTCTAGAAAAGTTTGTAATAGTTGAGGGATCAGAGATCTCAAGTCCTACATATGGTATTCCTATCACACTATCCCAATCCCGAGGATGAATAATAAAGTTCCTCCTAGCTACTGGACAGAGTAACGTACCATTTTCGCCTTGCTCAAGCCCAGCAATGAAGACTCTAGCCATATCATGAGAATATATCTCCCTCAGCTCAACAAAAGATTTCAGCTTCTGCTTGAACAACTTGTGAAAAGATAAGTTGTTTTTCTCATACCAGCTGCAATTCATGTAGATTGGACATAACACTTTCTTGTTCATAATGTGACGCCCAAAAACCTGGCATCACATGGTTACTCATTTGCAGAAAAGAACTTATTTAAAATGCTGGTCGCCTTCGGAAATATAACCTTTATTAGAAGGTTACTGAAAAGGGGTACTCATTTTTTTTTTTGTAAATGGTAGTTAAGAAACAATGATGAACACTCAGAACATGTGAATAAACATCATACATATAAATATATATATAGCTGACCCACTTGGGATCTTAGGTTTCTGGTTACAAGACAGGCCTTATCGAACTGGCCAACTCACACTGATACAAAACTGAAGAAGTAGGTAAAAGATAGCATCACACTGGGAATAGGGAAAATCGGGCATAAGGCTCAAAAGAAGGCTCCAAAAGCCAAGGGACCATCGGGGCAACACCAAAACCAACAACGATCTATCCATGCCTCCTGCACTCGAAGTGACCGCAGAAGCTACCTTCAGACGTGGGACCACTAACCAGATCAATAACGTCGCCGCCATCATCGATAATCATGTCGTCGTCGCCGGGATCCTGTGGGTGATACTCGGGCTCCTCCTCCTCCTCCGCCTCAACCTCTATGAACTCGTAGGGGTCTTCCTCCGGATCCTCTTCGGGATCCTCTTCCACTGGATCCTCTTCGAGCGGTTCGACCGGGTCAAGGTGCTCATGAAGAAGTCCGGTGACCTGTAGCGTGTGGAGGTAGAACCATGGAGGTGGGAGCGCCACAGTCCTAGACGCGACGGTATGGATCCTCCGTATAGGTACTCCGTTGGCATTTGTCTCATCGATAATCATGTCGTCGTCGCAGTCGTCGCTCCTTCATGTATGGTCCAACTCCCCGCCGCCCCAGCGTGATCGAAGACCTCATTCCTCGAGTTCGTTGGTGCCAGGGGAACATCCGGATCCATCTAAGAGCACGTGCGTTCCCGATGCAAGGAGAAAAGAACAAAACATACAGTGGTGCAAGAGTGAGATACCGTCATAAGATATATCCCACAACAACCATATACATGATACATACATCACAGAGTCATATAAGCAGTTAAATCATTCATATACTCAATATATTAGTGTTATATCAAAGGGCATCAAACCCGCACAGTCAATCTTTCGAAAATATGCATGGCACTTCAATATCAGGCTCTAACTTAATCTCATGAGATCTCAACACCGTTTTCACTAGAGAAGTATTAGAGTTGGTCAATCTCTAGCCCACCGGGCAGTTGCCTCCTTACCCTCATGCATGAGGTCTCAGGACGAGCAACGTCACATGTGCCTCTTCACTCGGTTTACATGGACAGACTCCCAGACACCACCTTGTATCTGATATATATCAAAAGCACGTCTGCTTGGGGAAATGCACATGAGAAAATATTTTTATTTAAAAGTTTTTCCTTTTGTTCATTCTTTTCACTGTCGCAGCTCGAAGCTAACGACTTAAATCATCATTTCCCCATCACTTGAAAACTCAGAAGCATAGGACTCATAGTCCGAACGCTCAATCACAATGCCCAAGACCGTGGCCACAGTCAAGGGTTGTGGTCGTAGAAAACAACCTTCACCTTTAACAATGTTCATCACACGTGGTTAGAAGACACAGTCCAACACAACGTGATTAGGACCTAAGTCCATAACATCATAACCAGGACTCGTAGTCCCGAATTCACACTGATTCAGGATCACGTGCACATCACTGAATACTAGATGCGACGTCTCGCGTACTAGATTCTCTTTCTTAAGTACTTATTTTTCGTTCAGTGAAAAACAAATTCAAAACCGAATCCTCGATAACCTATCCAGGTCATCGGAAAGTTTCTAAAATATTTAGGAAAAACCTTTTCTTTGAAAATCTTTTTATAAAGCATCCTTGAAATTCTTTTATCTTTGAAATATTTCCCCCAATAGGATATTGCCGAATAATCTTAAAAATTTTCACTTGAAGACACAAAGTTTTGAAAAGGATTTTTCTCTTGTATAACAATAGTTCACCAAAACCATTTCAACATTTAAAACAAGTACTTTAAGTTTAAAGAGTTTTTGGAAAAGAACACCAATCCCTTCATCTTCAAAGCTTATTAAGGTTTTTAATCCTTATTATGGTCGAGCACAGACGCACGTCTGGCTAGCAAACTTTCAATCAACAACAGTATATATCCTCAGTGCAATGCTAATATCACAGTTGAAAGCAGTTCATCACATATATGCATTTTATCATTTAGAACAAGTACAGTTCAACATCAGATAATAGCACAACAGTTCAAGTACATTAGATAATCAAGTAAGCTCAATCAACATATAAATATCCAGTTAAACACCTACACACATGCATACAGTTATTGAATATCTTTAGGAAATCCCCTCTTACCTTAAGAAGGTAAGAGAATGTAAGAAAATAAACGGTTTCGCGGACGTTCTTCAAGGTTGGTTAGGAGGCAAATCTAGGTTTCAAGACACAAGGTTCAAAGGATTAGAACTCAACCAAGAACTTAGGGTTAGAAGTTTCCAAAACATATGCAACTTAGGGATTTATGATCCTCAAGTGCTAAGAGTTTAAAACATGATTACTTAAAACAAAGTTGAACAAAAATCCCACCAAGTTACACCTTGATGGAGATTCGGCCTTGACCAATAAAATAGGCTAGAAACATTTAAAATTTCCAATCTCTTTGGTTTAGCATCCATTAATAGTAAGGAGCTCAAAACCATGATCACTTTGGAAAAAAATGAAAAGCGAAACACCCTAGGTCCATAACCTTTAAGATTCGACCATCCTTGGGTTTTTATGATAAAAATCTTTAAATTCTTCCAATCTCTTAGACCTTTTAGCATCCAATAACTTATGGAGCTCAAGTCTATGATCATCTTGAAAGCAACATATGATTATAAAGAATTAAAGTATAATGACATAAGTAAATAAATGACATAAACATAAACGACATAAGGTAAATGACATAATGTAAATGACATAAAATAGATGGCATAAATATAAATGACATAAAAGTAAATGACATAATGTAAATGACATAAAGTAAATGACATAAAGTAAATGACATAAAGTAAATGGCATAAATATAAATGACATAAAAGTAAATGACATAATGTAAATGGTATAAATATAAATGGCATGAAAGTAAATGACATAAAAGTAGAGTAAAAATCTTTAAACTTTCCAATCACTTTAGACATAGCATCCTTTAACATAAAGGAGCCTTGGTCCATGATCATTTTGGGAAAACAAATAGTTAAACTTTACAATCACTTTAGACATAGCATCCTTTAACATAAAGGAGCCTTGGTCAATGATCATTTTGGAAAAACAAATCTTTAAATACAAACTCAAACTTGTAAAAGTTGAAACAAGATCCATCAAAACCATAGGCATGGTTCGGCCTCATTAGAAAGTAGAGGTTAGGAAACTTTGTTTTACACAACCTTTTAGTATGTTAAACTACAAGTAAGTACAAGGCCATAGAAATTGGTTTCAACTCAAAAGGAGTTTTCTACCATTTTTGAGAGATTTTTGAAGATAAAAGCTCATAAATGACATAAAGAATAAACTGTAGAAAAAGATGAAGTTTTTAAAGAAAAGAATACATGAGAGTATTACCCTAAACAAGAGGAACAACTTTGATGAATAACACTTAATGAAAAGAAGAGTAAAAACAAGAGCTTTGGAAGCTTGAAGTGAAAAGATGAAAGCTTAAGAGTGAAGTAGGAGAAAGGAAAGTGTTGAAGTGAAGTTGATGAGTGATATTTATAGAAGGAAAGGGGAAGTGCACGGCCTTGAGAGGGAGAAGAAGAAATAAGATGAGTTTCTTGAAGAGAGGTTTAAGAGTTAATGTATGTGATGTGATTGGAGAGAGAAAGTTGAAAAGTAAGATTTTGGAATGACTTTAGGATTTTCTTTTATCCTTAGGGTTCCTTTAACTGCTTAAATACGTAACCGGGTGCACATCCGATCGTATTTTCTGAAGGTTTCGCCCGGATAAAATACTATATTTTATTCCCGGACAACAAAATTCGAAAATTTACCAAACCTACACAAAACATCATAAAAACACTAACTGTCTCGTTCACGAATTAAAATTTTGTTTCTAGCTCAGTAAACTTGTACCGGTAGTGAGAACCCAGACCGGTTTTCGTCTGAATTTTCGACTGAAATTTTTATTGGGGCTTCATATGGTAAAACAACACAAGAAAATGATTTTATTTTAAATAAAATCATCTTCTGGATTTTATCGAAAATAAATACATTAAGTATGTATTTACCGATAAAGAAGCATACGAAAAACGGGGTGTTACACATAAAGTCTTCTTTCTATTCTATGAATTTTGATTTGTTTGAGAACCAAGAAGATATACCCACTTTATTAACATTTGCTTCTTCTTATTCCATTTCTTCTTCTTCCAATTCTTCTTCCACTTGCTCTTCTTCTTCTTCTGTAGAACTATCTTCTAACTCTTTAGTTTCCATGAAGATTACTTCCTCTTCCAAAGCAACCCTCTTCTTTCCTTTTCCAGATCCACTAGCCAACCTATCACTTTTCCTTCTTGTTTGTGGTGAAGGAGATGGTTGAGTAGAGGATGAAACTCCTCCTCTTGTGCGAGCTTTCTTTCCAGCCATAGTGATGAAGGAGGTTTAGGAGAGATAAATGAGAATTTGATGTCTAGAGAGAAGAATATGAAGAACAAAGACCAATAATAATGTTTTATGAAGAAACTATGGTCTAAACATGATGTTCTTACAATATATGAGAAGTATGTTGGAGAAGAAAGGTTTTATACCAAAAGAATTCGTGCAAGGGCCTTAAAAAGCAGAAAAAAAAGTTTCAGATTTGTAGGTTATTCGAATACCATGAGGAGTATTCGAATGCTCCCAAAAATCTGTACCAGTTTTTTTTGCTGGTATTCAAATACAGGCTTGGGTATTTGAATACTGGCCAGAAAAAATAGAGTATTCGAATACTCTGAGGTGGTATTCGAATACTTGCTAGACAGAGAGCAAAAAACACATAGTTTTCACATATTTTCATTCACATTGCTCATCCAGAGATCAAATCATAGTCATATAAGATTAAAAGATCAATATATACAAGAAATGAATCAAACAAACATGCATCCAAACAACCATAGCATATAAGATCAATCAATACATGTTTCATCTATGATCCCTAGTTCTCTTCATATATAAAAGAAGTTTTCTCTAGGCAAGGGTTTGGTAAAGATATCGGCTAATTGTTTATTTGATTCTACAAAGTCTAGAACAATATCTCCTTTTTGAATATGATCTCTTAAGAAATGGTGCCTTATTTCAATGTGTTTAGTCCTAGAGTGTTGGATAGGATTCCTGGATAGATTGATGGCACTTGTATTATCACATCTAATTGGAACTTGGTCCAATTCTATTCCATAGTCTAACAATTGTTGTTTCATCCAAAGAATTTGGACACAACAACTACCGGCCGCAACGTATTCCGCTTCGACGGTTGACCTGCTAACTTGCTTTTTACTAAACCATGAAATTAAGCAATTACCAAAAATATGACATGTACCACTCGTACTCTTCCTATCAAGTTTGCATCCGGTAAAATCCGAATCCGAATATCCAACTAGACTACAACTTGATCCTTTAGGATACCAAAGTCCTACATTAGTTGTACCTAACAAATATTTCATTATTCTTTTTACGATGGTTAGGTGAGATTCTTTAGGACATGATTGATAACGGGCACACATGCATACACTACACATAATATCCGGTCTAGTAGCGGTAAGATAAAGTAGAGAGCCAATTATACCTCTATACTTAGTTACATCTACCAGATTACCATGTTGATCTTTATCAAGATAGGAGGATGTGCCCATAGGTGTGGAACCTTCTTTTGCCTTGTCCATGCCAAATCTTTTGAGTAGTTCTTTACAATACTTGGCTTGGTTGATGAAAGTTCCACTTGGCACTTGTTTGATTTGTAGCCCCAAGAAGAAAGTGAGTTCACCCATCATAGACATCTCAAATTCACCTTGCATTTGCTTAGAGAATTCCTTGCATATAGATTCATTAGTGGCTCCAAAAATAATGTCATCAACATATACTTGTACAATCAAAATATCATGCCTTTTCTTTTTAATGAAAAGAGTAGTGTCAATCTTCCCTCTTTGAAAATATTTTTGCAAAAGGAATTTGCTAAGTCTCTCATATCAAGCTCTTGGAGCTTGTTTCAAACCATATAGAGCCTTTTTAAATTTAAAAAACAAAGTTTGGTTTTTCAAAGTTTTCAAAACCGGGTGGTTGATCTGCATAAACTTCTTCTTGAATTAAACCATTAAGAAAAGCACTTTTGATATCCATTTGATAGAGCTTAAAATCCATAAGACATTCAAAAGCAAGAAGCAATCTAATAGTTTCTAACCTAGCAACGGGTGCATAAGTTTCCTCATAATCTATGCCTTCTTCTTGATTATAACCTTTGGCTACTAATCTAGCTTTGTTTCTAACAATTATACCATTCTCATCTAACTTGTTCCAAAAAACCCATTTAGTCCCAATAACTTGTTTATTACTAGGTTTAGGTATAAGTTCTCATACATCATTTCTTGTAAATTGATTTAACTCATCTTGCATAGCAATTACCCAATGTTCATCTATAATAGCCTCATCAATTGTATTAGGTTCTACTTGAGACACAAAAGACATAAAATGACATATATTCCTAAGAGAAGAACGAGTAGTTACCCCTTTGGTGATGTCACCTATCACCTTATCAATTGAATGGTATTTAGTCATTCTCCACTCCTTAGGAAGTTCCTCATCTCTTTGTTGTTGATCTAGAGACTCCAGTCTTGGTTCTTGTCCATTGTCCTTTGCTTGTTCTTCTTGAGAATCCAATCTTGTATCTACAATATCATCATTATGCACTTTCTCAATTTCTTGGGGGTTGGTCTCATCAAATGATACATGAATAGATTCTTCTATAGTCTTGGTTCTTTTATTGAAAACTCTATATGCTTTACTTGATGATGAATAACCAAGAAAGATTGCTTGATCCGCTTTGGAATCAAACTTACCAAGATTGTCTCCATTATTCAAAACATAGCACTTGCATCCAAAGACATGTAAATGTGAGATATTTGGTTTTCTACCTTTATACAACTCATAAGGAGTTTTTAACAAGATAGGTCTAATAAGCACTCAATTAGACACATAGCAAGCGATGTTAACCGCATCCGCCCTAAAATACTTAGGTAGACTAGATTCATTTAACATGGTTCTTGCCAACTCCTCTAAGGACCTATTTTTCCTCTCAACAACTCCATTTTGTTGAGGGGTCCTTGGAGCCGAAAAATTATGTTCAATTCCATGTTTATCACAAAAACATTCGAATTCAAGGTTTTCAAATTCCCCATCACGATCACTTCTAATGCATGTTATTTTCAAATCTTTTCATTTTGAATCACTTTAGAAAGTTTCTTGAAAGCATGGAATGCATCACTTTTATGAACTAAAAAATGTCCTTGTTAATCTTGAAAATTCATCAACAATCACTAAAGCATAATAGTTTCCACCAAAACTCATTGTCCTTGAAGGACCAAATAAATCCATATGAAGCAATTGCAAAGGTCTAGAAGTAGAAACAACATTCTTGGGTTTAAAACTAACTCTAGTTTGTTTACCCTTTTGGCATGCATCACATAAACCTTCTTTATTAAATTTTATCTTAGGCAAACCAATCACTAAATCCTTAGAGATAAGTTTGTTAAGGTGATCCATGTGAATGTGTGCAATTATTCTATGCCATAGCCATGCATCATCATCTTTACTAATCAAGCATTGTATGGAAGATGAAATTTCATCCAAATAAAGCATATATATGTTATTGATTCTCTTGCCTATAAACCTAACTTTTTTATGATGCATACTTTCAACTAAGAACATTTTTCATCAAAAACAACTTTAAAGCCTTTATCACATCGTTGACTAATGCTTAACAAGTTATGCTTAAAACCTTCAACAAATAGCACATTATCAATTGTGGTATTAGAATTCTTACCAACCTTACCCACTCCAAGAATTTTACCCTTGTTGTCATCTCCATATGTGATATGACCACTTTTTCTTGGAGATAGATGGGAAAACTTGGAGATGTCTCCGGTCATATGTTTAGAGCATCCACTATCCAAGTACCACTCCTTGCATAGTGTTTTCAAGAATACCTATACAAAAGAGATAAAATCTTAGGTACCCAATATGGATTGGGTCCTTGTATGTTAGTCTTGGGTTTACTCCCTTTGGGAACCCACATCAAGTTACAATTATCAACACCTTTTCTTTTGATATAACATTTTGAAATATGGTGTCGACCATGCTTGCAACAAAAATAGCATTGTACAGTTGATTTCTTTTGTTTGCTTGATGGAACAAATTAAGTGTTGTTAGAGGCTTTAGCATCAAATGGATTGTATCCCAATCCAGCCTTAACAAAACTCATAGTGTGTTTACCAAGTAAGACATTAAGATTGTTACTCCCATTTGTGAACCTTGCAAGTGAGTTTTTCAAATCATTGTTTTCACTTTCCAAATTCTTGCAATTTTTACAAGTGGTGGTGCACTATTCTTTTTCTTTTCCTTTTCAATAATTTTTACAAATCTTTTGCATAGTCTCAATCTCTAGCTTTTGATCCTCAACTTGCTTTTTCAAAACAAAATTTTATTTTTCAAGTTGAGCCATCAAATTCTTTTGTTTCACAACTAGTTTGGCTAAATCAAGAGACTCTTTATGCAATTCTTCAAAAGCATCATGCAACTCATCATAAGTAAAAGAGAGAGAGTTCATCATCCGATACCTCATCTTCACTTTGATGTGAAGTCATTAAACATAGAATGGCCTCTTCACTTTGACTATCTTCATCACTTGAGGATGAAATTTCATTCTCATCCCATGCTATGTATGCTTTCTTACCCTTCTTGTCTTTCTTGCCTTTCTTTATCATTCTTTTTCTTGTTGTTGAGGCAATCATATTTCATGTGACCGGGCTTTCCACATTCATAGCAAGTTGGGTTGGAAGTACTCTCCTTCTTTGTGAACTTATTGTTGTTGAAGTTGACTCTCTTGAAGTTGCCTCTTCTCTTGAGAAACTTTCCAAACTTCCTCACCAACAAGTTGATATGCTCCTCTTGGAATTCCTCACTTGACTCATCACTATCACTTAGGTCTTCCTTTCTTGAAGATGCAACCAAGGCTATGCCTTTCTTCTTCTTGTCTTGATCTTCACTCTCATTTAATCTTGATAGCTCAAGTTCATGCTCTTGAAGCTTACCAAAGAGTATAGCAAGTGACATTGTAGAAAGATTCCTTGATTCCACAATAGCCGTCATCTTGGGTTGCCAAGACCTATTCAAACATCTTAGAACTTTGTTAATAAGATCCTTATTATCAAACACTTTACCAAGAGCACTAAGTTGGTTAAGAATATATGTAAAACGTTTCTGCATATCACATATAGATTCACCATGCAACATTCTAAACAATTCATACTCATGGGTTAAAGTATTCATCCTAGATCTCCTTACTTCACTTGTACCCTCATGGGCTACCTCAAGTGTATCCCACATTTCCTTTCCGGAATTGCAAGTAGAGATTCTAAAGAACTCATCAATACTAACTCCCGTAGTAATGATGTTCTTAGCCTTCTTATCTAATTGGACCTTCTTTTTATCATCATCGGTCCATAAAGATCTAGGTTTATCTTTTTCCTCTTCATTAACATGTTTAGGCATAAAAGGACCATTCATAACCGTATCCCATATATCAACATCTATTGCATCAATGAAAATTTTCATCCTTGCTTTCCAATAAGGATAACCTTCTCCATCAAAAATAGGGGGTTTAGAAATAGAAACATAATCACTTGTCCCATTTGATTGAGAAGCCATTTCCACGAGACTTGAAAGGTGATTAACCATATTCAAGAACCTGCTCAAGATACCAATTGTAAGATGTGGAAACGGTTCTTAGTCAAGAGGGGGGGGGGGGGGGGTGAATTGACCTTTTAAAACTTTTCGAAAAACAAATGTTTAAGTTCCTTTTTCAAATGGAGTAGCAAGATAGTAAACTTTCCTTGGAGCACTAGCAAGAAAAAATTGCAATACCAATTCAAGAATGCACTTAAAGAAAGATATTCAATTGTACAAGCTAAGAGATAGTATCATACAACAATCATGCACTAGTATCATAAGCATAGAACATAAAGAATCATGCATATGATAATAAAGATTGCAAGAAAGTAAAGAGAGTAGAGATATATAAAGTGACACAAGTATTTTACTGGTTCGGTCCACAACCTGAGTGGCCTACGTCCAGTCCCCAAGAATCCTCATGGAGAAATTCACTATGACAAAGTTTGTACAAGACATACCACACTCCTTACAAAAGTCACTCTCCTCTAGTAGGACTCCTCACCCACTAGAACTGCACTCTCAAGAGATACCTCACTCTTGAACCTTGTTGGATACCTCACCAATAATCCACTAAGGGATGCCTCACCCTTACACCTTGTTGGATACCTCACCAACAATCCACAAGAGATACCACACTCTTGCCAAAAAGGGATGCCTCACCCTTACTTTGAAGGATACCTGACCAACAAATATTTTTCTCCAATGTCCACCTTGAAGGATACCTCACCAACAAAGATTTATGCCCCTCAAGAGATACCACACTCTTGAGAACCTTGGGAATCACAATCCCAATACAAAACTCAGAAAACAAATTGAGTAGACGAGAAAATTCTAGCACAAACACTTGTGCATCAAAGCTTGTAAGCTTCTAGATCACTTGTAACAAAGGATGAGTAGATGGCTTGCTATTTTGGCATTATAACAGTGTATGTTTGCTTATGATTTCGTTGCCAAAACTCTTGAACACAAACCCTTTATATAGACTTCAATTGGAGCTTGAAAAACTGAAGTTTGTTGAAAATTTTCGGTGAGTATTCGAATACTCCCTAAAACAGAACCTAACAAACTCAATAGAAAGCTGAGTATTCGAATACTAACAGGGGTATTCGAATACTCCCTTCAAAAGAGAGTTTCGATTTGTTACCCCTCACTAGTGGAAATAATGTAATATACGGGAACGTTTTACGTCAGTTGACCATATGTTTGACGTTAAAAATGAGGCGGTGGCAGTTTTGTAAATATTAAATCACTATTTGCGTCAGTTGTTTAATGAACTGATGTTAAAAGTGATTTGCAAGAATTATTAACACTTTTAACGTCAGTTGTTTATACAACTGACATTAAAAGTGTGATTTTTTACTTCAGTTAAATAAATAACTGGCGTAAATAATCCTATATTCCTATCTGAAACTCATTCCTATCTTTCTTTCGTTGTCATCTCCATGTTGTCACTCTTAACGCAGGTCACTCCATATATAGTGCAGTTTATTTCTAATCTTTTTTTTAAACAAGTTTATTTTTAATCTTAATTAATTAGCTTGAATTAGTAAACAAATTCTTGTGCAAATTAAAATAAATAAACACTTAACATAAAACAAGTTATATGTATAATCAAATCGTATCTCATTGAAGCGATTCATAAGTTACAATTACATGATTAAAAGATAAAAAATTTCTGCAACATAGCCCTAAAATATAAAAAAGTTTCTGCTACAACGTCATTTTCTTCTCAGTCCTGTGTCCTCAGAAACTCCAATGGATGCATCTCCTCCCTCACTTGAATTCCTTGATGCTCCATCTGAATCCACAGTCACTTGCTGCCAAAGCAGAGTATGAAGGGGATCGATGAAGGGGATGAAATAAAGTGAGGGAATCACATTACGTGATTCACTCAATCTTACCATCCATGTTACGTGATTTACTCAACCTCAGAAGTTTTTTGACCATTAAGACAGAGACCTTTAAGTCTAGGTATAGGAAGAAACAACAAAAGTCTCAAATATGATAGACCCATATAAGTGTGAAGGAATAGAAAACGCACGAAATATAGAGGAAAAGAAGAGGGGGGTGTATTACAGACTGATACAGAAGAATGATACTTTATATAGAGAAGAGAGACTACCTGATTTTCTTCAAAGTACCGATCTATAAACTTAATGCTCATTAAGAGGATTAAGTTACAAGGTGCATGGGTAAGTAGCACAGCAGTCAAAGGAATGAATGTTTTTGCAGAAACTTATACACTTTTAACGTCAGTTGTCTTCAACAACTGACGTTAAAAGTGTTTTTAAAATAAAAAATATTTATTTTTAACGTCAGTTGTTTGTAACAACTGACATTAAAAATCATTTATGTAACGTCAGTTGTCTTAAACAAACTGACGTTAAATGCTTTTTTAAAGATGGTTTTTAATTATAACGTTTACACCCGCTCGCCTTCTTCACTTCACTCTGTACGTCTCTGTTCTTCTCTTTTCATCACGCTCACTCTCACTCTCACTTTACCCTAATCGCGAGCTCCTCTCCACCGCAACCACCGCGAGGGCTTCTTCGTCACCACCGTGAGGTACACTCTTAACCCTAACTCTGTCTTTCCCGCTCAATATTCTTTGCAATAACTTGACATCTCTCTTTCCCCTTCCCGCGCACTAACTCTCCTTGTCCATCTACTCTCAGTAACCACATCGAACGTTCGCCACCACTCGAGCTCCCCTCCCCACCACCACGCGAGCACCTATTTCTGGTGAGTCTTTAGGGCACATTTTTTTATTTTTGGTTTTGAGTGTATGTTGAAACTGTAGTCTCTGTAGTTGAAACTTGAAACTGTGAGTTTGAGTTGTTTGGGATGTCTCTATTTCTGGTCATGGGTTTTGTGTTTTCTCTTGTTTTTCTTTTGCTATCATGACCTATTTCAAAATGGGAAGAAATTTAGAGTTCCTTGTAGCATGTGACATCAACAATATATTGCTCATTGGAATTCTGTTTTGTTAATTTATCTTCATCTGCTTATTTCTTTTTTGTCTTAAGAAACCTGAAAATGGTGTAAATTTGAAATAATTTTTAAACACCTTGGATATATGTTTTGTATATCTACAGAACCTATCTAGTTATGGATCGTAGTTGGATGGTTTGTAAGCGCACTAGTGCTGAGTATTTCAAGGGGGTGGGAGAATTTATTGAATTTGCTCAAAGGAATGTTCCTAATAGTAATGGAATGTTCTATTGTCCTTGTGTCAAGTGTTTGAATACGAGGAAATGTACGGTGAAAGATATACGTACTCATTTTATTTGTGAAGGGATTTGCTTGAGTTATACAAGATGGATATGGCATGGTGATGTGTTAAGTAGTACGGCAAGTGTCTCCCAAAGTGAGGACGTTGACGTAGATATGGAGGATGATCGAGTAGAGGACATGATCCGTGATATTGGACAAGAATCTTTTCATCGAGCTCATGTGTATTATAGGTTGTGTGGTGATGCGGACAAGCCTTTATATCCAGGGTGTACTACTCATTCACGGTTGTCGGCGGTGCTAAAATTGGTTTGTGTGATGGCGAGAAATGGTTGGACCGATAAAAGCTTCACGAAATTGCTTGAAGTGTTGAAAGACTTGCTTCCGGAGGACAAAACATTGCCTGACCGTAACTATGAGGCCAAGAAGGTATTGTGTCCGATGGGTATGGAGTATAAGAAGATACATGCATGCCCCAATGATTGCATATTGTACACCAGTGTTCATGAAGACAATCACGATTGCCCCAAATGTGGGTTATCACGATACAAAGCGAAGGGTCGTGATGATGATGATGATGATGATGATCTTGATGATGTGAGAAAAAAAGGTCCTCCTGCGAAGGTGTTGTGGTATCTTCCAATAATTCCAAGGTTCAAGTGATTGTTTGCCAATGCGAAAGATGCGAAGAATCTTAGATGGCATAATGATGAGAGAAAACGTGATGGAAAGATTCGTCATCCTGCTGATTCTATGCAATGGAAGAATATTGATACTATGTTTCCGGATTTCGCCGATGAGCCAAGAAACCTAAGGCTTGGACTTGCTATGGATGGAATGAATCCTTATGGTAACATGAGTAGTATTCATAGTTCATGGCCTGTTCTGTTGATAATTTACAACCTGCCCCCTTGGTTGTGCATGAAGTGCAAATACATGATGTTGTCTATGATGATTTCGGGCCCAAAGCAACCGAGAAATGACTTAGATGATTATCTAAGTCCCTTGATTGAAGACTTGAAAACGTTGTGGGTGGAAGGTGTTGATGTAGTTTATGGGTATTCTCATGAGACTTTCAAGCTTCGTGCCATGTTATTTTGCACCATCAACGACTTTCCAGCATATGGTAACTTGTCCGGGTACAGTGTCAAGGGGCATAAAGCATGCCCTCTATGTGAAGAAGGCACATGCTACACTCAGTTGCATCATGGAAAGAAGACGGTTTACTTTGGGCATCGGAGATTTCTTAGAAGTGATCACCCATATCGTAAGATGAAAAAAGCTTTTAATGGATGCCAAGAGACAGAAGAAGCTCCGGCGGCCTTAATTGGAGAGCAGGTTTATCAGAGGGTAAAGGGCATCGAAGTTATATTCAGCAAGTCCAAAAAGAAAGGTAAAGCTTCTGAGAAAAACATATGGAAGAAGAGGTCGATATGTTGGTGTAAGCCCTAGAGGCCAGTGTATTTCTTAGACTTACATTTGTATCTTGCTATTATATATATATATATATGATATGAGGCATTCCAGTTTATTGTGTTACTTGTTTAAACATAATAAAGTCCTTAGAATAGAAATTTCAGTTTAATAGAATATCAAGTATATGACTTGATCGTGAGACACTATTGAACAATGAAATCTTATTCTTAAATATCCGTAGTCAAGTATTTTATTAATAAGGACAATAATAAAACATTGAGACTATTATGTGTGCAGACTGATGACCATATCTCACGGGTCATGGATATGAGATATTGAGTCGCCACATAGGTACACATTAGAGTAATGATGTACTGGATTGACCCACCATGAGAACACTACATGGAGCGTTGTGGGAGTGTCATAAGTAGTTCTCATAGTGACAATGGTGTATGCAATCCTTCGACCTGAAATCGCTACGATCCCTACATGAGGAGTCGTGTGCTTTAATATCGTCAAACGTCATCTGTAATAGGATGATTATAAAGACGGACATTGGGCATACCACGAGCCATGCAGAGGGATGTGAGTGACCTAGATGGAATTTATCCCTCCTACATAACATGAGTAATATCTGTGGGCCCCCTGATAGAGTGAGACTGTAAAATGCATGGCCGTGCTGAAATGAGTCAATATGAGATATTGACCTCATTTGTTGTTAAGTCTACTCGGGTATCAGGGAACATGATATTGAACCATACAAGGGTGACACATTCCATGTCTTGTGTTCAATATAGATATATGGACAAAGGGATAATAATGCACATGAATATTTGTCACAGAAAGGTTTCGTCAAATCACTGACTTTCTGACTACTTAGGTAGCAGTGATGTATTGCTAGATACCGCTCACTCTTTGAAATATTAAATGGGACTTAATATTACTACTAACGTTTTGGGAACCTATAGGGTCACACACATAAGAGCGGATTAAAAGAAGCATTAAAAGGAGAGTTGGACTTTTCTATTGGGCCTAGCGCATAGTACATGGGGCTTAGGTCAAACGCTGCTCACTAACTCACTTAAGGAGGTGCTGCTATAAGTATACCACTTAAGCTATTGTGCCTACACGGTTTTTGTTTTACCCTAGCTGCACATAGAGAGTGATAGTGAGCAGTAGGTCTCGGTTTTCGAAGCTAGCACTATGAGACAGAGACGCTTCAGGTTCGTGATGTTGGACGTTCACGGAATCTGCTCGTGTGGATACCTTAGAGACATCGTTCGTGCGGTGTTCGTGATAGACGAATTTTAATCAACTGTCATCGCTTCAAGAGGTAAATCTTCTAACCATGAATCGTGACCATTCGCAAGGATCCTTCGATGGGAATTTTTCCGCTGCGTTATTTTTTTTTATACGCAAATTCCCAACACGATATTCTTTGATCTGCCATACTGGCGCAAGCTTGATGTCAGACACTGCATTGATGTGATGCATGTGGAGAAAAATGTGTGTGATAGTGTGATCGGGATGCTTCTCAACATTCAGGGCAAGACAAAGGATGGTGTGAATGCTCGTCTCGACCTCGTTGCTATGGGTATACGAGAGCAGTTAGCTCCAGTTGTTGAGGATGGTAAGCGGACTTATTTGCCTCCAGCATGTCATACTTTGTCAAAAAAAAAGATACAAAGTTTCTGCGGGTGTCTTCAGGGCATCAAAGTTCCACATGGTTACTCTTCAAATATGAAGAGGCTTGTCTCTAGTGATCTTAAATTAGTTAGCTTAAAGTCTCATGATTGTCACATCTTGATGCAACAACTTCTGCCCGTTGCTATTCGTGGTATTGCTCCAAAAAATGTGAGACAAACCATTACTCGGTTGCGCTACATGAAGATCTTGAAAGGGTACGTGAAGAATCCTCATCGTCCGGTGTGACACCCTAACTCGGGTCATCACATGGCTACCCGTTTGTGGAAATAAAACTTAATTTGCTGGTTGCTTTCGTAAAATAATGTTTTCTCAACGTTTGTCTTTTCAAAATATGGTGATAAATTTTTTTTCTTTTCAACATCGTCACAACAGCGATCACATAATCACACTTATATATATCTATATATATAAGTTATACAGCTATACTGCCTCATATGTTTTCTCACCTAAATCAAAATCAACTTTATTCTCAAAACATAATATTACCTAAGCTGGTCGTAACTAACGGACACTACAACCGATAAAAGCAGCAACAACATGCCTCGAACTAGACAGCTTTCTTCTTCTTGTAGAGATCATACCCCTTGTACAACTCTGATATGTTTGTAAGGGTGAGACGCCAATATATGGGTTTACCACAATAACTAAATGCGCAACACAAAAGAAGGCACATACACATATACATGTCTATAACAACGTACTCATTCATATTATATCACATCGTTTATCAATGGGTTTCACACCCCAAACATCGACGTTGGAAAACTATGCATGAACACTTCAATACATCATCTAAAACTTCGTACCTAATCTCATGAGATATCTCCAACCTCGTGATGAGTTGATCAGACTCGATTGCCACAGGCACACCCATCGCACACTGTCCAACATCGTGGCACAGTGATAACATTGTAGATGGGGTCTCATTGTCCAAACCCTGGGCACAATGAAGAACATCTTTGTACGATCTACCCTGACGCCGCAAGGTAATCCCTCGTTTGATCATGGCACGTCTGCCAAATGCATGCAAGAAAACATTTTGTTCTCAACACTTTTCTTTGTGATATATCTTTATTTGTCAAAGCTCTCAAAATCTTACGCCTCAACATCGTTTGAAACATCTTTACAACTTTTATTAACAACACAGGACCTCAAAGTCCGAGTGCTCAATCACGAAGTCCCTAGACCTTGCAATCAGTCTTAGGTTCGTGGTAATAGAAAACATCTTACAATGCGTTAACTTCTTTTAGTAGATACCCAGTCTACAACACATCGAACCTTAATACCCCGACGTCTCGGTTATTAAGTTCCATATCATCGTTTTTACATTTTACATCGATTTTACATCATTTTACGTCGTTTCTGTCTTGTGGAAACAAATCCAAAATAGGATAACGTCATAAGAACACTAGTACCCCGACATCTCGGTTACTAAGTTCTATATCATCTTTTGCGTCATTAAGTAAAACTCATTTACAACAAATCCTTTCTACTTGAAATTCGTTGGTAAAACGTCAAATCATAGAAAATCCACTTTTCCTTTGGAAACACATTTTTTTCCAAAATAACATCAAATCATCAACAACTTCTTTTTACTGAAACTTCAACTCTAATAAATCAATTCAGATTAAATCTCTTCTCAACATAAGTACTGTTGTTTTTAAACTCTCACCGTAAATAATTTCGAAACTTGCCGTCGTTTAGCATTTTCAAAGAAAACGTCTTTAAGTCAAACTTTGACATTTCTTCTAAAATAATTTTCTTATATAATAAATAAGGTATTTTCAAATATTAATTTCACAAAATCACTTTTTATAATATTTCGGAATTTTTTGTGTAAAAATTAGTAGTACTAAAAAAATTTCACGGTTACGCTCTCACCGTGACTCGTAAATTTCTTTTACACTAATAAATCCTTAAAATAATACTATTTCTCAAAACTCATCTTTTTCCAAAATAATATTTTCCACCACTATTATATTCCAACATTCCCCATAAAACGTTGAATATAATTTTCACAGCTTATTAAATCTTTTATCTGATTAATCGGTTGTGCACTGACCACTGTCAGGCCTCTCAAACAACATTCAACATTCAACAACATCATCATAATTCTATCACCAGGAAGATCATGCATCATATCCACATAATATACTACTGCAGATAATTAAATAAATTAAAAGCAGATCAAACACCGATACACAGATAAACAACACATCGTAAACAACATAAACAATTAATCACTAACCACATATAAATCATATAAGCCACACTAAAAGCAAATAGTTATTAAGAAAATCCCTCAGGTAAGCTCCCCTTACCTCTTGAAGACTCAAACTAACGTTTTCAAACAATCTCCCGATTTGATCCGGTTTCCTCCGTCGGCTTAAATCAGTTAACTCGGTTGTTTCCTTCAAACAAATTGCAACCAAAATAAATCAAATCAAACCACAACATACTTAGCTCATGAGGGTTAGGTTTCGGCCAAGGGCTAACTTTTAGGGTTCAAAATCCTTAAAATTTCTAATCATAATTAAGTCATGGATTAATGATCCTAATATACTTAAGGAAATGGATTAGGGCTAAACAACAAAGTTAAGAATCAAAACCATCCTAAACCTCTAGATGGTAGATTCGGCCAACACAAGAACATAGGGTTAGGGTTTTTAGTTTGATAAACCAACTTGGATTTATTAAGCATACATACTAATTGCTTGATTACTAAGATCATTAATGAAAACTTTGAACAAAACTCATCTAGTTCCAAGAACTAGGGTTTCGGCCTTTATGAAACAAATAGGTTAGAGTTTGATTTTTGATCTTATATACAAGAATTATCAAGGTACTAGAAGGTTGAATCATGAATCAAGACATGAAAATGAAACAAAACCTACGAACATGATATTGACCTAGGTTCGGCCCAGTCCAGAAATTCAGGAAAGAAATTTCTCATGATCATATGCTTCTAGATGATGAAAATAGAGATGATTATAAGATCATGGCAATTGGTTTCATGTCAAAAGGATTTTTCTAGAATTAGTTATGAATTTTCAAAGTTCTAGATCTAGAAACTTAAAAGTGATGAACATAGATGAAATAGACTTTGAATCATGAAACTTATTGAAGAACATAGACATGATTAGAGAAGAAGAATAGGATTCACCTCTTGAAGATCAAAAACAAGTGAAGATCCAAGAACTTTCTTCACAAAGTGATGCTAAAAGGCTTATGAACTTAGAACTTTTGAGTTTTTGAAACAAATGACAATAGGAAGAAAATGAAATGTGAGGGAAGGTATTTATAGGCATGTGGGCTGCGCCACTTTTGAGGACCAAGTAGAAAGGAGGTGGCTTTTCAAAGGATTAAAGTGCAAATAACTCATAGGGACCATTTTCCAAAGATTCCAAAAGTATAAGGACTATTTTGCAAATTGTCAATAAATTGTAATAATGACCATGTGCCACAATAAATGTGGTCTTATCTTAACATCACTTTGGCTGATTTTTCTTCAAACTTTTTGGAAAAACCTAGAACATTTGAGAACATTTGAGAACCTTGGAGAATATTGTGGAATTGTGTGGAAACTTCAAGAATCCACTTGACTCTTCCAAACTAAGGCATCCCCCACTCCATCTTGGGCCTGCGCATGGGCTTGATAAATTTGGGCTTGAATTCATCTTTGTGGGGCCCACCAAAAAGGCTTGAAGCTTATGATGACATAGGAAACTTGTATAGTTTCAAATAGGCTTTATGGAATTAATCCATGAACAAGAAATTTTGGGCTTCATAGCCACGTCCATTAAGAGAGTGGGAACAAGGATTCTAGCCCAATTCACTTGAAAAAAAAAACTTAGAAACTAACTCAGGGACAAAAGGGTAATTAACAGAAAGTTCAGGGACTTGCGCGTAAAATTCATAATTTTCACTTTAACCTTGTGGAACCTTCTAGACTTAAAAGTATGATTCATCCCCATAAATCATCTCAAAATCCTAAGATAACCTCTTTTTCTTCTCTTGGAAACTCCAAAATCCACTCCGTCGTCTATCCGATTACGTATTCAGCCCGTAAAACATAAATTATTTTATTTTTTTCTGAAATAATTCTAAAAATACACTCTTGTAGGAAATAAAATAAAAATCTTAAGTCTTTCATTCACGAATTAAAATGAGCAGTAAACTTGTACTGTCAGTGAAAACACAAAACGGCAGACCGGTTTCCGTCTGAATTTTCAACCAAAAACTTCCCCGTAACCTTATGAAAATAAGTATAACAAGGAAATGACATTGGTTTGTCCAAAATCATTTTCTAAGTCTCGGATAAAAATATATATATTTATTACCGATATTACGAAGCAGCAAAAATCGGGGTGTTACATCCGGAAGCATCTATTGTTCAAAGGTATGTTGCAGAAGAAGCTATTGAGTTTTGTTCGGACTACCTTCATAACACGGATCCTATAGGGGTTCCTAAGCCTCGGCATGATGAGATAAGATGTCAAGGTAAGGGTACACATGGCTTAAGAATTAATAGCAAGGGTCGGGAGGAAGTGCTTCAAGCACATTTGTATGTATTGAACAACATCGATTCTGTTCAACCTTTCTTACTTGAACATAAAATAAAAGTCAATCAAGAAAACCCTCGAATGAGCGAAAGGTGGTTGTTCAACAAGCATAACAACTTTCTTACCATGGTTCAAGGAAGAAATACTTAAGGATGGTAGTACTGCTTCTGATGACGTAAGATGGCTAACACGTGGGCCTAGCTTCAACGTCATATGTTGGAGCGGATACGACATCAATAACTTTTCCTTTTATACAAAGGAACAAGATAACAAGAGTACCATGCAAAATAGTGGGGTTATGATCGTGGCCGAAGCAATGCACTTCTCTAGTGCAAAGGACACAACCCATTAAAGCACCGGCACCTTACTTTGGATATATTGAAGATATTTGGGTGCTCGATTACACTAAGCTTACGGTGCCGTTTTTTAAATGTAAGTGGGTTGATAGTAACGGTGGTGTACAAACCGACGAATTGGGGTTCACATTGGTAGACCTCAACAAGTTAGGTCATCTAAATGAGCCTTTCATAATGGCTTCCCAAGCAAAACAAGTGTTCTACATCACTGATCCTTCTAACAAAAGGTTGTCCGTGGTTCTCCAAGGAAAAACCATGTATAATGGTAGTGATGAAAATCAAGATTCAAATCTTGATATTCCCGAGACTCCTTCTTTTTCAACAAACATGCCTACTATAATCGAGGAGACACAGGTGGACGATGTACATGCCACTCGTGATGATCATCACGAAGGGATATTGATATAGGTAGTTTAAACTTCGTATACATTTATTTTTAGACATTTATATATATATATATATATATATATATATATATATATATATATATATATATATATATATATATACTTAGATTGGTAGTTTTGTTTTTAGACATTAGAGACTAATATATATATATATATATATATATATATATATATATATATATATATATATATATATATATATATATATATATATATACTTGTAGATAGTTATGTTTTTCCTATACATGGGTTTTGGTTTTAAGTCCCCCCATTGTTCCTTTGTATATTTATTTTCTTTTTGTTAATATTGAAATTTAAGAGGTAGTGTTTGCAATTTTGTAATGTGTGTGATATTCTCTATGTTGCTGGGATAGTTACTGAATGCAGGGATAGCTAAGGGGAGTGATATTTTAAAACTAAATTTTAAAAAAAATCTATTAACGTCAGTTGTATCAAATAACTGAAGTTAATAGTATTTTATAAAATATACAGTACACTATTAATGTCAGTTGTATTAGGAAACTGACGTTAAAAATAAAACCTTTAACGTCAGTTCTTTAACACCACTGACGTTAGTTTGAACAACATTAACATCGGTTGTGTTAAAGAACTGACGTTAAAATTTTTATATTTAACGTTAACTGTATTTACGTCAGCAATATTCTGACGTATAAAATCAATTTTAACTGACGTAAAAAGCACTTATTGCACTAGTGCCTTTTGAGATATCACCTATTATATTGTCAAGAGGATGGTATCTAGGCGTCCTCCATTCTCTTGGAAGATCGGAAGGAGGTGTCTCTTCTTCTTGTGGAGGTGGTTGATCGACATCTTCCTTTTCTTGAGTGTGTTTCTCCTCAACATAGCTTCTTCCCAATATTTTTACAAGATCATCAACACATTCTTCCACTACAACTTTAGGGTTAGACTCACCAAAAGATACATGTACAGATTCTTCAATGGTCATGGTCTTTTATTATAAATTCGAAAGGCCTTACTAGAATTGGAATATCCAAGAAATATACCTTTATCAGCTTTAGCATCGAATTTACCAAGGTTATCTTTACCATTATTTAAAACAAAGCACTTACATCCGAATAGGTGAAAGTGGGAGATTTTGGGCTTCCTTCCCCTGTAAATTTCATAGGGCGTCTGTTTCATAATAGGTCTTATGAGGACTCTATTCATCACATAGCAAGCGGTGTTCATCGCATCTGTCCAGGAATACTTGGGAAGGTTGGTCTCATTGAGCATCGTCCTCACTAGCTCTACTAGTGACCTATTTTTCCTTTCTACCACCCCATTTTGTTGGGGAGCCCTAGGAGAGGAGAAATTATGCCTAATGCCATTTTCAGCACAGAAAGTCTCAAATGACTCATTTTGAAACTCACCACCATGATCACTTTGGATAGTTACAATGTTTAATCCCATCTCGTTTTGTATAGCCTTGGCAAGTTTAAGAAAAGCATCAAAAGCGTTATTTTTATGAGAAAGGAACAATGTCCATGTATAACGAGAATAGTCATCCACACGTAGTAATTACCATCAAAGCTCATAGTTCTAGAAGGGCCAATTAAATCCATGTGTAAAAGCTGTAAAGGCCGGTTAGTGGAAATAACATTTTTAGATTTAAAAAAGGCCTTTACTTGTTTTCCTTTTTGACAAGCGTCACACAATTTATCTTTTTCAAAATGAAGCTTTGGTAAACCAATTACTAGATCCTTGCGAACCAATCTATTTAGATGGTCCATGTGAATATGAGCCATCCTCCTATGCCATAGCCAAGATTCATCCTCTTTACCAATAAGACAGCATGCATCATTTGAAGGTAGGTCATCTAAGTAAACCACATAGATATTTCCAATTCTTTGACCGATTAACTTAGTTTGATTATTAGAATTCATAACGTTGCATTTAGTATTATCAAACACAAAGTTATATGCTTAACAGATTGTGTTTCAAACCTTCAACATAGAGAACATTTTCTATGGTAGGATTAGGACCTTTACCAACAGTCCCAATTCCTAAGATTCTACCTTTGTTGTTATCACCATAGAAGACATAATCACTTTTCTTGAGTGTGAGGGAGGAGAACTTGCTTTTATCTCCCGTCATGTGCTTGGAGCATCCACTATCGAGATACCAATTTGAGTTCTTTGCTTTCAAGAACACCTACAAAACAGATTCAGGTTTTAACATTTGGTACCCAAATCATGTTGGGTCCATGAGAGTTAGTCTTGGGCACATTTCCCTTTTGTACCCATACTTTATTGCCCTTCACATTCTTGTTCTTTCTAGTAGTGCAAATAGAGGCAGTATGACCTTTTCCACCACAATAAAAACATTTTACAAAAGGACTACTAGATGTGTTTGTTGGGCTAAAGAACCTTTTAAAAGATTTTTCATGCAACTCAGGGTGATAACCCAAACCGGTTTTATCATAGTTTCCTTTTTATTACCTAGCAAGATATTTAGGTTGTCCCTTCCACTAGTGAATTTAGCAAGTGTATCATATAAATCTTTAATTTTCACTTTCAAAACCTTGCATTCACTACAACTTGAAACTTCATTATTTTTTCTTTTCACATGGCAAGCACATTGAATTCTTATTCAACAAAACTTGTTTTTCTTTGATTTCTTCCATTTCTTTATTCAAAGAATCAATTTTCAAATCAAGACTAGAAATGGTTTTTCTTGATGAAGAAATTGTTTTTCTAAGACGTGTGGCTTCATCATTTAATTCTTCACAAGCAATAGGTAATTCATTATAAGATAAATCAAAAATAGTTTCATCATCCGTTACCTCATCATCGTCGTCCTCATGATTGTCTATGAGACAAAGATTAGCTTCTTCGTCCTCGGACTCATCGGTGTAATCTGTGCCGTTGTCCTCCCATGCGATGTAGGCCTTTCTTCCTCTCTTATCCTTTTTGTGGCCTCTTTTCCGTTCTTTCAGTTTTCTTTTGAACTAGAGAACACTAGGGACGAATATGGCCTTTCTTTTTGCACTTGAATCATATTGGAGTATAGGAGTTAGTTTCTTCTTCACCTTTCTTTTGAGGGGTGTAGTTTTGACGAGCTCTCCCTTTGTTCCTTAGGACTCATCAAATTCACCATCTTCCTTAATGGATTCATTCATACTTGTCTTAAGAGCAAGCCCTTTTATTCTTCTTGTCATTTTCTTTTCTTTTAGTGTGGCGATTCAGCTCTAGTTCATGTTCCTGTAATTTACCAAATAAAGTCGCCAAAGACATAGAAG
Organism: Sophora flavescens; assembly: GCA_030762895.1. Taxonomy (NCBI): domain Eukaryota; kingdom Viridiplantae; phylum Streptophyta; class Magnoliopsida; order Fabales; family Fabaceae; genus Sophora; species Sophora flavescens. Next base: position 109,731,832 of record CM061064.1, on the reverse strand, counting down.
ACAAATCCCTTGACTCATAAATAGCAGTTACTTTGGGCTGCCAACTTCTATTTAGGCATCTAAGAATTTTATTTATTAAATCTTCATTTGAAAATGTTTTTCCAAGAGCCCTAAGATGATTAATTATATGAGTGAAACGTTTTTGCATATCTTGTTTGCGATCACCATGTTTCATCCTAAATAGCTCATACTCATGGGTCATTGTGCTCATCCTAGCCCTTTTGACCTTGGTAGTACCTTCATGGGTCAATTGAAGGGTGTGCCACATCTCCTTAGCAGTCGCGTAATTTGAGACCCTATAGAACTAATTGTAGCTTAAAGCTGAAGTGATGATGTTCCTAGCTTTCAAATTGTGTTGGACTTTTTTTTTGTCTTCCTCGGTCCAGTGATTTCTCGGTTTATCCACCGAAGCACCATCAACTTCGTTCTTGGGGACAAATGCACCATTTTCCACAGCATCCAAATATCAATGTCAAAAGCTTCTAAAAAATTGTTCATTCTTTCTTTCCAGTAACCATACCCTTCACCATTGAAAGATGAGGGTCTTTTTACAGAAGAACCCTCATTACAAAAACTGTTTGAAGTCATCTTTCCTCTTGAGACGGTATCGTCCTTTATATCCAAGAGTTAAGCTCTGATGCCACTTGTTGACAAGTGACTCCAAACACAAGAGGGGGGTGAATTATGTTTTTCAAAAACTTTGCTAAAATCAAACCTTTTTCCCTTTTAATATTTCATGAAAAACAACTTATTAGAAATACGTGTGCGATTAAAAAAATGTTTTGGCAAAAGATAAAGCAAAAGTAAAAGATATAAGGATAAGAAGATCAAGACAGCGATATATCCTGGTTCGGCCACAGACTACCCATGTGGCCTACATCCAGCCCCCAAGGCAATACCACCAAGGGATTTCACTCAATCCCTAGCTTTTTAAATAGGCACAACTAGAACCTTTACAAAAACAAGAACTCCTCACATACCAGGGATGTACTATCCCCCAGTGATAGAGTCTCAAAACGTGAGATAACTTCTCACAAGAATTCAGAAAAGGATTACAATCAGAAAGCACTCACAAGTGCAGATAGGAAACAAATTGAAGCACTACAACAATCAGCTATATGGTGTGTATGTCTCTCTCAAGTAATTGATTTGCTAGTGTAAGAGTATGAGAGTGATTTAGAGTTATGTTCAAGAGTAGAGAGAAAGTTGGAAAAAATAGTTCAAATTCATTCAGAGTGTTGTATGAACTTTCTCTGCAATAGACCAATATATATCTCTTTGAAAGTTAGGTAAAAACACTTGGAAACCCATTTTTATCGACTCATAATCGATTATCATAAAAGCATAATCGATAATTTTAGCTAAAGTCAAAAGGCGCATGAAGAAACAGTCAGATCATAATCGATTACAATAATCGATTACTTGGTCTCTGTTTGAAAGCTCAGACTGAATCAAAATAGCATAATAGATTATCCTAATCGATTATGAAGCCTTTGACTTTTGATTTGAAAAGCAATAATAGATTTTTGCAAAGCCATAATCGATTATAATTTGAATTTTAAACTCAATGGCTAAGACGGAATCAAATCTCCATTAAAGCATAATTAAGCCATTTAAAAGCTGAGTTTAAAACGTGTTGAAAATAGCCATAATCGATTACCATAATCGATTATCATACTTTGAATTTTGAAATTCAAAAACCCAACATCTCTGTTATTTAAACTCTCATTTAAGCACAATTATGTGCTGCATAATCGATTATCATAATCGATTATTCTCCGTGTAAATTGGTTTTTGAAAAACTTTAAAGGTTTGAAAATGATATGGTGAAATTAATTTCGAAGACCTTTTTCTAAAACATATTTTTGTGTGTGTGTGTGATTTATTTTACCTTTGAGAGACACACACCCATTTACATTCAATCTCAAACAAACAATACAGTAAAAGAAAATATCCCTTTTAACCTAGTATTTGTTTGTTGGACCTTTTCACGCTTTTTGAAATTTGGTCCTTTAGACTTGAATTTGCGTGTTGGTCCTTGGACTTGAAATTTCCCTTTTGCTCATCATCAAAACAAAAATACATGTCAAGGCATATATCCACACCCTCCCCATTATTGATAGGCAAGAACCCTTCCAAGCACTCAGTCTAGCCTTGATCCTATCTGTAATAGACTGAAGGTGAATAGTTATAGGCTTCCCTTTGAAAATAGGTACTCCCAGATAAATAAAAAGAAGCATGCCTGCTGAAAAACCAAGAAGCATTTTTATCTCCCTAACTCTCCTAGCACACATGGATCCAGTGAAAAATTTGCATTTGTCAAAGCTGACCAGACAAGTCACCATAGGACTTAAACAGGTTCATAAAACAGACTAGATTCCTCCTAGTTCCCTTGCAAAAAACCATGATGTCGTCTGCATATAAAGCATGAGATTGTGTATGGAATCCTCTAGGACCAGCCATGGGAGCTAACTGCTTGGTGTCTACAAGATGAGAAATGCTCCTACTTAAAAAGTCCTCTTCCAAACAGAAAAGCAATGGATAGAGGGGATCCCCTTGCCTCACCCCTCTTTTACAAGGCATATAACCACAAGCTTGGCCATTGATCATAAAAGACAACCTAGCTGAATTGATAATTGTAGAGATCCAATTGCAAAAATATGAACTGAAGTCAAAAGCCAACAAGACTCTTTGTAAAAACCCAATCAAGTGTGTCAAAGGCCTTTTTGATATCAAACTTAAGAGCTAAATTTCCCCCAAATGATTTGTTATCCAACATATTGATTGCTTCTGATGCTATGAAAATGCAATCAGCAATGCTTCTACCTTTCAAAAAACCCCTTTGCTGAACTGAGATGATATTAGGAGCAACTGAGGCCAATCTGTTAGCAAGGACTTTGTAGATGATTTTAAATTTGAAATTTGCTAATGCAATTGGCATGTAATCTTCTATTTTTTGAGCACCAGGAAACTTAGGAATCAATGCCACATCATTAGAATTTAGTCCAGGAATGATCCAATTATGCAGGAAGAACTGCTGGACAGACTTGAATACATCACCCCAACAATACCACTTACAAAAAAGTAAATGAATTTAAATAAAGAACACGAAAGAAATACTGAAAGTAATGAAGAACAAATGATGAACTCGAATAAAAAAACCAGAATTGCACTGGATTTTAACATTGTATTGAAATAAGAAAGATGGAGGGAGTACTTGGATGTAATCCGTCAATCCGCTTTGAGTTTGAGATGTGTAGGACGTGTATCCAGGAACCCACACCATTTACATTGAATGTACTAGTATTTATAGGCAACTAAAATAACTTCCTACGACCAACTTCCTATCTTAATTGCTGCCACGTATCTGGCAGTTTATTTGCATTTGAATTTCAACTGTTTGTCAAACAACTTCTTATAACTGCCCAATTTTCCTAAACTGTTCCCGTGTCAACTTACTTGTCTTTGACGGTCTTGTTGTTGTTGACATCTTATCTTGATAACATCTCATCGGACTAGAGAATTTAGCCATTTTCTCCATTTTTGCATTTTTGACAATTCCTCCTTCATGCTTGTTATAATTCGTTAAAGCATCGACATGAACTTTGTTGTCAAATTTTCCAACTGCCGGATTATATTTCTTGTCAATTAAATATTTTTCAACACTTAGAAAAATATCAGCTTCCACTCCAATTCCTTCGTCAGCTTGTCAAAGTACATCTGTCAAAATCATAAATTTCATCCTTAACAGATGCCCCCAAAGTTTTGCTTTATGACGGCTCTGCCCGAAAGAATAGCAAAATTTGAATTTCAAATTTCTAACAACCTTTGAAATTCCATATTTAATTCAAATAGGATTAAATCTTATCAACCTAATCACATCCCTACTTAATAGGAATAATCATGACGTTATAGGTTTCTTGAAACTTGAACCAACAACTACTTACTCCCTTAAATTGCAATCACATCAGCATTGTGACTTTCTTCTTCCTTTGCTCCGTCCACCAAAACCCTTCTTCTTCAAAGAGAAACTTTTCCTCTATTATCGTGCTCATATTCCATGGCAACTTCATCAAATACTTATGCTTCAGCGCCTCAAGCTTCAGTTGATGCTCCCAGGGTCGTGGTTCAAGATCCAATTCTGGATGAATCAGAGTTACGACAGAAATCCAAGGTAATATACCCTATTCTTTATTCTTCCATCTTTCTTAACCCTACTGCTGCGCTCTTGGGCCCTCTTCTTGCCTAGAATGATGTTCTTGAAAATTTGCATGGTTCTTTTCCTTGTACAAGTCTAGATGAAGCCATCTTATAGCTTCATTACCTTCACTCCCTATTCATGCATTCAAAAAGGGTGATAGGAATTTTAGGATGCCCCCTACTTCTAAATTTGATGCTTATATTAGTTGGCTTGATAGGGTTCAGGCCAAAAAACGTGGTGTGTGGGAAGAAGCTGGAATCTTCGAGTTCATTCAGCTATCCCACCATCTTAAACTAGTGTATTTTTCTTTAATAGGGGCATCAATCTTTTTCTGGAACAAAACCACCATCATTTTTCATTTTCCATATAGAATTATGGGTCCAACCCTTTTTGATGTGTTGGCCATTACAGGGCTTCGTCCTGATGGCCCTGCTATGCATGTTGATGTCGAGGTCGAAAAACAAATTGATGTCTATAAACCAAAGTTTTCTTTTTCCAAGTTTGTCACAGACTTTAGAGGTGAAGATAAGGAAGCCGTTTCCGACACAGATCATGTAGCCTTTTTATTTTTCTGGCTATGTGCCTACGTCTTTAGTAGCAAATCTGCTACTTTAATCTTAACTTATGTCCCTCTTGCCAACCTTCTTGCCACTGGTAAAAAGGTGGCATTATGCCAATGCATCTTGGCTAACCTTTACGACATCATGAGTATGCTAGTCAACAATGCTAGGTCTAAGAAAAAGAAAACCAACATAGGAGGTCCCATTTGGCTTCTCCAATTATGGTTGAATGCCGTTCTAGATTGTCTGCTATCTTACAAACCTCCCACAAAACTGTCAGTCGACACTTATCGTTCTTACTTATGTTATATTTCTGCTGAGTCTTTAATTCTTCTTCAAAAGGTTCCATTCTCTTTCTGCTGACTCTTCGGGAATTAAATTTGCCCCATTCGTTGACCGAAAGTATGGTCCAAAATGGTTCACGAACCTTAACACGACCATCACCAAATTCAATCAATCGATTTGGGCCAATTTCCTTTGTCAAAGAGTCATATTTGTCAACACTCCAGGCATCACAACTACTCGAGTTTATCTACATCTTCCAAACACTACCGCTAGTCAGCTTGGGTTTTGTCAATCTGTTCCTGCACCATATTCCACAGATCCGGATGATAATTTCAAGATAGGGGAAGACAAAATCCGCAGGACTTATTTACGACTTGTCCTATTCTCCATTTTCCACGGAGCTACTCAAAGCTTTCTTGACTAGTGGAAAGAATATTATTCTCAATATCATCCAAGTCTAGAAGTTTGATTGAGTCGTATTGAATACTCCGCTGGTAATGGTGATGATTCTTCTGTGCAGGAACAGGATCCGTCAACCAAAACTCAAGGTGAACTTCGGAAAGAAATTTGTGCTTTTGAGAAATTTTACAAAATCAAGTGGAATCCTATGAGACCACGCGATTTAGTTTGTCACGTCAATGATGTCTTAGCCGAAGCCAAAAGAAGGCATGATCAAAAGGAGTCTGCCAAGCTTGCCAAATATTGGAAAATTCGTAAAATGACCCAGGAATACTTTGACAAGGCTCCTTTTCCGGATCCTGCTCCAATTCCTTGTGCTCCTTTTGGTTTGGCTGATGCACATCTAGGGAAATCGATGAAAGCTAGTAACTTCAAAATTTTAGACAGCGTGCACACTTATTTTGATCCTTTTGAACAACCAAATCCAGTTTCCTTCGCTCGTCGGTTTCTCCAATCTGACGAATTTTTTGTGTTCATTTCCAGGACTCTAACTTTTAATCCACGTATTTATCTTCTGATAACCATAGCCTTTCTCTCTTCTTTACTGACAAACAACTTATCTTTTTCTTTATTGGCAGCTTTACCTCTGACTAACCCCCCTTCCTGGCAAGTCTAAAGCTGATTCGGCAGTAGAAGAAGAGGAAATTGATGACGATGATGATGATGAAGACCTGATTCTTGTGAAAGAGGTTAAACCTCCTCCTAAAAAGGGATCTTGTTCGACAAAACCTTCTTCCCCAAAAGCTCAAACAGTTAAGGGAACTAGGAAGTGAAAAGGAAAAGTCACGGTCTCTAATTCTCCTTCCAATAGATCAAGATCTGTCAAACGCTCTTCTGTTTCAGCAGATTCTGACGCTACCAAGGTTATTTCTTGACATTTTCATTTTACTTTTCCATGTAACTCTCAAAACTAAATCTCTCAATCCCTTTTATATGGAAACTGCTCAATCGAAACCACAAGACACAATTGTTGGTTCATCCAACACTACCCCTTCTAACCAATCGAAGGTATAACCCTCATATTCATGATTGGTTCATCTGACTTTCTTCTAGTCTTTTAAAACTCTTTTGCCTTTGACAGAGTAAGAACAATATTCCATCGACTGAAATGGCGAAGACAACAATTGTGGATGTCGATTTGGCGTCTTCAAACTCCATTGTGGTTTTTATCATTACCTCGTCATCTTACTTTCCTTTATTTTTCCTTATCCCTCATTTTCCTATATCAGGAAAAGACTCTTCAAGTTGAAGATTCGATGACCAACCAAGAAGCTGTCAACAAGCCTGTCAAAACTATAAATCAACCTGATCTGAGGTACAAGTTATTTCATCACTTTTCTTTTATTTATTTATCTTAACTTTGCTTTATTTATTTCCTTCCACTTTTGTAGGTCAAAGAAAACTTAGAAAGCATGGCTACCGAGGCTAAGGTTCTGGAAAAAAAATGCCCCAATCCTCGAGTCTAACCAGGAAGTGCCCCCAGTCCTATACAGCACACAATAGTTACTCCAAGCTCAACTCCTGTGGTCGACAAAACAGTTTGAAGGCATCCATATGATCAAGATTCCAGAAAAGGATATCGACATGGAGGCTTTGTTGACTGAATCAGATCCTATCTCTTTACCTCCGCCTCCAGTCAAATTCCAGACTGAGAAATCTCCTGAACCCAAGCCAGTTCTTCACTTCAACACTTGGATCAACATGCTGGATGAAGTCAGTCGTAAAGGATCCATATTTTTTGCCAACTCTTCAATAACCCAACATGACTCCAGTGATTCTCGGGTTGTCAATCTTATGCATGAGCTAAAAGCCCTTCTTGACAACTCTTTCAACATTCTTTGCTCTGATGTCGGCATTCAACAAGAGTTGTCACAGCTAATCAAGGAAATTACCCCTCTTCACTCCAACCTTCCCATGGCCAGTCGTACCCACTTCCTTTCGATCTACCAATTATGGGAGCATCTTTCTGGCAAGCTGGAGCGGATGACTTCTGTCATTCCTTCCTTTGAAGAGGAGGAAAAAGCTAAGGATAAGCTTTTAGCTAATTTCCAAAATCTTGAGTCTGCCAAGCAAAAGGAGCTTGAACTTATCTCGACAGGATCCCATACTATAGAGGCTCTCTCGGAATATTGAAATAGGCTGATGGCAGAGATTGAGTTGACAGATTTAAAGTGTGCCAAGTTCGACAAAGCTTTGGAGAAAAGTAAGGAAAAATTCAGGGCCATTGATGACGAGTCCCGCTGGAGCTTGGCAAAAAGTTGAGGCCGTGGTCAGCAAGCTTCGCACATTACAGCCTAAATATGATGTTGTTGTTACTGACAGAACTGATCTTTCCTTTGCATGGGATTAGTTGGCCCTTACCGTCACTTCATATAAAAATCAGTAGATGTAGATTTTTTTTCTTTTGTCAACTTTCTTTCGTCAACAAATCATTTTGTACTCCTTAACTTTTATTTTTCCAAACAATCAATGGGAATGGCTTTTGGTTTATCTCCATGTTTTCTTTTCTTTGTAGCTAATATTGAATGCTTAATTTGACTGCTTATTTCCAATGAATTTCGTAACTCATCTTAATTAAATGGCAATTAATGCCATGATAAGTTTCAAAACATTGGTTACTTAAACGTGATTAAGCACTTTTCTCCTCATGGTTTAGCTATAAATACTCAACCCTCTCTTGTGGCCTTCTACATAAATCATGAGTACATAAACTATAGCCCATATTTTGGCCATGTTCTTCCCCCATTTTCTACTTCTTCCATGGGAGCCTTACTTCATAAACTTAGACCACCAGATTCAAAGTCTTTGTCTTGATGGTCATCCTCCAAGTGGAGATCAGCAACCAACGTAATACACACAGTAGAGGTCAGCAATCAACGTAACATCTAGAGCTGACCTCGTTGTACATCCGGGGAGAACGCAATATGGAGACAGAACGAGTGCATCTTGCTCTAGTTCCATCATCTTGATCTCAGAAGGTGGCTGCTTTCTCTTGGTGTCACCTTTATCACACCATGGCAACCACAACTTTCTGGGTTAAATGATGGTGAGACCATTTTTGGCAACAGGGAAGACCTTGATTGATGTACAAAAAGGAGAACTTACAATGAGGGTTAATGATCAACAGGTTACATTTAATGTTTTCAATGCCCTGAAGTACCCTAATGAAGGCATGGAAGAATGCTCTCGCATTGAGACATTTGATGAACTGGTGCAACAACAGTTCCTGAAGAGCCATACAGACTATGCTGCAGCATCAGTAGAAGATGACAATTTCCCTGATAAAGACTCTGAAAAGTCCCTGGAAAGCAAGGTTGTTCAACATGTGTGGACCAGAAAATACGAATCATTGGAGGTAACTGATGATACTTTCAAAGATAATATTCCTTCTATTGTTAAACCTCCATCTCTTGAACTAAAAAAATTGCCAAGTCATTTGAAATATGCTTACCTTGGTAATGATGATACTTTACCTGTAATTATCTCTGCCTCACTAAACTATCTGCTAGAAGAACAATTGTTAACAGTTTTAAAAAGACACAAAAAAGTAATAGGTTAGCAGATAGCTGATATAAAAAGGATTAGTCCATCAATATGCATGCACATAATTCTCTTGGAAGAAGGCTCAAAGAATAACATTGAAAGTCAGAGGGGGTTGAATCCAATCATGAACGAGGTAGTCAAAAAGGAGACCATTAAGTGGCTGGATGCAGGGATTATCTATCCTATTTCTGACTGTGTGGGTGAGTCCAATCCAATGTGTGCCTAAGAAAGGAGGTGTGACTGTCATCACCAATGAAAAGAATGAAATCATTCCCACAAGTATTGTGACTGGTTGGAGGATTTGTATGGATTACAGGAAGCTGAATAAAGCTACATGAAAAGATCATTTCCCCTTGCCTTTCATTGATCAAATGTTGGACAGACTTGCTGGGAAGGATTATTACTGTTTTATGGATGGATACGTAGGGTATAACCAGATTGCCATAGCACCAGAGGATCAGGAGAAGACAACTTTCACTTGTCCCCATGGCACCTTTGCTTTCAGAAGAATGCCATTCGACCTGTGCAATGCTCCAGCAACCTTCCAGAAATGTATGGTGGTTATATTTTATGATATGATTGAGAAATCAATGGAAGTGTTTATGGATGACTTCTTAGTGTTTGGTGAAACTTTCCAAACTTGTTTGATGAATCTGGAGCAGATTCTGGACAGATGTGAAGAAATAAATCTTGTGCTGAATTAGGAGAAGTGTCACTTCATGGTGACTGAAGGTACTGTGCTGGGGCATAGAATCTCCATAAATGGCATTGAAGTGGACAAGGCAAAGATTGAAGTTATTGAAAACCTGCCCTCTCCTACATCAGTAAAAGGAATTAGAAGCTTCCTATGCCATGCTAGCTTTTACAGAAGGTTCATTAAGGACTTCTCCAAGATCTCTAAGCCATTGTGTCGGTTGCTGGAGCATGATAGGGCTTTTGAATTTACTGCTAAATGTTTGAAGGCATTTGAACTCCTAAAGACTGCTCTTATCACTGCTCTATCATTGTTCCACCTGATTGGGAGAAGCCGTTTGAGCTTATGTGTGATGCTAATGACTATGCAGTAGGAGCAGTTTTGGGACAGAGGTACAACAAGGTGCTACATCCTGTCTATTATGCAAGCAAGTCCCTAATTGATGCTCAGATCAATTATACCACCACTGAAAAGGAGCTGCTGGCTGTGGTATTTACCTTTGAGAAGTTTAGATCCTATCTTGTTGGAACAAAAGTGGTAGTATACACAGACCACTCAACAATCAAATACTTAATTGACAAGAAGGATGATAAACCAAGGTTGTTAAGGTGGATGTTGCTGCTACAAGAATTTGACCTGGAAATCAGAGATAAGAAGGGAGTGGTGAATCAAGTAGCTGATCACCTCTCAAGACTGCCAGAGGATGGTACAACATCTAGGGGAATAGCCATTGATGAATCTTTCCCTGATGAACAACTGTTAGCAATGCAAGATGCTGCAGCACCCTGGTATGCTGATCTGTTCAACTTTCTGGCTAGTGGTGTGGTTCCTCCAGACAAGAATTCTCAGCAAAAGAAGAGATTTTTCCATCAAGCCAAACAATATGTCTGGGATGAACCATACCTCTACAAGATGTGCCCAGACAATCTGAATAGAAGATGTGATGCAGATGAAGAATTCCATGATATACTGACTCAGTGCTATCTTTGCAAAGATATGGTGGACATTTTGGTGGCATGAGAACTACTGCCAAAGTTCTCCAGTCAGGTTTATGCTAGCCTACCCTCTTTAAAGATGCACATGAATTTGTTAAACACTGTGATAGATGCCAAAGGGTAGGGAATTTGTCTAATGAAAATGAAATGCCCCTCAATACAATTTTGGAAATTGAACTTTTTGATGTATGGGGTATTGATTTTATGGGACCATTTCCCCTTCCTTTGGCTAACTTTACATTCTGGTAGCTGTTGATTATGTGTCTAAATGGGTGGAGACTGTGGCAACAATCAAAAATGATGCTAGGGTGGTAACAAATTTTTTACAGAAAAACATTTTTTCTAGATTTGGAACCCCTAGAGCAATCATCATTAGTGATGAAGGAACCCATTTTTGCAACCAAGTTTTTTCCAAACTACTTGCAAAATATGGAGTTAGGCATAAAGTAGCCACAACCTGTCATCCACAAACAAATGGACAATCTGAGATATCTAACAGGGAAATCAAAATAATCTTGTAAAAGATGGTCAACACAAGTAGGAGGGATTGGTCCTCACATCTGGATGAAGCTCTGTGTGCTTACAGAACTGCATTCAAGACTCCTTTGGGGATGTCCCCTTATAGGTTGTGTATGGAAAAGCTTGCCATTTGCCCCTGGAGTTGCAGCGCAAGGCTTTCTAGGCAATCAAGAAACTGAACTTTGATCTTCAGTCAGCTGGAGCAGCACGCATGCTACAGCTCAATGTGCTGGAAGAACACAGACTGTTCTCTTATGAAAATGTTGAAGCATATAAGGCAAAAACAAAAGCCTAGCATGATAGGAAGATCCATCATAGATCCTTCCATGAAGGGGAGTCAGTGCTGCTGTTTAACTCTAGGCTGAAGCTTTTCCCTGGCAAGTTGAAGTCAAGGTGGTCTGGTCCATTCAAAATTGTAAAAGTCTATCCACATGGAGCTGTTGATCTGTTGGAAGCTGAAAGTGGCATAGAATTCAAAGTCAATGGCCAGAGAATCAAGCACCATTTTGGTGAGCCCTTGGACAGAATGAAGGTCACCACCACCCTTGATGACACAAAATGATGCGCATCATGGTCTGACAGAGGACCTTATAAACCAAGCGCTCATGGGCGGCAGTCCATCAATAAAGAAGTATTTGGTTGTGAAGTGCTATAAGTCCAAGCACTAAATAATGAGGCAGCAGTGGAGGCAGAAGTGAGTCAGGCTGCAGCATAGGAAAAACACTGGGTTGCTCTGAAACAATGCTATAGCATGCTCTCTGATGACAGAAACAGAAAAATGCAATCTTGTGGATAGGGACTATCTGCTGACAAAGGTACAAAGTGGGGGCCAGCTTGATTTTTGTCCGTTGTGGAAAAAGGAGAAAGGTGGACAGTTTTTCGAACTTTTGAATTTCAATAAATGACAAAAAAAAATATGGAGAGAGAAACCACACTCTCCCACACTCAACCCACCCAACCACACGATATCCACCCATCTCTCATCTTTATTCCCTTATTTCCCCACGTCTATCACCCTTAGCAGCCAATACCCTTCTCTCACCTGACACATTAAATAGACACTAGTGCAATAAGTGCTTTTTACGTCAGTTAAAATTGATTTTTTACGTCGAAATCTTGGTCGAGCGTAAATACAGCTGACGTTAATAGTTAATATTTTAACGTCAGTTGAGAACTGACGTTAAATATAAAACTATTAACTTCAGTTCCTTAACAAAACCGACGTTAATCAGTCAAGAATTAACGTCGGTTTTTCAACAACTGACGTTAAACTAAAACTATTAACGTCCGTTCTTTAATACAACTGACGTTGATTTTGTTAAAACAAACGTCAGTTGTTATAAATAACTGACGTTAAAGGTTTAATTTTAACGTCAGTTGTAATAAACAACTGACGTTAATAGTGTACTGTATATTTTATAAAATACTATTAACGTCAGTTGTTTGATACAACTGACGTTAATATGTTTTTTTTTTTTTAAATTCAGTTTTAAAATATCACTCCCTCAGCTATCCCTGCATTCAGCCCAGAACACGAGAATATCACACACATTACAGAATTGCAAAGGAAAATTGAACAATGGGGGGACTTAAAACCAAAACCCATGTATATATATAAATAAATTTTAGTTCCAATGTCTAAAAAACAAAACTATCTAAGTATATATATATACATGTTATTAATTAGTTTCTAAAGTCTAACAAAAAAACTATTTATCTAAGTAGTGCGGAGGTATGTTGTCAATTCCTTTTTCAGCCGCATACTTGAAGAAGAATTCAGCGAAGCGCATCCTCAAGTCTTTTAACTCATCTTCTTGAATAGGCGATTGGTCGATAAATGCCTAGACACGTTCAAATAATAACAATAACATCAATGCAAGTCATCTTCAAAACTATAATATATAATTTAACAAGTTGTTTAAATATTACCTTCTTCCATCCATCCATAATAGATGCGGAGACTATGTTCAGCATATGAAGCATCACATAATAGCCGCACGACCAACCGTCAGGTTGAAATCGAGACTACCAACAAAATTAATTTCAACGTCAGTTGAATATACACATAAATTAGTAATTATAATAATTATTATTTGATAAATAAACTACCAAACCTTTAGGATGTTCCATACAGGATTTGCTTTAGCCTTAGAAGTCCTACTTCTCCCGTTGGCACAACTTATGCTACTCACCTTCAGCGCGCTATCATAAACAAATAATCATGTCGATCAATTAACAAACTCATTTATCATGTGTGTAATAAACTAAAAACCACTGATATTAAAACTTAAATTAAATTTAAGATTAGTTACTTACATATTTACAGCTTCCACCACCTTCGGTGGCGGATCATGGTGGAGAGAGCAGAAGAATATGACAGTATGCCTAGACGGGTGAAGTACCAACAACTGCCAATGGGCATCCATACAGTAGGGAGCCAGATATAATTCTTTCGGATTGTCTCCCAACAAATTCCCTAAGTATTTACTCAATCCATCACCAGCAAAGAACTCGTGCAGAAGGATTGACGGATCTAAGAAACCGTAAACTGATGCAACGCCCTTATCAAGCTGAAGACGATGGAGATACCTAAGATATGAAAAGGGTGTGGATGTTAATTACATAATATATATATTGAAATTAAAATAAATTATTAAATGGAAAAATACCAAAAATAAATAAGTTATAAAATTAAAATTAACTTACGTGCACTGAGAGACTCGATGACATTGCTGTGTTCATCCGGACGTTATTTCGCGAGGCATTCCCGAGATCGTCACCAACGAAGGAAAATATCCTATTTTGATCTGGGCGTGCCACCCATCCATCGTGATCTAATGGACATACAAAAATCACATACGCATAATCCTCACCAAGTGAGAACAAACGAGTGATAGGTGACAGCGACACCGACGTCGACTTGGCCTTCAGTTTAGGAAAAATAAAATAGATAAGTTGTTGATAATTAAAAAAACACAAGTAATTATTTGACTAATTTGGACATTAATAATGAATAAATACCTTTGTTAACATTTCGAGCTCACGTCGTTTGGAGTCCAACTCAAGCTCACGCCTTTTCATTTCCAACTCATGCTCATGGCGCTGGACTTCCAACTCCCGCTCCCTAGCTGCAACTCATCGTCCTCCACATGTGCCCTACTAAAACTCTCTTTTGTGCTCACATGTGAAGGGTTGGCAAGCCCTGCGGTGTCCTGGGATGTACCGACGGAGGAAAGCTCTCTGGCAAGCGCCTGCTTGAATTTTGGGTTGGCTATTAAGCCTTGCATCAGATGTGTTGTAATATCTGGGTTGGTCATGAGGTGCTGAGTAATGTCAACCAAAATTGATGCTTCATTGACCACCCGCTTTCGTGAAGCAGACTTGCCATAATATTGTTTGATGGTCACGTTCCCAGGAACACCGAGAACCCAACCAGGATGGTCTTTCTTGCCTAGAGCAGTCATCAAGACGTCCTGCCGTCCAGAAGGGACGAATGCGCCCTGGGAGGATTTTGCTTTAAGATCCATCTACAATGAAAAAAAATGAAAAAACGTGCAAGTGAAAAGTGTTGCAAATATCTATACAAATATCAATTGAAATCAAGTTAATTATTTACTTACAATCTTATCTGCCACTTCGCGAGTGGCATCAGCTTTAAAAGATCCCGCCTTTGTCATGCGGCCGGCTAACCAGACATCCTCGCGGTCGATGTCCGATGGAGGACTTGATGGTGTGCCCTCAGGCACCTCTCCTCTTTCAATCCTAGCAGAGTGCTCTTCCTGCTTCGCCCTCAGCCTATCCGCCATCATCTGCTGGATCCGAGTATGGTACCCACCCTGAGACATGGTGTGGCGGTGGACGTTCTTTGCCTGATTCTGCCGACCCTTATTTGCCTTAGCCTATTCAAACAAAAACACATAATTAAATACAGTTAAATGATCTATAATAAGCATACAAAATTAACTTAATCAACCAACCTGAAATTCTCCATCCTGTCGACTCCTGGCAAACATATCCCAAGTATCCTGATCAATCCAGGGATAATCCGAGAACATTTTATCAAGCCGCTTCTTCCCAGATACATAGTACCTGGTAAGATCATGCTTGAACCCATTCCAACGCTTTGATGCCATTTTCATACATTTATGACGATGATCCTCGTCATTTGGCACAGTCCAAGCTACCTACACATTATATACATATATAACAACTGAATGGATTGTACCTCGGATAATTATCTAATAATGTAAATCAAACGAATGTAAAGGTAAAATACCGTGATAGCCTCCCAAATCTGATCCTTAACATTCTGTGGAACGTCATTCCAGTGGTTGTAGTTGATGCTTACGTGCTGCTTCGCTTGTAGAAACACCCACTTATTAAATTCTTTAGCACGGGGTCCCTGGGCATTTAGATTAGCATCGAAGGACACCTCAAGCTTCTGTCCGCTCTGCCTGTCCTTCTCTAGTTTCTTCAACGAGGTGGCTCCTCTACCCCGTTTCCTATGAGCCTGTGATGTCTGTATGGACAAAAAAATGATAAAATAGAGGGTTGTAACATTATAAACTTACATTAACAAGAAGGACTAAAGATAGTATATAACATGCATGTAAACTTACACTAGAATCAACAGGCATAGGCGTGAACGGGTCTCGCGAAACCCCCCAAAGTGTCCTCCCGTGCATGTGGGCTATCCGACTGATCCATATGTATGCCTGTTCAGAAACAATATATATGTATTAACATAGGTTATAACTCAAAATAAATACAGAAGTATAAATAAAAATAACTAGATAGGTCCTGTAGATATACAAAACATCTATATATCCAATATATGGACAATACGGGAGATTGAAAACTATAGTTTTTGAAGATTGCCAAGCACTGGTCACGGCCTGGCCGTGATGTCCATCATGGCCGTAACGTGCCAACTGAACCAGACCCTCATAGGCAGAACTGATCACGGCATAGCCGTGATGAGCATCACGGTCGTGACAGATCAACCAGCAGAGCAACATGCACTCAAAACCAAAAATAGAGACATTCCAAACAACTCAAACTCACGGTTTAAAGTTACAACTACTGAGACTACAGTTTCAACATACACTCAAAACCAAAAATAGAGACATTCCAAACAACTCAAACCCACAGTTTCAAGTTTCAACTACTGAACTACAGTTTCAAACCAGCAGAGCAACATGCATGCACTCAAAACCGTGAATAAAAAAATGTGCCCTAATTAAAGACTCACCAGAAATAGGCGCTCGCGTGGTGGTGGGGGGAAGCTCGAGTGGTGGCCAACGATCGATGTGGTTACTGAGAGCAGAGGGACAAGGAGAGTTAGTGCGCGGGAAGGCCAGGGGAAAGAGAGATGTCAAGTTATTGCAAAGAAGGAGCGGGAAAGACAGAGTTAGGGGTTAAGAGTGTACCTCACGGTGGTGGCGAAGAAGCCCTCACGGTGGTTGTGGTGGAGATGAGCTCGTGATTAGGGCAGAGTGAGGGTTGAGCGTGATGAAAAGAGAAAAGACGTAGAGAAGTGGAGAAGGCGCGCGGGGGTAAACGTTACAATTAAAATAAAACAACATTTTACGTCAGTTTTTGGTAAAACCTGACGTTGAAGATCATATATTTAACGTCAGTTGTATTAATAAACGGACGTTAAAAACTCTCAAACTTATTACGTCAGTTGTTAGTAATAACTGACGTTAAAGGTCATATATTTAACGTAAGTTGTATTAAGAAACTGACGTTAAAAACACTCACAACTTCTTACGTCAGTTGTATTACACAACGGACGTTAAAGGTTTATTAGTTTCTACAAAAACATTCATTCCCTTGACTACGTACTGTGCTACTTACCCATTCACCTTTGTACCTAATCCTCTTAATGAGCATTAAGTTTATAGATAAGTTTTCAAGAAATTCAAAATAACTTAGTAACTTCATCCACTGCTCCTATAAATAGCTTCCTAGCTTCCATCTCCTTTTAATTAATTTTCTGCTTCACAATATGGCTCTGCCGTGGAGATTAACTTCATCGCTCTTTCTTCCTATTCCTAGACTCAAAGGTCTTTGTCTTAATGGTCAAACAACTTCTGAGTTTGAGTAAATTACATTGCATGGATATTAAGGTTGGGTGAATCACGTAATGTGATTCTCTCACTTTATTTCATCCCCGTCATCCCTTTCACTTTGCATTGGAAGCAAGTGATTGTGGATTCAAGATGATGCATCAAGGAACTCCACTGAAGAAGAAAGATGCAAAGATCCATTTCACTTTACTTTCGCTGCTAGTGACTGAGGATTTACTTTGCATCTTGGAATTCAAGTGAGGGAGGTGATGCATCCATTGGAGTTTCTGATGACAGGACTGAGAAGAAAATGATGTTGATGCAGAAACTATTTTATATTTTAGGGCTATGTTGCAGAAATTTTTTATCTTTTAATCATGTAATTTTAACTTATGAATCGCTTCAATGTCATACGATTTGATTATACATATAACTTGTTTTATGTTAAGTGTTTATTTATTTTAATTTGCACAATAATTTGTTTACTAATTCAAGCATTAATAATAATTAAAAATAAACTTGTATAAAAAAAAAGGTTTAGAAATAAACTGCAGTACTATATGGAGTGATCTGCGTTAAGAGAGACAACAGGGACATGACAACCAATGAAATGAGATTCATAATTATTTACGTCAGTTATTTATAGAACTGACGCAAATAGTTTACCCACCACCTCATTTTTAACGTCAACTTAATTGATGACTGCAAAGTTCCCGTATATTAATTACATTATTTCCAATATTCATTCTGCACGTTTATAATATATAGGATTATTTACGTCAGCTATTTATTTAACTGAAGTAAAAATCAAACTTTTAACGGCAGTTGTATAAAAAACTGACGTTAACAATTAATATTTTTTATTTAAAAACACTTTTAATGTCAGTTTTTTTAAAAAATTGACGTTAAAAGTGTATTGATATCTGCAAAAACATTCATTCCTTTGACTATGCTGTGCTACTTACCCATGCACCTTGTAACTCAATCCTCTTAATGAGCATTAAGTTTATAGGTAAGTTTTCAACAAAATCAGAATAGCTTAGTAACTTCATCCCCTGCTCCTATAAATAGCTTCCTTCCATCCTTTTAATTTTCTGCTTCACAATATGGCTCTGCCGTGGAGATTAACTTCATCACTCTTTCTTCCTATCCCTAGACTCAAAGGTCTTTGTCTTAATGGTCAAACAACTTCTGAGTCTGAGTAAATTACATTGCATGGGTGATAAGTCTGAGTAAATTACATTGTGTGAGTTGCTCACCTTATCACCTTCCGGAGAATCAGCTGCTGGAGGGCTAATCAGGTGCTCGGGGGTCACAGTTCCAAAACCTCAGCTTTGGCAGCAAGTGACCGTCTTGGAAGTCTCTGGAACCACTGCCTTTCCTTGAAACGGATCTGGTGCACCTGTTTTTGCCTCTCTCTTGAGCTCTCTCATGCCCCCCAGTTTTGAGGTCTTCGGAGTATATAATATATAGTTTTCCCTTTGGCATATTTCATAAAACTCTCTGATGGGATGTAGCTTTAATGTTTAGGATTTTAAAACCTTTCAATGTAACTTTTTATAGGATTTTAAACCCTTTCAATGTAACTTTTTATAGGATTTTAAACCCTTTCAATCTTCTGTATCGATCAGTCTGTATTACACTTCATGAATGAGATCCGGTTTGGGTTATTGATTCAACTTATACTTCGCACATATATTTTAGTTTTCAAAATAGAAACACAAAACATCAAAGCAATTCATGTGAAACTGAAACTTTGAGGAAGGCAATGCGGAAGGAATCGTATATAAAAAAATTATTAAAATAACTTTTAACGTCTGTTGATGTAGGGACTGACGTTAAAAGTGAAGAGACTTACTTCTAACGTCAGATCTTTATCGAACTGACGTTAAAATGTTCACTTTTAATGTCAGTTCTTTATTGTACTGACGTTAAAAGTGAGTCACTTCACTTTTAACGTCAGTCGTTAAAACAACTGACGTTAAAATTGAATTATTGAAGCCTGATATTTACAAAACTGCCACCGCCTCCTTTTTAACGTCTGGCTTTTGGTTAACTGACGTAAACCTTTACCGTCTAATGTATATTTTCCACTAGTGAGACCATTCACCCCTCTCTTCCACTCACACTCTACACACCCAACGTCTCCTTCTTCTTCCTCAACCAGTAACCCTAACATCCAAATCCTTCCTCTTTTTCAATAACCCAACTCGCAAACCCACCATGACTGCCAAGAAATCAAGCCATGTGAAACACACAACTTTTAAAAATGCTACCCCTGCCTCTATCACTGCATATGAAACCCTAACCACTTGGATTAGTGAGGAAGCACAAGAAAAATATGAGAAAGAAATCCTTAGCCGTAACCTTCACCATGAAAAAGGGTTCAAATATGGGAAGGGGGTGAACATGGGGCTGTTGCCAGAGCTGGTGGAGGTAATAGAGGCACACCAGTGGAAAACCTTTTCTGAGCATAAAGATGGTTTCTGTACCCAAATGGTGAGGGAGTTCTATGCTAACATTGTGTCTACTGCTCAAACCTTTGTGTTGATCAGAGGAGGAAAGGTCTCGTTCTCAACCAAAACCATTAATCAACATCTTAGGCTGGATAAGGTGGAGAATGAGTACCAACAGATCTTGAAAGCTGCAACAACAACTAGGCTGCAGCAGATGAAGACAGAACTAGCCCTCCCTGGTGTAAAATTCATACAACAAGCTGAAGGCCATCTCAAGTTACCCAGATCCATGCTGCAGCCTCTAGCCAAGGTTTGGTATCATTTCCTAAGATACTCCCTCTCCCATACTGCTCATCTGGAGACAGTGGACAAGGAACGCCTAGTTCTGCTCCACTGTATTATGAACAAGAAGAAGATAAATGTGGGAGAGGTGCTCAAGAACCAAATCTCTACCGGTGCCATGAAGCAGCAAGGCAACCTGATCCTCCCCTGTCTTATCACTGAACTGTGTCTGGAGCAAGGAATAGAGTACAACCCTGGAGAAAGGCTGGAGCAAAATAAGGGCCCCATTGATATGAATTGAATCTTAAGGATGTACTCTAACTCAAAAAGCCAGTGCAAGTGGAAGCAAACCTCCCAGATCAAGCACCCTAGAGCAGTAGGATCGCTCTAGGATACGGGAGCATAAAGTTGATCAACCGACCACCTTGCTGGATCAACATATGCAAAAGGAGCAAGCCTTCTGGCAATTCTGCTTTTGCGAGTACCAGTGGGAGAAGCAGACAATGAAGCTGAATGGATGGAAGCTTGAGACTCCTATCCCCCAAATCCCCCAAGAAATTTTGCCCCCTTTTATAGAAGATGTCCCTGTAACATCCCAACAACACAAATCTGCTTCTGACTCGGTATCTGAGAACCCTGAAAAGACTGCCAACATCAACCCTGCCCACAACTCTGCCTCCGATGAAGACTGGATAGGTACTGTCCCATCCAAGTAGGCAAAAGAAAATGTGGCCCCTGAGCCCAAAAAGAAGAAATTTGCATCTCAAACAGCCCAACAGGACCAAGGGAGTTTGAAAAGACCTCGTGCTGCAACCCCTGAAAAAGTGCCCTCCTCTACTCCTGCGGCAGCAAAGACTAACCCTCTAGCCTTAAAAGCAACAAAAAGCACCAAATCAGCAGCTGAGAAGGGAAGCCCAGTGATAAAGAATGATGCTGCTTATGCTGCAGCAGATGAGGAGATTGAGGAAGACACAACACCTCTCTCCAAGAAGTTAAAGCTTGATGCGCCAACTCCCGCAGCTAAGATAAAAAAGGAGAAGGTTGCTGCAGAACTGAGGGAAGAAGAGGCTAAAGCTGCTGAAGCAGAGGAATCTGACAAAGAAGAAGTTTCTGAGGCAGAGGAGGAAAAAGAAGAGGAAGCTGAAGAGAGTGCTGATGCTGAAGAAGAGAATGAAGAGAGTGCCGAGGCAGAGGAGGAAAAAGAAGAGGAAGCTGAAGAGAGTGCTGATGCTGAAGAAGAGAATGAAGAGAGTGCTGAGGCAGAGGAAGAAAAAGAAAAAGAGGAAGAGGAGAATGATGAAGAAGAAGAAGTGCAAGTCACTGAAGCAACACAAGCCAAGGTGCCTCCCACCAAAAGTGGAGGCACCAAAAAGAGTTTGCGCATCGAGCACCGCAGCTTGAAACAGAGCCACGGTGGATGTTTCACTTGCTGACATCCCACATTAGGATGCACTAAACCTTCCACCCCATTACCAATTTATTGTTTCAGTCTTTTACTTTCTGCAATTTAGAGGTCACTAAGACCTTTTGTGCTGGTGTGTTTGTAGGGCCATTAGGGCCATAGTTGTTTCTAAATTCCGCTTAATGAATGGTTGTCCATGAGTCCCACCCCCTGTTTTGATTCCAAATGATTAATGATTAATTGGAAAAGGCCTCTGGCCTCTTTTGCTGTGTTTAACTTTTAATGCTTGGAATTAAACTCTTACTGAATAATCTAATGCAATGACTTGAATGTGATCACAACACTGATGCACCATTGTCTAGGATAGAGGACATATGTGCTGCAACATGAAGCATACAAATGTCAGCCTAAGTGAATAAAGTACCATAAATATATACATCACACTCATGCATTTTCTGTAAGGTTTGTTTTGATTATGTATGATCTAAACACACATGATTCCACACACTTTATGCTTGAGGCATTTTTCTTGTTTGTTTTGTTCTATCCAGAGCCTTCAAAGCCTACCCACCCAATATGATTGCCGCTAGTGAACCAAATTGAGCTTTAGCCATTTATTGAAACAACTATCACATTACAAGCCTTAAAACTGGAAAAACAAAGTTCACCTGAAATGTAGATCTTAAGGATGCTTTTGTAGCTAGTTCTGACATAAGTTTGGGGGGAAAGCTTGGGGACAACCATCAAACTTAAGTTTGGGTGATGTGATCAAGACATAGATCACTAACATTTTAGGATCTTTCTTTGAATTCAATTGCTAAAAATTCAAGATCAAACACAAACAAGAACAATTGATATAAAGCTTGATCTTTAAGTGAAGAATCAAGAGAAACAAAAAGAGTAGGAGAGAATAACAATTGATATATGAACTAGAAAGTAAATTGCAAGAAGTAAATAACATGAATTAAAGAGAAAGAACTAAAGAACAAAATAGAAAATAGAAGAGGTAGAGAAAAAGGAGAATGGCGCTACAAAGTCATTCTTCTTGGAGAAGAAGATTGAATTTGATAAGCCAAGGAAGATTCACCACTTGAATATGGAAATTCAAGATAAGAATCAATGGTTCAACTCATGAACCAAGAAGAGGAGACTCTAAACTCTCTCTAGCAATCTCAAGTGTGAGAAAACTCAATTATATTCAAACTTGTAAAATGATTTACATGACATCTATTTATAGGCTCATCCGACTTAAGGTGCAAGCTAGACTAACTTGAAGTGCAAGCTACTCTAACTTGAGCCACAAGTAGTGCCTCCTAGCTTCTTCCACCCAATTGTGGGCTTTTTTTTGGGCCTAATACCTTCTACTATTATGCTATGGCCCAATAGGCCCAAATCCTAAACTAGTCCTAAGTGCTTCTTTTGAATAAGCACTTTTCATTACATAAACTCTACTCTATACAAGGTTCCTAGTCCCTACCTTTATTACATGAAGTCTAAGCTAAACAAGGGTCCTAGGTCCTATCCCTAACTAGGTGGTCAATAGCTCAATGCACAAGAGGTTCAAGGTGAAGCCATCTTCATACGGTAGCCTTTGAGTCAAATGATTGACCACCACCTTCTTCAATGAGTCTTGGATTATTCTAAGCCTTGCCTTTGTTAAGGGTCCATGTAGGTCTTCAATTCTAGGTCCTTGGCTTTGATTGTCCATGCTCATATCATCCCCTCCTTCTTGAAGCACATTCGTCCACGAATTGTGTTGATCATCATCTGTGTCATTTTCAAAAAAATTGAGATCAGACACATTAAATGTGGCACTTACATTATAATCACCAGGGAGATCTATTTTATATGCATTATTATTTATTTTCTCCAATACTTGGAAAGGCCCATCACCCCTTGGTAGGAGTTTCGACTTCCTTTGTAAAGGAAACCGCTACTTTCTTAAGTGCACCCATACCCAATCACCCGGTTTGAGTAACACCTGTTTTCATCCCTTATTTACTTGCCTTACATTGTGCTCCCCTTGTTTTTCAATATTCAATTATACTTGTTCATGGAGCTTATTAACAAATACGGCTTTGGCAAGCCCATCTTAAGGTAACAAAGATTGGTCAATTGGTAATGGAAGCAAATCAAGTGGGGTTTGTGGATTAAAACCATAGACTATCTCAAAAGGGGAGTGCTTGGTAGTAGAATGTTGCACACGATTGCATGCAAAATCAATGAAAGGTAAGCACTCTTCCGAAAACTTTAGGTTTTTCTTGAGGATGGTTCGTAGGAGAGTAGTAAGAGTCCTATTAACCACCTCGGTTTGCCCATCCGTTTGTGGGTGGCATGTAGTCGAAAAGAGTAATTCAGTTCCAAGTTTGCCCCAGAAAGTTCTCCAAAAGTGACTTAGAAACTTTGTATCTCTATCGGATACAATGCTTCTAGGAATCCCATGTAGTCTAACTATTTCCCTAAAGAAAAGGTTGGCTTCATGGCAAGCATCATCACTTTTGTGACATGGAAAGAAATGGGCCATCTTGGAAAACCTATCCACAACCACAAAGATTGAGTCATTCCCTCGCCTAGTCCTTGGCAATCCCAATACAAAATCCATAGAGATATCAATCCAAGGAGAAGAAGGACTAGGTAATGGAGTGTACAACCTATGTGGCTTACTATTTGACTTTGCCTTCAAACATTCAATGCATTTTTCACATAACTTTTGGACTTGGATTTTCATTTTTGGCCAAAATAAATGTTCATGCAAAACCTCTAAAGTCTTGTGAACACGAAAGTGCCCCATTAATCCCCCTTGATGTGCTTCTCTTACCAACAACTCTCTAATAGAATGCCTTGGCACACAAAGTCTTTTGTCTTTAAAAAGGAATCCTTCATTGATGAAATATCCTTTATGTGTCATGGATCCCATTTTGAGTGTAAATTGTAGAGAAGTCCGGATCATTAACATACAATTCCTTTATGTGATCAAACCCTAGAAGTTTAGTTTCAAGTGTTGAAAGTAAGGCAAACCTACGTGAAAGCGCATCAGCCACAACATTGCTTTTACCTTGTTTATGTTTAATCACATAAGGAAATTGTTCTATGAATTCTATCCATTTGGCATGTCTCTTGTTTAATTTTCCTTGCCCCTTTAAGTATTTTAATGATTCATGATCACTATGAATGACAAATTCCTTGGGTAAGAGATAGTGTTGCCGAACTTTGAGACTCCTTACTAAGGCATAGAGTTCTTTATCATAAGTTGAATAGTTCAAATGTGCCCCAACAAGTTTCTCACTAAAGTAAGCAATGGGGTGTCCTTCTTGAAGCAAAACGGCCCCAATGCCTACGTTATAAGCATCGCACTCTATCTCAAAAGATTTCACAAAATTTGGAAGCGCAAGAATTGGTGCATTGGTTAATTTCTCCTTGAGTATATTGAAGGATTTTTCTTGGCTTTGGCCCCAATGAAATGGCACATTTTTTTTTAAAACCTCATTTAGAGGACTTTCCAAAGTGCTAAAGTCTTTGACAAATCTTCTATAAAAACTTGCCAATCCAAGGAAACTCCTAATATCTCCAACATTTTTAGGTGTTGGCCAACTTTGGATGACCTTAATTTTCTCTTCATCTACCTGCACACCTTGTGCACTAATAACATAGCCCAAGAATACCACTTTGGTGGTGCAAAATGTGCATTTCTCAAGGTTGCCAAAAAGTTTTTCATTCCTTAATACTTACAAAACACACTTTAAATGTTCATGATGTTCATCAAGTGTTTTGTTGTATATTAAGATATCATCAAAATAGACAACCACAAATTTACCAAGGAATTCCCTAAGGACATGATTCATGAGCCTCGTGAATGTTCTTGGTGCATTAGTGAGTCCAAAGGGCATCACAAGCCATTCATAAAGTCCATACTTGGTTTTAAAAGCCGTTTTCCATTCATCCCCTTCTCTTATTCTTATTTGATGATAGCCACTTCTTAGGTCAATTTTTGAAAAGATTTGTGACCCATGTAGCTCATCCAATAAGTCATCTAACCTTGGGATTGGATGTCTATATTTGATGATTATGTTATTAATGGATCTACAATCCGTGAACATTCTACATGTACCATCTTTTTTTGGTACTAAAATAACGGGTATTGCACATGGAGGAAGTGATTCTCTTATCCATTATTTTTCCAATAATCCTTCAACTTACCTTTGAATTTCTTTTGTTTCTTGTGGATTGCTCCTATAGGCCGGCCTATTAGGAATAGAATCACTAGGAATTAAGTCCATGTGATGCTCAAGTCCCCCTCATAGGTGGCAAACCTTTAGGAAGCTCTTTTGGAAAAATATCTTTGAAATCATCCAAAAGAAACTTAAAGGGTTTTGGCAAAGAAAGAGATGGAGTAGAATTTTCATCATTATTCTTGGTGTAAATTAAATATATTGGTTGATTGGCCAATAATATTTTCTTGACTTCCTTTTCTTTTAGAAATAAGCATTATTTGCCATCTATTTCTTTACCTTTATTTTTTCGAAAACATTTTGCTCACTTGTGCTATTTGCCTTTTTCATATTCTTTTGTTGCACATTATTTTCTTTATTTATTTCTTTTCCACTCTTGCCTTTTCTCTCAATCTCCCTTTTCTCTCTCATTTTCTTTTGATCCTCACCAATTTCTTTAGGAGAGAAGGGTACAAGAGTAATCTTTTTGTTGTGGTGCATGAAAGTAAATTTATTGGAATGGCCATCATGTATGACTTTCCTATCAAATTGTCATGGCCTTCCTAGCAACACATGTCCCGCTTCCATAGGCACCACATCACACATTACCTCATCATGATAAGAGCCAATGGCAAAACTCAACAAGAATTGTTGGTTCACCAAGATTTCACCCTTTTCACTTAGCCATTGTAACTTGTATGGCCTAGGGTGTGGATTGGTTTTGAGACCAAGTTTGGTCACCAATCTTTGACTAGCCACATTGGTACAAGATCCTCCATCTATGATTAGTGCACACAACTTTCCATGCACCATGCACCTAGTGTGAAAAATATTCTCTCTTTGGCTCTCATCCTCTTCTTTAACCTTGACTCCTAAGAGTCTTCTCACCATTAACAACTCCCCTTTAAGTGGGAGAACTTCATCTTCCTCACTTTCATTAGAAGACTCACTAGAAGAGGCACTTGTTACCTCTATATCCTCATTAGTTCTAGAGATCATTGTTCTTTTATTAGGTCATTGAGAAGCAATATGTCCCTTACCCAAACATTTAAATCATTTAATATCTCTAGATCTACTTGAAGAAGGAGTAGAAGTGGATGTTTTAGAGTTAGGGAATGTTGCCTTTGATCCACTTTTACCAACAACTTCACGTTGTTTTGAAGAGTCACCCTTTTTCTTGGAATGATCCTTCCAAGATGAGTTGTTGTTGTTGAAGAATAGTTTCTTGAAAGACTTCTTTCTCTTGATTTGAGCTTCAACCTTGATTGCATGGTGCACCAAGTCCTCTAACTCAACATAGTTGTAAAGCTCTACCACATCTTGGATTTCTTGGTTGAGTCCTCCTATGAACCTAGACATAGTTGCCTCTCTATGTTCTTCTATGTTTACTCTAATCAAGACGACCTCCAACTCTTTGTAATATTCTTCTACACTCATACCTCCTTGTCTCAACCTTTGAAGCCTATGGTGTAGGTCTCTAGTGTAACTTGAAGGCACATATCTTTTTCTCAAAACCCTCTTCATCTCTCTCCAAGTACTAATTGGTTCCTCATCATACCTTTTTCTTTCTTTACATAATTGATCCCACCAAATTAAAGCATAATCATGAAATTCTAGACTTGCTACTTTTAATTTTTTATCTTCACTATAGTTGTAACAAGAAAATATGTGTTCTAATTTGGTCTCCTATTCCAAGTAAGCATCGGGGTCACTCTTCCCATGGAAGCTAGGGATCTTCACCTTCACATTATGCAACTTGTCATCCCTCTCATTCCTTCTTCTTCTATTGTCATGTCTAGGTCTCCATCTATCAAATCTAGGTCTATCCTCATGGTTGTCTTCGGAATTTGAAGAACCTCTATGGGAGTTGGTATGCCTTGATTCTTCTTTGTTCTCAGTTACTTCTAATCTTTCAAATACTCTTTCTATGTTCCTTGTCATTCTATCCAACTTCCTATTCAAGTTCCTTGTTCTTGGTGATGATGTAGGAGAATATTCAAATTCTTCTTCATGTAGTGAAGCCATGGTGCACTTACAATTTGAAAAATTACATACAATTTCCAGAGAATTGAAAAGTACACAAATCAAATGAAGATTACACCAATAAGAACAATTACACCACCAAAAATCAAAAGAATTAAGTACAATCCAACAAGGAACAATTACACTTAAAGAACAAGTGAAAAAAGAACAATTACAATTGAAAAAATGAATGTTACAAGGACCTCACCACTCACTCACCATTCACTCAAATATTGCCACTCGTGTATATCACTCAATGTAGACTTTTTCAAGATGATTTCTCTCTTGTCTCTTTCCACTCAAGAGTTTCCTCCTCAAGGGATCTACAAGTTGAAACAAGATCTCAACAATAAGTCTCCATTAAACAAATGACAAATCAACCAATAGGCAATCAATTCAAAGAGGTCAAGAATTTTGAAAACAACTAATCCAAAACTAATGGATTTTAGAAGACAAGCAAGAAAAGGTTCAAGAAGAATTGCACACTCAAATTGATGTGAAGAATGAAGTTGAAACAGGCAAACACAAGAAGGGGGGTTGAATTGTGTTTGTTAATAATTGTCAAAAACAACCTTTTTCAAAACTATTTTCTCACATAAGAAATTTAATACAGAAGCAAGCACACAGAAAATGATCTTTTAGAAACTTAACAAAAGTAATATCAAATCCCCACAGTCAGTATAAACAAATAAAGCTATAAGAGTTTAGGGATAGAAGATTCACACACGTGATTTTATCCTGGTTCACTCTCTTCCAACCAAGAGCTACATCTAGTCCCTTCGACTTGAAGGTTTTGTCCACTATTTCTCCAAATAGATTACAACCAAGTATTCAACACCTCTCCGGGCTAGACAAGTATTCCTTTCTTACCAAGGCTCTTCAGGCTCTAAATCTAACAAAGAGATTTAACTTATGATCTTCTTAACTCACTATTGAATATTTTCATAATATTCAAACTAAAGATTACAGACTTTTGCTTTTTGAAAGAATGAAAGTATAAGAGCTTGTTATTGCAAAAATTGGATTGACAAAAGTTTGGCTAGCAAAGGTTTTTGTCTATCTCTCTACATTTTTCTCAGAGATTGAGGTCTTCTATTTATAGTGACCTTCTTCTGCGCTTGAAAAACTTCAACGGTTGTTTTGAATATTCCCGTTTAGAGATAGAATTAAATGCATAATATCTGTTGTGACTGATAGCTTGATCGTGGCCAATGTGAAATGTACTCTTGGTTATCACTTTTGCATGATATGGAAGGACATACCTCTGAACAAATGCAACTTGAAAAACTGTCTTTCCTCCTTTGTATAAATTCCAGCTATTACAGCGGTAAAGGTGACAGGGTACAAAGCATTTTGCATTTCCCATTGTGCTATACTGCTTTTTGCATTTCCTTGATGGTACTATGTTTTTCTCACAAGGAAATAAAGAATTAAACAGATAACACAAATGAGAAGAACAAATATTCTATTGGAATAAATATCAATCATTTGAAATAAATTCAAGTGGACCAGATTGCATTTATTCTCCTTAGAAGAACATATTGGAGATAAAAACTCGTCTACTAAAAATCTCCGTCTACTCAGTTATATGTGAGACTAAGCCTATTTACTCTTTCATTTAGCTCGTCCATTGACGTGGCATATTCTCTCGTCTATCAAATCTTTGGACTTGCTATATCTCAGTGAGTTATCTTGATCTCCGTCTAGTGACGTGGCAATTAGAGCTCTTCTACTCATGAGAAAAATTCTCGTCTACTCGTTATTTTATTTCTCCGTCTACTCAATTCTATTAAAGCTCTCGTCTACTGACGTGGCAAATTAAAGTTGTCTACTTAAAAAATTTATGCCTCGTCTACTTAAACTCTCGTCTACTCCAATAAATAAATAAGTAAATAACTTTACCGAACATTTGAGCGGCTCGTTTATGGACGCGGAATCACAACATCAAATCCAAGCAGATATATATGGTAACTTCATCAAAGTTTCCATAACTTATAAGATTCAAGTAATCCTGCAAAACTGGATAACCTTGTTAGATCTCAACTAACACTTTACCAAGTAAATTTAATCCTTTTGTTAACATCAAAACTTAGAGATTAATTAAATCCAAATCACTTTGGTTCCAACAATCTCCCCCTTTTTGATGATGACAAAAACTAAGTAAATTTCAGTAGCAAAGTCTAAGAAAGCTTACAAAGCTCCCCCTAAGACAAAGCATTCAAACTTTTAACAGGAAGAGCATATGACAAAAATTCAGCAGCACATGTATATAGCTTATTAGTTCAGTGCTACTACTTATCAGTTGAGATAGAATAAGAGCTTTATAGTCTTTATTAAACTTAAAGATAAGTTTCAGAGCAAATAAAATATATCATATCAAACAGTGTTAGAGCATGTAGACTTAGGATATATCGGAGCAATAAACAAATCATAGTAAACAGTATCAGAGCATTCAAAATAGATATAGTATGTCAAAGCTTAAACAGAAAGAGACATGCATATGAAGGCAAGTGTATACTTTTCAAAAACTGACTTTTCATATTAAATTTAATTCTCTTTCATTTCTCCTCCTTTTTTGTCATCAGACAAAAAGGTAAAAGAGTGGAGGTGGTGAGGTGAAGGGTTCTGAGTTTGGGTTTTCTTGAAATCCATCAGGAATTCCAAAATTTTGTTGACAACTTCTAAGATTAGGACCATTGATGTTTGAACTTGTTGGTGAACATGCTCTTTTATTTACACAGTCATCTTTTCAACTTTTTCATCAACCAACTTGCCAACTCTGTCATCAACAATTTAACCAAGTACCACTTCAAGATTCTGTGGCAAGGCAGGTGGTCTTGAGCTTTCAGCAGAGTCTTGGATATTCTCTTGAGCTTGGAAGGTGCTTAAGGCACTAGACTGTTGAGGTTGGTCTTGAGGGTGAATGACTGTGAGAGCCAATGGTTGAACCACTTCCACTTGAGGAAAAGACTGAACTACTTCAACTTCCATATCCTCAACAATAATTTCCTCATCTGTGTGCTCTGAAGGTGGTGATGGAGGAGGTGAAGTAGCATATTGCAACACTAGTTATGGTATCTATTTGGCCCAATGAACAGTGTCTTCATTTTCAAGATGCAGCTTGGTAACAGGAAGGCCCAAAATGTCCTTGATTATGATGAATCTGCATTTGGAAAGCCCACATTTGCCTCTGACTTTGGGAATGACTCTTTTCTCTTCTTGAGTCAGACCTGAAGTAGATGCCTCTCTAGTGCAGTGAATGATGTGAGATCTCCAGATGTCGATGTCGGGGCTCGTTTTGAAACTTGTTCAATTGGAAGAGATTCCCAATACTCCAAAGATAGTGTGATCAAAGGGTTCGAATCAAGATCCAAAGCATTATTGATTCATTCTCTGGCTTCTATCCTCTGAATCTTTGCTTCTTCTTGTCCTTATCCTTGTTGAGGTCAATCATGGGCAATCTTGGACATAGTATGTAAGG
This sequence comes from Sophora flavescens, assembly GCA_030762895.1. NCBI lineage: Eukaryota > Viridiplantae > Streptophyta > Magnoliopsida > Fabales > Fabaceae > Sophora > Sophora flavescens. The sequence continues at coordinate 109,700,654 of CM061064.1, read as the reverse complement.
CTAGATTCCAATTTTAGTCTTCTCGAAAGAAAGCCTTAACCAAGTTGGAGGGACAAGTTTGTAGCTCTAACAATCCTAAAGTGCTCAAACTCCCATTTCAGCATTTGATATATAAGAAGATCAACAAAATCAGCAGCTTTGCCATAAATACTAGGGTGCCTGAAGGTCTGCCATTTGGTGTTCTGGTCCATAATGATGGGGACATGCCTGAAGGATCTGGATATTTTGTAGATGTCGTCAGTGAGGTTCATCTTGGCATGGTCTGTGTTCCAGTCAGAGATGATGTGTCTCTCAACTCCTTCAGTGAAAGGCTTGAAGGGTGGATATCTGACCAGGTTGGGGTAAATTTTTCTTAGAGGGAATCTCTTTTGTGGTAGGCGAGTGATGAGTGGTCCAAGGTAATTGTACATTTTGGAAGGGAGTCTACCAATGTTTATGTAAGGATGGTATTTATGGTATGGGGTGATGATGGGTTCTGGTTCATATTGGTATATCGGTGGGGGATAGAGAGGTCTGGTTGAACCAGGTTCAGGTTCATCCTTATGGAATAGAATTTTCCTATCCCTCTTAACCTTGGCCCAGTTTTCAGCCTTACCCTCATACAGAACAGATGGGTCAATATAGGGAAACCTGATTTTTCTTTTATTTGGAAGAGGTGCACCAGGGCTAATACCATCATCTGGTTGATTGAACCAGGGGTCATCAGCAGGGATGATAGGTTGGAATGTTGGTCTTGGAGGTGAGGCTATTTGTGGTTAGTCTGGTGAGGAATGTATTGGTGAGTGAGCAGGTGAATATGTGGGCGAGTCTGTGATTTATATAGGTTGTGATAGTTGTGGTGAAGACAAATATGGGATGTATACATCATTAGGTAAAGGTTGTGAAATAACAGGCACAACAGGTGCAGAAATAGCAACAAACTCATTAACAGAAGCATCAGTAGCAGCAACAGTATCATTTCTATTTTCTAGGCTAGAGACTAATGCATCAACTGCTAATTGTACAGGGTCATTAGCAGGGATGATTACCTCAGATGTAGCAGCTGCTTTGGCTTTTATGGCAGGTTGCCTTCTGGTTTGAGTAACATCAGCAGTAGCAGCGGAGGTTTCAGTCCTCTATTTCTTCAAAACTGTTCCAATAAGAACACAATCATCTTTATCATCATCTTCATTATGTGAGAGGATGATTTTCCTTTGTCTTTTCTGAGTAGGCGCAGCAGATTCCCTTATAACAATGCCAAAGAAGAGGCCTCTTGGGGCGGGTCTTCCCGCAATGATTTTTCTTTGGGCGGTGGTCTTACGCTAATGACTCTCTTGAGACCAAGAGTTTCAGCATTGCTGGCCTCAATTTGCTCAGCTTTGATCTTCAATGCCTCTTCAGTCTTGGCCATTGAGATTTTCATGTATGTACTTAGATGCATGCCACCAAGAATGCTCTTCCCAAAGTCAGCAGCTGACACTCCTTTCTCAGTGAGAATTATGTTCTATTCTTCTTCAGACATAGCAGCAAGAACATCATAGACACCTTGATGCCTGAAGATCTTTGATGGCAGGTGGGTGAAGGTAATAGCAGAGAGATTGTTCCTATGAACCACATCATCCTTGAATCTATTGAATAGAATCCATGGCAGATTAATTTTGGTTTCCAGAATGAGATTGCAAAGTCAGAACTTATGAAGAGCAGAGATGTTGTCCTTTGAACCAGTTTTGTGCAGGATAGCCTTGTTCAGAATCTGATGGAGGATTCTGATTTCATCCTTCATCTCAGCAGACTTCCATGAGTGGTTTCTCACCTTGTCTGATCTCATTAACATCACAGCGATGGTTTCAGAACCACCCAAATCATTTTCCCATGTATCAGTGATGACCAAACCCTCTTGGGCACAGGCAATAGCATTGGAGACTGTCTTCTCAGAGACAACCACCTTTGTACCCAGCACAAAAGCAGTAATTTCAGTGTCTGTAATGGTTGGCCTTCTCCAGAAACTTCTGATAAGGTTGGGGTAGATGGACACCTTCTCCAAAAACATGTCATCCCAACCAGCATCATTGATGTACTTACTCACATCCAAATTGTAGTCTTTCAGAATCTCAAAGTTGAAGTGATGTTCAACCACAATATTTAGAGTATCAGTTACGTAGGAAGCAACTGGTGTTGAAGAGGAAGCCATTGTTGAAGGTTTGAAGGTTAGGGTTCGGAAGCAAATGAAACAGAGAGTTCGAGAGTTCAAGGTAGTGAAAAGTTTTCTCAGAGGGAAGAGGTTGCTTTAAAAAGGTTTCTGAAATTTCAAACATTTTTATTTTTGAAAATAATTCAAAAGAAAATAAATTTGATAGGACATGACATAATGAGTATTACAGCATTGGTATTTTGAAAATGTAAAAAGGTTTTGATGGGATTGATGGAAATACTGACTCAGCAAAGAGAAAATGCTAGTTAAAAATGTCCAAAGACAAAATAAATGCATTTAATTAATATATGCATAGACGGGTTCAAGCAAAATGCAAGTAGGCATAGAAGCAAAAATCAATAGACGACATATAAATGCAATGGACATGTTATGCAATAGAATCAAAATTTTCAACATGCATAAGACGGAAAATTCAATAGACGCGCATTTAACAAAAACAACATTCACAAGCCTGGACGTCTAAATCAATCGACACATAACATATTGAGATGTTTTCTAATAAAAATTAATCTGTCCTCAGCAAGAGGTTTAGTAAAGATATCTGCCCATCGATGGTCAGTATCTACAAATTGAATGTCAAACACACCTTTTTGTACATAATCTCTTATAAAATGATGTTTAATCTCTATGTGCTTAGCTCTAGAATGTAATATTTGATTCTTAGATAAATTTATTGCAGCGGTATTATCACACATAAGTGGAATACTACTTACAAACACATTGTAGTCCTCCAATTGATGTTTGATCCATAGAAGTTGTGAGCAGCAACTTGCAGCTGAAATGTACTCAGCTTCAGCAGTTGATAAGGCAATGGTACTTTGTCTTTGGCTTGACCATGAGACGTGATTAGCTCCAATGAAGTGACATCCTCCACTGGTACTCTTTCTTTCAATTCTATCTCCAGCATAGTCAGCATCACAGAAACCAACTAATCTATAATCTTCACTTTTCTTAAAACACAAACCCAGATTAATAGTACCTTTCAAATATCTAAATATTCTCTTAACTGCTGATAAGTGAGATTCTCTAGGATCAGATTGAAAATGAGCACATAAACAAACACTGAACATAATATCAGGCCTAGACGCAGTAAGTTATAGAAGATATCCTATCCTACCTCTATATACCTTTTGATCTACCTTTTTCTCTTTATCATCTTTGTTCAGTATAGACGTGGGGTGCATTAGGGTATTCATTGACTTGAAATCAACCATCTTGAACTTCTTTAAAAGTTCCTTTGTATACTTTGTTTGATGGATGTACACCTCGTCCATAGTTTGTTTAACTTGAAGTCCAAGGAAGAATTTGAGTTCTCCCATCATGCTCATTTCAAACTCTTTCTGCATTAACTTAGAAAACTCTTTGCACGGAGATTCATTAGTAGCACCAAATATAATATCATCAACATATGTTTGTACAATTATGAAATTAGATTTAATGGACTTTCTAAACAAGGTTGTATCAACCTTTCCTCTATTAAACATATTTTCCATTAGAAATGAACTTAGCATGTCATGCCAAGCTCTAGGGGCTTGTTTAAGGCCGTATAAAGCTTTCTTAAGCTTATATACATGTTCAGGTTGGGTTTCACTCTCAAAACCTGGAGGTTGCATTAAATATACTTCTTCATTAATAAAGCCATTTAGCAAAGCACTCTTAACATCCATTTGAAAAAGCATAATGCTATGATGTGCTGCAAATGAAAGTAAAATCCTAATTGCTTCTAATCTAGCAACCGGTGCAAAGGTCTTAGTATAATCTACACCTTCTTCCTGAGAATAACCTTGAGCAATGAGTCTTGCCTTGTTTCTTACCACCTTACCATTTTCATCAAGTTTGTTTCTGTAAATCCACTTTGTTCCAATCACTGACTTGTCCTTGGGCAAAGGTACCAGAGTCCAAACATTGCTTCTCTCAAACTGATTCAGTTCTTCCTGCATAGCTAGAATCCAGCCATTGTCCAGCAGAGCCTCGTCTACTGTCTTTGGTTCCAACTCAGAGACAAGTGCAAAATCTTCCTGCTCTCTGAAAGTTGATCTGGTTCTTAGCCTATCATTGGGGTTTCCAATGATTTGATATTGTGGATGATAATTTTTGAAGTACCAAGATCTCTGAACAGTTTCCTGTTGAGAAGTGGAGGTTTCTGGTTGTTGAGAATGCTCGTTAACTTGATCATCAGCTTTTACCTCTGTTGTATCTCATGAGATATTTAGATCAAGATCTGCAAAAGCTTCATCTAGCTCTGATAATTTCTTATCAGGCTGCTTGTCATCAAATTTGACATGAATACATTCTTCTACTACTAAGTCTAATGTATATTCTGTTCTGAATGTAACAGGCAGTATTAACAGCTTCAGCCCATAAGTGTCTAGGGACAAAGTTATCACTGAGCATAGTTCTAGCCATCTCTTGAAGAGATCTGTTCTTTCTCTCTACCACACAATTTTTCTGTGGTGATCTAGGTATTGAGAAGTTGTGAAGAATATCTCTTTCTTCACAAAACTTATGAAATAGCTCATTTTCAAGCTCTCCCCCATGGTCACTTCTGATTGAAGTGATACACATGCTTTTTTCATTCTGTGCACGTTTGCAGAATATAGAAAAGACCTTGAAAGACTCATCCTTGTGAGCTAGGAACATAACCCATGTCCATCTAGTGTAGTCATCTACAATGACTAGACCATATTTATTACCACTGATAGAAGCAGTCCTTGTTGGACCAAAGAGATCAAGGTGTAGCAATTCTAGTGGTTTATTGGTACTAACAATATTCTTAGATTCAAAAGAACCTTTGACTTGTTTTCCCTTTTGACATGCATCACAGAGAGCATCAGATTTGTACTTAAGGTTTGGTAGCCCTCTCACGAGGTTATGCTTATTTATCTTTGAGATTAATATCAAGCTTGCATGACATAGACTTTTGTGCCAAATCCATCGCTCATCTTCAATGGGCACTAGACATGAGACACTTTGATTTGAGAGGTCCTCCAAGTCAGTCTTATACAGATTGTTTTACCTCTTAGCAGTGAATAAAAGTGATCCATCATCCTTTTTGACATTACACATGTTCTTATCAAAAGAAACAGCATATCCACTGTCACATAATTGACTTATGCTCAAAAGATTATGCTTTAAACCATTTACCAAAATAACATTGTCAATGGAAGGAAAAGGATGTTTACCAATTTTACCTATACCAATGATCTTCCCTTTCTGGTTTCCTCCAAATGTAACCCAGCCACCATCTTTGGGTCTAAAATCTTGGAACATACACTTTTCTCCTATCATGTGTCGTGAACACCCACTGTCCAAGTACCCAAGATGTTTGTTTCTTTCCTGTTGTTAAGCAAATCTGCAACAGGTATTATCTTATCTTTAGGTATCCAACCTGATTTGGGTCCTTTATTGTTAGTGGTCACTGGACGAGTATGCTTTGCATGCTTATTATGTATGCATCTAGATTTAGTATGCCCATTCTTTCCACACACTTTGCAAAAGGTGTTGGAGGGCCAGACTTGGTTTTAGCATGTTTAGCTTGAGCTTTTAAAGCTCTATGCTGTGTATATGGTGTTGACTTTTGATGAGATGCTTCATGCTTCTTTTTGTCATAACCAATGCCAGATTTATCATGTGGTGATCTAGAGTACCTTAAAATGAGATTAAGCTTCTATGAGCCTCATACAAGCTTTGACAGAGTGTCTGTCAAATATGTCACATCTTGTTTCAATTTTGCAACTTCACAAGAGGCATCAGGCTCACAGTCTATTTTGTCAGCTAGACTGACATTCACATATTTCAGTGTGTCATTTTCATCTTTAAGGTTTTGTTTTTCAATGCAGACCCTATCATATTCTCTAGTCAGTTTAGAAAATTTCTTCTTGAGGCTCCTATACTCTCTAGACAGTATGGACGACTCATGCAACAATTCATCAAAATCATTTTGAAGAGTGGACGGGTCAGAGTCCATTACCTCAGCATCAGTGTATTCACTTTCAGATGATGTGTCAGCCATGAGACAAATGTTTGCTTCTTCCTCAGCTTCATCTTCTTCATCTGATGAAGATAAATCAAGATCCTCCCATGTAGCCATTAAGCCTTTCTTCATTTTGAAGAATTTCTTTTTATCCTTCAGCTCAAAGCAATCAGCTTTGAAATGTCCAGGTTTCTTGCATTCAAAGCACAATGGTGGACCTTTTCTTTTGGAGTCTGGCTTTTCCTTGGAAAATTTATTGATGAACTGCTTCCTTCTGAAACCACCTTTCTTTCTCCATATATGTTGAATCTTTCTGGAGATGAAAGATAGTTCATCCTCATCTAACCCTTCATCACTATCAAAAGGTCCAAATTCATCTGATGACTCAACAGCTTTGAGGACTTTTGATGAACTTGCCTTCTTTGCCTTTAGGTCAATAGATTTTCCTTTTCTGAAAATTTCTTCTTCATTTAGTTCAAGTTCATGAACCTTGAGTGATCCCAGAAGCTCTTCTAGAGAAAGAGTGCTCAGATTTTTGGCTTATTGAATAGCAGTCACCTTGGGTCTCCATTGCTTTAAGAGACTTCTCAGAATCTTCTTACATGGTCTCTATTTTCATAATTTTTTCCAAGTGATCTGAGACAGTTTGTGATATCCTGAAATCTCCCAAACATCTGATCTATAGTTTCATTATCAGCCATCTTAAACAGTTCATACTGGTGAACCAGCATGCTTATTTTTGATTCCTTCACTTGTGATGAACCCTCATGAGCTAGGGCAAGAGTATCCCAGATTTCTTTTGCAGTGTTGCAACTGTGAACCTTGTCATGTTCAGATCTAGTCATAGCACACATCAAATAATGTTTTGCTTTAAGATTTAGTTGAGGTTGATTTCTGATCAGGAGTCTATTGAGCTCTAGGAATAGCAGCTCCAGCTTCATTTCTTGGCTTTGTGTAGCTAGTTTCAATCAGTTCCCAAATATCAACATTTTGTGCATCCAAAAAGGCCATCATCCTCTTCTTCCAGTAGTCATAATATGTTCCATCGAAGAGAGGAGGTCTGTTGATAGCTTGTCCTTCTGTATCCATGGATGTTGGATCATACTCCCTGAGCACTTGTTAGATGCTCAACCTTTTCAAGGCTGAGCTCTGATACCAACTGAAGTTGACACAGGCAAACACAAGAAGGGGAGTTGAATTGTGTTTGTTAATAATTTTCGAAAACAACCTTTTTCAAAAATATTTTCTCAAACAAGAAATTTAATACAGAAGCAAGCAACAGAAAATGATATTTTAGAAACTTAACAAAAGTAATATCAAATTCCCACAGTCGGTATAAAAAAATAAAACTGTAAGAATTTAGGGATAGAAGATTCACACATGAGATTTTATCCTGGTTCACTCTCTTCCAACCAAGAACTACGTCCAGTCCCTTCGACTTGAAGGTTTTATCCACTATTTCTCCAAATAGATTACAACCAGGTATTCAACACCTCCCCAGGCTACAAGTATTCCTTTCTTACCAAGCCTCTTCAGGCTCTAACTCTAACAAAGAGATTTAGCTTATGATCTTCTTAACTCACTATGTGTGAGGATATGAAAAAATTTACGATCAGTTGAATATTTTCACAATATTCAAACTAAAGATTACAGACTTTTGCTTTTTGAAAGAATGAAAGTCTAAGAGCTTGTTCTCGCAAAAATTGGATTGACAAAAGTTTGGCTAGCAAAGGTTTTTGTCTATCTCTCTATCTTTTTCTTCAGAGATTGCGGTCTTCTATTTATAGCGACCTTCTTCTACGCTTGTAAAACTTCAACGGTTGATCGTGGCCAATGTGAAATGTACTCTTGGTTATCACTTTTGCACGATATGGAAGGACACACTCTGAGCAAATGCAACATGAAAAACTATCTTTCCTCCTTTGTGTAAATTCTAACTATTACAGTGATAAAGGTGACAGGTTATAGAGCATTTTGCATTTTCCATTGTACTATGTTGCTTTTTGCATTTCCTTGATGGTACTATGTTTTTCTCACAAGGAAATAAAGCATTAAACAGATAACACAAATGAGAAGAACAAATATTCTATTGGAATAAATATCAATAATTTGAAATAAATTCAAGTGGACCGGATTGCATTTATTCTCCTTAGAAGAACATATTGGAGATAAAAACTAGTCGACTAAAAATCTCCGTCTACTCAGTTATATGTGAGACTAAGCCTGTTTACTCTTTCATTTAGCTCGTCCATTGACGTGGCATATCCTCTCGTCCATCATGTCTTTGGACTTGATATATCTCAGTGAGTTATCTTGATCTCCGTCTAGTGGCGTGGCAATTAGATCTCGTCTACTCATGAGAAAAATTCTCGTCTACTAGTTATTTTATTTCTCCGTCTATTCAATTCTATTAAAGCTCTCATCTTCTGACGTGGTAAATTAAAGTTGTCTACTTAGAAAATTTTTGCCTCGTCTGCTTAAACTCCCGTCTACTTCATCAAAGTTTCCATAACTTATAAGATTCAATTAATCCTGCAAAACCGGATAACCTTGTTAGATCTCAACTAACACTTTGGCAAGCATATTTAATCCTTTTGTTAACATCAAAACTTAGAGATTAATTAAATCAAAATCATTTTGGTTCCAACAAAGAAGACAAGTTGAAAGAGTTCAACAAAGTGTAATTCAAATTTAATCAAAGTCTTGGTGAACAAATAATGATCAATGTGAAATGTGGTACACCAATTTGTGAAAGATCTATACAAATACCAGCATGTGAAATGGTGGCAAGTCTTTTACCTTTTGCTGGAATTTTCCAGAATTTGTACTTTTGCCCCAAAATTTTGTATATTTACGGTTTTGTCCCACTTTTTCTTTTTACACTAGATTTTTTTTAAACTTCAGCCAATTGACTTTTTCTAATTACAATTTCATAGCAATTACACTTAATTTTCGAATTTACAAAAAGATCCTTCAATCATGAACAAATTCGGACATAATTGGTGTAATACTTGGAAATATGAACAATTCAAGTAGTGTAAATAATTTCCAAGTGTATGAGCACAAATCAAGTAATTAGAGACCTAGATCTTTCATTCAAGTGGATGATAAACACATAATTACCACAGTTTGAATTTCATGAAGATCTATTAGGTTCTAAAAATTTGAAATCATTGAATCACTTTTGATCAAAATTTGAATTAAGCTTACTATTGTGAATTGAAATTTCAATTTGAAATTTCAATTTGTTCAAAATCACAAAGTAAGGAAAAGAGATTTATGCTTGAATTTCAAGATGCAATCAAAATTCACATGTAATCTATGATCACATGCACATGTATGGCGTCAAAAGCTAGGGTGAAAAGTGGTGGGAAGAAAAATTTCAACAAAATTCAAGCAAAATCAATCAAACTCATTTCAAATTCTAGATCCAAGACCACAATTGGATTCAAATTACTTTTCATCATCCAATTCATATGGTAAATGGCGCCACCATTAATGAATATTTCATTATGAATTTGGCTCCAAATCAAAGATCATCGTTGAATTTGAAAAAAAAAATTTGATCAAAAATTCAAAACAATTGGAGATTCAAAGAACTAGCTCTAGATACCACTTGATGTGATCAAGACATAGATCACTAACATTTTAGGATCTTTCTTTGAATTCAATTGCTAAAAATTGAAGATCAAACATAAACAAGAACAATTTATATGAAGCTTGATCTTCAAGTGAAGAATCAAGAGAAACAAAAAGATTAGGAGATAATAACCGTTGATATATGAACTAGAAAGTAAATTGCAATAAGTAAATGACATTAATTAAAAATTAAGAATTAAATAACAAAATAGAAAATGGAAGAGGTAGAGAAGAAGGAGAATGGAGCCACAAAGTCATTCTTCTTGGAGAAGAAGATTGAATTTGATAAGCCAAGGAAGATTCACCACTTGAATATGGAAATTCAAGATAAGAATCAATGGTTCAACTCATGAACCAAGAAGAGGAGACTCTCAACTCTCTCTAGCAATCTCAAGTGTGAGAAAACTCAATTGTATTCAAACTTGAAAAATGATTTACATGACATCTATTTATAAGCTCATCCTACTTAAGGTGCAAGCAAGACTAACTTGAAGTGCAAGCTACTCTAACTTGAGCCACAAGTAGCGCCTCTTAGCTTCTTCCACCAAAGTGTGGGCTTTTTTTTTGGGCCTAATGCCTTCTACTATTATGCTATGGCCCAATAGGCTCAAATTCTAAACTAGTCGTAAGTGCTTCTTTTGAATAAGCACTTTTCATTACATAAACTCCACTCTATACAAGGTTCCTAGTCCCTACCTTTATTACATGACGTCTAAGCTAAACAAGAGTCCTAGGTCCTATCCCTAACTAAGTGGTCAATAGCTCAATGCACAAGAGGTTCAGGGTGAAGCCCTCTTCATACGGTTGCCTATGAGTCAAATGATTGACCACCACCTTCTTCAATGAGTCTTGGATTCTTCTAAGCCTTGCCCTTGTTAAGTGTCAATATAGGTCTTCATAGCTAGGTCCTTGGCTTTGATTGTCCATGCTCATATCATTGGGGGTGCTGTGTACTGCAACACATGTGCATGCTGCAACAAGGCTATAAATAAAACAATAAAGGGATATGAATCAAAGGATTTAAGAAGTCATAAATTTTTAATGTGAAGTTGCCATTCCTTCTGTGAAGTTGTTCTTAGCTGGAAAAAAATTAAAATTGTTGAGCAGAGAACAGGGCAAAGCCTGAAAATCATACCAAGTTTGTTCTCTGTTCACTGGAAAAATTCAATAAAATGTAGACTTGGTGATGGAAAGAAAGGATCCAAGAAAACATAAAAATAAGGATTGTGGGACCAATTGGGAAGTTGAGCTAGATAGAAAAGAAAAGCATCCTTATGCTCTACCTTGAGTTAAGCTACGTATCCAAATGATTTAACCCCACCTGTCTATAGCCCTAAAGACCTCTTGCTGTGTATAATTCTATGATTGTTTTAATTGTGATAGAATCTCATCAAGTCTATATCAGAGGTGCATGTTGGTGGTAAAGAGTGAAAAGTCTGATGTGAGGGTGAGATGCATAACCAACTGTTTTGAGATTTGAATGCTGCAGCATGTGTTAATCTGTTTGAGCCAGTGTGTAGCAGTTGTTGTTGTGAGCAGGATAGAAAGAGTATTTTGGTTAGGAAAGCAAGTGTGGATTTCTGGATGTGTGTTCAAGGAAGGAAAAATCTGGGTGATTCTTACATGCCATTCATTAGTTGGAAATCTTGTGTCTCGTTTGTGTTTTGTTTGCATTACTTGAGGACAAGCAATGGCTTAAGCTTGGGGGTGTGATAACTCTTTGAATGAAGAGTTATTTAGCTCCTTTTGACTCTTGCTTTTTGTTGACTTTGAGGTTTTAAGTCTTGATTTTGATAGGAATTGTTAGTTTGTAAATACTTGTGTTAAGTTTCGTAAATAGTAGCTTTTTGCTCTAGCATGCTCTATCATGGTCTCAATTTTGTGTCTGTATATACAGTTCTCTTGCTGGAGCATGGCTGAAGCATGGGTGATTAAGCTATTGGATGTTGCAGCATGGATCATTTTCCAGTGGCTATGCACTAAAGGACAAAAGCTGACAAGGACACCTTTCCTCTCTCCTCAAGGGCGATGGCACTGTCATCTTTAAGGAAGCACACATGCCTAGGATCAGCTGCCCCTCACTTTTAGGAATTGGGCTAGGGTTATTTCATTAATACTTTTGGTTGTTGGCCCAAAATGGAATGAAAGAGAATAGGGTTTTGTATACTATAAAAGCATTTAGTAAACCCTAGTGAGGACACACTTGAATTTTTATTACATATTGTCTTGTCCTTTCTTGAGAGTTGTGCTGGTTTCCTTCTTCCCCTAGCTGCTGCTGCTGCGTTTTTTCATTTCTCCACCCATTGCAATGGTTTCTTGCTCATTTCTTATTTTCATTCTTTGTAAGCTCGTTATAAGCTAAACACTTTTAAGCTTTAGGTATGCTAATATAATGAATGTTTAGTTGAGTTATGTAATGACTATGTTTTGCATTTTCTTTTATCACACATTTAATGTTGTTTAATTAAGAATGATAAACTTGATTGAATATTTAGCTTGCTTGATTTGGAAAAATTAAGTAAGTGGAACTTGATAAAAGATAAGGGTTAAATCATTGATTGGAAGATTAATTGATGTTGGATAGGCTAGGAATAGCTATTCAAGTCCCTAAGGTTATGTTTGGATTGGTGGAGGGCGATGCAATGGAATGGAACGGAATATAATGGAATGGAGTGGAACTGAACGGAATGGAATTTTTATTCCATTCCATTGTTTGGATATTTTATGTTGGAATGGAACCAATCTCTCGTTCCATTGTTTGGGAAATGAACGGAATGGAATGTATTATAACTTTTTTATGCCTATATTACCCCTACTTTGAAAACATTAATATTTATTTATTATATATTTAATAAAAGTAAGATAATTATTTACTACTATTTTAGTAATGATAAGAAAATACATGAATCCACATGACATGTTACTATCAATATCAAATTATTATTTTCGAAAATTGTCAACTATTTCCTAATGTAATTTTTGTACAATTATCAGACACATTGATATTACTTTTACAGTGATTGTATTGCGTCCAACATATATATATTGCTTCCAAAGTGTACACGTAACTCAAGCATGTAGGTCACCACACCTGTAGTCTATCTATTAGTTTCTGACATGCTTAAAAGCATTAATCTATGGTGGTTTTTTTTTTGGTAGAATCTACGGTGGTTTTTTTTTATTCCAGTGTCTTAACGTGATGCAATGTTCACCTACGCCTATGGCAGACCTTGGCTGGAGCGACGGAATATGGTTGCTGTAACTGTGAGAGAAAGCTGCAGCTAGTTTAAAAACAAACGAGATGGGAAAGATAAATTAGGTTGAGGGTAAATGAGTGATTTTGTAAATTTAAAAAAGATCAGTTTCAGGGTCCATCCCATTCCTCCCTATTTGGGAGGGAACAAAAATCAAGCTAAATGATGGAATAGGATGGAATGGGTTCCATCCCCTTCCATTACATTTCATCATCTTTTATGTTATCCAAACAATGGAACCACATGCCATTCCACTCCATTCCCCTCTATTCCATCCCATACCATCAATCCAAACATACCCTAAGCTAGCTGGAATGTTCTTGATTAAGAGGGTGGTGTAATTAATCTGAATCTAGGAATAAAACAAAGTTAATGAACCTGACCCTGTATTGTTGGAAAACAAACTTTAATTTCCTGGAACTAGATGCAAGAGCATAGTCAGAGCATGATATAGGCTAAACAGGATTTATGCTACAGCATACCTAGAGCTATTTCTATAATCTGATTCAACAAACCCTCCTTATCTGTTAACTTGTTTATCTCTCAGTTTTTAAATCTTAGCTTATTTACTTTCACTTGCACACACACTACAATTTTTGGTTACTAATCCTAACTTCTAGAACATATAATCTGAATTGGAGTTTATTGCATCATTATAATCCTTGTGGGAACGATATCTGAACTAAAGTTCTATATTACTTGAGGCACTTGTGTATACTTGCACATGCTTAAAGACATCTGTCTTTGGAACACAATAGTGGTCAATGAGAATAATGAAATGATCCCAACAAGAATCGTCACGGGGTGGAGAGTTTGTATTGACTATAGAAAGCTCAATGATGCAACACGAAAAGATCACTTCCCTCTTTCATTTATAGATCAAATGATTGAAAGGTTGCCAGGATATGAGTACTATTGTTTCTTGGACGGTTACTCCCGTTACAACCAAATTGTAGTGGATCCTCAAGACCAAGAGAAGACTGCCTTCACATGTCTATATGGAGTTTTTGCTTATAAGAGGATGCTCTTTGGATTGTGCAGTGCTCCCGCTACTTTCCAAAGGTGTATGCTTTCCATCTTCTCGGACATGGTGGAGAAGTTAATTGAAGTATTCATGGACGACTTCTCGGTCTTTGGGAGCTCTTTTGACAATCGCTTGAAGAATTTGGCTTTGGTGCTTCAGAGATGCCAAGAAACCAACCTAGTGCTCAATTGGGAAAAATGTCATTTCATGGTCAAGGAAGGTATAGTTTTGGGGCACAAAATCTCCCAAAGGGGGATTGAGGTTGATAGAGCGAAGATTGAGTTGATTGAGAAGCTACCTCCACCAACCAATGTTAAGGGGGTGAGGAGTTTCTTGGGCCATGCCGGTTTCTATCGAAGGTTCATTAAAGACTTCTCAAGGATAGCGAAATCGCTATGTGACCTTCTTGTCGACGTATCCTTTGATTTTAATGATTCTTGTTTAAATTCTTTCAATACTTTAAAAATATGCTTGTCACCGCACCCATAATCACTGCACCTAATTGGAATTTACCTGTTGAAATCATGTGTGATTCTAGTGACTATGCGGTGGGGGCGGTTTTGGGTCAAAGGGTGGAAAAGTTAGCCCATGTGATTTACTATGCAAGTAAGGTTTTAAATGAGGCACAAACTAACTATTCCACCACTGAAAAAGAACTCCTAGCTGTAGTTTTTGCTTTAGACAAGTTTAGATCTTATGTTGTAAGGTCTAAAATTGTTGTTTTCACCGATTATGCGGCCATAAAATACTTGATGATAAAACAAGAGGCTAAACCTAGATTAATTCGGTGGATTCTTCTTTTGCAGGATTTTGATCTTGAGATTAGGGACCGGAAGGGGCCAGAGAATGGTGTGGCGGACCACTTATCAAGATTGGTCGATCCTGACACCGAGGAGAAATTACTAGACATCAAGGAAGAATTTCCTTATGAGAAACTATTTGTTTTGTTTGAAAACATTTCTCCTTGGTTCGCGGATATGGCCAACTTCAATTCTTCAAATGTGGTTCCACCAGGATGGACTACTCAACAAAGAAAAAAATTCTTCTCGGACGCAAAATACTATGTTTGGGAGGACCCTTACCTTTTCAAGCAATGTTCGGATGGGATCTTAACAAGGTGCATTCCTCGTGATCAAATCGGAAACGTGTTGTGGCATTGCCATAGCTCGGATTACGGTGGGCACTTTGGGGGAAAGAAGACCGCATAAAATGTCCTCCAAAGCTGGTTTTATTGGCCAACACTCTTCAAGGATGCCCAAACTTTTGTTGAGAATTGTGATCGTTGCCAAAGGGTTGGAAACATTTCTAGGCAGCATGAACTTCCTCTCAATTGCATGCTTGAAGTAGAACTTTTTGATGTTTGGGGGATTGATTTTATGGGACCATTCCCACCCTCCTTCTCCTATCAATACATTTTGGTAGCAGTGGATTATGTGTCAAAGTGGGTGGAAGCAATTCCAACAACAACAGATGATACGCGAGTAGACATGGAGTTCTTGAGGCACAACATCTTCAAATGCATAAACTACTTGAAAATTATGGGGTCAAGCATAGGGTATCCACTCCCTATCATCCACAAACTAATGGGAAAGTGGAGATATCCAACCGTGAGTTGAAGCGCATCCTTGAGAAAACCGTCAACTCCTCACGGAAGGATTGGTCCAAAAAGTTAGATGATGCTTTGTGGGCCTACAGGACCGCTTTCAAGACCCCGATTGGAAGGTCTCCTTACAACTTGGTGTTTGGGAAGGCTTGTCATTTACCGGTGGAATTGGAACAAAAGTCTTATTGGGCCATCAGAGAACTCAACTATGATTTGAAGAAGGCCGGTGAAAAGAGGTTACTAGACTTGAATGAAATGTCTGAAATCCGCATGCAAGCTTATGAGAATGCAAGAATTTATAAAGAGCGGACTAAGACATGGCATGACAAGCATATTTTTCCTAGGAAGTTTGAACCGGAACAATGGGTACTTCTCTACAACTGAAAGTTGCGACTTTTCCTGGGAAAGCTTAAGTCAAGGTGGTCCGGACCATTCAAGATTCTCAATGTTTTTCCACATGGAGCGGTGGAACTGGAGGGTGAAAAAGAGAATTTCAAGGTGAATGGACAGAGGCTCAAACACTATCATAGGGAACCAATCCCAACTGGCAATCAAGTGCTACTATTAACTTAGCCCTAAAGGGGTCCATTTCCATCAGGCTCGGGAAGTTAAACAAGCGCTACATGGGAGGCAACCCAACCTAGATATCCTTTTTCTGCATTTATTGAGTCCAAAAACAAATAAAAAGAGTCTTCATATAGGGTCCTTAGTTAGAAATTTGCATTAGGAAAGCATGTAGGATTTAAATACATTTATGAATAGAGGGGCATAATTATATTCTAGCTCGCCTCGCGAGCATGAATTCGCCCCGCGAGCCAGAGGGATGTCAAAATCCCTGCCTATGGCTGGCCCCGCGAAACCAGACCTCGCCTCACAAGCTTGGAGAATAGGAAAAGTCAGTTTGGCTGACTCGCCCTATGAACCAGGTTTCGCCTCGCAAGCATGAAGGGAAGAAACTCAGAGGTGGGCACCTCGTTCTGCCTCGCGACACAAGCACCTGGCGCGCCTCGCGATTCTGGGCAGAGCTTAGATTGGATATAAAATCCCAGATTCACCTCACGAATAGCATCTCGCCTCGAGAATCTGGGAATATGAAAGGGCTTTGAAGGCCCAGATTAGCCTCGCAAACGAAGGTTCGCCAGGCAAAACCCAAAATTAGGGTTCTGAATTGGGAAATTTCTTAAGTTTCGCCTTGCGAGACATGATTCGCCTCGCGAGAGTCGCGATTATTTAGCCCCGCGAGGCTGAGACAAAGCCATTTTTTCAAAAACTTTCAGTCTCTCTGAATTATCTTACGTGGGTCTTCGAGCATTCACTCAAATTCATCACATTCTCACTCTAACACTCTCAATCACACTCACAAGGTAAGTTTCAATCTCTCCAACTCTATTTCCTTGGATTTTGGGTTCATGAACTCCCATCTTTTGAGACTGTTGGAAACAATAGAGTTAGGAAAATAACAATGTTGCCATCACTGATTTTTGAATGTTAATGATATGTTTTGCATGTTCTTGTTATTTATTTTGTTATTAGGCTTGAAAGATGCAAGAACATGAATGATGATACCCCTCTTATGGATTGAACTGAACTGAATTGCTATGATTAGAAAACCTAGTTTGGGTATGGGTTATTAGAGATGATGCACACTAGGGGGTCTTGGGGGTAATTTTATGAAAAAAAAATTTAAGGACCAAAATTATGTGTTTTTGACTGATGACTAGATTGTCTAAGATATGATTTTCAATAGCTTATGATGGATTTCTGAATTGAGTTACTTGTTTCTATTAATAAAAACTGTATTGCGACTTTTCTGATTTTTAGGTCATGGCTCCCCAAAAAATACTAAGAAACAACAAATTTAGCGCAAGAAGTGCCAATCTATTCAGGAGGATGACTTGCTGTTCCCCGAGGGACCAGGTTCCTCTTCAGGGGGTATTTCCTCTGCTCCCAGCTTCCGAGCTCCTCTTCATGAGAAGCATTGGGAGTTGGTGACGTAGAAGGAGATGGTCCTAGAGAGGAGGGTGGTCCTTGTGGGGAACAACTATACGTCAATCTCCGGACAGATTAACACTAGGGGTTAGGGTATGTTGATTGATCTTCCTCGCCGATTTGATATCAAACTAGTTTAGGAATTTTACTCCAATGCTCTCAACCCCGATATTGATGAGTCAGGATGTATTTCAATGGTCAGGGGGGTGCCCGTGACTTTCACGACGGATGAGATTAACACCTGCTTAGGCATCCCCTTCACTTGGGAGGATAGGAGCCAGTATGAGCCGTTACCGGCATTGCAGGGACTGGCTGCCTAGATTTTAGAGACATGTTGTAGGCCGGGGGCCCAGTGGGAGAAGGGGACCTCTGGGAACCTATTGAGGCTAAGGAGGCAAGATCTAGCATCATTGGCCTGGGTGTGGTCGGCGTTCGTACACGCCAACCTGATGGTTAGCTCTCACGAGTCTACCATTACAACTGCCCGGGTCCATCTCATATATGCTATTATGAAGGAGAAGACCATCAATGTTGGGGCTGTCATTGCACCGGACATTCAGCAGAAGGCGAACTCAAGGGCACCAAAGGAATGCCTAGGGCACGGGTTTCTGATCACTGAGCTGATCCGCAGGGCGGGCGTACCGGTGTTTGGCTTGGTGGAGAAGATCCCCCGGCATCCGATTGACAGAGAATATATTCGCCGCTTCTGCTTCACTGATCCCGCACCACCCAAGAGACCACAGCCCCCTTAGAGGCCACGTTCAGCTGATATGGCTCTGCTTTTGCAGAACTAGCAGGCTATAAGGAGGGATCAGGCTGTGCTGCGAGATTTCTTCAGGGAGATGTCCCTAGCTCAGCAAGAGGGTCGGGTACCTCTTTATCATTCCGAGGAGGATTTGGCACCTCTACTTGGGTGCAATATTATCCTGGGGACTATGATGCTGTGCCACAGGGGGGATGCCCGAGGTACCTCGGGAGGATGAGGCAGCAGCAGCAGCTCAGCAGCAGGGTGACCCAGCAGACGATATTGATTTCGATCTATGATCCGGCTCCATAATTACCAGTTCCCTTTACCTATTCCCCAGTTTTTATAAGTTCTAGGTATTTTCTTATTCGATATGGTTGTACATTGATAGCTAGCTAGAAACTCAGTTTTCTCATTTTTATTTTGATACTTGATGCACACACTTTGATGACTATATATTGATAGTGCATGTTTTGGTTATGATTTTATTTTTTATTTTTTATTTAATTTTGATTATATAATTGACCAGTGTTTTATTTGTGAATAAGTAGATGGTTGACTTGAGTCACTTGTGCAATGTGAGAATGCTGGTTGATGAAAAAGATATCACTATGAACCATCCCGTTTATGAGTATGTTCACCTATGCATTAGAGAAAGGCGGATCCCAAACCCTCATGTGGAAAATTTGACAAAAAAAAAAGAGGGGAAGATGGATTCGTTTCACTCAAGCTTTGATCGGGGTGTGAATGAATATGTTCGGGGGGAAATTGATCGTAAGGTCGAAGAAAGCCAATGTGAGCTCGCAGTGCACATATCTCCGGAGCACGCTTTATATGATAAGGTAAAGGAAGCCGTGGGGTGCAACCGGATCCCATTCCCGGATGTGGAATTCTTTAGCAAGGAAGAAGAGGACAAATGGGACCCGATGTGGCTACTCACTTTCAAGAGCGCAAACGATTATGCATGGATGGAGATGGAAGCAATTAGACAAGCTAAGGAAGGAGGTCTGAAGGGAAAGGCTCCAAGGGAAGAAAGCACCATCAAGAGCCTGGACATAGTTTGGGCTAAGTATCTTGATGAGGAGGCTGAATCTAGTAGGCCAAGGAAGAAAGCAAAGAAAGACAAGGAAGAGGCGATGCAAGCTAATGAGAGCATGGGGTGCGCTCGGACCCCTTGAGATAACTCTTTCTAAAACTCAACTCTTTTCTTTTCGCTTCTTTTGTTTTGAATTTTTGGTTGCATATGAATAAGTGGTCAATAAACAAAAACCATAGTGTCATAGAGTCTAGTTGGTAAGTTTTGACGGGATTAATTGCACTAAGCCTAAATTGAATTCATGCGATAAATATTGAAAACTCTTGATGCTTTCCCTTATGCATTTGAAAAAAATGAGAAAATTGATCCCCATGAAAAATTGAAAAGCGAACTTTGAGAATTTTTGTTTGGATTGCATGAATTATGACAAGTTTGGGGTGAAGGGGTGCACACATTAGGGATGTATCTCGGACAAATAATTTTCTAAAAATGTCCAGGTGAGGAATTTGAGCCTCCAACATGTTCTTGAAAATTGTGTGAAGCACTTTCAAGTGGTACTTTCCCGGATTTGCTTGAATCTATGCATGGTTTGCATATCTATATGTTGCACCATATGATCTAGGCATTGTTTCTTTGAAATAGCAACTTGGCCAAAATGAACCATTCCTAATGCATATTCCATAGTTAGCCAATTTGTGCCTTAAAAGCCTATTGTTTCTTAATAACCTAACGTTACAAGCCGAAATTCCGAAAAAACCATGTTAACCCAATCTTAGGATCTAGGAGAGCATGGATGCTTAGCAAGAAAAAGGTTGTTTAGAAACTAAGTCTGGGGTGGCTACAATGAGTTATCATGTTGCTTGGGAATGAGAAAAAAATAAAAAATAAAGGTTGAAGCCAAAAGGCAAAAGAGAAAAAGAAAAAGGAAGAAAAATACAAAAATGCCAAAAAAGGTAAATAAAAAGGTTATCGAAGGAAAAAGGTTTGTAGCCACCCAAAGCGAAAAAGAAAAATTGAAAAAGGAATTAGAGTGAAAAAATAATTGTAAAAAGTTCCATGCTCTCTTAAATTCCTAGGGACTTAAAATTAGTACCTTTGCATATCCTACCTTTAGTTAGGCCCCATTACAACCCTTGAAAGACCTTATAATGTTGCAAACATATTTTTGAGGGAACTTTGTTTAAATGAAGATCAAATCCATGGAAGGTGCGCTTGAAATGTGAATTTGAGTGAAAAGTTGAAAACCTTGACAAATTGAGTGAATGAGTGAATTTGGTGAGGAAGGCAATTGTTTGAATTTGGTGATCTCCCTTTTGTATGTGACTTTGATCCTTTGCTTAGAGTAATGAATGCATGATTGATAGAATTCTCGTGGTTTGGAAGTAGATGAAATTGGGGATTGATTAATTAAATTAAAGAAAGGGAAAACATTGATTGAAAGTAAATTGATGGGATTGCATGAAATTGGGGCAAGGCTGATTAAGTCCATTGATTTTACCTAGTTTTGAGTCTTTCAATTTGTTAGTTTGCTTGGGGACAGGCAAAGTTTAAGTTTGGGGTATTTTGATAAACCTTTGGTTCATCTAGTTTTATGACTGGAAAGACCTCAATTTTGATACCAATCGCGCGAGTTCATTCTCGTTTTAGCCCAAATTTGACTTTAATTGTTAACAAGCAACACTTTTGAGTCTTAGGAATAATTTCTAGTAATTGCTTCTATTTTCTAGTCAAAAAAAGTATTTAATGCTACTTTTAAATTTCTGGTTAAAAGTGAAGCTCTAGGAACTTAGATGAAGAAAATAGGCAAAAGGAATTTTCAAGGTCTTGCCTCGCGAGACAGCGCTCGCCCCGCCAGCCAGAACTGATGTTGAGCAGGAATTTGGAAGTCTTTCAGTCTCGCCTCGCAAGACAGGGCTTGCCCCACGAGACAGACGCAGGATTCTGAAGGCTTTTCGGTCTCGCCCCGCGAGGATTCAAACTCAGAATGGAGCCAATTTTAAGTGCTCGCCCCGCGAACACCTGTTCGCCCCACGAGCAACTGCAGAACCAGACTTCTATAAATAGATTGTTTTTGTGTGAATTTTAGTATCCAATCCTAGTTTTTTGTGAGCTGCATCTCGCTTAGGTTTACATAATCTTTTACTATTTTTATTCATGTTTTCTGTTGAATTAATGATGTTGAAGCACGCTGTGAGGAACTAATCCTCTTTCTAAGGGAACGATGAAGTCACCTTCGATTGCATAGTGAATTCAAGTAATATTTTCTTATCCCCTTGTTTCTTCACTTGTTTCTTAATTTTGTTTTGTTTGCGTTAACCTTAAAGGCCTATGGTTAACTAGTCTAGTGCATTGATGCTGGTAGGCGATTCGTACTTAGGACTTGAATTAAGAACACCGTTTGAATATTGCTAGGCATAGAATAGGAAAACGGACCAATTGCTATAGGGAACCAAGAACTTAAAGAATCTAATTGTGAATTGAATATATTTGCAGATTGACAATTTGCAGTCGTAGATATTTCCTTTTGAGAATCGGCAGTGACATTAGGATAATTGAGGGGTCCTGGTTGACAAAAAAATTGCACATAGGGATAAGAAGATAAACTCTTGGGTAACTTGATTGATAGGGTAGGTGGATTCGCGACCTTAGAGCTTTAGCCATTAGTCAAATCTCATCGTAATCTTTTAGCATCTTTACTTAATTGATTTTGATATCTCTTTAGATTTAATTTTCTCTCTCTTCTCAACCCCTTGTTATTGACTTGGTCAATGCTTTGAATTTCCTTGATAAATTGGTTAAATTGGTCTCCCAATCCTTGTGTTCGACCTCAGTATTTACTTACCGTGTTTTATTACTTGCAACGAACTGGTACACTTGTCGGATCGTCATCAATTATCACTGTGGGAAGTTGGGTCATAAAGCTGCAGACTGTAGATCCAGAACTCAGAACAACTATCAGGAAAAAGTTCCAAAAATCAGTATCAAAATATCGGTGAGAATTTTGGTAATCCACAAAGTTTATTTTTAGCAAACAATATTTCTACTGAAGATGAAAGTATCTGGTATTTGGATACTGGTTGTAGTAATCACATGTGTGGGGAAAAGGAGTTGTTTTCTTCATTAGATGAAAATGTCCGCTCAGTAGTAAAATTTGGGAATAACACAAATATTCCAACTGTGGGGAAAGGCCGAATTGCTACCAGATTGAAGGATGGTTCTCAAAACTTTATCTCTGATGTTTTCTATGCTCCTGGTCTTCATCCCAATCTATTGAGTATGGGACAACTATCAGAGAAAGGTTACAGAATGCAGATTCATCATGGCTACCGCACATTGATAGAAAAAAGTGGAAGATTTATTGCACGATGATTGGTTGTGGCATATGCGTTTTGGTCATTTTCACTTTTCTGGGTTGAATTATCTATCACGAAAAGAACATGTTTCTAGTTTTCCTATTGTTAATACTCCTAATGGAGTCAGTGAGACTTGTTAAATGGGAAAGAAGCATAGAGAATCATTTCCAACTGGAAGATCTTGGAGGTCGAGAAAGCTGCTGGAGATTGTTCACTCTGATTTATGTATGGTTGAGGTGCCAACACATGGTGGTTGCAGGTATTTTATTTTTTTATTAATGATTTTAGCAGAAAGACTTGAGTGATTTCTTGAAGCACAAATCAGAAGCTTGTGATGACTTTAAGACATTAAAGGCATATGTAGAAAAGCAAAGTGGATGCAGGATCAAAGCATTGAGAACGGATAGAGGCCAAGAGTATCTTGCTAGTGCAGATTTATTTGAGCAGCATGGAATTCAACACCAACTTACAACCAGATACACGCCTCAACAGAATGGAGTTACTGAAAGGAAGAATAGGACGATCGTGGATATGAGATGCATGCTGAGATCTAAACAAATGCCTAAGGAATTTTGGGAAGAAGCAGTTGCTACGGTGGTGTATATACTAAACATGTGTCCAACAAAGAGTGTTCGTGACAAAACACCAGAAGAAGCTTAGAGTGGAAAGAGACCCTCAATACGACACCTCAGAGTTTTTGGGTGTATAGCATACGCCCACATACCAGATCAGCTCAGGAAGAAACTGGATGACAAAGGTGATAAGTGTGTTTTTATTGGCAACAACACAAACACAAAGGCGTACAAACTTTGCAATCTGGAGATGAAGAAGGTGATTATCAGCCGAGACGTGACATTTGACGAAAAAAGGATTATGGGATTGGTCTTCAAAAGCCCAAAAGGAACCGATCATGATTTCTGAAAATTATGAAGAAGATAGATAAGAAGATCCAGCACCTCAGTCAGAATCATCTAACAGACCGCAAAGGCATCGTAGATTACCAGGCAGATTGGAGAATTATGTTGTGGGTAACGATAATAAACCATCTGATGAAGAAATTATCAACTTTCCCTTATTTGCAGATTATGAGCCAATGACTTTTGAAGAAGCCTCAAATAGCCACAATTGGAGAAAAGCAATGGATGATGAAATTCATGCCATTGAGAAGAATGAAATGTGGGAGCTAACTGATTTGCCTGCAAACAAAAGACCAATTGGAGTGAAGTGGGTGTACAAGACAAAGTACAAGCCCAATGGTGAAATTGATCGATTTAAAGCGAGGCTGGTTGCTAATGGATACAAGCAAAAACCAGGTATTTATTATTTTGAAGTATTTGCTCCAGTTACAAGGTTAGATACAATCCGCACGATTATCTCTCTCTGCACAAAATAATTGGAAAATATATCAAATGGATGTTAAATCTGCTTTTATGAATGGAATTATGGAAGAAGAAGTATATGTTGAGCAACCTGCAGGATATGTAGTCAGAGGAAAAGAAGACAATTTACAGATTTAAAAAAGCATTGTATGGGTTGAAACAGGCACCAAGATCATGGTACAAGAAGATTGATTCATATTTTGTGCAACATGGTTTCGAAAGATGCCCATTTGAGCACACTTTATATATTAACTTTGTTGATCCTGGAGATATTATTATTGTGTGCCTTTATGTTGATGATCTAATCTTCACTGGCAATAATCCAAAGATAATTGTAGAATTTAGGGAGGCTATGATAAGCTGCTTTGAGATGACAGACTTATGCATAATGTCTTACCTTCTTGGCATTGAGGTCGTTCAGCAGAATGATGGAATCTTTATTTCTCAGAAGAAATATACTGGTGATATTTTAAAGAAATTTCAGATGAAGAATTCAAAGCCGGTTTCAACACCAGTTGAGGAGAAATTGAAGCTTACTACAAGAGCTTGATTGGAAGTTTGAGATATTTAACTGCAACCCAGACATTGTATTTGGAGTGGGATTGCTTAGCAGATTTATGGAAGAACCACTTGTTGTCATTTGCAAGGAGCAAAAAGAATTCTTAGATATATTAAAGGTACTCTGACTGATGGAATTTTTTATGCCAATAATAATGATGTGAAGCTTGTTGGATACATATATAGTGATTGGGCTGGAGATATATAGACGAGGAAAAGCACGTTAGGGTACATATTCCATCTTGGCATGGGTGCTATATCTTGATATTCCAAGAAACAATAATTAGTTGCACTCTCTACAGCAAAAGCAGAATATATAGCAGCAACTAGTTGTGCTACACAAACGGTATGGCTAAGGAGAATTCTTGAAGTATTACATGAGAAGCAGAACACTTGAATAGAAATATTTTGTGATAACGAGTCTGCAATCGCACTGTGTAAGAATCCGTTTTTCATGGGCGGTCCAAGCATATAGATATCCGGTTTCACAAAATACGAGAGTTGGTAGAAAAAAAAGAAGAAGTGGTGATCAAGTATTGTCCCAGTGAAGAGCAATCTTCAGATATTTTTACAAAGCCTTTGAAGATTGAGTTATTTTACAAGTTGAAGAAAATGCTTGGAATGATAATTTTTTTGCAAGCTTGATTTAAGGGAGGCAATGTCGATAATTAAATTCAAGCAGTCAAAAATTACAGCTAAGCTTGACAAAGGCGCGGCAATGCTCTATTCCAGCTGCAACATGAACGATATAGAAGTCTTGTTTTTTTTTTTTTTGATAAATCAAAAATTGTATTAACAGAAGTATAAGAATAATTCACACCAGATACAACCCGAATTTGGGCTAAGCATAAGATATACATCAATTAACCCCAAAAGAAAAGCATCTAGATTAAGTAATATACCCAACTAACAATAAAATCACCTAAGAAACATTGTAAACACTACAGCAAAGGCTCCCAGCGAACAATATTGTGAGACACCCTGCATCTAGCACCATTGCAGGGACCACATTAGGACCAAACAACTACAGCATCACGGTTAACAACACCACAAACTTTTGCACGACAACTACATAGCCAAAAGCATAATGCCTGTAAATTTAAAGAAACCTCCCTTGTGCATTAAGAACTGATTTTAACACATTCCAGGGAATTTATACACCAGTTCGAGAAACCGACAATCTCCTTCCCTGGAGCACAAAACCAGCTCCATGACCTGCAAATGATTAAATCAAAAATTCTAGTGATATCCTCCGGCTTTTGATTCTTGAAGGTTGCTTCATTCCTTTCTAACCAGATGGACCAGATAACAGCATGCCATATAAAACTGCCTCTTTGTCTCCTCTTTTGCCCTTAGAATAGCCCAATATGTTAGGAAAAATGATCCTCACAATGCTGTGGCTGGACAACTGATACCCCAAGCCAGCTATAACATTTACACCACAAGGTTCGAGCAAAACAGCAGGAGATAAATAAGTGGTCAGGGTCTTCATTAACAACTCTGCAGAGACAGCATACCATATCCTCATTTGACAGCATAATTCCCCTTCTTAACAGACTATTTTTGGTTGGAATTCTTCCCAAAAATAGTTGCCAAGAGAAAGCAATGATTTTGTGAGGAGCCCTGCATTTCCAGACACCCTTAATAGCCTCCAATACCTGACCCGCAAAATGAAAAAGCACAACAGCTTTATTCTCCAAGAACCTATAAGCTGATTTTGTGGAAAAGTTTCCTAAGCCATCCTCGCACCACACCTACTGATCAGTCCTATTCTCAACTAAGCTAACCAAACCAATTAAGCCAGTCAGCTCCCTTAACAAATTCCTTTCCCACCCGATGTTAGTGGAAGAATTTCAAATTCTTGACAGAAATAATTCCGACAGGCTGACGAAGGAATTGAAGTAAAGAAAGTTATGTTCTAAATATCGAAAATACTTAGCTGATAAGGAAGTGTACATGTCGACGAAAAGATAGATTGACAAGCAGCCTTTTTGATGAAATTCATAGAAGGATTGTCAAAGATATGAAAAATAAAAAATGACTAAGTCTCAAAATCGACAATATAGCCAAGATAAGTTGTCAAGCAGTTAATCTCGTCAAAGACAAGCCAGTTGACATGGAGCAGTTCAAGACATTGAGCAGTTATTGGAATTGTATTGACAAGAAGTTTAAATGTAAAGCCTAAGAGAACTGCCAAGGACATGTTGCAGTCATTTAGATAGGAAGTTACTACTAGGTAGTTATTTTATTTGCCTATAAATACTAGTTATTACAATGTAATAGAGGAGGTTACTTGATACACTTCCTACACATCTCGATCACACAGCAGATTGACGGATTACATTCAAGTATTCCCTTCATCCTTCTTATTTCAATACTATGGCAAAATGCGATGCCATTTTCATTTCTTCTGTTCAATTTCTTCATTTATTCTTACTCATTTCTAGCATTTCTCTTATGTTCTTATGTTAAATTCATTTACTTCTTGAAAGTTGTATCATTTAGATTCTACTCTACTTAACTTTCTTTTTAAACTTATGTTTCTTCTTTTATTGTAAACTTAGTTCAATCAGGAAGTTATTTTCTACATATAAAACTACTTCCTCCTTTTAAATTTCAAATTACCCTTTTCAAATATAAACAATTTCGTTGTCAAGTTTCATTATTGACAATAATCGGTACATCTTTTTTCCTAAACTTATACGCTTGTCATAGCATCAAGTCTTTGCCAGTATATTACTAGATTTGACTAACTTGTCAAATTCATACTT
Source organism: Sophora flavescens (assembly GCA_030762895.1). Lineage (NCBI taxonomy): Eukaryota > Viridiplantae > Streptophyta > Magnoliopsida > Fabales > Fabaceae > Sophora > Sophora flavescens. Next base: position 109,673,139 of record CM061064.1, on the reverse strand, counting down.
GGCAGACAATACATACACACATTCTGACGAAATTACCGCATAACTCGTAGGTCCCACACTCGCTTGATTTTTAATTATTTGTAATAAAGGAACTTTTGGACACCAACCAAAAACCAACGTTAACAAATTGGCATGCCCAGTGGGACGAGTTTAGAGAAACTCGTACAGTGTCACGAATTTGACATACAAATTTATTTGTATGCGTCTACGGAGTGGAAAGGTGGTTCAAACATCATATATTTCCCAAAACTCTACGAATATGAGTAGTGCAAGTGATGCAGGCGTAGTTGGCACTAACGCCGCTGTGTCAACGGTGGATGCTATTGCACCAGTTGACAATATTCCTACAACCAGGGCTAACGCTACTAATACAGGGATTAATAGCACCAATAGTTTAGGTACGAGAAGAGGCGTTTCTTACACTCAAGTTGTCAATAGATTTGATGAAGTTGGTCAAGGAACACTCCCGTCACTAACTTCCCCAGTTTTACAACAAATAAATCCACTAACTACCGGATTGTCCCCATGGAGCGTTGTGAATTCAAACCTAAGAGGGACTACGCAACCTCTGTCACAACCGTTGTACGGGATGCCTTATGGTTCGACTGCTGTCGATCCAAATACCCCATTTGCATACATACCATATCCAAATGGAATGACGATGGTTGCCCATGCATCTGGACAGGCAGGACCATCGACTGGGGGGCAAATTCCCAGTCATGCGAATGGGATAATAGGGTCAATGGTAGTAACCCATTCTCGACAAGAGCAATCAGTAGTAAGGCCACATAGATCCCCACCAAGACAACCCCCGTAAAATATTGTTGGTCTGTCAGAAGCTACATTAGCCAATGTTCGACAACAAATTGACTCTAGTAACCATGACATGTGATGTCGTGCGTTCGCACGTGCGATATGGACTCCGGCAAGTGTACCGGATTCGTCGCTAAGTAATAAAAAGATATCGATCCCACAGAGACCGTGATCTCAAATCACAACTAATTATCAAATCGATAAAACTGGACTAGATAAAAAAAAGGATTTTTGAAAAGGTTTTGATATTTGAAATAAGAGATAACTCAAAATCAGAATCAAGTAAAACAGAAAGTAAATCGGTTTATTGTTTTTCAGATCTAAATGGATTCCTAGGAATTGGGTTACCAACAAGATTGTTTATGTTACTAAATTGACTAACCCTTGTTAATTATCGAAATTGCCTTGAAGGCGAATTTATCCTCAAATAGTTAATGCTCCCTCTCGGGTTACAAAAATCGTGCCCAATTAAACCAACCCCTACTCTCGTGGTAGTCGAATTTAGATTGGACCCATTACGTTTTGTGACAATTCGTTGACCCTCGAAGGACGGCTTCTAACTCTCGTGATTTCAGTCCTAAGTCTGATTCTATAGATCCGATACCTAAGTTCACCGCTAGGTTCCTCCTTAGAATATCTATGACACGTAAATAAGTGGCCACCGAATTTACGAGTAATTAAAACACTAGAAACCAGATCTAAAGCAAAATCGCAATTAACAAAGATAAAACATCAATTCATTACCACAAACAAACCTTGGGCATAGCCCCAATCCCTAGAAATTAAACTACTACTCAAGCATTGTCATGGTGATGACAAGCTTGGTTAACAACAACATAAAATAAAACTAAGAGAAGAAGAAGGGGAGAGAGATCCTAAATTATTGCCTAAGTGTAGCAGCCCAAAAGTCCTCTTTTTTGTCTCTGCCCAGATGCCTCATTTATAGATTAGGGAAGTTTGAATCCCAATCTAACACAAATTAGATCCAAATCAATTGCTTCTGATCCAAGTAATGCGCGTCACGGCCGTGATGGCCATCACGGCCAGGCCGTGACGGATTTTGCCTTGAGCGTTTCTTCAGTTTTTGGTCTGTCACGGCCGTGATGTTCATCACAGCTAGGCCGTGATCAGTTCTGCCTGTTGGGGGTCTGGTTCAGCTAACATGTCACGGTCGTGATGGGAATCACGGCTAGGCCGTGACCAATTCTGACTTTTGCCTTCTTTCTTTTCAGCTTTGCTTGATCATGGCCATGATGGTCATCACGGCTAGGCCGTGATGGGCTCTGTTTGGCTCATTTTCTTCACTTTTCAAGCTCTATCTTCATCCAAGCTCCATCATGGTTGATCCTGAGCATTTAATCCTTAATTTCTGCAAAACAACACCACAAAACCGCCTTACCCGTTCCAAGGTAAAAACTAACAAAAAATAAAATTAAATATGCCTAAACTATATGAAAATGCATGCAAAATGATAAACAAATATGAGGTGTAATCACACAAATCAAATCACCCCAAGCTTAAGATTTTTCTTGTCCTCAAGCAATCACCAGGGCCAGAAGATATAAACAATCAGAGCATGGATAGTGAACCAAGAACCCGAGTAACTAATCCAAGTAACAGGCATTTTCAAATAAGAAACCAAGGGACAATCAATTTCAAGTCCAATTAGAAGCTTAGGTTTCCTAAATCCATATTCTCACTGATTCGGGCACTCCTCTCACCTCACTCATGTGTTTAAGGGTGTATGACAATTCGCTCAATTTCCTCAAGGAAGGTACTCTACCATAAGCTTGACTATCAACCAAATCTCTACTTTATTAATGAAAAAACATAAGAATCAAGAGGTCTTTTACTTTGGTTGTAATGGGGCCATGGGATTAATCGTTAGGTGGGGCAATGAAGAAAAGGAAATTCAAGAAGGCTAAACAAAATATCAAACATTCCAAGCATGACACCTTCTAAAATACCTTTTTGGGCTTTGATTCATTTTTCCACCTTTCTTTCCTTCTTTTTATTTTATTTCTCACTTTTTTTTTGTCGTCCCCTTCTCCATATTTTTTTTGTTTATTTTATTTTATTTATTTGGAGAAGAGGAGATTTTCAATTCAAGAGAAATATTTTTCTACTTTCTCATCCCACAATTTTATTTTTTTCAAACTACCTTTTTACCCTTTTTGCAATACTTTAAAAGGTGTCATACCAAGCATCATTCATCAAAACAATTCAGGGTACCAGGAAAAGTATTTTATTTTCTTTTTGGCTCAGAATTGGGCAACTAAGGGGTAGCATTTAATCAATCAAAGCTCAGAAGGCCGGAAAAATGCCTAATGCCTCAATCATTTTCAAAAATGTTTTCAAAAATTTTTAAGTTTCAAAATGGTTTCAAGTCAAGTTCTAGAGAATACAATCCAAGAGGAATAAAACACTCAATCACAAAGAATGGGGTAGATTTAGTGAGTACCCCTTTTAGGCTCAAAAATCTCACATTTAGTAGTTTAAAATCAATGAGAAACTCAAATCCAAGGAACCACATGCTAATTATCAACTATCAAAAGATCATCTCAAGCATTTTTATTTTTAGCCTACCACAAGAATACAAAAATTGGGTTCAAAAATTCACTATCTCAATTTATTTGGCACCAAGTTCTCACAATTGGATGCAAACTCTGAGCAAGGGGCAATCTAATCATGTGATCATGCAAAACTATGCCTATATGAATGCAACATGAAAAATGAAAAAATGAAAAAAATTTGCAAAAATACCCCTACCCCAAGCTTAAAAACTTACATTGTCCCCAATGTAAATAATCAAGTCGGAAAGAGGAGAAAAATGGAACGACGCACCGAGGTGGTAGCGGGTGCTGGCTCACATTCCTAGCCAAAGAGATGTTGGAGGATGTATCATGGCCGTGATGTGGATCACGGGCAGGCCGTGATTGATTCTGGTCCATAGGGGCTGGCCTGTCACGACCGTGACCTGTATCACGGCTAGGCCGTGATACTCTATGATCTTTAGGGTCTTTCTCATCACGCCCGTGATGGGTATCACGGCTGGGCCGTGATCCTTTCTGGTCTTCTTTGGTTAGCTTATCACGGCTGTGACCACTCTCACAGCCTGGGCGTGATGACTTCTGAATTTGTTTGTCCTTGTCCTTTTTGCTCTTCCTGGCTTCATAACCTTAAAATACTTGGCAAAGCCATCAATAGTCATCTTTATTTTCTCATCTTCTCAAATTATTCAAAGCAAAATCCAAAAACAAATGGAAAAGGGAAAGAAAACTTGGGTTGCCTCCCAAGAAGCGCTTATTTACGGTCTTAAGCTTGACCATACTTCTTTCAATCATCCGGGGTCAGCTGGACTTGTAAGTGTAGGAACACTTTTCTTCCAGGGGAGTCCTTCAAAGAGCCGATTTGCTCATATGGCCAATTGCGCTTTCGCTTTGCTCTTTTCACTCTGAGTTTCATGGCCTTACTTCCTCCCGGCGGAAGTTTTGTTTCCACATGATGAGCAACTCCAACTTCATCACCATTTGGTGCATCATCTACCTTGTAAAGCTTCGGAGTTGCATCCATGTTGAGCTCTTCCTTCACATCTGGAGACTTTATATCGATCCTGCACACATGACTCTCAAAAGGAGGGTTGTTATATGAGTTAGTCAATTCAAAATCTACCCTACCTTCCTCTACATTCAGAGGGAGTTTGCCATTCTTTACGTCTATAATCGCTCCAGCTGTCGCCAAGAATGGGCTTCCTAAAATGATGGGGAATTTAGAATTCCCGTTCATATCCAATACCAGGAAATCGGTAGGGATGAAAAATTTCCCTACCTTTAGGGGAACATTCTCTAGTATGCCTAGAGGAGTTTTAGTTGAGCCATCCGCAAATTGTAAGGAGAATTTGAATGGACTCAACTCCTTGGTTCCCAACCTTTCCAAGATAGTAAGTGGCATCAAGCTCGCACTAGCCCCTAAGTCACACAAGGCTTGGTCTATTTCCACTTCTCCAACTGAGCAAGCAATAGAGAAACTACCTGGGTCTTTTAGTTTAGGAGGCATATTAGTTTTTATCTTGACATTGTGCTCCTCAATTAAGCTTTTAGTTTCTATTTCTACTTGCTTTCTCTTGACCAACCTTTGTGGGAAAGGTATTGGGGGTTGGTACGCTGGTGGAGGGACATACTTTGGCTCTGTCTCTTCATCTTCGCTCATGTCCTCCTCACATTCCACATCCTTTTCAGCTACCCCAAGCTTATCATCCCTCAAGTATATGGCATTACAATGTTCGTTGGGATTTACTTCGGGTTGTCCCGGAAACGTACCCTTAGGTCTAGAATATGTGCTGGCTTGTTGGGCTATTTGAGTTTCTAACATCTTATTATGGATGGCTAACTTATCTACCTTAGATGCTAGCTCTTTTATTGCCTTGTTGACTACCTTACCTTGTTGTCTAAACTCTTCATTTTGTTTTGTTTGTGTTTCAACAAAACTTTCCAATAGAGACTCAAGTTTAGACTTCTGTACCTGAGGATACCCCGATGCGGGTTTCCTATTACCTTGGCCTTCTTTGAACTCGTGGTTCAGCGTGTTACTGTAGTTCCCGTAGGAGAGGTAAGGGTTGTTCTTCCTTCATTGGTTGTAAGAATTTGGGGGAACATAGTTTGGCAACTTCGGGTTCGTGTCGTAGAAGTTGTGACAAGAGTTCACTTGTTTCCCCGAAGCACCGGATCCATGAACAATACCACGTGGGCACTCCATTATGTCATGTCCCTACATTCCACAAATCTCAAACAATGTTACTAGCACCTATTGAACTCACGTTAGCCCTTTCAAGCTGATAAAAGCGTTTATTTAGTGAGTCAATTTTAGACATAATAAGATCAGTGCTATTCATTTCAAACTTACCCCCCGAAACCTTTTTCGGGTTATTACCTCTTTCTGAACCCCATTGGTGGTAGTTGGTGGCCACGTTTTCAATGATGTTGAATGCCTCGGTCAGAGGCCTATTCATAAAGGCTCCACCAGCTGCAAAGTCGAGTGACACCTTCGAAGAGTAATCCAATCCGTTGTAGAAGGTGTGCACTAATAACCACCTCTCGAGTCCATGATGTGGACAAGACTCCAGCAATCCCTTGTAGCGATCCCAAGCTTCTGATAAGCATTCTCCGTCCTTTTGGAAGAAGCCGATGATCTGGGTTTGTATGTAGGCCGTCTTGGATGGAGGGAAGAATTTCTCCAAGAACGCCTGATCCAGTTGTTCCCAAGTCGACAACGTGTTAGCGGGCACTTGTTTCAACCAAGCTTTTGCTTTTCCAGTCAGAGATGAGGGGAATAACCTCAAGCGAATAGCATCAACCGGGGCACCAAGAATTCTAACTGCATCGGTGAACTCCAAGAATGTCTCCACGTGATCGGTCGGGTCCTCCGAGGGCAATCCTCCGAGTTCATGTTGCCTAATAATGTTAATGAGCATAGGCGGTATAATGTAATTCTCTGCCTCAATCTCTGGCCTAGCAATCCCAGTTCGCAAACCCCTAGCATTTGGGGCGGCGTAGTCCTTCAGAGGTTTCGTATCCGGTAGATTCGCCATTAGTGGAATGGGGATCAACCTCTCTCTCTCTCTCTTTGTAGTCTCCTACGCCTATGAAAGGTCCTCTCGATTTTGGGGTCAACCTCAGTAAGGTCTCCAAGACTCAGGGATCTTTGCATATAAGATAAACAAACACAGAGATAGATACAAAGAAAGGAAAAAGAGATTGATGAAATATTTTTTTTATTTTTTTTTCAAATATAAAAATTAAATAAAAAGAAAAGGTCCAGAAAAATCAGTTTAGAAATAAAATTGAGATTCGAGAAAGCACGGTCCCCGGCAACTGCGCCAAAAACTTGATGTCATGCGTTCGCACGTGCGATATGGACTCCAGCAAGTGTACCGGATTCGTCGCCAAGTAATAAAAAGATATCGATCCCACAGAGACCGTGATCTCGAATCACAACTAATTATCAAATCGATAAAACTGGACTAGATAAAAAAAAGGATTTTTGAAAAGGTTTTGATATTTGAAATAAGAGATAACTCAAAATCAGAATCAAGTAAAACAGAAAGTAAATCGGTTTATGGTTTTTCAGATCTAAATGGATTCCTAGGAATTGGGTTACCAACAAGATTGTTTATGTTACTAAATTGACTAACCCTTGTTAATTATCGAAATTGCCTTGAAGGCGAATTTATCCTCAAATAGTTAATGATCCCTCTCGGGTTACAAAAACCGTGCCCAATTAAACCAACCCCTACTCTCGTGGTAGTCGAATTTAGATTGGACCCTTTACGTTTTGTGACAATTTGTTGACCCTCGAAGGACGGCTTCTAACTCTCGTGATTTCAGTCCTAAGTCTGATTCTATAGATCCGATACCTAAGTTCACCGCTAGGTTCCTCCTTAGAATATCTATGACACGCAAATAAGTGGCCACCGAATTTACGAGTAATTAAAATACTAGAAACCAGATCTAAAGAAAAATCGCAATTAACAAAGATAAAACATCAATTCATTACCACAAACAAACCTTGGGCATAGCCCCAATCCCTAGAAATTAAACTACTACTCAAGCATTGTCATGGTGATGACAAGCTTGGTTAACAACAACATAAAATAAAACTAAGAGAAGAAGAAGAAGAAGAAGAAGAAGAAGAGGAGGAGGAGGAGGAGGAGGAGGAGGAGGAGGAGAGAGATCCTAATTATTGCCTAAGTGTAGCAGCCCAAAAATCCTCTTTTTTGTCTCTGCCCAGATGCCTTATTTATAGATTAGGGAAGTTTGAATCCCAATCTAACACAAATTAGATCCAAATCAGTTGCTTCTGATCCAAGTAATGCGCGTCACGGCCGTGATGGCCATCACGGCCAGGCCGTGACGGATTCTGCCTTGGGCATTTCTTCAATTTTTGGTCTGTCACAGCCGTGATGTTCATCACGGCTAGGCCGTGATCAGTTCTGCCTGTTGGTGGTCTGGTTCAGCTGACATGTCACGGCCATGATGGGAATCACGGCTAGGCCGTGACCAATTCTGACTTTTGCCTTCTTTCTTTTCAGATCTGCTTGATCATGGCCGTGATGGGCTCTGTTTGGCTCATTTTCTTCACTTTTCAATCTCTATCTTCATCCAAGCTCCATCATGGTTGATCCTGAGCATTTAATCCTTAATTTCTGCAAAACAACACCACAAAACTGCTTACCCGTTCCAAGGTAAAAACTAACAAAAAATCAAATTAAATATGCCTAAACTATATGAAAATGCTTGCAAAATGATAAACAGATATGAGGTGTAATCACACTCATCAACATGGTGAATACATTTACTCAACAAAAGAGTACAGTGATTACGCCATTAATGGAAAACACGAATAATGCATGCTTGACATTGGTGAATGAGATACGTAGGTTAAATAGAGCCTTGGGCGTTATAGCCCCAGATGATAACCAAAATACCAATAGAAATCTCAATAGAAATGTCAATTAGAATAATCAACCACAGGGTGAAAAACCATAAGTTATACAACTTGACGGATCTGAACAAGATGACGAATGGCCACAGCCCCATCGTCGGATTCCTTTGAGACATGGAAATGTACTTGTTCTACAACCAGAGGAAGACGAAGATTTTGTCATAAACTAGGGTGCTTTTGGAGTGTTTCGTCAAAACGTTCTAAACCAAAATGTAAACCAAGTTGTCGAGCAGGCATTGAATAGATTTGGTTTTAAAATAGGTTATGCCAATCAACCATTTTTTGCATCGGCATTTCCTGATTGGGTCCAACAGGCATAAATGCCTCGAGGATACAAAATACCCAAGTTGTCAAAATTTTCAGGAGAGAGTGGAGAGTCAACAATCGAGCACATTGCCTGATATGCAATCGAGTTGGGAGATTTGGCTTTAGAAGAGGGACTAAATATGAAGTTCTTTCCTAGTTCGTTGACTAAGAATGCTTTTTCTTGGTTTTCAACTCTAAGGCCTAATTCCATACATTCCTGGAATCAATTAGAGATGAGTTTTCATGATCAATTCTTTACGGGTGACCTAAAGATAGGATTGACAGACTTATTTGGCATTAAGAGGATGAATAACGAGTCTGTCGATGACTACCTTGCCCGATTCCGAAAAATGAGGAGTCGTTAATTCACCCCTATCCCTGAGGCAGAAATAGTGAAGATTGCTGTTGGGGGTCTAGATTATCACATCAGGAAGAAATTGGTCAACCAACATCTAATTGACCTTGCCCAATTAGGAGACAAAGTCCGACAAATTGAACAATTGATAGCCGAAAAGGTTTTCAAGCAGAAGAAATTCCTCAAAAGAGAAAAGATTAACTTTGTCGGATGCGGTGAATCTGACGAGGAAGGCAACGATTCTGAGGAATATGAGATAGATTACGTTGAATTAAAAAATGGCCCACCATATATATGCCAAGCTTTGAAGCCTGCGAGGGCCAAAGAAAGGATTCCTTTCATTAATATAAAAGTGTACATTTGATGTGACCAAGGCCGATCAAATATTTGACATATTACTTAAAGATAAGCAGTTAAAATTGTCAGATGAGCATAGGTTTTTGAAAGCCCATGAGATTATGGATCGGAAGTACTGTAAGTATCATAACACTTTTGGTCATGTAACTAATGATTGTATGCATTTCAGGGTGACACGCTGTCGCACGCGCGTCAAAAAGAACGAGTGGTTTGTAAAAACTGTAGTAGAGCGCGACAACTCGAGTGTCTAATTCCGAATTAAGCAAACGGATGAAGCTCTCGTGAATTAAGCAAACACGATTGAATGCACGCGAATTAAGCAAACGCGATTAAGTTTAGGAACATAAAATCATCAAAAATAAATCAACACTAATTCGATACAAACTAAATTAAGCAAACAGAGAATATAGAATAGTATTGAAGGAGAGAAGTAAATCGATCCGGGAATTACAAAACCTCAAGTGTCGGCGAAAGCCGATTACAGCAGATTAATCTAAGGAGATTAATTCTCCATCACAAATATGACTAAAACCTAAGAGTATAATGTAAACAATGAAAATCTGGATTCCTTTTCTGTCTGCTGCGCTTCTGTTTTATAGAGTGGCCGCGCGTCACGGCCGTGATGGCCATCACGGCTAGGCCGTGACCGCTTCTGTCAAGGGCGTGCATTCAAATTCTGGTCCGTCACGGTCGTGATGCCTATCACGGCCAGGCCGTGATGCATTCTGACTTTGGGTGCTGATCTGTCACGGCCGTGACCTTCATCACGGCTGGGCCGTGATCAATTCTATCTTTCAGGTTCTCCTTATCACTCCCGTGATGGGTATCACGGGCGGGCCGTGATGCTCTCTGACTTTCATGATCTTCTCATCACGCCCGTGATGTGTATCACGGCTGGGCCGTGATCCTTTCTGTCTTCCATGAGTAGCTCATCACGGCCGTGACCAGTGTCACGACTGGGCCGTGATGGCTCCTGCTTCTAAGGCTCACGGCTGGGCCGTGATGGCTTCTACTTCTAAGGGCCCTTCCCTTCTTGCTCTCCTGAAACATGAAATAGCGATAAGTGCTTTAATTGACTCAAAACTAGCTACAATATCCTAAAACTACTTAAGAGACTCAAAACCTTGCTTGAGGACAATCGAGTCTAATTTGGGCGAAAACGAGATATAATTAGCACAAAACCACGGTCATACTAGTCATAAAACTAGATGAGCCAGAGGCTGATCAAAATACCCCAAACTTAAACTTTGCTTGTCCCCAAGCAAACTAGAACTCAAAAAGGACTCAAACTTGGCAAGCTCAAAGGATTCGATCAATTTCGCACAGATTTCATGCAATTCTAACAAAACAGTTTTTCTTCAATGTTTCCCCCCTTTTGCAACAATGTAACCCCCACATTCATTTACTTTAAGACATTGATAATTCCATCATTCATGCAATCATTAATCTAAGCAAGGGATCCAAGCTACACACAAAAGGGAGATCACCAAATTCAAACAATCGCCTCCCTCATAGGGCATTTAGTGTTTCACTCATTCGCTCAATTTGTCTAGGCTATGAACCTTTCACTCAATTTCACATTTCAAGAGCACTTCCCATGAATTTGATTTCCATCTCAATCAAGGTTCCCACGAAAACATGCATGCAACATCAAAAGGTCTTTTAAAGGTTGTAATGGGGCCTGGCTAAGGGTAGGGTATTCAAAGGTACTAGGCTTAAGTCCCTAGGAACTAAGAGAGCATGAGCATGTTGATACATTGAATTTCCACTCAAGTTCCTTTTTCCATTTTTATTTTTGCCTTGGGTGACTACAGCCTTTTTCTTCTAATACCCCTTTTTGACATTTTGTTCTTTTCTTTTTTTTTCTTTTTTTTTTTTTGCCCTTTGGCTCCAACCTTTATTTCTTTCTCATTTTCTCAATCCAAAACAGCACATCATATCCTCGTAGCCACCCCAAACTTAGTTTCTTGCAAACCATTGTCTTGCTAAGCACCCATGCTCTCCTAATCCTAAGATTGGGTTAACATGGTCTTTCCAGATTTTAGGCTCATAACATGAGGTCAACAAGAAACAATAGGCATATTAGGCTCAATGTGGCTAACTAGGGAACATGCATTAGGGACTGGTTCAATTTAGGCCAAGTAGCTAATTCAAAGAAAATTGCCTAAATCATTTGATGCAAACACATAGACATGCAAACCATGAAGAGATTCAAGTAAATTCGGGAAAGTGCAGCTCAAAAGTGATTCACACAGTTAAAAACATGTTGGAGGCTCAAATCCTCACCCCGGACAATTTTTCAAATTGTTTGACCGAGATTCAATCCCTAGTGTATGCACCCCTTCACCCCAAACTTATCATAGATCATGCAATCACCATGAAATATCTCAAGGTTCAGTTTTCAATTTTTCACATGGGGATCAATTTTCAGTTTTTAAATCATAAGGGGGAAATCATCAACAGTCAACAAATATCATGCAATCCATCTATGCAAAATTTGATTGAAATCCAACAAGCTTGCCGACACAATACTCACACACAACCTCTTGACCTTATCAAATTATTCAAGAGCTAAAAGAAAACAAAACAAAAACAAAACAAATGGTTCCCTCCCCCACACTTAAAACATACATTGTCCTCAATGAAAGAACATAGATATAAAACAAGAGTGAGGGAAAGGAGAAGGTGCTCCCTGATCAAGTTGTGGTGTAGGTGGGCTCTCCCAAGGAGAGCTCCTCAACAATAGCATCTTCAGGCACCGAGCTCCCATGGAATGGCTTCAAGCGCTGCCCGTTAACCTTGAAAACTTTGTCGCTACCTGCACTTTAAATTTCAACTGCACCATGAGGGAAAACATTAGTGATAACAAATGGGCCAACCCACTTGGATCGAAGTTTCCCAGCCATCACCTTCAGGCGGGAGTTAAACAGTAAAACCTGTTGGCCCACAGAGAATTCTTTCCTAGATATCATCTTGTCATGGAAGCGCTTAGTTTTCTCTTTATAAATCCGAGAGCTTTCATAGGCTTCCAACCTAAGCTCTTCAAGCTGCTGCAATTGGAGCTTCCTTTCAATGCCTGCCTTTTGCATTTCCAAGTTACAGCTCTTGACCGCCCAATAAGCACGGTGCTCAACTTCCACAGGCAGATGACACGCCTTACCGGACACAAGTCTATAGGGGGACATCCTTATTGGTGTCTTAAAAGCTGTTCTCTGAGCCCAAAGTGCGTCTTCTTGACGGCGGCTCCAGTCCCTCCTATTTGGCTGCACCACTTTCTCTAAGATCTGTTGGAGATCTCAGCCTGCCCATTAGTCTGGGGATGGTACGCATTAGAGACCCTGTGCACAACTCCGTACTTCTGGAGTAAGGCTTCCATGGTGCGGTTTCAGAAATGAGTGCCTTGGTCACTGATGATAGCACGAGGTTTGCTGAACCTGCAAAAAATATTGGACCTGACAAAATTTGCAACAACTCTAGAATCGTTAGTCCTGGTGGGGATAGCTTCCACCCACTTTGAAACATAGTCAACAGCCAGTAAAATATAGAGAAAACCAAAAGATGCAGGGAAAGGACCCATAAAGTCAATTCCCCACACATCAAACACCTCACAGAAAAGCATGGGCTGCTGAGGCATTTCACTCTTACGAGTGATGGCTGTACCTGTTGTCTGACACTCTTTACAAGTCCGGTAAACCTCATAAGCATCTCTAAAAATGGTGGGCCAATAAAAACCTGAGTCTAGGACTTTTCTTGCAGTCCTCTGTGGCCCAAAGTGTCCCCCTACTTGAGAAGCATGAGAAAAGTGCAGAATAGACTCAATCTCATAGTCGGGGACACATCTCCTAATTACCTGATCACTGCAAAATTTCCAAAGAAATGGATCATCCCAAACATAGTACTTGGCGTCACTCTTGAGTTTGTGGATTTGTGACCTAGATGCACCTGCAGGGAAAACACCAGCAACTAGGTAATTAACAATATCAGCAAACCAAGGAGTAACGCCATGCAACTGTAAAAGCTGCTCATCAGGAAAGTCATCCTGAATGGGAGAAGGACCCGTATCCCTCTCTATTCTGCTCAAGTGATCAGCTACCAAGTTCTCAGCTCCACTCTTATCTTTTATCTCCACATCAAACTCTTGGAGCAACAACATCCACCGAATCAATCTCGGTTTTGCTTCTGGTTTCTTCAGCAAGTACTTTAGAGCTGCATGGTCAGTGAAAACAACAATCTTGGAACCTAGCAAATATGATCTAAATTTATCAAGAGTAAAAACAATGGCTAGAAGTTCCTTTTCAGTAGTGGTGTAATTAGCCTGTGCAGCATCTAAAGTCCTAGAAGCATAGTAAATCACATGGGCAACCTTGCCCACCCTTTGTGCAAGGACCGCCCCCACGGCATAGTTAGAAGCATCACACATAAGCTCAAAAGGGAGGGTCCAGTCAGGAGGCTGGATGATGGGAGTGGAGGTCAATGCCTTCTTCAAGAAATCAAATGCCTTCTTGCAGTTGTCATCAAAGTTGAAAGTGGCATCATTCTTCAGCAGGTTGGACAGAGGAAGGGCTATCTTGCTGAAATCATTTATGAAGCGCCTGTAGAAACCTGCATGACCAAGAAAAGAATGAATCTCGCGAACGCAAGATGGGTAAGGCAGTGTAGAAATCACATCAATCTTAGAAGGATCTACTGAAATACCCTTTTCAGAAATGATATGCCCCAAAACAATCCCCTGTTCAACCATAAAATGGCATTTTTCATAGTTCAAAACAAGGTCAGTTTCAATGCATCTTTCCAAAACTAAGTTCAGACTATGCAGGCATGCATCAAATGAGGAACCATAGACAGTAAAATCATCCATGAACACTTCCATGCAATTTTCAATATATTCAGTAAAAATGCTAATCATGCATCTCTGGAATGTGCTAGGAGCATTGCAAAGGCCAAATGGCATCCTCCTGTAAGCAAATGTGCCGAAGGGGCACGTGAAAGTAGTCTTTTCCTGATCCTCTGGTGCAATGTGGATCTGGAAGTAACCTGCAAAATCGTCAAGGAAGCAATAGTGTGATTTACCGGCTAGCCGTTCAAGCATCTGATCGATGAACGGCAAAGGAAAGTGATCCTTTCTAGTAGCCTGGTTCAACCTCCTGTAATCAATACAGACTCTCCAACTATTCTGGACTCTAGTGGGAACAAGTTCATCATTTTCATTTTTCACCACCGTGAGTCCAGACTTCTTAGGTACAACTTGCACTGGGCTCACCCAATTACTGTCAGAGATAGGGTATATGATACCCGCATGCAAGAGTTGTGACCTCCTTCTTCACAACATAAAGAATCAATGGATTGAGTCGCCTTTGGGGCTGCCTAACTGTTTTAGCCCCATCCTCCAACAAAATCCTATGCATACACCTGGAGGGGTTAATACCTGGTATGTCAGGCAAGGTCCACCCAATCGCCTTCTTATGCTTCTTCAAAACCTCCAAGAGCTTAGCTTCCTGATCAGGATCAAGGTTAGAGGAGATGATAACTGGAAGTTTTTCATTCCTCTCCAAGTAAGCATACTTCAGATTTCCAGGAAGTGGCTTAAGCTCTAGGGAGGGTGGCTGCTCAATGGATGGCACATTTGGGGCAGCCGTGCTGTCAAGAACTTCAGCTGAACAAGCAGCTTCATCCGCATTGTCACCCTGCAAGGTAGCATTAATCTCAGCACAAACAGCACAAGGGTCAGTGTTAGTACAATCAGCACATGAATAAGTATCATCAAAACCAGAAATAGATGGAAAATCAGCAATCAAGCCATCATAGGTGTCATCAACAATTTCAGAGAGCAACTCTATTTGAAAGACAGAGTGCTCTTCCAAGGGATGCTTCATAGCATCGAAAATGTTGAATTTTGCCATAATGTCACCAAACTCCATGGACATGGTTCCATCGTGAACATCAATCTTTGTCTTCGCCGTTTTCATGAATGGTCTGCCCAGAATGATGGGTGATCTGCTTGAATTTGTTTCCCCTGCCATGTCCAGGATGTAAAAGTCAGCAGGGAAAATCAAGTCATTAACTTGTACCAGCACATCTTCTACCACTCCAACGAGGCGAGCATTGGTCCTGTTTGCCAACTGGATAGTGAGACCTGTATGTTGCAAAGGACCAAGATCAAGATTACTGAAGACAGAAGTGGGCATGACATTAATGGAAGCTCCTAAATCCAACATGCAATTGTCGAATTTACTATCCCCAATGGTGCATGGAATAGCAAAAGTTCCCGGATCCTTGCATTTTTGTGGCATTGCCTAAGTGAGGGCTGAAACTGTAACCTTCTCAGGCACAGGTTTAGGTTGAATAAGGGCTGAAACATTTCGCCCCAAATTGACTTTCTCATTTCCCTTCAACCTCCTCTTGTGTGTGCACAAATCTTTCAGAAACTTTGCGTACTTCGGAACCTACTTGATCACATCAAGAAGCGGAATGTTTACCGCCACTTTTCTGAACACATCTAGAATCTCCCTCTCCTTGTCTTCCCCATCAATCTTTTTATTTTTCAGCACTCTTTGCGGGAAGGGGATTGGTGGTACATACTCTCTTTCAGCCTCAACAACAGCAGAAGGTTCAGGGGTCACCTCAACAGTTTCTTTATCTTTTTCAGGGGCTGCCTCTACAACTTTCCTGGACCTCAAAGAGATTGCACTCACATTAGGATTTGGAACATTAGGATTCACTACTGTTTGTGCAGGCAACTGGTTCGATCCTTGAGCTTGCTGCATGGCATTCATGGAAGTGGCAAGCTGTCCAATCTGTGTCTGTAGAGCATGAATACTAGAGTTTGTTCGCTGCTGAAACTGGAGATTTTGTGCAGCCATTTGCTTGACCAAGTCCTCTAGTGAAGGTCCAGAAGGTGCAGAGGTGGTCACTTGAGAAGGATTCTGTGGTGGTGCCAACGGTAACATTGGTTGTTGCTGCTGTGCAGATGAGTTCCCATACCGAAGGTTCGGATGGTTTCTCCAGTTGGGGTGGTACTTATTTGTAGAGAGGTCGGGAATGTTGTTGTACCTGTTCTGATTGTTGCCTTGATTGTAGAGATTGGCTACATATGCTTGAGGCAAATCAGTGGTGGACTCATCTTTCAGAATAGGGCATGCATCGGACAGGTGCTCAAGAGAAGTACAAATGCCACATACCCTTGCAGTCTGAACTCTGTCCACTGCCAACTGTTTCACTAGAGAAGTGAGCTCATCAATTCTGGTTTCAAGGGCCTTGTTGGAAGAAGAACCATGGATCTCATTCACACCCCTTGTCTCGACAGAGTTGCTTCTGGTTGTGAAATGTTGGGAGTTAAGTGACATGTTTTCAATCAATTGCTTGGCAGCAGCTGGAGTCTTATCAACAAGTGCTCCCCCACTAGTAGCATCCAAAATATTTCTATCCATCGGTAGCAACCCCTCATAAAAGTACTGAATAAGGAGCTGCTCGGAAATCTGGTGCTGAGGACAACTGGACACTAGCTTCTTGAATCTCTCCCAGTACTCGGCCAGTGACTCATTGCTTTGTCTAATGCCACATATTTCCTTCCTGATTGATGCAGCTCTGGAGGCAGGAAAGTATCTCTCTAAGAAGACCTTCTTCAAATCGTTCCAGGTTGAAACAGAGTTTGGTTCAAGGTAGTATAACCAATCCTTTGCAGCACCTTGGAGTGAGAATGTGAAGGCTCTCATCTTGAGATGATCTTCTGTTATTCCCTCAGGTCTCAACGGTGTAGAGCAGACAACCTGGAATTCCTTCAGATGCTTATGCGGATCCTCACCTACAAGACCACTAAACTTTGGCAACAAGTGTATTAAACCAGATTTCAATTCAAAAGGCGCAGCGGCATCCACATATTCAATACACAAACAATTGTAATTAACATCAGGGACAGCAAGCTGCCTTAATGTTCTTTGATCAATCATGTTATCAAAAACAATTTCAGAATCAGAATTACCACTAGTGCTAGCCCGAATTGCTCTACGGCGTGTGTGCAAAGTTCTTTCAATTTCAGGATCAAAATCACACAAGTAAGAACAAGTAGACCTAGTAGCTAGACTAATTCAGAAGAAAAACAAAAATGAAAAATGTGAAAATAACAACAAGAGTCCCCGGCAACGGCGCCAATTTTGACACGATGTCACACGCGCGTCAAAAAGAACGAGTGGTTTGTAAAAACTGTAGTAGAGCGCGACAACTCGAGTATCGTCTCACAAGGACTCTTGGATTGTTATTCGCAGAAAAATCAGTTTTTTTTTTTGGGGGGGGTTGGTTTGAAATTCAATTGAAAAACACAGAACAAAAACAGAGCAGAAAAACAGAGCAGGTTGAGTGATTATCAAATAAGCTAAAGACAATTAATCTGCTGTTCGGTTTCCCACTATCATTGGTTCATGTAATTCCATGCCCTAAGCGGATTCTAATCCCTTTCCGATTGTAGCATCAATTAACAAGCGAAATTGACGCTACGGGACATATGTTCCTAATTCCGAATTAAGCAAACGGATGAAGCTCTCGTGAATTAAGCAAACACGATTGAACGCACGCGAATTAAGCAAACACGATTAAGTTTAGGAACATAAAATCATCGAAAATAAATCAACACTAATTCGATACAAACTGAATTAAGAAAACAGAGAATATAGAATAGTATTGAAGGAGAGAAGTAAATCGATCCGGGAATTACAAAACCTCAAGTGTCGGCGGAAGCCGATTACAGCAGATTAATCTAAGGAGATTAATTCTCCATCACAAATATGACTAAAACCTAAGAGTATAATGTAAACAATGAAAATCTGGATTCATTTTCTGTCTGCTGCGCTTCTGTTTTATAGAGTGGCCGCGCGTCACGGCCGTGATGGCCATCACGGCTAGGCCGTGACCGCTTCTGTCAAGGGCGCGCATTCAATTTCTAGTCCGTCACGGCCGTGATGCCTATCATGGCCAGGCCGTGATGCATTCTGACTTTGGGTGCTGATCTGTCACGGCCGTGACCTTCATCACGGCTGGGCCGTGATCAATTCTGTCTTTCAGGTTCTCCTTATCACTCACGTGATGGGTATCACGGGCGGGCCGTGATGCTCTCTGACTTTCATGATCTTCTCATCACGCCCGTGATGTGTATCACGGCTGGGCCGTGATCCTTTCTGTCTTCCATGAGTAGCTCATCACGACCGTGACCAGTGTCACGGCTGGGCCGTGATGGCTTCTGCTTCGAAGGGCCCTTCCCTTCTTGCTCTCCTGAAACATGAAATAGTGATAAGTGCTTTATTTGACTCAAAACTAGCTAAAATATCCTAAAACTACTTAAGAGACTCAAAACCTTGCTTGAGAACAATCGAGTCTTATTTGGGCGAAAACGAGATATAATTATCACAAAACCACGGTCATACTAGTCATAAAACTAGATGAGCCAGAGGCTGATCACAGGGACATTAAGCAGAAAGGTTTGGCAGAAGGAAGACTAAAATTTTCAGACAAGAAACCAGGCATGAAGGTTGATACCGAACAGTTTGGTCCTAAAGTTAACAAGACAGACCGCCGAGTCCCTATGGGAATAGGCATGGTCAATATCAGAGCTGAGCAAAATATCCAGATGGATCTGTCGGATTCATTTGATATTTATCTAAAGCCAGGAGAACCTCTTGTCGATTTCATGACACGCAAGAAATCTGGTGGCATACTTAAAGTTTGCCCAAGATGCAAAACATTTTATGAAGAAGTGGCTGCTGAGAAGGCCAGGGGGCAGAAAACGCCAGCTTATCGCTCATAAGACAGAACTGAGTCCCGCAACGATAGTAGCCAAGGCATATTTTCACACTCGAGCAGTCATGCTGGGTCTAACAGTGTACACAGAAGTACTGCACCTGTTGTTAACTGGCAGGCAAATAGCCGTCAACAACACATGCATCAGATAAGACCTAGACAACACCACACCGGTGGTTGGCTTAAAGAGCCAATCAGAGGATCAGTGGGAAACAACAACTTTGTTGGTGGCAGATTCAATTCCGTCAAGACTAGGAAAACCCCGTCCAATGTAATGGTGGATCAATGGGTAAATAATTCTGCCATGGCTCGTTATCCAGAGTTACGAAAGCAGAAATGGGTCAGAAAAAACAAGTTCAATAACCACAATCCACCCTTTTGGAATGAGGATTACCGAAAGGGCCAGCTAGATCAGAATGCTCAAATGACAGGACCTGGCTTATCAGGACCATCAACTCAGCCAGCCATCTCTAAGAGCCAAAAGAGGAGGTTGCAAAGGCTCCGACAGGCTCAAAAGAAGAAGCTTGCCTGGCAAGGAGGTGTCACCATAAAAGAGATGCCTTCGCAGAATACTGGTTGTTTGGTTGTAATGGCTGACAACGTAGCTGACAGGAGTGAGGGTGCCTGTTACTCAAAACAGGCCAAAGGAGCCTATGTCGCAGGTCTGTGTAGCAGAGAAAAAGGACTTAGAAATGTCGTCACCACCAACAAAATCCACAAGCAAATGGCCAGTTGGATTGGCAGACATGGAAAAGGTAGCGGGGCTCGAGAAGAAGTTCGAGGCGAGGATGCAAGATCGTCAGTTGGCAACATTCAAACCTGAATGTGATTTGACCAAGGAGGAATTATCTTTTGATGCTGTTATTGAGGCATTAAACGATCCAAATGATGATATTAACATCAGCAGAGGCATGGACATGGATGGCCAAAATGAAGATCTAGCTGACATCATCAAGGCACTAGATAATTGTGGTTCAGGGATAGCCCGGCCTTTGTCAGAAAGGTCAGGATCAGACGATGACGATGATTTGAGAAGAAATCATGGAAGAACTGTAGGAGGTGCATTCTTAGACGAGGATCCAAAGAATGAAATCATCCCGAAACCAGGCATGAGGATGAATATAGGATTGATTTCCGTTATCCCAGCATAATATGAAGGATATCTTAAAGTGGATTTTTCCGACGATGAGGATATGGTCGACAATGACAGAAATCCATATGATTTTTGGATGTATGTCCAAGAGAATTTGGTCACCGTGTTCGGCAATGTAGCCCAGTTAGAAAATCCCACTGATGAACAAAGAAATCATTTAAGGCCATTGCATGTAAAGGCTATAATTGATGGGAGACCCACTAATAGAGTTCTGATTGACGGAGGAGCTGCTGTGAATTTGATGCCTAGGGCAATGTTTAAGAAGCTAGGAAAAGATCAGTCGGACTTAATTCCAACAGACATGGTCGTCACTGATTTCAGTGGCGAAATGTCTCCATCAGATGGTGTCGTACTTCTCAATATCCAGGTTGGCACTGTCGAGAGAATGACATTGTTCATGATAATACCAGCCAAATCAAGCTACAACTTATTACTTGGCAGGGATTGGATTCATGTTGTGGGAGCAATTCCTTCGATAGTGCACCAGAAAATACTCTTATGGAATGAGCAAGATCAAGTGGAGATCGTAGAAGCAGACGATAGAGCGTGTTACGCCCAGCAGTCACATGTGGATTTCAAAGTATATTCGCCAAATGTTAGACCCATGACTGCCAACGAAGGGGTCATTGACAAAGATGCGTTAGAAGCAAGCCTTCTCAGTCAGTTTGGCGTAAAGATAAAGGAAGATGCCAACAAGTCTCGTTCCAATTCCGACAATGAGCCTTGAATCACAGCTGAGAATATTGTCGGCCTATATGGCCGACAGAGAAGTACACACTTCAGAGGGTGTGCTGGCAGATTGTTTCATTGACGACGGCCCTTTGGGTTTTGAGAAAGGAGCCGAAGTTAAGCAAAACGTTGAAGTAGAAGATCCCCTGGAAGAAATAAATTTAGGGACGAAAGAAAAGAAAAGGCCCATTTTTATCAGTGCTTTTCTGCCAGAGGATTACAAACAAAAACTTGTCGAGTTAATTGCGTAGTATAAAGATTGCTTTGCATGGGACTACGATGAAATGTCTGGTTTAAGAAGAAATCTTGTTGAACACCGGCTGCCACTTAGGGAGGATTGCAAGCCTATCAAACAGGAAAGTAGAAGGTTTGTTCTAGAGGTAGTGCATAAAATCAAAGAGGAAGTGCAGAGATAGCTTAAACAAAGTTCATTCAAACAACCAGGTATGTCGCTTGGCTTTCTAATGTAATTCCCGTCATTAAAAAGAATGGAAAAATGAGGGTATGCATAGACTTTAGAAATTTAAATATGGCTACCCCCAAAGATGAGTATCCGATGCCAATAGCCGACATGCTTGTCGACTCAGCATCAGGAAATGAAATTTTGAGTTGTATGGATGGCCATGCAGGTTATAATCAAATCTTTATAGCCGAAGAAGATGTGTCAAAGACTGCCTTCAAGTGTCCAGGAGCAATTGGGACATATGAATGGGTCGTCATGCCTTTCAGTTTAAAGAATGCAGGAGCCACCTATCAACGAGCAATGAACACGATTTTCCATGATGAGATTGGAAAGTTCATAGAAGTATATATTGATGACGTGGTTGTCAAATCCAAAACCAAAGATGACCACTTGGAGCATCTGAAGCAAGGGTTTGAAAGGATGAGAAGACACAACCTCAAAATGAACCCAAAGAAGTGTAGCTTCGGAGTATTAGCTGCCAAATTCTTAGGCTTTCTAGTTCACAAAAAAGGAATTGAGGTGGACAAAAATAAAGCCAAAGCGATCATGGAGGCCTCAGCACCGACAGATAAAAAGGAACTACAATCCTTCATAGGAAAGGTTAAGTTTCTAAGAAGGTTTATATCAAATCTGTCAGGGAGAACAAGAGTATTTGCACCATTGGTCAAGTTGAAAGCAGAGGAAAACTTCATATGGGAGCCTTGTCACCAAGAGGCTTTTGACCAGATCAAGCAATACCTAGTCAATCCACCGGTCATGATGCCAGCAGTGCCTCGTCGATCGTTGAAGTTGTGCATATCAGCATCTGAAGACACTATAGGATGTCTATTGGCCCAGGATGATGATGACAATGTTGAAAGGGCCGTATATTATCTAAGCAGAGTCCTCAATGATGCTGAAAGAAGATATAGTGCAATAGAGAAGTTATGTCTAGCATTGTATTTTTCTTGTACAAAACTTAAATATTATATGATGCCATGTAATGTATTCGTTATTTCCAAAACTGATGTTATAAAGTATATATTGTCAAAACCAGTCCTTAATGGACGTATCAGTAAATGGACCATTGCTTTGTCAGAATATTCTTTACAATACGTACCATCTAAAGCTGTCAAAGGACAAGCGATGAGCTGACTTCTTGGTACAACATCCAGGATTGGACGTGCCAGAAATAAATGTTGTCAGTTTACTACCCTGGAAACTTTATTTTGACGTATCAAGGCATCAAGGAGGTAGTGGAGTAGGAATCTTAATCGTGACTCCACAAGGAACTCCTACTAAGTTCATGTTTGAACTTAAGTATCCATGTTCAAATAATGAAGCTGAATATGAAGCTTTGATTGTCGGATTGGAGATACTAATAGAAATGAAAGCACGAAACGTGCATATCTTTGGGGATTCTCAATTGGTTATCAAACAACTTAATCAAGAATATAAGTGTGTCAACTACAACTTGACAAAATATTGTATCGTAGCTAGTAAGTTAATGAAGAAATTCGATGACGTAATTGTCAAGTATATTCCCAGAAATTTAAATCAAGAGGCTAATGAGTTGGCTCAAATAGCCTCAGGTTACAAGATATCTCAAAAGACTTTATCGGGACTAATGGAAATCAGAGAATTATTATATCCATTAGAAGAAAGAGATATTTTTGTTAATAATGTAATTCTGCCTAATGACTGGAGGTTGCCAATAATTGAATATTTGGAAAATCCAAGTCAGAAGGTAGATAGGAAAAGAAATATAAGGCATTGAATTACACAATGCAATGAGGACTGTTATATAGAAGGTATGTTGACGGGACTCTACACAAGTGCCTGAGTGAGCAAGATGCTTATTTGGCTCTATCAGAAGTCCATGAGGGCATATATGGAGCCCATCAGGAAGGAGACAAAATGAAATGGGTTCTTCGACGAAGTTTGTATTATTGGCCAACTATGATTAAAGATTACATTTTGTTTGCCAAGTCTTGTAAACAATGTTAGAAACATGGCCATATACAAAATGTACCGGCCAGTGAATTGCATTCTATTGTCAAGCCTTGGCCATTCAGAGGGTGGGCTTTGGATTTGATTGGTCAAATACATCCTACTACATCGAAATGACATCAATTCATTCTAATTGGAGTGGACTATTTTACCAAATGGGTAGAAGCAGTTTACCTGAAAGCGGTTACCCAGCAAGACGTAATTGATTTTATTGAAAATCATATAGTTTATCGATTTGGCATACCCCAAACGTTGACAACAGATCAAGGGTCAGTATTCGTCGGCAAGAAAGTTGTGGAATACGCTTATTCTAGGCATATAAAAATGCTCACGTCTACACCATACTATGCGCAAGCTAATGGCCAAGTTGAGGCCATAAATAAGACCATTATTAGTCTTATAAAAAAAATGTGGGTCGACAACCTAAGAATTGGCATAATACTCTTGATCAAATACCGTGGGCATATAGAAATTCACCCAGGCAGGCGACAGGAACTTCACCATATCGGTTAACTTATGGACACGATCCTGTGTTGCCTGTCAAAATCAATCTTCAGCCTACTCGCATTCAAAGGCAAAATGACTTGCCGACCAGCCAATACTGGAATACGATGCTAGACGAATTGGATGAGTTAAGTGATGAAAGATTGATTGCATTATAAAATTTGATTCGGCAAAAGGAAAGAATTTCAAAGTTCTAAGATAGTCGAGTTAAGTTCAAATCATTTAAGGTAGATGATCTGGTGTGGAAAGTCATATTGCCCATGGAAAAAAGTTGTCAAGAATATGGCAAATGGTCACCTAAATGGGAAGGACCATTTAGAATTGATAAAGCATTTTCTGGGAAAGCTTATGCACTTGTCAATGTTGATACTGGATCGAAAATTAAGTCGATTAATGGTAAGTATTTGAAGGAATATAAACCGACAATGCTGGAAGTAAAAAATTGACAACAAGTGAAAAGAAAGGAGAATATTCACTAAATTGGCAATAAAATGAGATATTTTCAAAAGCACGGGTTATCAGTCTAAGCCATATAGAGATTGGCAATATGACAATATGTTATCAGAATACAAATTGTCAATCAAGGTTAATATAGTCCTAAAGTCTAAGACTATGCTAAGTTCGGTAGCATTTTATCTTCCTCCCTTCGATAAACCAGCGGGATAACCCAATTTGTTGAGGCTTCATTCCCCATTTGATGAGGTTTCAGCTACTCCATATGTCGAGGATGCGCAGAAATGCGGAGAAGGAGACGAGTAGAAGCAGATCTCACCATCATTTAACCCAGAAGGTTGTAGTTGCTATGGTGCAATAAAGATGACACCAAGAGAGAACCATTACCTTCCAGGATGAAGATGATGAAACTAGAGCAAGATGCACTCATTCTGTAATAAGATCGGCTTCTCCCCAGATGTGCAGCGAGGTCGGCTCTAGATGTTACGTTGGTTACTGGCCTCCACTGCGTTTTTTACGTTGGTTATTGACCTTCACTAAGAATATGACCACCAAAACAGAAACTTTGGTATGAGATCTTAAGGTAGTAAGGTCAGACTCCCATGGGGGAAGAAAGAGGAATGAATGAAAGCCTTTTTTAGATGGAAGCATATTATGTGGAATACTCAACTCTGAAATCGTTTGATTTGCAAACCTCATTATTTATAGTTGGTCCAAAGAGACAACAAATTTAATGCGAGTTGGTTTACCAAAGTTTCGAAACTTATTATGGCATTTATGACGATTTGATAAGCATGAGTTACGAAGTTGATTGGAAACATGCAGTCAAATCAAACAGTAGATAAACATGCAGATAAGAAAAAAGACATTTTTTTATTAATCAACGATTGTCGGAAGTCACAAAATTAGAGTTTGACAAAGAAAAGAATTACAACTGTCAATTTTGGCCTAAGTTGAAATTAAAGGATAACTGATCCCATGCAAAGGAAAGGTCAGTCTTGTCAGCAGCAGCAGTTTCATATTCAGGCTGTAATGCGTGGAGTTTGCCAACTACACTTTCAGCTTTCCGCCCAAGTTGGATAGATTCGTCGTCAATAGCTTTGACTTTGTCTCTACTCTTTTCTAGAGCTTTGTCAAACTTTGCACATTTCAGATCTGTCAATTCAATCTCTGACAACAGTTTCTTCCGATACTCCAGGAGACTCTCTTTGGTATGAATTCCGGTGGAAATGAGGTCAAGTTCCTTTTGTTCAGAAGTTTCCAGATCTCGGAATCGAGCTAAGAGATAATCTTTAATATTTTCGTCATCCTAATAAGAAGGAATGACGGAAGTCATCCTTTCTAACTTCCCAGAGAGCCGCTCCCAGAATTTATAGATGGAGAGAAAGTGTGTACAGCTCGACATGGGGAGATTGGAATGGAGAGGAGTGATCTCTTTGATGAGTCGTGACAACTCTTGTTGAATGCTAGCATCAGATAAAAGTGCATTAAAAGAATTGTCAAGAAGAGCCTGGAGATCATGCATAAGGTTGACGACTCGAGAATCACTGGAGTCATGTTGAGTTGATGAAGAGTTGGTAGAAAGTGTTGATTCTTTTCAGCTTACTTCCGACAGCATATTAATCCAAGTGTTGAAGTGAAGAGCCGATTTAGGGTCAGGAGACTTCATGATTGGGGGTCTGATTGCAGGTGGAGAAGGAACGATAGGAATTGTTTTAGCCAACAGGGCTTCTATGTCAATATCCTCATCCGGAATTTCAATCATGACGGCAGTCTCAACTGGTGTGTCGGCTATTGAAGTTGGAGTGATTGAAATGTAATGATGAGGGCTGGGGGGCATTTCTGGATTGGATTCGAGATGTTGAGGATCATCCGTCAGACCTCTAGTGTCGACAGTAGTGCTTCCTAAATTTCTGTCAACCCGTACCTCTAAATCAGATCGATTCACTGGTTCGACAGTCTTGTTGACAATTTCTTGAATAGTCATTGAATCTTCAATCTAAAGAGATTTTTCCTGACATGAAGGAAAATGGGATGTAAAAAAAATATATAAAAAAATAAAAAAATATAAAGGAAGATGACAAGATCGATGGAAATACCAGGTTAGAGTCTGAAGACATCAAGTCAACATCAGCACTTGCCTTGTCAGTTACCGGAATAGTCTCGACGACTTTCCCTTTCAGTCAAAAATAAGAATGAGAGGTTGTGAACAAAAGGGTATAATTTGATAGACCAATTTAAATTTTTTTACCTTGGATTGGTTGGAGGGAGAAGTGTTGGAGGAACTAACGACGATGTCTTGAACCTTAGATGCAGTAGAGGCTTTGGTGGCATCAGAGTCTGCCGAGATTGAAACACTTTTGGTAGACTTTGATTTGGAAGGGAGGTCAGAAGCAGCAGCTTTCTCTTTTCTTTTCTTAGACCTTTTAATTGTCTGAGGATTAGAAACGGAGGCTTTGGTCGGCCGTGAGCTTTTCTTGACAGTTTTGGCCACCACAGGAATTACGTCTTCATCTTCATCATCATCTTCAAGTGCTTTGTCAGTCAGTACATCATATTTCGACTTACCAGGAAGAGGTTTGTCAAGAGGAATAGCTGTCAATAACAACATAAATAAGTTGATTGTCAGCAAAAGTGAAAGAATAAAAAATTATTTGACGAGTAAATACCTGAATTACAAGTTAGAATTTACGAATGGAATCCAAAGTCGTCACCAGGTTGGAGAAACCGACGAGCGAAGGTAACTGGATTTGGTTTTTCAAAAGGGTCAACGTAAGCACTCACGCTTTCTAAAAAGAAAAAGTTACCTCCTTTCGTCGGCTTTCCTGGGTGTGAGTCAGCTAAACCAAAAGAGGCACAAGGAATAGGCACAGGTTTAGGAAAAGGAGCCTTTAAACTGTCAAAATATTCCCTGGTCATATTTGGAATGCCCCAATACTTGGCAAGTCTTTCAGATTCCTTATTGTCATGCTTCCTTTTGGCTTCAGCTAAAACACTATTAACATGACGAACTATATCAAATGGTCTTAAGGGATTCCACTTGATTTTGTAAAATTTTTCAATGGCTTGAATTTCTTTCTGAAGTTCACCTCGAGTTTTGGATGCTAGATCCTATTCCTGCATAGAAGAATCATCACCGTTACCCACAGTGTCTTCAATACAACTCAAGCAGGTCTTTAGACTTAGGTGGTGGTTGGAATAGTACTCATCCCACCAGTCAAGAAAGCTTTGAGTTACTCCATGGAAGACAGAGAATGAAACAAGCTGTAAAAATTCCCTACGAGCTTTATCCTCGTCACTGATGGCAACAATATTTTCATATGTTGGAGCTTAGGCATCAATGAAGTTCTCATCAAGGTTTGACGAGTATGGAGCAGGAATAGATTGGCAGAAACCGAGCTGACAAGCAGTGGTATTGGGCAAGTGAGGATAGATTCTATAGGTATTGAAACCAGGACCATCAACAAAAATGACTTTTTGGCAAAGAAATTTGGTCCAAATTGACTTGTTGGATTTAGATATAGGGGTACTTAGTTTAGTAAACCACTCCGGGCCGTACTTCCGGTCAATAAAAGGAGTGAAATTGATCTTTGAAGAGGTGGACGAAAGTGAGTGAAAGATTTTAAAGTATAACTTGAAGTTGGCGGTTTCATCTCTTGACAAAGATTCAGCAGACACATAACAGAGATAAGAGCCATAAGTATCGATTGACAAGTCTGAGGGAGCTTTGTATGAAAATTGACGCTCTAAGACATCATTCAACCACAATTGGAGAAGCCAAAGAGGCCTTCCTATGTTGGTTTTCTTTTTTTCTGGATCTGACAGTATCAACTAACATACTCATACTGTTATAAAGATTAGCCAAAACGCATTGGCCCAATGCTAATCTCTTGCTAGTTGACAAAAGATTAGCAAGAGGAACATATGAATCAATCAAAGTAGCAGACTTGCTACAGAAGACATAAGCATATAGCCAAAGAAACAAAAAGGCTACATGTTCAGTATCCGTCATGGGTTCTTGGTCTCCACCTCTAAAATATGTTATACATTTAGAGAAAGGGCATTTTGGAACATAGACATCAATTTGATTCTCAACTTCGACATCGGAAAGCATGGTAGGGCCATCTGGACGAAGGCCCGTGATAGCTAACATGTCGAATAAAGTCGGACCCATCATTCCATAAGGGAAGTGGAAATTATTTTTGGTTCTATTCCAGAAAAGAACTGACGCCCCTATTAAAGAAAAATCTATTAATTTAACATGGCGAGAGAGCTGAATAAATTCAAAAATTCCAGCTTCTTCCCACACGTTGCGTTTTTCAACCTGAACTCAGTCAAGCCAACTAATGTAAGCATCAAACCGAGTACCAGGAGGCATTCTAAAAATTCTATTACTCTTTTTAAAGACATGAATGGGGATTGGAGTTAATGAAGATAAGATAACCTCATTTGAGTTAGCAGAAGGAAAAGAACCACATAAATCCTCAGAAATTTCATTTTGGGCTACAAGAGGACCCAAGAATGCAGCAGGCAGACTCAAAGCAACGGAAGAATCATGAACAGGGTAAATTACCTTAGATTCCTGCCATAATTCTTATTCTTCCAAAATTGGGTCTTGAACTACTGCCCTAAGAGGAGCAACCGTGGCTCGAGGTACTAAGGTTGACATCTTTGAAGGTGTTGCCATGGAGATTAAGCGAAGTAAGGAAGAGGAAAGTTTTTTTTTCCTTTAAAGAAGAAGGGTTTTTCGCGAGGGAAGAAGAAAGTCACGACAGTTATGTGACTGCTATTTAAAGAAGAGTGAAGTTCTCTGGTTCGAATTCCGAGACACCTGCAACGTTATGATTATCCCTATTTAGTAGGGATGAAATTAAAATGATATTTAGTTAACAGATGAAAATCCGGAATTGAAAGAATTCATTGGCAATTTAAAATTCAAATTTTGCTGTTCTTTCGAGCAAAGCCGTCGAAAAGCAAAACTTGGGGGGACATCTGTTAGTGGAAGAATTTCAAATTCTTGACAGAAATAATTCCGACAGGATGACGAAGGAATTGAAGTAAATAAAGTTATGTTCTTAATATTGAAAATACTTAGCTGATAAGGAAGTGTACATGTCGACGAAAAGATAGATTGACAAGCAGCCTTTTTGACGAAATTCATAGGAGGATTGTCAAAGATATGGAAAAGAAAAAATGACTAAGTCTCAAAATCGACAATATAGCCAAGATAAGTTGTCAAGCAGTTAATCTTGTCAAAGACAAGCCAGTTGACACGGAGCACTTCAAGACATTGAGCAGTTATTGGAATTGTATTGACAAGCAGTTTAAATGTAAAGCCTAAGAGAACTGCCAAGGACATGTGGCAGTCATTTAGGTAGGAAGTTACTACTACGTAGTTATTTTATTTGCCTATAAATACTAGTTATTACAATGTAATAGAGGAGGTTACTTGATACACATCCTACACACCTCGATCACACAGCATATTGACGGAATATTACATTCAAGTATTCCCTCCATCCTTCTTATTTCAATACTATGGCAAAATACGATGCCATTTTCATTTCTTCTGTTCAATTTCTTCATTTATTCTTACTCATTTCTATCATTTCTCTTATGTTCTTCTGTTAAATTCATTTACTTCTTGAAAGTTGTATCATTTAGATTCTACTCTACTTAACTTTCTTTTTAAACTTATGTTTCTTATTTTATTGTAAACTTAGTTCAATCAGGAAGTTATTTTCTACATATAAAACTACTTCCTCCTTTTAAATTTCAAATTCCCCTTTTCAAATATAAACAATTTCGTTGTCAAGTTTCATTATTGACAATAATCGGTACATCTTTTTTCCTAAACTTATTGGCTTGTCATAGCATCAAGTCTTTGCCAGTATATTACTAGATTTGACTAACTCGTCAAATTCATACTTGGCAGACAATACATACACACATTCTAACGAGATTACCGCATAACTCGTAGGTCCCACACTCGCTTGATTTTTAATTATTTGTAACAAAGGAACTTTTGGACACCAACCAAAAACCAACGTTAACACCCGAATAAATCCCTCATCCACTCTAACCTCCAAACCCACCCACCTGGATCCCAACCCCCAACCTGATTTACATTCAGAAACCTCTGTTCTGTGATGTATCATTGCTCCCTTATGCAGTGTCGGGGTGTTGGACACGTGTACCACACGGACACTCATCGGACACCCGTATGACATGAGTCTAACACCTCTCAGCAGGTGCCCAATTTTAAAATCATTTTTTTCGTCTCCGACACGGCTTTGATACTGCTGGAAAATGAAGCCGACGCTGATATTTGGCTCGACACGTTTAGGACACTACTGGGCCAATTTTAAAAAAAATATATTCGAATTTTTTTTAAAAAAATAAAATAAAAGGAATTGAAACTTAAGATTACTATACGCTTCTTGCCTTCTTCTGTCTTCATTCTTCTTTCCTCTCTTTTGTCTCTGCATCGCCATTCTTTCCTCTCTCCAGACGGTCCCACACAGCAAGGAGAGTTCGTCGTTGTCCTCTGTCCCGGCACCACCGTCGTCATCTCTTCCACACAGTAGCAAGTTCGTCGCCCTTCTCTGTTACGGCACCGCCATGTCTGTCTCGCTCTCACACAACAAAGTTCCCTGCCTTCTCCGTTACGGCACCGCCATCCTTCTTCGTCCTTCGTCCTGCACGGCAAGTCGCACCGCCGTCTTCTCCATCCCGGCATAGGTACGAAACATATTCCTTCTTTTTTTTTTGTTCTATTTTCCCCTGTTTTACGGCTCCTACACCTCTGTTTTTTGCTTATGTTCGCACCTCATATGTCCTCCATGGCACGTGCTGCTCCTGAGACGGTCCTACTATTTTGTGGCTTCTCCTTCAATATATTTGAAGTTTCTTGCCTAGGTTAGTCTTACACTTTCAGTTACTTTGCATTTTATTGCTACACCTGGGCATTTTCTTCTTATTATTAGTGTCTTTGTTGTTTTTGTTGTATTGGTGTCTTTGTTACTATTTTGGTGTCTTTGTCTGTGTTGAAGACCTGCAACACTGCCCTAACTTATTTCAGTTCTTTGTTATTTGGGTGATTGGGTCTTTGTTATTATTTTGATTTTTGATGTGTTCCATTGGTTGTATTTTTTTTTAATTCAATAGTTGTAGATATGAGTGCTTCTAGTTCTAGTCAAGTCAAAGAGCAAGAAGATGACAGCAAACCTCTATGGAGTTATGTTACTAAGATAAAAGGTGTAGGCGGTGGTGGAGGAAACTATGAACTCAAATGCAATCTTTGTGATTTGATTTTCAATGGCTCTTACACTAGAGTAAGGGCACACTTATTGAAGATTACGGGAAAAGGAGTCAGAGCATGTCAAAAAATAACAAGTGCCAAACTTGTTGATTTGAAGAAGATAGACAATGAGGCTACGTTGAAGGTAGAGAAATCAAAATCAAGATCTGTTTCATTGCCTCCAGTTTCTGATCCATCCTTAATTGATCCAAAAAAGAGAAAGACATCATCTCCTATAGAAAAGGCTTTCAATATGCATGCTAGAGAGACACTTGATGCTGAGATTGCGAGGATGTTTTACTCTTCGGGGCTTCCATTTCATCTAGCAAGAAATCCTCATTATAGGGAAGCATTTTCCTATGCGGCCGACCATTGTGTCAGTGGTTACAAACCTCTGGGATATAATAAACTAAGGACAACATTGCTTATGAATGAGCGAAGACATGTGGAGAATGAAGCCAATTAAAGATACATGGCCTCAAAAGGGTGTGAGCATTGTTAGTGATGGATGGAGTGATCCCCAAAAAAGGTCTCTTATTAATTTCATGGCTGTCAATGAGAATAGGCCAATGTTTCTAAAGGGTTTTGATTGTTCAAATGAGGTAAAAGACAAGGATTTCATTTCCAAGAAAATGAGAGATGTAATTATGGAGGTTGGGCCCTCAAATGTGGTTCAAGTAGTGACAGATAATGCACCTGTTTGTAAGGCAGCTGGTTTATTAATTGACACTGAATTTCCTTATATTTATTGGACTCCTTGTGTTGTGCATACACTAAATCTTGCTTTGAAGAATATATGTGCAGCCAAGAATACAGAAAAAAAAAAAAACAATGTTGCTTATCATGAATGTTCTTGGACCACTCAAATTGCAGAAGATGCCATGCTCATCAAAAACTTCATCATGGGCCACTCTATCAGATTATCCATTTTCAATTCATTCAATTCATTGAAGCTGCTTTTCATTGCTCCAACACGATTTGCCTCGACTATAGTTATGCTCAAGAGGTTTAAACAATTGAAGAAAGGACTCCAAGAGATGGTCAATAGTGATCAATGGTCTTATTACAAGGAAGATGATGTTGGGAAAGCTAAACTTATGAAGGATACATTGTTAGATGATATTTGGTGGGATAAGGTTGATTACATTCTTTCATTCACTTGCCCTATCTATGATGTTCTTAGAAGAGCTGATACGGATGCTTCATCTCTCCACCTAGTGTATGAAATGTGAGATTCAATGATTGAAAAGGTGAAGAAGGTCATATATCGACATGAAAAAAGGAGGAGGGTGAAGGATCAACTTTTTATGAAGTAGTGCACTCCATTTTACTAGATCGGTGGACAAAGAGTAGCACTCCTCTACATTGTTTAGCTCATTCTCTAAATCCAAGGTGATTAACTCAATACTTGTTTAGTTACATATTTTTTAGGAATATGCAACAAGTTTATATATAAATATGTGTGTATTTTTTTAATTGTAGGTATTATAGTCAAGAATGGCTATGTGAATAGATTAATAGAATTCCTCCACATCAAGACATAGAACTCACTCGTGAAAGAGTGAAATGCTTCAAAAGGTACTTTATTGATGATGATGTAAGAAGTCAAGTGAATGTAGAGTTTGCCAACTTCTCGGACGGAAGACAAGGTTTTGATGATCTTGATTCTCTAAGTGATAGAGGCAAAATGGATGCAAACAAATACTTGGTGGCTAACTCATGGTACTTTTGCTCCAATCCTTCAAAAGGTTGCCCTTAAGCTACTTGCGCAACCTAGTTCTTCTTCATGTTGTGAAAGGAATTGGAGTACATACTCCTTCATCCTTTCTTTAAAGAGAAACAAGATGACACCACATAGGGCTGAAGATTTAGTATTTGTTCATAGCAATCTTCGACTCCTTTCAAGAAATTCTCTACAATATCTTAAGGATGAAACTAAAATGTGGGACATTGGAGGAGCCGATTTTGGAGCACTTGATGATTGTGGAATTCTTGAAGTTGCCAATTTGTCTCTAGATGAACCGAACCTTGAGGTTGTTTTCTTCAATGATGTTGGTCAAGAAGGGGGTGAAGGACCTTAAATAGATTAGATCATTTCTTAGTTCTTTTGGATAGCTTAAAAGTGAAAGATATGTTTGATCTTATGTATGAATCTTTTTGCTAAGACACAAAGTGCTTAAATTGTATAATGATGTCTCTTATTTTTGTGAGACTCATTATCATTGGAAAGATGTGATGTAGTAATGCTTCAAAGTTATCTTTTGAAATGAATATTCAAATCTTATGGTATTCAATTGTTTATATTTAAATTATATATATATATATATATATATATATATATATATATATATATATATATATATATATATATATATATATATATATATATATATATATATATATATATGCGGTGTCCCGGTGTCCTATGTTTTGGACATTAGCGCTTTCACGATGTCGGTGTTGTGTCGTATCACGGTATCCGTGTCGGTGCTTCATAGCCTTCTTTCTTAAGTTTTCTTAAAGTTTAAGTTTGTCTTTAATTAATGTTATCGATAGCCTATAAAAGGCATTCCATGCACGCTCATTTGTAATGAATCAAGAATCAAGTAATAGAGAATACAAGATTGATTCTCTCTATTCTTCCTCTGTGTGCAGCGTGAGTTTTGAGTATTTGAGTGTGTGTGTGTTTTGTGTGAGGGAAAATCCTTGGTAAGTTGAGTGTGAGAGTAAATTTTTCCTGGGCATATAATTGTGATAACGCATGTTATGTCATTTGGAGCATTCATCATATTGCCAAGTTATGAACCAAGTCATACATATGTTGTATATCATTAGCATAGACATTTCGATCTTTTTTCATATGTCTTAGCATGATTTGTAGGAGCAATAATGTATCAACAACTTTGGGTCAATGAATTATATAACAAAGAAACCAATTGATGATATACTTTCTTCCCGTCCTCTCTGATTAACTCTTGAACACATCCTCCCTAAATTTCTCTCTCTTCTCTAAACAGTCTCATTTTGTAACTTTG
This sequence comes from Sophora flavescens, assembly GCA_030762895.1. Lineage (NCBI taxonomy): Eukaryota > Viridiplantae > Streptophyta > Magnoliopsida > Fabales > Fabaceae > Sophora > Sophora flavescens. The sequence continues at coordinate 109,638,396 of CM061064.1, read as the reverse complement.
GACTCCATTTCCCCTCAGTTCAAATTTTTTCTAGCACCTTTTTTTTTCCGTCAACCCATTGCAAGTAATTTTTCATGATAACTATATTAAAAATCATATATATAATGATCTATAATTAAATAATGTCGCAAAAACTTTATATTAATACTGCATTAGAATTTAAAACTAAAAAAATACTAAAGAGTTAATGTCTACCAAAAAATTAAAAAAAAATTCATAAAATAACAAATGCAAAAATTGTTTTAAAATATAGTAATGTAAGTTTAATTTTAATATATTAATTATCAAAATAAAATGGTTTTTTCTATTCACCAATTATATGATCATGTATAATATTTAAGATAATTATTGTAAAATTTAAATTTAAATTTTTAATAATATTTAGGATCTAATGATCATCAATGCATTACAATAAAATCTTTAAAATATTGTCTTCTCGTACCATTGACCCACGGAAAAGAAAATAATTTGATTTGAATTGTTAGCAAAAATCTTTTCACTCTCCAGGAAGAAACATATTCCTTTTTCTCCTGTTGATTCAACCCAGTTCACCTCATAGCTTCCATGAAGAGGTATTGATTTTTCGTGTCGGTAGAGAGATAACTTGAATTGAAGTGCCTAACGATGTTGCTGAAACGACTCTCATACGAACGTTGTCGTGTCAATCGAGTTGACGGCTCCCAATTAGTCCACATGTCACAACGTAAGTTTAATAACAAATGCAAAAATTATGTTTTAAAATATAAAAATGTAAGTTTAATTTTAATATATTAATTATCAAAATAAAATGGTTTTTTCTATTCATTAATTATATGATCAAATATATGATCATGTATAATTTTTAAGATAATTATTAAAATTTAAAAATTTGAATTTCTAATAATATTTAGGATCTAATGATCACCAATGCATTACAATAAAATCTTTAAAATATTATCTTCTCATACCATTGACCTACAGAAAAGAAAATTATTTGATTAGGGTCAGCTAAAATCTTTTCACTCTCCAGGAAGAGACATTTTCCTTCTTCTCCTGTTGCTTCAACCCAGTTCACTTCATAGCTTCCATGAAGAGGTATTGACTTTTTGTGCGGGAAGAGAGATAACTTGAATTAAAGTGCCTAACGAGTTGCCGAAACGATTCCTATATGAACGTTGATCGTGTCAATCGAGTTGATGGTTCTTAATTAGTCCACATGTCATAACGTCATTCGTTTGAGTTGCCCTTGCCCTCGTACGAAGCATCTGACCGTTCTGTTATAAAACCTAAGACCCAATGTGAAATCTTCACAATAAACCTAATAGCATTTGTATAGTTGAAGAGAAAAGCCTAGCACGCTGTATCAATCAGGGTTTTTTGTTTTTTTGAAGTTCTATAAATGTAATTTTTTTAATGAGGATTGGTTTATGATTTTATAGATTGTTTGGCTGAATTTTGATGAATAAATTTTAATGATCGTTGATTTTTTTTTTTTTTTTTGAGGGCTACTCTTCTGCTTTTAGATGTTTGTTTATGCATTGTTTGTAATTGCCATATTGAAAAGTTTTTTTTTTTATTGATTTATTTGTTTGTTTTGGATTTGTAGATGCGAATATTCATTAAGTTCCTCGATGGCAAGACCATTACTCTCGAAGTTGAGAGTTCAGATACAATAGGTGATGTCATGGCCCAAATACAATACAGGGAAGGGATCCCACCATTCGAGCAGCGTCTCATTTATGCTGGCAAGCGGCTCGACGGTTGGCACACCCTTGCTGACTACAACATCCAAAAGGAGTCCACGATCCACTTCATGTTGCGTCTCGGTGGCAACCCGTTCAAGGTAAACTTCCCAAGTTTCAATTATAGTAGATATTATGCGGGAACATTCACTTTTATCACTTGCTCCCGAAGTTGAATACTAATGACATGAGCTTGAGAAAGTAAGAATTAAGGATTTAGGATTGTAAGTGTGTCAAAGTTTTCCTAGTTTATCACGGAACCTTAAGCTCAGCTATATTATATCCATTTTTGTCAACTTTTTATTCCCTTAAATACATGGAAGATCGTTATGTGTAGTTTCTTTAGCAGTTTGGTGATTTATAACTGCAACCTATTTGATGGAAATTTATGGTATGAAAATTCTTGTTTTTGGGAAATTTATTTACACCTTGTTTTATGGGACTTAAACCTCTAGAGCTCGTTTGGTGGTCAGAATAGAATATGGGCGAATAGGATAAGAGAGCAGGACGTGAGTATGATAAGATATAAGCATGATAAGCAATTAACATATCCGACGTTTGGTGTCCACCAGATAAACCAACTGGATAGCATTGTAATTTTAGTATGAATTTTAAAATTTTAGTTTTTGTTGGAAATGTTTTCATATTTTATTGGATTTTAATTTTTTTATAAATTTCATTTTTTAAGATTATATTAAAAGACAAAATTGTCCTTGTGATAAAATTACATATAATATTTTTAAATTTTAAAATATTGTTTAAATTAATTTTTTATAATTTTAAATATTCATTTTTAGTTTTTACTTTACATATAGTTAAATTATTAGAATAGTTTTTATTTATTTTTCAGTTTTTTAAAATAATATAAAGTAACAAAATTAGCCTCGTGACAAAAAAAACTTTTTTAAAATTAATTAATAATATTTTTATTATTTTATGTTTTATTATATTTTTTTGGTAACCATATTATATTTATTATACTTTAATTATTTTATATATAAAATAATTTTATATTTTATTATACTTTAAATCACCTTATCCTATCATGTTGAGTTCTAACTCAGCTCCCCCCTCAAGATAGCATTTTAATTAGATAGACATCATAGGATAGGTGACATGATTGGTTTATCCTATCCTGCTGGCACACCAAACAATAGTTTCAGATAGGATATGATAGATTATCCTATCATGTCTCTCTTATCATGACCACCAAACGTGGTCTTAATTGCTATATACTTTGAAAAATAGGGTAGTAACAGTCTCTACTACTTTTTTTTTGTGAAAGCAGGCTCGTCTTTGATGGAAGGATGATCATGCCGAGAGCAGTGAGCTAGCCCCGCTTAAAATAATATCAAAGAGTGACTCTCTGGCACATTTCGATTTAACTTCTTCAATGTAATATACTATTATTTTTTAGCTGTCCGATGTACGGGTTAAAACAACTTTTAAATATATATAATATTCACTACAAGAATAAGGTGAATTAGCGACGGAAATTTTGCGACGGTCTCAAAACCGTCGCTAATTTTATGTTTTGCGACGGCTTCAGCCGTCGCAAATGGTAGAGGAAATTACTGACGGAAGTTCCGTCGCAAATCTGTCAGTAACGTTCCCGCCATTTTACGCGAAATGTTGGCGCCAATTTGCGACGGGCATGGCCGTCGCTAATGTGCGACGGATGGTAATTTTGCGACGGTCATTCCATGTTTGCGGCGGAATCGTAATTTGCGGCGGCCTGGCCGTCGCTAATATTAAAAGGCCGTCGCTAATTTCCAATATGTAACTCGAACAGTTTTCTTCCTCCCTCGGTTGTCTTCTTGACGCAAGGTTTCCTCTCGGCTCTGCTGCGGCCGACCACCACCAAAAACGGCGAGTTTTCACTTCTTATTTCTACTTTGTTCATTTTTCTTTCAAAATATTACATTACCTTCCCTCATTTCTTCTTTCTAATTTGTTCACCTTCTCTTTACGATTTTGCAGGCGTAAAATACTAAGGATTGTTACTTCTGCTTCACAGTACAATTCAATAGCTCCGGAACAGGTGTGAAATATTATTCATACAACAATATATATATCTGTACTTTAGTTCTTTTGTGGGGGCCAGCTCAAAAATATTACCAACTGCATTATAATTTCCATGTTGAAATTTGAAATTTCCATGTTTTGGGGCATCGGAATGAAGTGAGCATTTACATTTGTAAGATGCTTGAATTGGTTGTCTGCATTATAATTTCTATGTTTTTCTTTTATAATTTTATCTCTTGTATAGTGTACATACACGCGTCATAAATTTGTGGGTAAAGATGTTGGCTGATTATGAAGTTGTGAAACCTCTCCCCAATCTCTGGTGTTACCAGACTGGGCTCTGGGAGAAGCCTTTTTCGTTATTATTACCAGATTGGGAAATAAAATATTTCTTAGCGAGAATTGTTCTTCTTTTATTTTCTTTTTTCAAGATGTTTTTGTTGAGTCACATGTTCTATTATTTACCAAAAAGATGTTATATTGATTATTATATTAAATATAAAAAAGCAATTTTGTGTATTGCAGTAAAGTAATGCTAAGATGATTGAGCAGTTTTTATGTAACCTTTTTCAAACTCCAAAAATTATGAGCTCACCAACGATTTTTGGATCGTAGACCGAAAATTCTCTCCTTGAGGTAGCTCCATAGCTGAACTTCTAGAAGCTCAGCAATTTTTACATAAGCACAAATCCAACAGTCACAAGCAATTAAATAGTGCTAACACATTAATATATAATAAATGGAACAGACAATATGCTCTTAGTTGTGCCATGTTGACATCTTTCATAACTTGGTAGGTTTCACTTTGTTTCCAATTTTACTTCATCTTCAACCTGTTTTTTCTCTCTCTTCAGCCCCACTTTCTCTCCTTCGACCCTTTATCGATTATTGGAGGAGTGACCATGGTCATCCGTGGGAGCTTTGTGTAATAGCAACGTGCTTTCCTCATTCTCTTTCCAACCAAAATAGTGGACTCTGCTTTATATATATCTGTAATTTTACCAATTGGATTTTGTTTCATCTCTGTTATTTCAAGTATTCTACAGAATTTGTTTTTCATATTTGGTTTCTCCACACAAAAAAAAAAAATTGAGATGGATTTATATTAGAGGGAAACAACTCTGCTTTGGGAGATTTAATGGATTGATTTTTTTATGTAGGAAACGTACATGTATGTGAAATTTAAGTGATTGTGAAGCTCTTTTCTTCTTATTTGAGTTGGTATGTGGATGTGCAATTGAGGAACATGTAGGAGGCATTCTCCTCACTGGCATGACACAACATCAATGTTAGTTGTTCCTTTTGTAGTAGAGAAAATAAATAGCAGTTTTTACCTAATCATGTAATAGACCTTGACAGATGGATCACATAGAAGGATATTAACTATTTTTTTTTCTTTCTTTCCTCAACTAAATATAGTTAGAGTAAGATTTTCAATACAATAATGCATTGCCATTTATCATTCTCATCTATATTGAAGAAAAGTTTTTCAAATGGGGTTGATACTAATATATATTTTTACTTGATGACTTTGATCTTGAATTGGCTTGATATAGGAATACATGTAGTATGGTACTTCGACTTTAAAGTACACCTATGATTTAGAAGATAAGGAAATAAGGATGGAATTATTTTTGGATGTTAGCATTATTTACTTCGGCCTTCGATTATTGGTATATAGTATGGTTAACTTGCATTTCTACAAAAATATTGTTACAGTGTACTTTCCTCATTTCCCCCCACTAAAATAAGCTTTCTAGTGGTCCCATTGAACTGCAGAATGTGTTTTGGATAGGGTATTTGGTAGAGTTGGTAAGTCAAATTATTGTTTGTCATTTTAATAACAAAAAAAAGGACAGGAAAAGAGAATGAAAGTGATTTCAATTATGAGCATTAGTCTACAAAGTGATATTTGAATGAACATTCTTGCTTACACATGGCGCTCTACTTGATTTTGAATTAAACCTAGAGGGTCTGTCAATTAATTTAGCACATGACTGCATGGTGAGACTTAACTTTGAAATGGTCATTTTAAGCAATTTTTGGATTCTCATGCTTTGTTTATATTTACATCATTTATAGCAATGACTTTAATGGTGCTACCTCTGCTACTTTACAAAGTAATGAGTTTAATAATAGACAGTTGAATATTGTTATAAAAAAAAAAATTACTATGAAGGGCGATGTTTAATAAATGCTAATGCAAATATGCCTAAATTCTTGATCAGATGCCATGAGCTTTATGACTACAATGTTTTATTAATTGTATGCATTTTTTTAGGTCTGTTATTTTCTTCTTTGATTATAGATGCAACGAGGCTTGTAGGTTGGTGGAAGTTATGATTTTTTATTATTTATAATGAGTGCAAGTAAATATAAGCAATATGTTATATCCAATCTTGTCTTAGGTTAGATCTTTTTGTTGTCAAGAGCTAATATTGTATTAATTTCTTAATTGTTGTTGTTGTCACTATGCTTCAAGAAAGTCTACTAATGAGAGGGACGATTAAACTTAAGTGACCTATTTATAGAGTAGAGACCTGATGTTGATAAAATGTCAATGATGTGAACATGAATTGTATCCTTAAGCTATTGATATATGGTCCATGCACATGAATCTTTGTTTTGTGTTTGTCAAAATTCTTGGTTTGTGTTTGATAGGAATTTCTTGAGCCTGGTGAGAGAATTGGTTAGTTTTATGAGAGTATGGTAATTTGAAGCATGGGTTTTATCTTTGTGATGTGTGCATCTCCTATGCTTCCGTGGGCTCGCTAATGTCTATTGATCTTTGCTGATATCTTATTATTTTAAAACTAGTTTCAAGCTGGTTGCTTAGTTCTATATCTTGTTTGGTTGTGTTGGCTAGCTGTTTTTGGTTTTTGTTGTTGGTTTAAGTGGATATTGTCCTAAGTTATGTGCTTTTGTTGATGGGTTTTGGGAAATCCTTATACTCTCTTTATCTTGGGTATGATTTATAATGTGGACTTGTATATTGATGATATGCGGATTACATTTAATTTACTGATCAAATCTGTTATATTTCCATGTTGATAAATGCTATAATATGTATTTTATGGTTTGAACCTTTACATGAGCATCTTTGGATGAAGTAGGTGGGCATGTACGGTGTTTTGAGAACATGATGGTCGATGACCATGAACTAGTTCAGAGTTAATTCTAGATTTTGCACGTGCCCTTATAATTCGAGGACGAATTCATTTTTAGGGGTAGAATATAATATCCGGCTATTTTAATTATTTACATTATAAGTTTTATTAAATTGAAAACCTCTATTCATATAAATGATATATAAGTTTTATTAAATTGAAAACCTCTATTCATATTTATATTTATGATTATATTCAATTTTCTGTTGGGTGGTTCTTGATTTGTGAAAGTTATATACATTTCTAGTTGTGCTAGTGTTGCTCTCATTCTAATTGGTAAGTGATTTTAATTACTTTTTCCTTGTGGTTTAATGTAGTCTATTAAGTGGTTACTATTGATGCTGTCTTTGCTCTTTAAAAATGAACTATTATGTAACATTAACAAATAAGATAAATGAGGAAAAACATGAGCATGATAAGAATATTACCCAATCACCTATGCATGTAACCTGACAATTTTTTTATGCTTGTGCTATCGTTTATAAACTACACCATGATCTTTGTTTTTCCTTATTCACTATATGGTTAGTAGCTTGCAATAAACTATGTGATAAATTATATAGACAATGACTATCCTATTTGGTTTATTTTTCTTTCATTGCTATCAAACCATTGCTCTGATTTAATGGCAATGCAAGTGTATGTTGTATTTTTTTTTATGATAAATAATGTGTGAATGTGATGCTCTCTTGAATATAACCGTTGAATTTAATTTTTGAAGAGGATACTTCCTCTATTTGGAATTTCATTATAGTTATCTTTTTTTTTGGCGCAAATGCGAGAGGATGGAATTTGTTCCTTTGAATCGTACTTGGATGTATGATAGGGTTTATCCGCGTAGAGGGGGGTTAAAACAATCTTTCTTAGATGGTGTTGAAGAATTTATTACCAAGGCAAGTCTGCAGGATACTTATAACAATGGGGGGTTGATTAGATGTCCTTGTATGAAGTGTGACTGTACCGAATTAAGAATGTAGACGATGTGAGGGTCGACTTGTATAAAGTTGGGTTTAGGCCTAATTCTTGGATTTGGACAAATCATGGAGAAGAAATGCCGCAATTTGATTTTGGCATTGACCAGAATTGCACGCAGGTGGTTCAAGTAGTGGTGCGAGAAGTTGGATATGGAGATCATATTGTTTCCATGGAGGAGATGGTGTGTGACGCTCTTATGATGTCCGGTCGTTTGAGTCCAATAATACGAGAAGAGCCTCCTAATGCAGATGCACAAAAATTTTATAATCTCCTAACAGAGGCAAATAAGCCTTTGTGGGAAGGGTCCCCGACTCGGCGTTATCGATGTGTGTTCAACTGTTATCTGCCAAGTCCAATTGGAGCATACCGAGTTAGGCTTGGATTTCATTGCCAAAATGGTTTTGGCCGGGCGCCTTTCAAAGGAGGATTACCCAAGAATTATTATGATGCGAAGAGGTTAATGTCCAAGTTAGGATTGGAGTCCAAGAGGATTGATTTGTTGCGAGAATGGGTGCATGCTCTTTTACGATAATGAATTCGACAAAAATGATGGCGCATTGGTTGAGTGCAGGTTTTGTCACGCACCAAGGTATCGTCGGCAGCAACGCAAGTAGAAGTAATCTAAAACCAGTTCCGGTAAAGTCAATGTTCTACTTGTCAATCATTCCTAGATTACGAGAGGATGTTTGCATCGATGCAGACTGCAGGAAAAATGACATGGCACCATGAGAATAGGAGGAATGCAGGGAGTGTTACGCCATCCTTCGATGGTGAAGCATGGAAGCACTTTGATCGGGTGCATCCGGATTTTGCCGTTGATCCTCGTAATGTACGACTTGGGTTATGCTCGGATGGCTTTACCCCATATATCCAAGCCTCGGGATCACCTTATTCATGTTGGCCCGTTGTTGTTACCCCTTACAATCTTCCTCCCGAAATGTGTATGTCAAAGCCATATATGTTCTTGACTTGCCTGATTCTGGGTCCATCTAATCCAAAGGCAGGCATTGATGTATACTTGCAACCTTTGATTGATGATTTGAAGAGGTTGTGGAATGGTGTTATGACGTACGATATTTCTCGAAAACAAAATTTTAAAATGAAGGCAGCGTTGATGTGGACAATTAATGACTTCCCTGCGTATGGCATGTTGTCTGGTTGGGGGACGCATGGGAAGCTTGCATGCCCGCATTGTATGGAGCATACGAAGGCATTTACCTTAAAATACGGGGGGAAGTCGTCCTGGTTTGATTCCCATCGCAGGTTCTTACCGAACGATCATCAATTTAGAAGGAATAAGAATGCCTTCAAGAAGGGGCTGTTGAAATGGATGGACCGCCTCCGAGGTTAACACCAGAACAAATTTGGATAAGAATCGGGGACTTGCCAAAAGTGATCAAGTCTGGGTTTCCAAATTAGATGGTTACGGGCAGTGGCATAATTGGACAAAGAGGAGTATTTTTTGGGATCTTCCTTATTGGAAAGATAATTTATTGAGGCACAATCTTGATGTAATGCACATTGAAAAAAATTTCTTTGACAACATTTTCAACACTGTGATGAACGTGCATGGCAAGACCAAAGACAACGATAAGGCTAGAATGGACTTACAGTTGTACTTGCGGAGAGACCGGTTTGGAGCCGAGACATCGGGATAATGGGAAGATGTACAAGCCAAAGGCCAATTATACTTTGACTATCCAGGAAGCAAGGTTAGTTTGCCAATGGATAAAGGGGCTCGGGATGCACGATGGTTATTCTTCTAACTTGGCAAGATGTCTTGATGTTATAAAAGGCAGGTTGCAAGGGATGAAAAGCCATGATTGTCATGTGTTTATTGAGTGCTTACTTCCTATCGACTTAAGTTCGTTCCCCCCCATGTTTTGAATGCCCTTACTCAAATAAGTCAATTCTTCAAGGACTTGTGTTCTGCAACTTTAAGGGAAGACGATTTGACCAGGATGGAACAAAACATTCCACTCATTTTGTGCAAGCTGGAGAGAATATTCCCCCCTGGCTTCTTTGATTCAATGGAGCATCTTCCGATTCATCTTGCATATGAAGCAAGACTTGGTGGTCCAGTTCAATATAGGTGGATGTATCCATTTGAAAGGTAATTTAAGTATCACAGTTATTGATCTTATTTCATGCATATTAGTTAATTAATAATAACCTCGTCATTTTTTAATAGATTCATGGGCGAGTCAAAACGATCGGTGAAAAATAAGGCTAGGGTTGAAGGTTCGATATGTGCGTCTTACTTACACCGTGAGACAATTCATTTCTGCTCTCATTATTTCAAACACATGGTTTTGTCTCCAACAACTAGAAGGAACGAAACGGAAAATGAAAGTGGAAGACTACCTGGAACCTTATCAATTTTTTGTCTTCCCGGTCGTCATTCCGGAAAAGAGTTGACACATTATTTAACGGAGGCAGAGTGGAACTCAACTCATGTTCATGTATTGATCAATTGCGCCGAGGTTAAACCATACCATGAGTAAGTATGAGCTTATAATTTTTATTCCTTCGATAGCATATGTCAATTTTCATTGATGTTATCCATATATGTTCAGTTCATTCTTGTCTTCTCGTGATGCATCTGCTCGTACTCATGAAGATTTTCCAAAATGGTTTAAGCAACAAGTAAGTATCTCCCCATTTATCATTCTGTTATTCACTATAATGTATGCGGATAAAAACATATGTCGTTAAACTTTGTGAATAGGTTTACAATGAGGCACCTACTGTCATTAATCAACATTTACGAAACTTGGCTGACGGTCCTCTGACACAAGTCAAAGAATGGCACACATACTTCGTGAATGGGTACAAATTTCATACTCAATCATGGACGAGAAGACAAAACAACAATAAATAGTGGTGTTTACGTAAAGGGTGAGCCAGGCGGAGTTGCAGATGACTTTTATGGTGTCATACAACACATATATGAGTTGTCATATCGTTATTTAGACTACCCTAAGAGAATAGTGTTGTTTTATTGTAATTGGTTCGATCCATCTAGTAGAGGCACTAATTTGAATAAAAAATATAATATTGTGGACATCCAAATGAGTAGAAGATATCATATGTTTGATCCGTTTATCATGGCACATAATGTGAGACAAGTATATTACGTTCCTTATCCAGCAACTCAAACAGAAAAACGAGGTTGGTGTGTTGCAATCAAGACAAAACCAAGGGGTCGCATTGAAATAGATGTTTCGAGTTGGATGAGCCATATCAAACGGATGAAATGTCACGTGCAAATGAGGTCATTGAAGTAGAACCAATCTCATGTTTACAAGACACACAAGTTGTAGGGGAAGAAGTGGATACCTCCAGCTTGACATCAAATCAAGTCATTCGGGATGAAGATGTTGAAGAAGCGAGAATCAACGAGAAGATGAAGAAGATGAAGATGGCTATGAATATGACACTAGCTCAAATTCGACTAACAAATACTTTATTTATTTTAGTGATGTATTTTGTATTAGGTAGTATTGTCATTGTCATAACTTTAAGTTCATTATGATTAGCATCATTTTCCATTATTTACAAATGTGTGTTTGTGCTTACTTTAAGTTAATTATTATCACCATCATTTTCCATTATTTACAAATGTGTGTTTGTGCTTACTTTAAGTTAATTATTATCACCATCAATTTCCATTATTTGCAAATTTGTGTTTTGGTTACTTTTAATTAATTATTATTAGCATCATTTTTCACTATAGACATGGCTGATGGTAAGGGAAAGGGTAAGGCACTGCTTTGGAGGGGCACGTCGTCGTGGTCGACCTCGCTTTGTGACACGGACAGTCGATGACGGATTCGTGTCCCTCCCATCTACATCTGTTACACTACGCCCACCGCCCACACCCATGCCTCCACATGATATGGCACCGCACCCCCACCCGTTGCTCCAGCCACTCGGTTCATGGACACCTCCATTGGGATCACGATGATGCCCACCCCGAGGATTCCAACTCGGACCCATGCGAGACAATTCCAGACAACCGGATGCATCGGGGGTAGATTTACCCATGGGCCGGTGATCATCGGTCTCATGGTGATGACGAGGGAGACTTATGGATATTCCTCGCCTATATCATCGGATGATGAGGAGATCGAGGTTATGTCGGATGGCCGAGTTATTGTTACCCGACCGGTAAAGGGTAAGAAAGATCTCAAATATTGTTATTTTATTGTTGAGTGCAGATTTTATATGTATGTGTATTGATTGTTCTCATGTTCTATTGATAAGGTTCCTTCCGTCGAGAAAATCTGCAGAGGCCGTCACGTATGCGATTACATCTCGGTTTGATCGGGCACTGGAAGCATTGGAGTGAGCTTGAGGATCGGGATCGGGATCGATTCTTTGCGGCTTTTAAGGTATTTTGTACTTTTGAATTTACTTCCATTTTTTAGTTACTTTTAATGTTTCTTTAGTTTATTATTATCCTAAAAAATATTATATTCTCCTTATTTACGGAGAGAAGGCTGCTTGGAGAGTAGAGCATTCCGCTGATGTAGAGATAATTTTTCATCAAAAAGCGAGCAAACGCCTCTCCGGAGTTGTTGACTAGATATCGGAAAAAGGGACAGGCGTCCAAAATGGTGTTTCCCACCCATTTGGGAGGAGCTATGTGCTTCTTGGGCTACACCTGAATTTAAGAAAAAAATCCGCCTGTGGCAAAGCTCAACAGGGGCCTCGGAAAAGGGTGGGAGCCCCGCACACCGCGGCGGCATCGTGTCGGGAGCATGCTCGGCGCCTTGTAAGCTCCAACATCATATTTTGTTAATTCATTAGATGTCTGGCTATTAAGGTAGTGTAACTTCAAATATGAACAAGTTTTTTTTGGTGCAGGCTAGGGAGCTTGGCCGTAGCGTCAAGCCGGTTGAGCTTCATGCCCGAACTCATACTAGGAAGGGTACCGGCGAGTATGTAGATGAGCGTTCTAGACGCACTCAGGTGATTTACATGTCTCTTTGTTGGAAATTATTTTTATTTTATATTTAATAATTATGGTCATTTTGTATGATTATGTGTATCAATTTTAATGACAAGAGGACTATCGTGATAAGTTATCTCGGAGTTCGGTCTCGGGCAGCCTCATCTTCCCCTTCTTCCACCACACTTGACCCGGAGGTGGAAGCCCAATTGGAGTTGCGAGGCATGGGTCGATGTTCTTTGGCAGGTAAGAACAAGGGTCGCATATACGGTATGGGAGACCTAGCCGGTAACTATCGACGCGGGTGCTCCAGCATCTTCACTCAGAGAGTCGAGCATCGTCCAGTACTAGGCCTCGCCAGTCTCATGAGTCTGCAGAGATGGTAAAGATGCGACGGCGCGGCTCGAGGATGAGATCAATCGGCACCGCTTACTCAACAAACACAGAGATGATGGAGCAGATAGAGATGATGGCAGCTACACAGAGAGAGAGCTCATGTTGCGTTTAGGAACCAGCACCCCTCGGCCCACGGTCGCGGCGGGACCAACACCTTCACGGCACCCCTCGCCCACGACCCACGGCCACCACCGTCCCGGACCGAGGGTCATCGAAGATACCGGTGGCGAGGATGATCAATCCTTTACTGATTTGTTCTTTGGGGCTATAGAGAGGGTTATTAGTTTTTTTGATATTATATTTTATTTTGTATGATACACTCTGTCAAAACAATTTGCTTTTATTTATGAATTTTATTTATTGTTTAAAATTATTATTCATTTATCATAATATAGTCTAAATTCTAATTAATATACAAAATAACTAATGTTTATATTAATTTTGAATTTTATATTAAATATTAAATAATTATTTAAAAATACTTTATATTTTAAATAATTAATTAATAAAAAATTACTTTATTAAATTATTTAGTTTTATAAAAATGTGTTGCAATTTGCGACGGCTATTCCGTCGCTAATTTACGTTGATTTCCGACGGTTAGGCCGTCGCTAATTTGTATAATTTGCGACGGCTATGCCGTTGCTAATTTCTCAAAATTTGCGACGGCTAAGCCGTCGCAAATCAACATAATTTAGCGACGGAATAAGCCGTCGCTAATTAGCGACGGTCATTTAAAAAACCGTCAGAAACCTTTTGCGACGACCCAACTTGTGACGGATTTATGGCCGTCGCAAATCCGTCAGAAACATGTGTTTTGCGACGGATTTAAGCTTTTTGCGACGGCCTTTGGCCCTCGCTAAATTCATTTTTTCTTGTAGTGATTCTTCTATTTTATAGTTTAAGTAAGTTTTTCATACACAATTATTCATTGCAAGTATAATTTATCTAAAATGATTATACAAAAACTCAAGTTCATTAATATATTTTATCTTTTCTTAAAATGATTTGTATGCGGCATACCTACCAAGTTAATTGTGCCAACTATTCTTTACTCTTCTAAAACATTTCAATTTTCCATCATTTTCACTCCTAAGCTCCACAATCTTTTGTTTATTACTACACCATGCAATAGAACTCATTTCCACACTTCAAATCTTTTGATATGCCTTTGTTCTTTAATTTGTTAAAAGTTTACAGTATACCTAACTGACATGCCATTGAATAATATATTAACATGACATCTGGAAAATCATAAGCCATTCGATAATTTATTCAATCAAAAGTATATGAATTAAGAGATCAAAAATGCATAAATTTTAAAGGGCATTCTCCATACAAAAGTAGAATAGTAACATATGTTTGACCAAATCATAAAATGTTAATGTCCTTTAGAGATCTCTACAAGGTCCCAGATATCAATGCTTTTCATGGAATTCATCTCATCTTTCATGGCATCGTACCACAAATTTGACTCTTTGCAACTCATGGCTTGTGCAAAGGTTTTAAGATCATTTTCAGCTCCATTATTATAATCAGATTCTTGTACATACATTACATAATCACTCGAAATAGCCGATTTTCTTGCCCTAGTAGATCTCCTTAATGCTGGATCGACATTCTCTTGAAGATCATGGTGTTCAGCTGGTTGTTCATCAATTTCAGGCTTTTGATGTTCAACTTGATCAACTGTGTAACACCCCCCTTGGGAATTACCTTGTGAACAGTGCGGAAATAAAATTAAAAGGAATTTGCTGGTTTCTTTTGAAAAATAATGCTTATAATTTGGTATAAGTCTAAAAATGGGGGTAAGATTTTTTTTCCTTCTTCGTAATACTTTGAAATTTTGCCACACATATTACAATAGTAACACTATATAATACTCATCAACACATAGAAATTTATTATATTCAAAATTAAAACTTTCACAGCATATAGGTTTTTTTTTTTCCTGAAAGTACTTCATGATTCACAACAGAATTTTAAACCATATAAAGGTTTTCAAACTACAAACCCCGACTTTCTCAGAAACACGTCACCCAAAGAAAAATCCTAAGCTGGTCACTCTAATAGACATGCATCTACTGGAAAGACCTCCATTATTCTCACCATTATCACTAACTTCTCCAAGGATCGAGAGTAATATCCTCAAGTGAAGCTAGAAACTCCTCCGCGCCATCTGTACTCGTGTACGGTACAACAGCAAAACCAGAAACACAGATATATGCAAGGATGAGATACCAATATATGAGTTATGATAAGATAACCACATGCGCGACACACAAAAACAGCAGATACATGATATTCACAATATATGAGAATCATTCAAACAACATAATAACTTTGTCAAAGGGATTCATACCCTACAGTCATCGTGATTTTATAAAAATACATGACAGTTCAATATTCAGGGTCTAATATTGATATCTAATCTCCGGAGATCCCAACTTACAACTTTCAACTTACCATGATACATGGTCAGAAAATCCATCTCAACCTCAGGTGATAATTGCTCAAACAGCTATTGCAACTGTTCACACGACCCCTCTGTGACAACCACTCAAACAGCTATTGTAGTTGTACACAAATACATAACCACTCAAACAACTATTGCAGTTATGTATAAATATTATTTCACACAACCCCTCTATGACAACCACTCAAACAACTATTACAGTTGTACACATATGCATAATCACTCAAACAGCTATTGTAGTTATGCATAAATATTATCCAACTTCGTATGATAGCCACTCAAATAGCTATTGCAGCTAGTCATACGGCCCCTTGTGACAACTATCCAACTATTGTTGTAGTCATACACATGGTTACTCAGGCACGTCTGCCAAATAATGCATATAAAACATTTGTTTCGTTTTGTTTTTCTTTTTCGTTCATATTTTCTTGTCGAAGCTCAAAGGCTCACAATCATGCTTACTTTTAATATTAAGACTTTTCCACTTTAAACAAACAAAGGACACACCAGTCCAAATGTTTTAAACTCAACACAGGACACAAAGGTCCGAGTACTCAATCGCAAAGACCTAAACTGATGCATCAGTTTTAGGCTCGCGGATATGGAATTCACATTCTCCACATCAATCTTAGGACACTCAGTCCACAAAACATTTGCAGGACACTCAGTCCAATGACACGGATCCTTGATCTACGTGTCAATAGAACACTAGAGTTCCGACGTCTCGGTTACTAGGTTCATTTTTCCTTTTTAAAACATTTCACTCAGTGAAACAACAAATACAAAAACAAACCTCCGAAAACTTATCCAAGTTTAACGGAATTATTTTCCCCGAATAAAACTCATTTATATAAATTCTTTTCTGTTAAAAACGTTTATAAAATGTAACATTGTAAATAAATTCCTTTTCTCATAATTACTTCATCATTAAAAATCATTCTCATAAAAGCATCAACTTCTTGAAAGTCCTTTCTCAATAAATTTGTAAAAAAATAAAAATTGTTTTTCCAAAGCTTATACCGTAAAAATCCTTTCATAACTCAAAATGACTTTTATATTGTAAATAATTATTTCGACGTCAATATTTCCCTATTTTAATAACTTAATCGCTTCAAATAATGTTTTATAATATAATTGAATTTATTTTGGAAAAACTAACGCCTGTGAAATTTTTTTACAGTTTCGCCCTTACTGTCACTTATTGACAAATCTTTCACCAAAAATATTATTAAAATAATATTTTTCCACTTTTCCTCAAATTTCCACAATTTAATCTCTTTGATTAAATATTTAAGCTTATTAAGCTTTTATCCTAAAATTAATTTAAACATTGACAACTGTCAGGTTTCTCAATCCATCACTCAACAGCAGATAATTTCACCACAATATAGCATGGCATACATCAAAATTATGGCATGCATCACAATTATAATTTAACAATTCAATTATAATCATATAAATCAACATATCACAAACAAAGCATATAACAATTTAAACAATAAACAATTTAAAATCACCAGAAAATCACCACAGATAAATTACAAACAATTCTAAAATAGCATGTGACTATCTTAAACTCCTCAGGTAAACTCCGCTTACCTCTTGAAGATTCAAATCTCAGTTTTACAAACAACTTTCCGATTTGGATTCGGTTAGCTTCGTACCGCTCAGATCAACTTAACACCGATTGATCCTTCATCACAAATCATAACAAAAAATTAACAAAATCACACAAAACTCATTGTGTTCATGAGGTTTATTGATTCGACCATCACTAAAACATGATGTTAGGGATGTTAAAAATTTTCTAACTCATGGATTTATAATCCTTAAACATTGTGAACACCATATTTTGTCCTCCCTTTTCCATATTATTATTATAAAAAAATAAAAGCAAATAAAAATTAAAAAAAACAAATAAATGAGAAATAAGATGAGTTGGCTTTTGGGTTTCTTTTGCAACAGTTGGATTGGTGTTAAGAGTAGGTATCAATAGCAATTATTCAGTTTCTAAATGATAATAAAATCATTGGTTAATGGATGAGTTACAAAATGCAAATAAATGTTCATCACTAGTGCAAAATATACTTTTAACATCGGGGTTTTAACATCGGTTTTCAGAAAACCGATGTGAAAAAGGAGGCGGTGGCATTTTTGAAATTAAATTGAAAATTTTTAACATCGGTTTTATAATAAATCGATGTTATAAAGTTTTTAACATCGATTTCTTAAAACCCGATGTTGAAAATTGAACCAAAAATAAAAAAATTTAAAAATGCATAATTTAACACATCGGTTTTGACATAACCGATGTGAAAATGTTATGTTTTAACATGGGTTTTTTAAAAACCGATGTGGAAAAATGAATAAAAAAATTATGGAAATTATAACTTTTAACATCGGTTTTAGAAATAACCGATGTGTAAAACCTTATAACATCGGTTTTTGTTTAACCGATGTGTATTGTTATCTGTCATTTTTTAATTCCCTCTTCCTCCTTTTCATTTTCGCGCTGCTATATAAGAGACCTTTTCATCTGTCCTTTTCACCTGTCATTTTTAATTCCCTCTTGCATGCCTGTGGTCACTCTCCCTCCTTTTCGTTTTGATTTCTTTGAATATTTGCGCTAGTTGCTATCATCATTTCACTCATCGCTGCCACCATTCACTCCTCGAAAAGGTTCTTCAACCCTAGCTTACACCAACAGCGGCGGCCGGGAAAGGGTTCTATGTTGCGGCTTCAGAGCAATCAAAGTGGAAAGTCCTGACCTCTAACCCCCACGACGGCGTTGAATCGTTAAGGAGGAGACCCACCCCACCCACATCGTTACTGGTTGCTGCGCCTGCAACTTAAGGAGACCCACCACTCCGTTCGTGCTTCCGCGAAGAGGACCGTTACTCACGACCGCAGAAAATCGAGAACCACCACTCCGGTCTCTTTGCATCTCACAACTCTGGTATGTTCTCTCTGCTAAAAATATTGTGAGGCTAATGGTGAACTGCATCCATGTACAACTGCATGTCTAGGCTCTGTCATGAGTGTGTTAGTTCCTTGTTGTGACCCCTTGTTCTTTGTATACTTGTGTTGTTCTGTGTGTGAAGTGTTATAAAGTGTGAATCTGTGTCTAATCCACCATAGTGGAAATGGCTCCAAGACTAGATTTTTCCAATTGGTGGACAAAGGATACACAGAAAGGAACACCAGTGGTGGTATCACGAGTCACGGCCGTGATGCCTGTCACTGCTAGATCGTGACTGATTCTGCCTTGGAGGTTGCTTCACTGGTTGGTCTATCACGGCCGTGACCACCATCACGGCTAGGTCGTGATCAGTTCTGCCTGTGAGGGTCTAGTTCGGTTGGCATGTCACGACCGTGATGGATATTTATAAGTTATGTTTACGTACGTTGATCGATATTTATAAGTTATGTATGATATTTATCCTGATATACTAACAAGTTTTTTTTTGTTTAAACAGGTATACATGGCTGATCCTGAGGATATCCCTCCTTCATGCAGCGGGTCGGAGACCCCGTCTACAGGTAGAAAGGGTAGACATGCCACACGAATGAGGAATTTGACTGCCAACCATGGTTCAAATCAAAGGATAAGAATAGACTTTGACAATAACCTCAATCCTATTGGGCCAATGGCAGAGCAGTTTAACAGTTTTGTGGCGACCCTTGCTAGGAGTAGGCCTAGTATACTCATTGATATTTGGAAAGATGTACCGGCGGACGTGAAGGATCAGATATGGGAGAGTATTCTGGTATCTATACTTTTACGTCATGTGTTTGTCTGTATCTACTTTATTTTAATCTTACTAATATCATACAGTAATTCGTTGATTCTTTTGGTCTTAATGTAGCTCACCTTTGACATACCGGATATGACGGTTATGAAGAAGCGTTTGCTAAAGTATGCTGGTGAGCGTTGGAGGGCTTTTAAGGTCGACCTGGGCAGATACTATGTATTCAATCCAACATGTGAAAAGAACCCACTTGAGGTGTACCCGTTTCTTGACCAGGCGACGTGGGATCGCTTTGTTCAGAGCCGACATGATCCCGGCTTTCAGGTTAACTTATTTGATTTGTCTCTAAATTTATGTAATTTCATTAATTTTATTTACTTATGTAATTTAATTGTCTTCTATTTATAACAGGAGAAGAGGAAAAAGGGGCAGGAAAACCAAAGCAAGAATGTCTACCCCCATGTCATGTCTCGTGGGGATATAAAAAGCTTGGTCAGATCATGGTGGAAGAGGAAAAGAAAGCACGTCAGGAAGCAGCATCTCAGGCGGATCCTAACACTGAAAATCGTCCAGAGGTTGTTGATCCACCTCCACCCCCACGCCATCGTAAATGGAAGAGGGACCGACAAAGAAAAACAGGACAATATACATCTGAGGAGGCCCGCCAAGTAGCTAAGAAGATTGTAAGTATAGTTTGAATTGTAATTGTCATTTTAAGATTGTTACCGAATTGTAATGTGACCTGATATTTTATATGTGATAGGATGCCTTGGACGAGCAGGTAACCCAAGGAACCTTTGTTCCTAGAGGACGCGATGATATCTTAGCTGCTGCCATCGGTAAACCAGACCACCCGGGCCGTGTCATTGGTGTTGGATGGGGTGTCGGCATTCGCCAATACCATGGTTCATCTTCACACCAATGCCACAGGAATGTTGATGCAGATAGAGCACAGCTAAAACAGGAGATTGCAGCTGAGCTTAGACAGAAGATGGCCGAGCAGTTTGCCCAGCAGATGGCAATATTGACTTCTATGTCCCAGCAGATGACAGCCGGTGTCCAACCCTCTGTCCATGTGAGCACTAAGGGCTCATGTGATCCTCCTCATCATCCTGAAAATGATGATGGTGGTAACGATGATGATGATGATGATGACGACCCTGGTAGGTGTGAGCTGTATGTTGATGATCATCATGATCGCCGCTTAGTGGCATTGGGGAGGGCACATAATACCTTAGGTAATACCATACACCATCGTTTATTACCGGATGATCAGATGAGGGTCGTTGTTGACATTATTCGAGATGCTGATGCTCGAGTCCCTGTGCCCACCGAGGAGGTTCAAACAGTGGGTCAGGCCCCCGGTAACTTCATCCTCTAGCCAAGAAGACTGGTCAGCTTTCTTGTTGCATCTGAGGTATTCAATTAGTTGTGTTTTTCTATATTCATAGTTGAAATTATTTATTATTGTTTAAAGATAATGCTTTATTTTTATTCGTTATAGGATGTTGGAAATGATATTCTGCCTAAAAGGTCGGATCCAAGAAGACCAGAGATGTCTGCTCCTGCCAAGGTATTCATTTGACCATTTAATTAATGACGAATGAAATAACTTATCTGTGATTACTAATATATATCTTTGTTGTTTAAGGGATCGACAAAGGGGCACCTGGTGATGTTTTTAAACTTCTGGCTATACAGGTTATCACCATGGAGAATGACGCAGCTTTGGTAAGGTTGGAACGTGATGCCAGTCCTAGTGATGAACTGTATATCCCAAAGAAGTAACTTATGGAGATTGTACTCAATAAAGAAATGACTAGTTCTGCACACCTATCGTTATGGTGCACGTAAGTACATTTTATTTATAAGTTAAGTAATTAATTTTTAAATACTATGATAATTAACATGTTTTTTCAATATATTAGGTATCTGCATCGTATGTTAGTTGATCAGGGTAACCTCGCCCTTTATGGGTTTGTTGACCCCATGTTCATTCAGGGTGATGTTCTCCTAACATCAGAAGACCGGGTCACCACCATACGTGATATACTTGCCCGAGACGATCATCAATTCTACCTTGCGCCTTATCTCAATAAGTAAGTACCGGTTATTTAATTATAACTATATATGACTTAGTCACTAACTGTTCCGCAAATACAGCCAACATTGGCAACTATTGATCTTGTACCCTAGGATGAATGTCGTGGTCTTCTTCTGCTCTATTGGAAATAAGCCGGCGAATGAACTGAAGACGATCATCGAAACGTAAGCATTAAAATACTTTATAATCAGTAATGCAGTTGTTTTAATTATTTGAAATCTATTAGATATACTTTAATTAATTTTTATTTTGTCATGATAGTTTTATTAATGCAAACCACATGTTGCGTGGTGAAACGCATCGGGCTATCAGATGGATTATTCCTAGCGTAAGATATTTAGTTCAAATGCATCAAATGCAGTGGGTTTAATTATTGATTTCTATTTAATTCC
Organism: Sophora flavescens; assembly: GCA_030762895.1. NCBI lineage: Eukaryota > Viridiplantae > Streptophyta > Magnoliopsida > Fabales > Fabaceae > Sophora > Sophora flavescens. The sequence continues at coordinate 109,616,437 of CM061064.1, read as the reverse complement.
TCATATTCTAATTGGGTTTCATTTGTACGTAGTCATGTATACAACGTGGATCATGGGAATGTGGCTACTATGTGATGCAGTGGATGTTGGAAATTATCTCATCCAGGATCACTGAAAGATGGCACGAGGTAAATGTTAATTGATAACAATTAGAAGTAACAGTTATAGATTCGTTATATGTTTTATGTTAGTTTATTACTTAAAAGATATAATCTTTTGTCCAATTAAACTTGCAGATATTCAACAATCCAACTCCATTATCTGATTCCGACATCAACAACATAAGGAGGCGTTGGGCAACTTTCTTTCTTGAAGTATACCAACCATAGTTTGTATATATGTAGTTAGTTTAGAAACTTATCATGTACTAGCTATAGTGTACTTTTGACTGATCATATGTATTTTGATATGAAATATATAATATATCATGTAGCTTTTTGGTTTCTAATTATCTTTGTTGTCTGAATGTAATTGAACGTACATATGTATTGTTCATAATAAATTCAGTATATATATATATATATATATATATATATATATATATATATATATATATATATATAGTGTTTTTGTTGTACAAAAGTGATTGTTGAGAATATTTAGAGTATGTTATTCTGGTATTGATCTGCATTATTACTTAAACAGGGGAAAAGAATGATAGAAATGTAAATAACAGTTTCAAAAAAAAAATAGACTTTACACATCGGTTTCAAAAAACCGATGTGGAAATTTCAATTTCCACATCGGTTTTCATGAAATGTGGAAAGTGAAATTTCCACATCGGTTTTCATGAAAATCGATGTGTAAAGTCTAATTTCTACATCGGTTTTCCTAAAACCGATGTGGAAAGTGATATTTCCAATAGTTTACCAATTGCCAAATGAACTTTCCACACCGGTTTAATTAAAAACCGCTGTTAAAAATATACTTTAAACATCGGTTTTAAAACCGATGTGAAAAATGGCAATAAATCACATCGGTCTTTTCAACATCAGTCTGAAAACCGATGTGAAATGCCAAAAATAATCTATGTGGAATCCCTTTTCTGCACTAGTGCATCCAATATAAAAAAAGGAGCAGCAACGTAAGGAGGGGGGTTGAGCCTTCTGGCTAGCTGTGTTGTCTTCACCTTTAAGCTCCCACCGTGGACTAACATAGAACAAAGGCTACCATCAACACCATTCTTCCAACACCTTCATCCTCACTCCCCTGCCAAACAAACCCATAAAAAACCACACTCCCATCATCTTCATCAATCTTCATAGAAACATACATATAGGCGCAACCCCAAACAACCACCATGAATCATAATCACCAACACACAAAAACTGAATTCCCAGTAAAAGACCCATAACCATGCTTCTCTAATACCATTGTCAAACTCCCATAACCACCTTCACCTCCATTACCTATCACCCACTGTCACTACAACATCAAGCCACCCTCTTCCCCAAGAAGTAGATTTCTGGTTACTGCATGCTAACAAGTCCTTCTCTGCCATCCTCCACGCTTAGCCATTTTGATCGTCCTGCCTGCCGCCGCGCGCCATCACGAGCCACCATCACCTTCGCATAGCAGCCACCTGCTCCGCTGTCTTCGTCGTCCTTTGTTGTATGACTCAGATCCTTAGCGTCTGACTTCCGCATCACAGGTCCAAACCCGCCATCGTCCACACACAGCCCCGCTTCGCCGGTCTGCTATTTTCCAAATGTTGCGAACGCCCAAGGCCCGTCAGCTCCGCCGCGTGCAGCCTTCAATATGTCGTGCGCCGCCTGCATCACCATCATAGTTCCAACCATGAGTCAGCTATCCGCCACCCTCCAAGCATAGCAGAATCCGTCATTGCTCCGTCGTCCTCCACACCGCCTCTGTTCACACGTTGTCGCCAACGTCGTGTCGTCGTCCCGTTCCTCCAGCTCCATGCACAGGTTGAAGAAGCACCTTCTATTATTATTATTTTTTAAATATCAAAGAATAAGTATTGTTCAAATAAATATTAGATGATATAACTCCGTTAGTTAGTACCTAAATTAAATTAATAAATACAAGTAAGAAGAATAATTTGTTGAAATTAAAATATCTATTGCTTTATTTTGTTTTATTTTACGACTATGATTTGATATGCTTATTTTTTTAAATGTAAATATTTATTAACAACGATTAATTAGAAATAAATATTTATCCAAATAAAACATATAATCTATAACTTTAAACTAATTGAAATAGGTTGTTATTGATAATCACTTTGGATCTACTTCCTGTTTGGTTATCATGAACACCTTACACAAATAAAATAGGTTATTGATAACCACTTTGGATCTACTTCCTGTTTGGTTATTATAAACACCCTTTCAATTCTAAAAATATAAAAATTGGTTGTAAGTGGCAGCCACTTTGGATCTTTGGTTATCATGAACACCTTTCTAAAATAATTAAAATAGGTTGTTAGGATGACCATTTTGGATTCTCTTCCTGTCTGGTTATCATGATAGCCTATATTTTTGAAATTACAAAAATAATTAAAATAGGTTGTTTAGATAGCCACTTTGGATCTTATTCTTGTTTGGTTATCGCAGGAACCTTAATTTCAAAATTAAGAATTAAGTTGCTAACGATAGTCACTTTGGATTTACTTCCTATTTGATTATCGTTGGCATCTTGTATTTCAAAATAATTAAAATAGGTTGGTGATGATCATTTTGGATCCTCTTCCTGTCGGGTTATCGTGATATCCTAAATCCTCGACTTTCACAAAAAACAATAATTAACAATCAAAAGGGTAAACCGAGATGTGACTCTTGTTAACCCTTGGTTTTAGGACACACATCTTGGTGATCCTGAAATTTCACAATCAAAGTTTATTACAAAAATAATTAAAATCAACCAAACCAACAAACATTTTGTAGAAAGAACTACGTAGCTTTGAATTCCCTATTGCACCCGAGGATACGTAGAAGCAGGATCCATTTCTGTTAAGCCCAAAAATAAATTTTCATAAATCCTTTTTAATTTCTCATCAAAATTCATTTTCTTGAAAAATAATAATATAAAATATTTTATGGTTTATTTATCATTTTTATTATATTTTTAATTTTTCTTCTAATAAAAAGGGTGAAATAAATATTTTTGAAGTTAACATAATTTTGCACAATTAACTAGAGGTAACCATTTTTCAATGGATGTCGTAGGGTGCTAATACCTTACCTACGCATAATTGACTCCCGAACCCTAAATCTATTTTCGAAGACCATTCATTTAAAAAGGGTTTTACCAATGTTTCCCTAAATAAATAAACTTTGGTGGCGACTCCATTTTTGCATTATAATTAATTTTTGTTCGCCGCTTCCATCGCGATGTGGTTGCGACAAACATGATGGAAACCTAATCAATGATCATCAACCAAGAACATTGAGCAAAACTCATCTAACTCCATGAGCTAGGGTTTCGGCCTTGACACTAAAGTTGGGTTAGAAATTTCACTTGATTTTCATCTCTTGGATTCAACAAGCATACTTAGTATAGAGATGAATGCAAGTGTCACAAGACAAAAAGTGAATCAAAATTCATTTACTAAAAAATATTAGGGTTTCGGCCCTCTTGAAGAAAAATAGGTTAGGGTTTGATTTGATTTGCTCAACCACTTAGATTCAATACCTATCATGGTTTAAGAGATGAAATCATGAATCATATCTCAAAAGTTGAAGCAAAACCCATTTACACCTAAATACATAGGTTTAGAGTTCATGTTTCTGTATGATGAATATAGGCATTAAGATGAGTTCATAGAAATTGGTTTCAAGTCAAATGGATTTTTCTACAATTTTCTATGAATTTTTGAAGAAAGCATCATGAACTTTGAACATAATGAAGAACATGATGATTTATGACATGAACTCAAGAAGTTTGTGAAGAGAGAAGCTTAGATAGGCAAGATGAAGAGATGTTACCTCTTGGAGTAAGAAGAAATGATCAAGAATGATGATGTTCTTCACAAATCAAGCTTAGGTGTTCTTGGAGTTTCTTAAGAGAAAATGGGTTTTGTTGATGAAGACAATAGAATGAAGCAAAATTTACATAAGTGTGGTGTTATTGATGGTGGAGCCGTGGGGTGGGGTGGGGGGGGGGGGGGGGGGGGTAATTTGGTCAAATCCACCAATGACACACTTGTTAATTCCGTGTAAAACCAAGGGTAAAATGGTATTTTCCATGCTAAAATATCTAATGGCATTTATATGTCATCATGACCATTATGACTTGGATAGGATTGTCTTAAATATTTGTCACATCAGTCACATCAGTCATCTCAGCTCTGTATCTAGCTCCGTTGTCTCCCCGACTCAGATTTTCCTAAGACATTAGGAAGTTTTCGCCTGCAGCAAATATAATATTATATTTTTGAGCTAAATTTTTCAAAACTTCCAATATATTAGAAAATACAATATAAACACTAACCATCTCGTTCATGAATTAAAAATAGATTTTGAGCAGTAAACTCTTACTGTCAGCGAAAACATAGACCTGGTTCCGTCTGAATTTTCAACCCAAATTTTCATTGTAACCTTATGATATTAAGTATAACATGGAAATGATATTGGTTTATCCAAAATCATTTTCTAAGTCTCGGATAAAAATATAATCATTTATATATTTATTACCGATATTAGAAAGCAGTGAAAAATCGGGGTGTTACAAACTGGATTATCAGCAGTTTGTACAATCTCAATGACTAGTTGTTCAACATTCATTTGAACTTGAGGGGTGTTGTGAACAATAACCAATCTGTCACTCGAAGTGGAAGGCTAAGACTCTATATGATAATTTACATAAACTAAGTCTATGACTCTATATGATCATTTATAGAAACTAAGTCCATGAATTGATCACTCCCACTGAACGAGTCATTTTCAAGAAACTCGGTGTTTCTTGACTCCACAATCCTAGTAGTGTGAGATGGACAATAAAATCTGAAACCTTTAGACCTTTCCGCATATCCAACGAAATATAAACCCATTAATGGTCCTCAGGTCCATTTTCTTCTCTTGAGGGTTATATATCCTCACCTCAGACGGACAACCCCAAACATGCATATGTCGCAAACTCGGTTTCCAATCTTTCCATAATTCAAAGGGTGTCTTTGGAACAGCCTTGGTTGGAACCCGATTTAGTATATACATAACTGTCTTTTGTGCTTCAGCCCACAAAGATTTAGGAAGATTGGAGTTGCTAAGCATACTCTGCACCATGTCCAATAATGTTCGATTTATATCTTTCGTCCCAACATGATTGTCTGAGACAACGTAAATACAATTTAAAGAACATACCATTAGAATTCAAAGAGACAATAAACTCAAAATTAAAACAATTAGAATGCATATAAATTACGATGAAATATACATTTGTATTTGTCATGTCCCTTCAAAAGCATTGAGCATATATAACCTTTGTCATGTTTCACACATATTTTTCCTAAAACATATTACGTATCAGATCATAAACAAAGTATCCGTAAAGAAGTATCGTATCCATACTTGAATTGTATATCTCAGTAATTTAAGGAGGAAAAACAAATAAAGGTAAAATGAAAAAACACATAACAAAAAAGAGTTTTCATTGCTACCTGAACTATTAATAAGAAGACAATGAAAAAACACATAAAAAAGTCTAATGTCCATGGTTAAATTGTCTTTGCCGCCTCAATTTGTGAGACAATGTTTGCCTTAATTAAGCCTACCATCTACTGGAACTTCAATTGTATTAACACTAACTTCATCCTCCGAAATTTATCAATCATTTCCCATTAATTTCAAGGAACATTTATAATGAGTCTTGGATTATTTTTAATCATAATATATTTTGCAAACCGTGACATGAGGGGAAAAACACAGCTATCCATGTCGAATTGATAAAAATGGTATTTTCTTCATAAAAATTCAAATACTAACCTGTCCAGTCGTAAGATCAATTTCCCTTTACCACATTTGTAAAACCCCGATTTTTCTTGAGACACCCCGATATCCCATTAAAGAAAAATCCCAAATTAATAAAACCTAATCGTGTTATTGACGTAAACGGTTACCTTAAAACGGAAAAAAAATTTAAAACTTAAACCGCTGTTGTACTGAGATATCAACATGTCTAAACGTACATGCATATACATATATAGATAGACATCATATCCAGCATGCAGTCATACAGTGCTATCGAGGGAGTCCCAACAATAGGATCCCAAATAAGTACAAACTGATAATCAAACTGAAAATAAGAACAACATCCCAAAGAGACAAGACGCACTGGCCATAGACTCTCTGCTCAACTCCTCGGGTACATTGCTCGTCCTCCAGCATCTGGCTCATAAGGGGTTCCATCTAGCTCCTCCATAGCTGGCTCCTCCACCGAGTCTTCTTATAGTGATCACATAAATAAAAACATACACATAACAGCAAGAAGAAAAGGGATAAGAAACAATATAACGTCAAACATGGAAAGGGTTTAGCACCATTTAATTCTATAACAGCATACAAACATCCGTCTCCAAAAGTATAAGTATATATATATGACACAATCATCCTCAATCCACATCTAGGATCTTTCATCTACCCTTCATCATGATGCAATGCAAATGCTGTATGAATCATCTCATCAGGTATCGGCCATATCCGGATATCCACATCAATCGACATGTCCCAGAGGCCCCGGTGCACACCCTCGTCCGAGGATGGAGGATGCCCATGCAAAGCAATGACACTATAGCTACACAATCCGGCGCACACCTCTGAACCACGGTCAAGGTGCTCGCGCAACGCATGAACTATAGCTGCAACTAAAATGAAATCATGTATGGGACGGTCCGCCGTTAGCCTAAACCCCAGGAATTCTCCCTTCGAGGAATAGACCCCACACGACCATGTTTCAGGTCCACCAGATCATGTTTCAGGTCAACCGTATCATATACCATGTTTCAGGTCACTCTCTAGTGCCATTACCGCTTATCATAATCTCATAGATAACCTCAATAAAAATCTCATCTCATCAATCTCATCATCATATCTCAGTAATCATCTTGGTTAGGCACTACTAACATATATAATATGAATTCCCCAATATGAGACACCCCGTTGTGCCCCATTGTATTATTAAATTAAAATCTTATTATTTATTTACTTAATTGCACGCTTATTGTTGAAAATACGTAAAAATTAAAACTTAATACTAATCATATAACTTCTGCAAAATCAATACACAACAAAGTTATAATAAATAAATACACACATGCTTGTTCATTACATTACCAAGACACTGTTAATGGTATCCTCTCAGTAGGATCCCTCACAGGTACTTATTTACAAACACTACTTATAACTAGCGGAAAATAAAATGTCTTATATGACTCACTGGTCCTAACTTACTACACTATATTATTAGGATCTGTAGCTTGTCCTCCAGCATCAGCATCATATGGAGTTTCAGCCAACTCCTCAGCAACATCCGTTTCATACAAGGTTCCATCCATCTCCTCAACAACATATTCTTCCATCGGGTCTTCTAACGTAGTAAAGTAGACATACACAAAAATACAGAAATAGGGAGATAAGAAACAGTTTTATGATCATAAGCGGAAAATATTCATAGCATATAATATAATAATAATCACAAACATGCATCACTCACAATCTACAATCATCCATACTTTATAACATCATCCCCTACCCTCCAACTCATGCAACTAAACCTTTATGATGACATAACCACCACTAATCCTGTCACACATCCCTCGTTAGGAATGTCAGTCGGTCGTCCAAGTGACGCGTCCCCAACACCGGTGCACATTCTCATCCATGGTGAGAATGCTCATGCAAAGCAATGACACTATAGCTGCACAGTACCGTCGGTGCACACCCTGGTTCTCTCTCTCATCTCTATCAAGGGTGCTCATGCATATCAATGACACTATAGTTGCAAAACTTAACTTCTAATTTAGAACGGTCCACGAGAACTCCGGACCTCATGTATCTCAAATACACAGTTATGAACAACAATGCAACATATGATTCTCACAAACTTTTAACAATAACAACCTAGTGAATCAAGCTTTCTTCATAACCTCCACTTACATTCTAAATCACATCACTTCTATAAAATAATAGATAGGCACCTCTAATTTATATTCAAGCTCTCACCCCAAACAAAATACCTTCGAGCAACATATATCTTTTACTTAAAATTTAACTAAGCAATTTATCAAACCAGGCAGATCATGCATAACACAGTAATCAATAAAATATTCAAACATCAAAACAAAACGTCACTTCCAGTAGAGTACCTCAACCAGCGTATCACAAACAGTCAATAATAAATAATTCAGACATCCTCAATATTATAAAATTAACCTAAGGCGATAAACCTACAATTCCCGAATCTTCATTGGTAAAGCGGAAAAGTTTCTAATTCGTTTTTGGTATTGTCGATTACTCAACCACTAGTAGGGTTTAGCTCGCCCTACACCATTATTATAAATTATATACTACTTATCGGTTCCGACGATGGAATGGTTCTTTCTCCCACCTAAGTTACCATCGGAAACACGAAATCGATGATCCTCGATATCCCGCCACGAGTTACCAAAACCACCTTCAACCAAATCAACAAATTAACAAATTAATCAAACAACTCTAAATATGGCCATATGGTGCTAGGTTCGGCCAACTCATCAAATAAGGCTAGGGATGTTAAAATTTTACAAACTTTTGGATTTATGATCCTTAGGTATTGGAATGACAAAATCAATGATTATAAATCAAGAACATTGCACAAAAACCATCTAACTCAATGAGTTAGGGTTTCGGCCTTGACACTAAATTTGAGTTAGAAATTTCACTTGATTTCCATCTCTTGGATTCAACAAACATGGATTGTATAAAGATGGAATCAATTGTCACAAGACAAACATTGAATCAAAATTCACCCAACCAAATAGGTTAGTGTTTCGGCCCTCTTAAGGAAAATAGGTTAGAATTTGATTTGGTTTTCTCAATCACTTGGATTCAATACCCATAATGATTTAAGAGATGAAATCATGCATCATTTATCAAAAGTTGAAGTAAAACCCATTTACACCCAAACACATAGGGTTCGATCATGCTTGGAAAAATAGGGAGGAAATTTTTTTTTGGGTTCATGCTTCTAGATGATGAATATATTTATCAAGATGAGTTCATAGAAATTGGTTTCAAATCAGATGAAATCATGAAATGAATGAAGAAGAAAGCATGAGTGGTCATGGAGAGAAAGATTCTACCTCTTAATGATGAATAAGTGATGAGGATTGATCAAGTTCCTCACAAAATCACTAAGTGTTCATAAGTGTTCTTGAGAAGTTTAGAGAGAAAATGAAGATGATGAAAATTTTGAGCAGTTTTAGTAATTTGGGTACATCTCCCAATCTCCTTATCCATTTTTGATGATCTGTAGCTCGTTGGAAAGAAGAGAGAAATAGGAACAACTTTCATGTAGAAAGTTTTCTGATTTTCAGAACAAAAAAGGGTCAGAATTTCGGTATCATTTCGGTGAGTCAATGGAGCTTTCCGTTGTGTTCTTGATGAAGAAGGAAAAATTGTCTAAGTGTTCCTAATGAGGAAGATGGGCAGCACACATATGGCTGAAATGAGGGGTGATTTGGTCCAAAATTCTAGGACAAAGTTAGAAATACAATGAAAGATCAAGGGTATTTTAGTCCTTTTGCTAGGTTAGCATTTAATGCCATTAATGCACCATTAATGCATTGGCGAGTCATTAGGATGAGTCAAGGACAATGTATGGTGAAAAATTGATGGGAGGTGTGGCTGCCTTTGCACCACATAAACTAATCTTGACTTGCCTTAACCATGGTTAAAATCTAACTATAATAGGTTAGGTTAAGCTTAAGGGCATTTTGGTCATTTCACCTAAAAACTCATAATTCCTAACATCCATTGCATAATAAATTCTTGATGAGTCATCCCATAGCTCAATTCATCTGGTGTCCCATTCTATCTCTGCATTTCCGTTTCTGATTCTGTCGGTTTCCCGATTAGGGTTTTACGCCCGAATAAAAGCGTAATATTTCGTTTTCGACTGAAAATTTTCAAACTAACCAGACTCGTTGGAAATATGATTTAAATATAAACCATTTCATTCACGAGTCAAAATTAGGTTTTCTGATCATTAAAATCTTACTGTCAGTCAAAATACCGACTGTTTCCCATTCGAACTTTTACCAAAATTCGTCCGAATACACATAAATTTTATTTCTGATCAGAAGTTTGGAAAGTCGAATTTCTCACGGACAAAATATAGAAAAATCTACAAATTTCAGTTTTTAGGTCAACTTAGGGTTTTCTGTCGGTATAAAATTATACTGTCAGTTAAAAATGTAGACCGGTTTTCGTCTGAGTTTTAAACCGAAAATTTCACCGTAACCTTCTACCATAACATAGAGTATGAATATGATTTTGTTTTATCCAAAATCATTTTCTCGGTCTCAGATAAAAATATAATTATATATATTTTTACTGTTATAACAGCGTAATTAAAAACAGACTGTTACACAATACATCATCCTGTCTCAACATAACTTATCATTTACTCAACCTCTAATCACAATCATTACACTAATCACATCATACCATCGTATCATCATATTCACATTTTCCAAACTAATAATCATTACCAAATTTATAATAAAATAATATTAAAATAATATAAACATGTTCATCGCAAAAACAATTTCAACACTCATATCATCATCAATCACCAATATCAATTAAACCAGTCAAACAGTCCAAGCAGGCAATCATTAAATAATAAAATAATATAATAAACGTAACAGCGATAAACGAATAATCTCGATATCACCACGGGTACCACTAAGTAGTCCCAACGTGATATGGATATTGACGTTACTCGCTATCATGTAGGGTTTAGGTCACCCTACGCTATTATCGAATTAAACGTCACCGTGTCGTTTCCGACGTTAAATAATTTCTTCCCCCAACTGAAGAACGTACGACCTCGGATACGCTACGAGATCACTCCTACTCGATTCCTCCCAAATCTGCCTCACACCGAAAAATATCCCCGAATCTCCGATATCCCACCTAAACATCACATTTTGAAAGACACCAAATAAGAAACTCAAAATCTATAGTAAGCACCACAAGATCTGCCACTGTTTCGGCTCTATATCTCACAATCTAGACCTTTTTCTAAAAAGATGAATGGTGATATTAAGGAGATACCTTTCCTTTACCTTCTCCAAAAATTTCAGCTCGATCCAACGTTGGATGCGCCTACGATGAATCTACCAAGGTGACTGGTCTGGATTTACTCGAGTTGAGCTTGTCTCCTTCTTCGGAGCTGAATAACTCACACTCGGAAGGTTATACAGAAATCTTAACCGTTGGATATGAAACACTATCAGTCCAGAACCTCCCTAAAAAATTTCAACACGATCTAACGGTGTAAGAAGTTGAATTAAGGGATTTACAGAGACATGATAAGATGAGTTTTTGGGTGTGAATGAGTGTGCAACTTGTTCTTTCCTTCACTTAACTATTCAGCCAACATATGCAGAGGTGAGGGAACGAAATTGGCTATGGAAGGATGAGTGAAATGAGTTTGGAGAAGGAAAAATGAAGTCACTTTTGTGGTTTTGCTTTTATATTAGATGAATTTAGGTAGATTTTTGGTAAGTTAGTGGGAACACGAGTGTCATACATGCAAAGGGGTAGTGGGAGATAGGTGTCATACTTGCAAAGGGTAGTGGAACAAGTGTCATGCATGCATTTTAGGAGTCATGGCAAAGGGTAGTGGAACAAGTGTCATGCATGCATTTTAGGTGTCATGCATGCAAAGGGTAGTTGAACAAGTGTCATTAGGATATGTCAGTGGAGTGTGAGGTGGCGCCACCATGGCCACCTTCCTCCTGGTCACGACACATGTCACTGCGTGTTTGATCAGCCTCTGGTTGACTAGTTTTATAACTAGTAAGGCCATGTCTTTTGCACTAATTATTCGAGTTTCAATCTCGTTTTAGCCCAGATTTTGATTTGACTGTCCTCAAGCAACATTTTGAGTTTCTTAAGTAGTTTAGGACATTTTAGTTAGTTTGTCAGTCAAATAAAGCATTCATTGCTAGTTCATGTTCTCAGGTTAATAAAAAGAGCAAAAAGGGAAGGACACCTAAAGCAAAAGCCATCACGCCCAGGCCGTGACACTGGTCACGGCCATGATGAGCTACCCATGGAAGACAGAAAGGATCACGGACCAGCCGTGATACACATCACGGACATGATGAGAAGACACAGAAAGTCAGAGTTGATCACGGTCCAACCGTGATGGAGGTCACGGCTGTGACAGATCGGCACCCAAAGTCAGAATGCATCACAGCCTGGCCGTGATAGGAATCACGGTCGTGACAGACAAGAATTTGAACTGCCGCCCTTGACAGAAGCGGTCACGGCCTAGCCGTGACGGCCATCACGGCCGTGACGCGCGGCCTCTCTATAAAATAGAAGCGCAGCAGACAGACCAATCATCCAGATTTTCACCGTTTACACTATACTTTTAGATTTTTGTTATGTATTTGATGGAGAACTAATCTCCCTAGATTAATCTTATGTAATCGGCTTCCGCTGACACTTGAGGTTTTGTAATTCCCGATTGAATTTCCTTCTCTCCTTCAATACTATTCTATATTCTCTGTTTGCTTAATTCAGTTTGTATCGAATTAGTGTTGATTTATTTTCGATGATTTTATGTTCCTAAACTTAATCGCGTTTGCTTAATTCGTGTGCGTTCAATCGTGTTTGCTTAATTCACGAGAGCTTCATCCGTTTGCTTAATTCAGAATTAGGAACATATGTCCCGTAGCATCGATTTCGCTTGTTAATCGATGCTACAATCGAAAAGTGATTAGAATCCTCTTAGGGCATGTAATTACATGAACCGATGATAGTGGGAAACCGAACAGCAGATTGATCGTCTTTGTCTTATTTGATAACCACTTAATTTGCCCTGTTTTGTTCTGTTTTCTAATCAATTTCAAACCAAACTTCCCCCCCCAAAACTGATTTTTTGTGATAATAACAATCCAAGAGTCCTTGTGAGACGATAATCGAGTTGTCGCTCCCTAACTACATATTTTTCCAAACCGCTCGCTTTTTGACGCGCGTGCGACAACGTGCCAAAATTGACGCCGTTGCCGGGGACTCTTGTTGTTATTAACAGAAGAAAAAAAAAGATGCATTACTGAATTAGTTGCGGCTGCTTTGTTTGGTTGTGAATCTTAGTACTTCCCATGGATAATTACATGCATGGTTATATGCCTAATGTTGATTATAAGCCACCACCATGCATATGTTATCCTAACTTTGATGAGACACCACCATGCATATGTTATCCTAACTTTGCTGGAGGTTATGAGTCTAGTAGTGATTTTGGCATGATTGGAGTAACTGAAGTGCAACCCTGCTATTCTGGCCAACATAGTGGAGGACAGGGCATCTTGGATGAGTTAGCTTCTTTGGTGCAACGGATGGAAGAGAACAATCAACGAATGGTAGAGAACAATCAACGGATGATAGAAGCTGGTTTTTAGAAGTTGGCCTTTCAAATTGATCACATTGTCTCCACCTCGTCTACACTGCATACTCAACATCTCCTTGAAGAACATACAGATTCACAAGTAGTTGTTCTTGACGATACTTCTTTTGAGCATAATTTTGATAATGATGTCAAGAATACTTCTATTAATGAACTGTGTGTTGAATCTCCAGATATTCACACCTTCCCTGATTCTATCTATTATACTTCATGTGTTGATTGTAATGAATTTGCTTCGTGTGCAGCATGTGTTGAAAGCTCATCCTCTTTAGGGTATGAGGAGCAAAACGTCCATATGGAACATGAGACATATGATGTTGAGGGCCCTGTTCGGCCAAGAAACATGGAAAATGAGGATCAGGAGGACATCTGCTTCACCATGCTTGGGGATGATGAAGAACCTTTGGAATTAGATGGTTCTATTAATTCATATGCATGTGTTGAAAGTGATGGGATGGATGAACTGTGTGTTGAATTTCCAGACATTCAAGCCTTTTCTGATTCAGTTTGTTGTACTATATGTATTGACTGTACTAACACTAACCCTTGTGTGGTGTGTGATGAGATTTCTGCATGTATAGCAGGTGATGGATTTGATAATGCAGTGAGTGAGAATCGTGTAGGGGTTGAAGCGGCACCAAAGATCCTCGCTACCTGTTTGCCACCTCCCACTGTGGAACAACCAGCGATGGAGTTCAAACCTCTGCCCGAGAGACTGGATTTTGCATCCTTGAATACGAAGACACTATGGCCAGTCCAAGAGGTTGAATCCCATTTTTATTGGGAGGACTTTGTTGACCGGGAGGTCAACTTTGACCGACGAGGGAGTGAGAAGTCCACCGCACTTGGCGGAGTCACCATAATTGACAAGCACCCACAATCATGCTTATGATGCATACCATGGGATCCGGGAGGATCATATCGCAATTTGAGCATTCCGTGGCCGCTGTATCACAGACAGTGGGATCCCAGTGGAACCACCTCCATGTGTTTTCTCTAAACCTTTACCTTTTTAATTATCCTTGCTTTGTTTTTGTTTTGTTTTCTTTCAGCTCTTGAATAATTTGAGAAGATCAAGAGTTTGTGTGAGTCTTGTGTCGGTGAGCTTGTTGGTTTTTGATCAAATTTTGCATAGATGGATTGCATGATATTGTTGATGATTTTCCCCCTAGGTTTTGAATTGAAAATTGACCCCCATGTGAAAAATTGAAAATTAAACTCTGAGATATTCTATTATGATTGCATGATTTATGATAAGTTTGGGGTGAATGGAAGCACACCCTAGGGATTGAATCTCGGTCAAACAATTTGCGAAAAATGTCCAGGTGAGGATTTGAGCCTCCAACATGTTTTTAACTGTGTGAATCACTTTTGAGCTGCACTTTCCCGAATTTGCTTGAATTTCTTCATGGTTTGCATGTCTATGTGTTTGCATCAAATGATTTAGGCAATTTTCTTTGAATTAGCTACTTGGCCTAAATTGAACCAGTCCCTAATGCATGTTCCCTAGTTAGCCACATTGAGCCTAATAAGCCTATTGTTTCTTGTTGACCTCATGTTATGAGCCTAAAATCTGGAAAGACCATGTTAACCCAATCTTAGGATTAGGAGAGCATGGGTGCTTAGCAAGACAAATTAAAGGTTTGAAAGAAGCTAAGTTTAGGGTGGCTACGAGGATATGATGTGCTGTTTGGGATTGAGAAAAAGAAAAAGAAAAATATAAAGGTTGGAGACAAAGGCAAAAGGAAAAAAAAGAAGAGAAAAGTGCAAAAATATCAAAAAGGGTATTAGAAGAAAAAGGTTGTGGTCACCCAAAGCGGAAAAAAAATTGGAGAAAGGAACTTGAGTAGGAATTCAATATGTCAAAATGCTCATGCTCTCTTAGTTCCTAGGGACTTAAGCCTAGTATATTTGAATATCCTACCCTTAGTCAGGCCCCATTACAACCTTAAAAGACCTTTTGATGTTGCATGCATGTTTTCGTGGGAACCTTGTTTGAGATGAAAATCAAATTCATGGGAAGTGCTCTTAAAAAGTGAAATTGAGTGAAATGTTGATAGTCTAGACAAATTGAGCGAATGAGTGTTTCACTAAACGCCCTTGTGAGGAAGGCGATTGTTTGAATTTGTTGATCTCCCTTTTGTGTGTAACTTGGATCCCTTGCTTTGATTAATGATTGCATGAATGATGGAATTCTCAATTGTTTAAAGTAAATGAATGTGGGGGTTGCATTGTTACAAAAGGGGGGGGGGGGGGGGGGGGGGCAATTGAAGCAAAATTGTTTTGTTGAAATTGCATGAAGTTTGTGCGAAATTGATTAAATACTTTAAGCTTGTCAAGTTGAGTCCTTTTTTGAGTTTTAGTTTGCTTGGGGACTAGCAAAGTTTAAGTTTGGGGTATTTTGATCAGCCTCTGGTTGACTAGTTTTATAACTAGTAAGACCATGGCTTTTGCACTAATTATTCGAGTTTCAATCTCGTTTTAGCCCAGATTTGGATTTGACTGTCCTCAAGCAACATTTTGAGTTTCTTAAGTAGTTTATGACATTTTAGTTAGTTTGTGAGTCAAATAAAGCATTCACTGCTAGTTCATGTTCTCAGGTTAATAAAAAGAGCAAAAAGGGAAGGACACCTGAAGCAGAAGCCATCACGCCCAAGCCGTGATACTGGTCACGACCGTGATGAGCTACCCATGGAAGACAGAAAGGATCACGTCCCAGTCGTGATACACATCACGGGCGTGATGAGAAGACACAAAGTCAGAGTTGATCACGGACCAACCGTGCTGGAGGTCACGACCGTGACAGATCGGCACCCAAAGTCAGAATGCATCACGGCCCGGCCGTGATAGGAATCACGGCCGTGACAGACAAGAATTTGAACTGCCGCCCTTGACAGAAGCGGTCACGGCCTGGCCATGACGGCCATCACGGCCGTGACGCGCGACCTTTCTATAAAACAGAAGCGCAGCAGACAGACCAATCATCCAGATTTTCACCGTTTACACTACACTTTTAGATTTTTGTTATGTCTTTGATGGAGAACTAATATCCCTAGATTAATCTTCTGTAATCGGCTTCTGCCGACACTTGAGGTTTTGTAATTCCCGATTGAATTTCCTTCTCTCCTTCAATACTATTTTATATTCTCTGTTTGCTTAATTCAGTTTGTATCGAATTAGTGTTGATTTATTTTCGATGATTTTATGTTCCTAAACTTAATCGCGTTTGCTTAATTCGCGTGCGTTCAATCGTGTTTGCTTAATTCACGAGAGCTTCATCCATTTGCTTAATTCAGAATTGGGAACATATGTCCCGTAGCATCGATTTCGCTTGTCAATCGATGCTACAATCGAAAAGGGATTAGAATCCTCTTGGGGCATGGAATTACATGAACCAATGATAGTGGGAAACCGAACAACAGATTGATCGTCTTTGTCTTATTTCATAACCACTTAATTTGCCCTGTTTTCCCGCTCTGTTTTGTTCTGTTTTCTAATCAATTTCAAACCAAACCCCCCCCCAAAACTGATTTTCTGTGATAATAACAATCCAAGAGTCCTTGTGAGACGATACTCTAGTTGTCGCTCCCTAACTACATATTTTTCCAAACCGCTCGTTTTTTGACGCGCTTGCGACAACGTGCCAGTGTTGTTCCGGCACAACTTAGTATTTTCTTCTGCATCATCCTGTGTAACCTACTGCTGGAATATTTTTCTGTAATTATTTTAGGCCATTCCCAAAAGCCTTTTATACTCAATCCCGATCTAATTTTAATATCCCAACTCTCAACTAATTAATTAATCGATTAATTAATCTCTCGGTTTATGTTTCCTTACGTTCTGAACCCGTTTTAACACCGATTCCCCTCAAACTTGAAACACAAGCTCATTAACACCTAAGAAACGTGATTAAGCCTTCAAATATGCTTAATCCTTTCCTCATATACTAATCCAGAAAATGGGGTGTTACATTACTACCCCCCTTAAAATAAATTTTGTCCTTGAAATTTACGTACCTCATAAAAGATGCAGATAATACTGCTGCTTGTCTGCCTCACGTTCCCAGGTAGCATTTCCGGTAACACTATCCCAGATGACCTTAACCAGGGGAATCTGTTTACCACGGAGTTCTTTAATCATTCTAACTACAATCTTAGACGGTAGAGCCTCATATTCTATATTCTCTCGGAGTTGTATGGATTTAGGCTCAATCACATGAGAAGGATTTGGGTAATATTTTCTTAAATGGGAAACATGGAATACATCATGAAGGTTTAGGCAGTAAAGCTATATGGTAAGCTCCTGGACCGATTCGTCGAAGAATCTTAAATGGTCCAATGAATCGGGGAGTGAGCTTTCTAGACTTTATAGCCCTGCCAATTCCGGTCTTCGGAGTGACTCTCAAAAACACGTGATCACCTTATTGGAATTCTAAGGGTCTCATCCTCTTGTTAACGTATCTCATTTGCCTATCCCGCGCTTCCTTCATTTTCTCTCCTATCTTCCTGACTTGCTCTGTTGTTTGCTGTACCATATCAGGACCCAACACTTGGCTCTCGCCAGTCTCATACCAACGCAACGGAGTCCTACACTTTCTCCAATACAAAATCTCATACAGTGCCATCTCGATACTGCTGTGGAAATTGTTATGGTATGTGAATTCAATCAAAGGTAGGAATTCATCCCAACTGCCAGCATGTTCCAATACACAAGCTCTTAGAAGATCCTCCAATGATTGAATTGTTCTGTGACTGACCATCCATCTGAGGATGATAAGCGGAACCCATCCTCAACTTTGTTCCCAAAGCACTTTGTAACTGTATCCAAAATGTAAATGTAAATCTAGGATCTCGGTCGGAGACAATACTCGACGACACTCCGTGCAACCTTACAACTTCCTTGATGTAGATCTGGGTCAACCTCTCAAGAGTGTAACTCTCACCAATAGGTAAGAAGTGAGCACAATTCGTCAACCTATCAATGATAACCCAAATCGCATCAAACCTCTTCGGAGTTCGTGGTAATCCAACCACAAAGTCCATCGCTATAGTATCCCATTTCCATTCTGGGATATCCAAAGATTGCAACAACCTTGCGGGCTTTTGATGTTCTATCTTAGCTTTCTGGCACACAAACATGATAGAACATACTCTGCCACTTCTTTCTTCATTTTGGGTCACCAAAACATTTTCTTCAAGTCTAGATACATCTTGGTGGCTCCTAGGTGAAAACTCAGCTTACTTTTATGTGCCTCCTCTAAGATCATCTTCCTAATCTCTAAGTCCTCGGGCACACGTATCCGATCTCTAAACCTCAACACACCATCGGATCCTTTCCTAAACTCGGAAACTTTTCCTTTATCTATGCCTCGACTCACCTCTAGCAAATATTCATCCTGAACCTGTTTGGCCTTAAGATCTCTCAAAAACTCACTGTTGATGGTGATCATACCTAAGCATATTCTATCCTCAGTCAAATCCATTCATAGGTTCATATCTCTAAACTGTTGATAAGCCTCCGGTTATCTAGTTTTATAACTAATAAGACCATGGCTTTTGTGCCAATTATTTGAGTTCAATATCGCTTTTCACCCAAATTTAGATTTAATTGTCCTCAAGCAACATTTTGAGTCTCTTAGGTAGTTTTAGGATATTTTAGTTAATTTTGAGTCAAATAAAGCACTTAATGGTATTTCATATTTTCAGGTTAACTTAGAGTCAAGGGAATGAAGAAAACAGTGGAAATTGCAATCCTGGAAGTATTCGCCCCGCGAGAGGCTACGCGCCTCGCGAGCCTGAAGTCCAGCCTGAATAGCAGAATGTCATCCTTTCTGTCTCGCCTAGCGAATCACCTCTTCGCCTCGCGAGCCTGAAGGCTGACTGTGCCAGAGAATGCAAACCTTTCTGTCTCGCCTCACGAACCATGTCTCGCCTCGCGAGTTTGAAGACCAAAAGCCATCACGCCCAGGCCCTGATACTCATCACGGGCGTAATGAGAAGACTCTTTATGTCTCGCCTCACGAGTAACTATTCACCTCGCGAGAATCCAATTTTGAACTGGCACCATTTTTAATATTCGCGTCGCGAGAGGCTGCTCGCCTCGCAAGCACGCGCAGATTCTGAAGTTATAAGTTGCTGTTTAGGGGAGATTAGGAGGCACCTTTGGCTAATCTCTGTTTTGCGAATTTTCTGAAGTTGTGTTGCGTTTTCCATGGAGAACTAATTCCATTGATTGATCTGCTGTGATTGGTTTCCATTGCACTTGAGGTTCTATTAATTCCCAATTTAATTTGCTTTTCCCTTTCAATATTTTTCCTATATGTCTTGTTTGCTTAATTCAAGTTATATAGGCTGAGTCTTGATTTATTTTGATGATCATATGTTCCTTACTTTAATCGCGTTTGCTTAATTCACGTGTGTTCAATCGTGTTTGCTTAATTCACGAAGGGCTTAATCCGTTTGCTTAATTCAGAATAGGAACATATATCTCGTAGGGTCAATTGTGCTTGTCTAATTGTCGCTACAATCGAAAATGGATTAGAATCCGCTTAGGGCTTGGAATTTATATGAATCAATGATAGTGGGAAACCGAGAACAGTAGATTAATCGTTTTTATCTTATTCGATAATCACTTTTCTCCTCTGTTTTCTAAATTTAATTTAAAACCTTCAAAATCCCCCCCCCCCCCCCCCCCCAAAAAAAACTGATTTTCGTGTTAATAACAACCCAAGAGTCCTTGAGAGACGATACTCGAGTTGTCGCGCCCTAACTGCACTTTTTCAAATCACTCGCTTTTTGACCTGTGTTCGACAGCGTGCCAAAATTGGCGACGTTGCCGGGGACTCTTGTTGTTATTTTCGCATTTTTCATTTTTGCTTTTCTTCTGAATTAGTCTGGCTACTAGGTCTACTTGTTCTGACTTGTGTGATTTTGATCCTGAAATTGAAAGAACTTTGCACACACGCTGTAGAGCAATTCGGGCTAGCACTAGTGGTAATTCTGATTCTGAAATTGTTTTTGATAACATGGCTGATCAAAGGACATTAAGACAACTTGCTGCTCCTGATGTTAATTATAATGGTTTGTGTATTGGATATGCTGATGTCGTTGCTCCTTTTGAATTGAAATCTGGTTTAATACACTTGTTGCCAAGGTTTAGTGGTCTTGCAGGTGAGGATCCGCATAAACATCTGAAGGAATTCCAGGTTGTTTTCTCTACACCTTTGAGACCGGAAGGAATAACAGAAGACCATATCAAGCTGAGAGCCTTCCCATTCTCACTTGAAGGCGCTGCGAAGGATTGGCTGTACTATCTTGAGCCAAACTCTGTTACAACCTGGAATGATCTGAAGAAAGTTTTCCTAGAAAGATACTTCCCTGCCTCCAGAGCTGCATCAATCAGAAAGGAGATATGTGGTATTAGACAGGGCAATGAATCATTGGCCGAGTACTGGGAGAGATTCAAGAAGTTGGTGTCCAGTTGCCCTCAGCACCAGATTTCCGAGCAACTGCTCATTCAGTACTTCTATGAGGGATTGCTACCGATGGATAGAAACATCTTGGATACTGCTAGTGGGGGAGCACTTGTTGATAAGACTCCAGCTGCTGCCAAGCAATTGATTGAAAACATGTCACTCAACTCCCAGCAGTTCACAACTAGAAGCAATTCTGTTGAAGCAAGGGGTGTGAATGAGATCCATGGTTCTTCTTCCAACAAGGCCCTTGAAACCAGAATTGATGAGCTTACTTCTCTAGTGAAACAGTTGGCAGTGGATAAAGTTCAACCAGCAAGGTTGTATGGCATTTTTACTTCTCCTGAGCACCTGTCTGATGCATGCCCTATTCTGAAAGATGAGTCGGTCACTGATTTGCCTCAAGCATATGCAGCTAATCTTTACAATCAAGGCAACAATCAGAACCGCTACAACATTCCTGACCTCTCCACTAATAGGTACCATCCCAACTGGAGGAATCATCCAAACCTTCGGTATGGGAACTCATCTGCACAACAGCAACAGCTGATGTTACCGCCACAGAATCCACCCCAAGTGACCACCTCTGCACCTTCTGGACCTTCACTAGAGGACCTTGTCAAGCAAATGGCTTCACAAAATCTCCAATTTCAGCAGCGAACAGACTCTAGTATTCATGCTCTACAGACACAGATTGGACAGCTTGCCACTTCCATGAATGCCATGCAGCAAGCTCAAGGATCGAACCAACTACCTGCACAAACAGTGGTGAATCCTAATGTTCCAAATCCTAATGTGAGTGCAATTTCTTTGAGATCCGGGAAAATTGTAGAGGCAGCCCCTGAAAAAGATGAGGAAATTGTTGAGGTAACACCTGAGCCCTCTGCTGTTGTTGAGGCTAAAAAAGAGTATGTGCCGCCGATTCCCTTCCCTCAGAGAGTGCTGAAAAATAAAAAGATTGATGGGGAAGACAAAGAGAAAGAGATTCTGGATGTGTTTAGGAAAGTGGCAGTGAATATTCCGCTCCTTGATGCGATTAAACAGGTTTCAAAGTATGCAAAGTTTCTAAAGGACTTGTGCACCCACAAGAGGAGGTTGAAGGGTAATGAGAGAGTCAATTTAGGGCGAAATGTTTCAGCCCTCATTCAACCTAAGCCTACGCCTGAGAAGGTCACTGTTTCGGCCCTCACTCAGGCAATGCCACAGAAGTGCAAGGATCCAGGAACCTTTTCTATTCCCACTAGTGCAATAAGTGCTTTTTACGTCAGTTAAAATTGATTTTTTACGTCAGAATACTGACTGACGTAAATACAGCTGACGTTAATAGTTAATATTTTAACGTCAGTTTAGAACTGACGTTAAATATAACACTATTAACATCAGTTCCTTAACAAAACCGACGTTAATTTTGTAAGAATTAACGTCGGTTTTTTAAACAACTGACGTTAATTCTGTCAAAATTAACGTCAGTTCTTTAATACAACGGACGTTGATTTTGTTAAAACTAACGTCAGTTGTTATAAAGAACTGACGTTAAATGTTTAATTTTAACGCCGATTGTAATAAACAACCGACGTTAATAGTGTATCGTATATTTTATAAAATACTATTAACGCCGGTTGTTTGATACAACCGACGTTAATAGTTTTTTTGTAAATTCAGTTTTAAAATATCACTCCTCTCGCCTATCCTTGCATTCAGTCCCAGTAATACGAATATCACACACATTACAGAATTGCAAAGGAAAATTGAACAATGGGGGACTTAAAACCAAAACCCATGTATATATATAAATAAATTTTAGTTCCAATGTCTAAAAAACAAAACTATCTAAGGATATATATATATATATACATGTTATTAATTAGTTTCTAAAGTCTAACAAAAAAACTATTTATCTAAGTAGTGTGGAGGTATGTTGGCAATTCCTTTTTCAGCCGCATACTTGAAGAAGAATTCAGCGAAGCGCATCCTCAAGTCTCTTAACTCATCTTCTTGAATAGGCGATTGGTCGATAAATGCCTAAACACGTTCAAATAATAACAATAACATCAATGCAAGTCATCTTCAAAACTATAATATATAATTTAACAAGTTGTTTAAATATTACCTTCTTCCATCCATCCGTAATAGATGCGGAGACTATGTTCAGCATATGAAGCATCACATAATAGCCGCACGACCAACTGTCAGGTTGAAATCGAGACTACCAACAAAATTAATTTCAACGTCAGTTGAATATACACATAAATTAGTAATTATAATAATAATAATTTGATAAATAAACTACCAAACCTTGAGGATGTTCCATACAGGATTTGCTTTAGCCTTAGAAGTCCTACTTCTCCCGTTGGCGCAACTTATGCTACTCGCCTTCAGCGTGCTATCATAAACAAATAATCATGTCGATCAATTAACAAACTCATTTATCATGTGTGTAATAAACTAAAAACAACTGATATTAAAACTTAAATTAAATTTAAGATTAGTTACTTACATATTTACAGCTTCCACCACCTTTGGTGGCGGATCATGGTGGAGAGAGCAGAAGAATATGACAGTATGCCTAGACGGGTGAAGTACCAACAACTGCCAATGGTCATCCATACAGTAGGGAGCCAGATATAATTCTTTCGGATTGTCTCCCAACAACTTCCCTATGTATTTACTCAATGCATCGCCAGCAAAGAACTCGGGCAGAAGGATTGACGGATCTAAGAAACGGTAAACTGATGCAACGCCCTTATCAAGCTGAAGACGATGGAGATACCTAAGATATGAAAAGGGTGTGGATGTTAATTACATAATATATATATATATATATATTGAAATTAAAATAAATTATTAAATGGAAAAATACCAAAAATAATTAAGTTATAAAATTAAAATTAACTTAGGTGCACCAGAGACTGATGACATTGCTGTTCATCCAGACGTTATTTCTGCAGGCGTTCCCGAGATCGTCACCAACGAAGGAAAATATCCTCTGTTGATCTGGGCGTGCCACCCATCCATCGTGATCCAATGGACATTCAAAAATCTCATACGCATAATCCTCACCAAGTGAGAACAAACGAGTGATAGGTGACAGCGACACCGACGTCGACTTGGCCTTCAGTTTAGGAAAAATAAAATATATAAGTTTTTGATAATTAAAAAAAACACAAGTAATTATTTGACTAATTTGGACATTAATAATGAATAAATACCTTTGCTAACATTTCGAGTTAATGTCGTTTGGAGTCCAACTCAAGCTCACGCCTTTTCATTTCCAACTCATGCTCATGGCGCCGGACTTCCAACTCCCGCACCCTAGCTGCCAACTCATCGTCCTCCACATGTGCCATACTAAAACTCTCTTTTGTGCTCACATGTGAAGCGTTGGCAAGCCTTGCGGTGTCCTGGGATGTACCGACGGAGGAAAGCTCTCCTGCAAGCGCCGCTTGAATTCTGGGTTGGCTATTAAGCCTTGCATCAGATGTGTTGTAATATCTGGGTTGGTCATGAGGTGCTGAGTAATGTCAGCCAAAATTGATGCTTCATTGACCACCCGCTTTCGTGAAGCAGACTTGCCATAATATTGTTTGATGGTCACGTTCCCAGGAACACCGAGAACCCGACCAGGATGGTCTTTCTTGCCTAGAGCAGCAGTCATCAAGACGTCCTGCCGTCCAGAAGGGATGAATGCGCCCTGGGAGGATTTTTCTTTAAGATCCATCTACAATGAAAAAAAAATGAAAAAACGTGCAAGTGAAAAGTGTTGCAAATATCTATACAAATATCAATTGAAATCAAGTTAATTATTTACTTACAATCTTATCTGCCACTTCGCAAGTGGCATCAGCTTTAAAAGATCCCGCCTTTGTCATGCGGCCGGCTAACCAGACATCCTCACGGTCGATGTCCGACGGAGGACTTGATGGTGTGCCCTCAGGCACCTCTCCTCTTTCAATCCTAGCAGAGTGTTCTTCCTGCTTCGCCCTCAGCCTATCCGCCATCATCTGCTGGATCCGAGTATGGTACCCACCCTGAGACATGGTGTGGCGGTGGACGTTCTTCGCCTGATTCTGCCGACCCTTATTTGCCTTAGCCTATTCAAACAAAAACACATAATTAAATATAGTTAAATGATCTATAATAAGCATACAAAATTAACTTAATCAACCAACCTGAAATTCTTCATCATGTCGACTCCTGGCAAACATATCCCAAGTATCCTGATCAATCCAGGGATAATCCGAGAACATTTTATCAAGCCGCTTCTTCCCAGATAGATAGTACCTGGTAAGATCATGCTTGAACCCATTCCAACACTTTGATGCCATTTTCATACATTTATGACGATGATCCTCGTCATTTGGCACAGTCCAAGCTACCTACACATTAGATACATATATAACAACTGGATGGATTATAACTCGGATAATTAATTATCTAATAATGTAAATCAAACGAATGTAAAGGTAAAATACCGTGATAGCCTCCCAAATCTGATCCTTAACGTTCTGTGGAACGTCATTCCAGTGGTTGTAGTTGATGCTTACGTGCTGCTTCGCTTGTAGAAACACCCACTTATTAAATTCTTTAGCACGGGGTCCCTGGGCATTTAGATTAGCATCGAAGGACACCTCAAGCTTCTGTCCGCTCTGCCTGTCCTTCTCTAGTTTCTTCAACGAGGTGGCTCCTCTACCCCGTTTCCTATGAGCCTGTGATGTCTGTATGGACAAAAAAAATGATAAAATAGAGGGTTGTAACATTATAAACTTACATTAACAAGAAGGACTAAAGATAGTATATAACATGCATGTAAACTTACACTAGAATCAGCAGGCGTAGGCGTGATCGGGTCCTGCGAAACCCCCATAAGTGTCATCCCGTGCATGTGGGCTATCTGACTGATCCATATGTATGCCTGTTCAAAAACAATATATATGTATTAACATAGGTTATAACTCAAAATAAATACAGAAGTATAAATAAAAATAACTAGATAGGTCCTGTAGATATACAAAACATCTATATATCCAATATAAGGACAATACGGAGATTGAAAACTATAGTTTTTGAAGATTGCCAAGCACTCGTCACGGCCTGGCCGTGATGTCCATCACGGCCGTAACGTGCCAACCGAACCGACCCTCATAGGCGTAACTGATCACGGCCTAGCCGTGATGAGCATCACGGCCGTGACGGATCAACCAGCAGAGAGCAACATGCACTCAAAACCAAAAATAGAGACATTCCAAACAACTCAAACTCACGGTTTAAAGTTACAACTACTGAGACTACAGTTTCAACATAGACTCAAAACCAAAAATAGAGACATTCCAAACAACTCAAACTCACAGTTTCAAGTTTCAACTACTGAGACTACAGTTTCAAACCAGCAGAGCAACATGCATGCACTCAAAACCGTGAATAAAAAAATGTGCCCTAATTAAAGACTCGCCAGAAATAGGCGCTCGCGTGGTGGTGGGGGGGAAGCTCGAGTGGTGGCCAACGTTCGATGTGGTTACTGAGAGCAGAGGGACAAGGAGAGTTAGTGCGCGGGAAGGCCAGGGGAAAGAGAGATGTCAAGTTATTGCAAAGAAGGAGCGGGAAAGACAGAGTTAGGGTTAAGAGTGTACCTCACGGTGGTGGCGAAGAAGTCCTCGCGGTGGTTGCGGTGGAGATGAGCTCGCGATTAGGGCAGAGTGAGAGCGAGAGTGAGGGTTGAGCGTGATGAAAAGAGAAAAGACGTAGAGAAGTGGAGGAGGCGCACGGGGGTAAACGTTATAATTAAAATAAAACAACATTTTACGTCAGTTTTTGGTAAAACCTGACGTTGAAGATCATATATTTAACGTCAGTTGTCTTAATAAACGGATGTTAAAAACTCTCACACTTATTACGTCAGTTGTTAGTAATAACTGACGTTAAAGGTCATATATTTAACGTAAGTTGTATTAAGAAACTGACGTTAAAAACACTCACAACTTCTTACGTCAGTTGTATTACACAACGGACGTTAAAGGTTTATTAGTTTCTGCAAAAACATTCATTCCCTTGACTACTGTGCTACTTACCCATTCACCTTTGTACCTAATCCTCTTAATGAGCATTAAGTTTATAGATAAGTTTTCAAGAAAATCAGAATAACTTAGTAACTTCATCCATTGCTCCTATAAATATCTTCTTAGCTTCCATCTCCTTTTAATTAATTTTCTGCTTCACAATATGGCTCTGCGAGTGAGATTAACTTCATCACTCTTTCGTCCTATTCCTAGACTCCAAGGTCTTTGTCTTAATGGTCAAACAACTTCTGAGTTTGAGTAAATTACATTGCATGGATATTAAGGTTGGGTGAATCACGTAATGTGATTCTCTCACTTTATTTCATCCCTCACATCCCTTTCACTTTGCTTTGGAAGCAAGTGATTGTGGATTCAAGATGATGCATCAAGGAACTCCATCAAGAAGAAAGATGCAAAGATCCATTTCACTTTGCTTTCGCTGCTAGTGATCGAGGATTTACTTTGCATCTTGGAATTCAAGTGAGGGAGGTGACGCATCCATTGAAGTTTCGATGACAGGACCGAGAAGAAAATGATGTTGATGCAGAAACTTTTTTATATTTTAGGGCTATGTTGCAGAAATTTTTTATCTTTTAATCATGTAATTTTAACTTATGAATCGCTTCAATGTCATACGATTTGATTATACATATAACTTCTTTTATGTTAAGTGTTTATTTATTTTAATTTGCACAATAATTTGTTTACTAATTCAAGCTAATTAATAAAAATTAAAAATAAACTTGTATAAAAAAGGTTTAGAAATAAACCGCAGTACTATATGGAGTGATTTGCGTTAAGAGGGACAACAGGGGACATGACAACCAATGAAATGAGTTTCATAATTATTTACGTCGCTTATTTATAGAACCGACGCAAATAGTTTACCCACCACCTCATTTTTAACGCCAACTTAATTGATGACTGCCAAGTTCCCGTGATATTAATTACATTATTTCCAATATTCATTCTGCACGTTTATAATATATAGGATTATTTACGTCAGCTATTTATTTAACTGAAGTAAAAATCAAACTTTTAACGTCAGTTGTATAAAAAACTGACGTTAACAATTAATATTTTTTATTTAAAAACACTTTTAACGTCAGTTTTTTAAAAAAACTGACGTTAAAAGTGTATAGATATCTGCAAAAACATTCATTCCTTTGAATGTACTGTGCTACTTACCCATGCATCTTGTAACTCAATCCTCTTAATGAGCATTAAGTTTATAGGTAAGTTTTCAACAAAATCAGAATAGCTTAGTAACTTCATCCCATGCTCCTATAAATAGCTTCCTTCCATCCTTTTAATTTTCTGCTTCACAATATGGCTCTGCCGTGGAGATTAACTTCATCACTCTTTCTTCCTATTCCTAGACTCAAAGGTCTTTGTCTTAATGGTCAAACAACTTCTGAGTTTGAGTAAATTACATTGCATGGATATTAAGGTTGGGTGAATCACGTAATGTGATTCTCTCACTTTATTTCATCCCCGTCATCCCTTTCACTTTGCTTTGGAAGCAAGTGATTGTGGATTCAAGATGATGCATCAAGGAACTCCACTGAAGAAGAAAGATGCAAAGATCCATTTCACTTTGCTTTCGCTGCTAGTGACTGAGGATTTACTTTGCATCTTGGAATTCAAGTGAGGGAGGTGACGCATCCATTGAAGTTTCTGATGACAGGACTGAGAAGAAAATGATGTTGATGCAGAAACTTTTTTATATTTTAGGGCTATGTTGCAGAAATTTTTTATCTTTTAATCATGTAATTTTAACTTATGAATCGCTTCAATGTCATACGATTTGATTATACATATAACTTCTTTTATGTTAAGTGTTTATTTATTTTAATTTGCACAATAATTTGTTTACTAATTCAAGCTAATTAATAAAAATTAAAAATAAACTTGTATAAAAAAAGGTTTAGAAATAAACCGCAGTACTATATGGAGTGATTTGCGTTAAGAGGGACAACAGGGACATGACAACCAATGAAATGAGTTTCATAATTATTTACGCCGCTTATTTATAGAACTGTCGCAAATTGTTTACCCACCAAATCATATTTATCGACAAATTAATTGTTGACTAAAAAGTTCACGTATATTAATTAAATTATTACCAATATTCATGATGCACGTTTATTCTATATAGGATTATTTACGCCAGCTATTTATTTAATCAAGTAAAAATCAATCTTATAACGACAGTTGTATAAAAAACTGACGTTAACAATTAATATTTTTTATTTAAAAACACTTTTAACGTCAGTTTTTTAAAAAAACTGACGTTAAAAGTGTATAGATATCTGCAAAAACATTCATTCCTTTGAATGTACTGTGCTACTTACCCATGCATCTTGTAACTCAATCCTCTTAATGAGCATTAAGTTTATAGGTAAGTTTTCAACAAAATCAGAATAGCTTAGTAACTTCATCCCATGCTCCTATAAATAGCTTCCTTCCATCCTTTTAATTTTCTGCTTCACAATATGGCTCTGCCGTGGAGATTAACTTCATCACTCTTTCTTCCTATTCCTAGACTCAAAGGTCTTTGTCTTAATGGTCAAACAACTTCTGAGTTTGAGTAAATTACATTGCATGGGTGATAAGTCTGAGTAAATTACATTGTGTGAGTTGCTCACCTTATCACCTTCGGGAGAATCAGCTGCTGGAGGGCTAATCAGGTGCTCGGGGGTCACAGTTCCAAAACCTCAGCTTTGGCAGCAAGTGACCGTCTTGGAAGTCTCTGGAACCGCTGCCTTTACTTGAAACAGATCTGGTGCACCTGTTTTTGCCTCTCTCTTGAGCTCTCTCATGCCCCCCAGTTTTCTAAGGTCTTCGGAGTATATATAGTTTTCCCTTTGGCATATTTCATAAAACTCTCTGATGGGATGTAGCTTTAATGTTTAGGATTTTAAACCCTTTCAATGTAACTTTTTATAGGATTTTAAACCCTTTCAATGTAACTTTTTATAGGATTTTAAACCCTTTCAATCTTCTGTATCGATCAGTCTGTATTACACTTCATGAATGAGATCCGGTTTGGGTTATTGATTCAACTTATACTTCGCACATATATTTTAGTTTTCAAAGATTGATGTTGATGATGGAACCATGTCCATGGAGTTTGGTGACATTGTTGCAAAATTCAACATTTTCGATGCTATGAAGCATCCCTTGGAAGAGCATTCTGTCTTTCAAATAGATTTGCTCTCCGAAATTGTTGATGACACTTATGATGACTTGGTTTCTGATTTTCCTTCTATTTCTGGTTTTGATGATATTTATTCATGTGCTGATTGTACTAACACTAACCCTTGTACTGTTTGTGCTGAGATTGATGCTACCTTGCAGGGTGACAGTGTGAGTGAAGCTGTTTGTTCAGTTGAAGTTCTTGACAGCACGGCTGCCCCCAACATACCATCCATTGAGCAGCCACCCTCCTTGGAGCTTAAGCCACTTCCTGAGAATCTGAAATATGCTTACTTGGAGAGGAATGAGAAACTTCCAGTTATCATCTCCTCTAACCTTGATTCTAATCAGGAAGCTAAGCTCTTGGAGGTTCTGAGGAAGCACAAGAAGGCGATTGGGTGGACCTTGGCTGACATACCAGGTATTAGCCCCTCCATGTGTATGCATAGGATTCTGTTGGAGGACGGGGCTAAACCAGTTAGGCAGCCCCAAAGGCGACTCAATCCCTTGATTCTTGATGTTGTAAAGAAGGAGGTAACAAAACTCTTGCATGCGGGTATCATATATCCTATCTCTGACAGTAATTGGGTAAGCCCAGTGCAAGTTGTACCTAAGAAGTCTGGACTCACAGTGGTAAAAAATGAAAGCAATGAACTTGTTCCCACTAGAGTCCAGAATAGCTGGAGAGTCTGTATTGACTACAGGAGGTTGAACCAGGTAACTAGAAAGGATCACTTTCCTTTGCCGTTCATCGATCAGGTGCTTGAACAGCTAGCTGGTAAATCACATTATTGTTTTCTTGATGGTTTTTCAGGATACTTTCAGATCCACATTGCACCAGAGGATCAAGAGAAAACAACCTTTACGTGCCCTTTTGGCACGTTTGCTTACAGGAGGATGCCATTTGGTCTTTGTAATGCCTCTGGCACATTCCAGAGATGCATGATTAGTATTTTTACTGAATATATTGAGAATTGCATGGAAGTGTTCATGGATGATTTTACTGTTTATGGTTCCTCATTTGATGCATGCTTGCATATTTTGAATCTTGTTTTGGAAAGATGCATT
This sequence comes from Sophora flavescens, assembly GCA_030762895.1. Taxonomy (NCBI): domain Eukaryota; kingdom Viridiplantae; phylum Streptophyta; class Magnoliopsida; order Fabales; family Fabaceae; genus Sophora; species Sophora flavescens. The sequence continues at coordinate 109,585,009 of CM061064.1, read as the reverse complement.
GAAACTGACCTTGTTTTGAACTATGAAAAATGTCATTTTATGGTTGAACAGGGAATTGTTATGGGGCATATTATTTCTGAAAGGGGTATTTCAGTAGATCCTGCTAAGATTGATGTGATTTCTACACTACCTTACCCATCTTGCGTTCGCGAGATTCGTTCTTTTCTTGGTCACGCAGGTTTCTACAGGCGCTTCATAAAGGATTTCAGCAAGATAGCTCTTCCTCTATCAAACTTGTTGAAGAATGACGCCGATTTCAACTTTGATGACAACTGCAAGAAGGCATTTGATTACTTGAAGAAGGCGTTCACCTCCACTCCCATCATTCAGCCTCCTGACTGGACCCTCCCTTTTGAGCTTATGTGCGATGCCTCTAACTATGCTGTGGGGGCGGTCCTTGCACAAAGGGTGGGCAAGGCTGCCCATGTGATTTACTATGCTTCTAGGACTCTAGATGCTGCACAGGCTAATTACACCACTACTGAAAAGGAACTTCTAGCTATTGTTTTTGCTCTTGATAAATTTAGATCATATTTGCTAGGTTCCAAGGTTGTTGTTTTCACTGACCATGCAGCTCTGAAATACTTGTTGAAGAAACCAGAGGCAAAACCAAGATTGATTCGGTGGATGTTGTTTCTCCAAGAGTTTAATGTGGAGATAAAGGATAAGAGTGGAGCTGAGAATTTGGTGGCTAATCACTTGAGCAAAATAGAGAGGGATGAGGATACTTCTCCCATTCAGGATGACTTTCCTGATGAGTAACTTCTACAGTTGCATGGGGTAACTCCTTGGTTTGCTGATATTGTTAACTATCTTGTTGTTGGTGTTTTTCCAGCAGGTGCAACTAGGGCACAAATTCACAAACTAAAGAGTGATGCCAAATACTATGTTTGGGATGATCCATATCTTTGGAAATTTGGTAGTGATCAGGTAATTAGGAGATGTGTCCCCAACTATGAGATTGAGTCCATTTTGCATTTTTCTCATGCTTCTCAAGTAGGGGGGCACTTTGAGCCACAGAGGACTGCAAGAAAAGTCCTAGATTCAGGTTTTTACTGGCCCACCATTTTTAGAGATGCTTATGAGGTTTACCGCATTTGTAGAGAGTGTCAGACAGCAGGTACAACCATCACTCGTAAGAGTGAAATGCCTCAGCAACCTATGCTTTTCTGTGAGGTGTTTGATGTGTAGGGAATTGACTTTATGGGTCCTTTCCCTGCATCTTTTGGTTTTCTCTATATTCTGCTTGCTGTTGATTATGTTTCAAAGTAGGTGGAAGCTGTCCCCACTAGGACTAATGATTCTAGAGTTGTTGCAAATTTTGTCAGGTCCAATATTTTATGCAGGTTCGGAATACCTCAGGCTATCATAAGTGACCAAGGCACTCATTTCTGCAACCGCACCATGGAAGCTTTACTCCGGAAGTATGGAGTTGTGCACAGGGTCTCCACTGCATATAATCCCCAGACTAATGGGCAGACTGAGGTCTCAAATAGAGAGATCAAACAGATCTTAGAGAAAGTGGTGCAGTCCAATAGGAAGGACTGGAGCCGCCGTCTAGAAGACGCACTCTGGGCTCAAAGAACAGCCTTCAAGACACCAATAGGGATGTCTCCCTATAGACTTGTGTTCGGTAAGGCATGTCACCTTCCTGTAGAGATTGAGCACCGTGCTTATTGGGCGGTCAGAAGCTGTAATTTGGAAATGCAAAAAGCTGGCATTGAAAGAAAACTCCAATTATAGCAGCTTGAAGAGCTTAGGCTAGAAGCCTATGAAAGCTCTCGAATTTACAAAGAGAAAACTAAGCACTTCCATGATAGGATGATTTCTAGGAAGGAATTCTCTGTGGGCCAATATGTTTTATTGTTTAACTCCCGCCTAAGAGTGATGACTGGGAAACTTCGATCCAAGTGGATTGACCCATTTGTTGTTACTAATGTTTTCCCTCATCGTGCAGTAGAAATAAGAAGTGCAGGTACCAACATGGTCTTTAAGGTTAATGGGCAGCTCTTGAAGCTATTCCATGAGAGATCGGTGCCTGAGGATGCTACTGTTGAGGAGCTTTTCTTGGAAACGTCCACCTACACCTCAACTTGATCAGGGAGCACCTTCTCCTTTCCCTTACTCTTATTTTATACCTATGTTCTTTCATTGAGGACAATGCATGTCTTAAGTGTGGGGGAGGGAACTAATTGTTTTGTTTTGTTTTGTTTTCTTTGTTTTTAAACTTAGCTCTTGAATAATTTTAGAAGATCAAGAGTATGTGTGTCAGTCTTGTGTCGGCGAGCTTAAATGGATTCTGTTAAGTTTAGCATAGATGGACTGCATGATGTATGTTGACCATTGATGATTTCCCCCTAGGTTTTGGAAAATTGAAAATTGATCCCCATGTGAAAAATTGAAAATTGAACTTTGAGATATTTTGTATGACTGCATGATTTATGATAAGTTTTGGGTGAAGGGATGCACACACTAGGGATTGAATCTCAATCAAACAATTTGAGAAAAATGTCCAGGTGAGGATTTGAGCCTCCAACATGTTTTTAATCGTGTGAATCACTTTCAAGTTGCACTTTCCCGAATTTGCTTGAGTCTCTTCATGGTTTGCATGTTTATGTGCTTGCATCAAATGATTTAGGCAATTTTATTTGAATTAACTACTTGGCCTAAATAGAACCAATCCCTAATGCATGTTCCCTAGTTAGCCGCGTTGAGCCTAATAAGCCTATTATTTCTTGATGACCTTATGTTCTGAGCCAAAAATCTGGAAAAACCATGTTAACCCGATCTTAGGATTAGGAGAGCATGGAAGCTTAGCAAGAGAATGGTTGCAAGAAACTAAGTTTGGGGTGGCTACAAGGATATGACGTGTTGTTTGGGATTGAGAAAAAGAAAAAAAAATAAAGGTTGGAGCCAAAGGCAAAAAGAAAAAGAAAGGAAAAAAAGGAAGAAAAGGACAAAAATGTCAAAAAAGAGTATTGGAAGAAAAAGGCTGTAGTAACCCAAAGCAAAAAGAAAAATGGAAAAGGAATTTGAGTAGAAGTTCAATGTGTCAAAAATGCTCACGCTCTCTTAATTCCTAGGGACTTAAGCCTAGCACCCTTGAATATTCTACCCTTAGCCAAGCCCCATTACAACCTTTAAAGACTTTTTGATGTTGCATGCATGTTTCCGTGGGAACCTTGTTTGAGATGAAAATAAAATTCATGGGAAGTGCTCTTAAAAGTGAAACTGGGTGAAATGTTGATAGCCTAGACAAATTGAGCGAATGAGTGAAACACTAAATGCCCTTGTGAGGTAGGCGATTGTTTGAATTTGGTGATCCCCCTTTTGTGTGTAACTTGGATCCCTTGCTTAGATTACTGATTGCATGAATGATGGAATTCTCAATTGTTTAAAGTTAATGAATGTGGGGATTGCATTGTTGAAAAAGGGGGGTGGGGTGGGGTGGGGACATTGAAGAAGGATTGTTTTGCTGGAATTGCATGAAATTTGTGCGAATTTGGTTGGATCCCTTAAGCTTGCCAAGTTTGAGTCTTTTTGAGTTTTAGTTTGCTTGGGGACAAGCAAAGTTTAAGTTTGGGGTATTTTGATAAGCCTCCGGTTATATGGTTTTATAACTAATAAGACCATGGCTTTTGTGCCAATTATTCGAGTTTAATCTCGCTTTTCACCCAAATTTAGATTTAATTGTCCTCAGGCAACATTTTGAGTCTCTTAGGTAGTTTTAGGATATTTTAGTTAATTTTGAGTCAAATAAAGTACTTACTACTATTTCATATTTTCAGGTTAACTTAGAGTCAAGGTGTAACACCCTGTATTTCACTGTTTTAAATAACAGTAATACATATAAATATGTTTATAAATTTATTTGATTTTTAGAAAATTATTTTAAATACACGGATTTTACTACTCAATCCTACTTGAATGTAGGAAGCTACAATTAAAATTTAGGTCGGAAAGTCAGGTGAAACTCGGCCTGCGAATTCCATTGACAATATAATAATACTGCTCAAAAGACCTAATTTTAATTCGTGAACGAAAGACTTAAGAGTATTATTTTATTTCCTACAATTCTGTGTTTTTAGATTTATTTTGGAAAAAAATAAAATAATTTACGTTTTTCGGGCAAAACGTGTAATCGGGTAGACGACGGAAGGGATTTCGGAGTTTCTCAAAACCGATAGAGGGTTTATCTTAGGATTTTTAGATGATTCAAGGGGATGAATCATATTTTTAAGTCTAGAAGGTTTTTCAGGGTTAAATAGAAAAATTATGAATTTTACGCTTAAGCCCCTGAACTTTCTGTTAATTACCCTTTTGTCCCTAAATTAGTTTCTAAGGTTTTTCAAGTGGATTGGGCTAGAATTCTTGTTTCCAATCTCTAATGGTCGTGGCTATGAAGCCCAAAATTTTCTAGTTCATGGTTTGATTCCATAAAGCCCATTTGAACTATAAAAGTTTCCTATGTCAAGATTTATGTTTAAATCTTCAAGTGGGCCCCACAAAAATGAATTCAAGCCCAAAGTTACTAAGCCCATGAACAAGCCCATGAGGGAGAAGGGGCTGCCCTCATAATTCGTAGATGAGCCAAGAATTTTCTAGAATGTTCTCCATTCTTCTACTTTGTTCTTCAACATTCTTGATTTTTCTTCAACCTTCTCTAATGTTCTCAAATCTTCTTCAAGTTTCTTGATTCTTCTTAAAATATCTTTGACTCAAAAATCAGCCAACTTTGGTCAAGATAAGCTTGCATTAAATGTGGCAAAATCATCATCATGACACTTTATTGACAATTTGAAAACTAGTCCTTCAACTTTTGGAATCTTTGCAAATTAGTCCTTAGAACTTAATTTCATTTGAATCCTTTTAGCAAGACAACTCATCATCATCTAGATCCTTCCCAAGATGGCGCCACTATCTCTATAAATACCATACTCTCACTTTTCACTTAGTTTCTATTGCCTTTGTGTTGAAAAACCCTAAAGTTCATAAGTCCTTTAGTGTTAGATTTGTGAAGTAAGTTTCTTGGATTTCCTTTGTCTTTGATTTTCAAGAGGTAAATCCTAATCTTCTTCCTTAATCATGCCTATGTTCTTTAGCAAGTTTCTTGATTCAAAGTTTGTTTTATATGTGTTCACCATTTTCAAGTTTCTAACCCTAGAACTTTGAAAAGTCATAATAAATTCTAGAAAAATCTAATGATGATGAAACTCCTTTCAATCTTCTTGATATCATGCATATTATCTAAATCTAAGAGCATGATGTAATCAAAAATTTATTTCCTAAAAACCTAGCCTTGGCCGAATCTATCAAAGTAGGTTTGGTAGAGTTTTTGTTCATGGTTTTCATTAATGATCTTGATAATCAAGCTATTAGTATGTATGCTTAATAAATACAAGTTGGTTTATTGAACTAAGAACCCTAACCCTATGATCAAGTTGAGACCGAATCCTTGTATAAAAGAGTTAGGAAGTTTTGAGTTTCAACTTTAGTTGTTTAGTCACTAATCCATGATTTAGGTTAATCAATGATCATTAATCTATGACTTAATCATGATTAGAAATTTTAAGGATTTTGAACCCTAAAAGTCAGCCCTTGGCCGAAACCCTAACCCTAAAGGTTAGAGGATTTTGTTTCAAATTTTAGTCTTGTAATAAGTAATCTATGTTAGTTAAGACTCTATTAACTAGGATCCAAAAGATGGCATTAAGAAGATAATCCTAAACCTATTTTCTAAGTCTTGGCCGAACCTAGCCCTAAAGTGTCATAGATGGGTGTTAATTGATTAATTATAATTATGTTGTTTGGTTGAAGGTGGTTGTGTTAACTCGTGGCGAGATAACGAGGATCGTCGTGTACGTGTTTTCGGTGCAAACTCAGGTGGGAGAAAGAACCATTCCATCGTCGGAACCGATAAGTAGTATATAATTTATAATAATGGTGTAGGGCGACCTAAACCCTACTAGTGGTCGAGTAATCGACAATACCAAAATCGTATTGGAAACTTTTTCGTAATACCAATGATGATATGGGAATTGTGGGTTTATCGCCTTAGGATTAATTATTCATATTTGAGGATGTTTGAATTATTTACTTTTGACTATTTGTGATACGCTGGTTAAGGTATTCCATCTGCATGTGACGTATTGTTTCAGTGTTTGAATATTATGATATTGAGGATGTTTGTTGTCTGTCACGGCCGTGATGGTTGTCATGGCCAGGCCGTGACAGGTTGTGTTGTAGGATTCTTGTCTTTGTTGTCTGTCAATGCCATGATGGCTATCACGGTTAGGCCGTGACAGAATCTGACTTTGTTATTTATTTGGTTGAACTATTATGAGTTGGTTGTGATAAATTGCCTTATATGATATTGAGATGTTTGAATATTCTGTTGATTAATGTGTTATGCATGATCTGCCTGGGTTTATTACTATGTTTAGATGATTTTAAGGAAAGATATATACATTGCTCGGAGGTATTTTGTTTGGGTGAGAGTTTTGAATATGAATTAGAAGTGCCTCGCTATTATTTTATAGAAGTGATGTGATATAGAGTGTAAATGGAAGTTATGAGGAAAAGCTTGAGTTACTAGGTTGTTATTGATAAAAGTCAGTGAGAATCATGTGTTGCATTGTTGTTCATAACCATGTATTTGAGATACACGAGGTCCGAAGTTCTTGTAGACCATTCCAAATTAGAATTTAATTTGTGCAACTATAGTGTCATTGCTATGCATGAGCACCCTTGACAGAGTGAGAGAGAGAATCAGGGTGTGCACCGACGGTACTGTGCAGCTATAGTGTCATTACTTTGCATGAGCATTCTTACCATGGATGAGAATGTTCACCGGCGTTGGGAACGTGTCACTTGGACGACTGACTGGAATCCTTAACGAGGGATGTGTGACAGGAGTAGTAGTGGCCACGTCAGCATAAAGGTCTAGTTGCATGAGTTGAAGGGTAGAGGATGATGTTATAAAGTATGGATGATTGCTAATTGTGAGTGATGCATGTCTGTGACTATTATTGTATTATATGCTATGAATCTTTTCCACTTATGATGATAGAACTGTTTCTTATCTCCCTATTTCTGTATTTTTGGTGTATGTCTACTTTGTTACGTTAGAAGACCATATGGACGACAATGTTACGGAGGAGATGGATGGAAACCCATACGAGACGGAGATTGTTGAAGAGTTGAACGACGTTCCGTATGAAGTTGACGCTGAAGAACAACCTACTGATCCTAATAATGTGGCGTAGTTAGTTTAAGGCCAGTGAGTCACATAAGATGTTTTGTTTTCCGTTAGTTATAAGCAAGTGGTGTAAAATAAAGGATACTTATGTGTGTATTTATGTAATATAGTTTGGCGTGTTTTATATCTGCATAAGTTATATAATTATTAATTAAGTTTTAATTTTTACGTATTTTCTACGTTAAGCGCGCGATTAAGTAAATAAATAATTAAGGATTTAATGTAATAATACAATGGGACACAGCGGGGTGTCTCATTTGGTGGTATCAGAGCAGTTCGATTCTAATCAGACTGTGAGGTCTAGGATGTTGTTACTGGCCGTGTCTAGTTGAATCCACATCGGATTTCAACTATGCTTAGAAGATGGGTAGTGTGTCCGAATCCGACGCGATAAATAACATTAGTGTGGCATATGGTATTTATATACTTGTCTATGTGGTATTATATGTCTTACTGATAAGAGCAAATGATTTCCTTTACAGAATCATGGCTCATGGAAGAGGACGTCCGATCGTCAGTGATGACAGAACTCCTGAAAGAATTGTTGGAGATAACAATGTGGAAAATAATCAGACCGGAAGTGGAGGAGAGTCATCTGAGACTCAAGATACCATGAAAAACATAGTTACTGCTTTGTTGTTACAAACACAGCAGAATGCTGAGATGCTACAAATGAACAAAGAACAGCAGGAACAACAGAATCAAAGGAGAGCTGCCGCAGCTGAAGATGCCGGAATGGCTACTTTCCTGAAAGGGAAGCCACCCCAATTCCGAGGAGATTATGATCCAGAGAAGGCAGAATGGTGGATACAAGAGATCGAGAAGATATTCGATACCATGCGCTGCAGAGAGGATAGGAAAGTGACGTATGCTGCCTTCATGCTAACTGGAGGAGCAGAGTCTTGGTGGCGAGGAGATTGCTGGATGCCGAAGGCAGAATTATCAACTGGCAGCTGTTTAGTGACTGCTTCTTTGATAAGTATTTTCCGCGTCTAGTTCGACGCGAGAAAGAAAGGGAATTCATGAGTCTCAAACAGGGCAACATGACTGTTGGTGATTATGCATCACGATTCGAGGCTCTGATTAAGTATTCCGAATTTTATCAGAGATTTCCAGATGAAGATTGGCAATGTAGAAGGTTTGAGGAAGGACTCCGACATGAACTCCAGAGGACTATAGTATCTCTTGATATCCAGAGTTTTCCAGAGCTAGTGGAACGATGCAGTGCGATCGAAAGTCTAGATCAGAGGCTGGCTAAGGAGCAGAAACAATTAAGGAGTGGGGGTCCTACTCGATCGGGTTTTCAGAGGCAAGGAGGTAGTAACTCTCAGTAGAGACAGAGACCGTATGCCCGACCAGTGCAGACACCAACACCAGCACCAGTGGTTAGAGCTGGTCAACAGCATCAAGGCTTATCTTGTTTCAGATGTGGAGGACCGCATTATCTTAGAGACTGCAGGGAGAGACATGGTTGTTTTCACTGTGGGAAAATAGGTCATATAGCCCGAGATTACAGACAGCAGGTTAGGCGACCGCCGATAGCTGCAGGAAGAGGAAATGGAGGCAATAGGGGTGGAGCTGGGAGAGGAGTCATATCAGCAGGGCAACAGGGAGCAAGACCTCAGGCCACTGGAAGAGTGTTTACCGTGAAGGGAGCTGAATCCTCTCAATCTGCTGATCTTATACAAGGTATGTGTTTGATAGCTGGTAGACTCTCGTACGTGTTATTTGACTCAGGCGCTACACATTCATTTATTTCATATGAATGTGTGGATCAATTAAAATTAACTGTTTCTCAATTACCTTATACCCTTACAATATCTACTCCAACTAGTAATCCTTTGACTACTACGTCTATTTGTTTACATTTTCCTATAGTTGTTGAGAATAGGACATTTATTGTAGACTTTGTCTGTTTGCCTATGCAACAGATAGATGTTATTCTTGGCATGGATTGGCTTTCGGCTAACCATGTAATGCTAGACTGTTCTAGTAAGACCTTATCATTTCTTGAGTCTTCTAGTATAGTCTCTGCCAATGAAGGAGTAACCAAGAGGGGTGACAATTCTCGGCAGTACGTGATGCTGTTCGCGGTGGAAACTATTGAGACCCCTAGTATAGATTCTATGCCTATCGTGAGAGAGTTTCCTGAAGTTTTCCCTCCCGACGTTCCAGGTTTACCACCAGAACGAGAAGTGGAATTCACCATAGATCTTGTACCAGGGACAGGACCTATATCTATGGTTCCTTATCGGATGTCACCTATAGAATTGGCAGAGTTGAAGAAACAGTTGGATGATATGTTGGGAAAAGAGTTCATAAGGCCGAGTGTTTCACCATGGGGAGCTCTGGTGTTGTTTGTTAAGAAGAAAGATGGAAGTGCTAGGTTGTGCACAAATTATAGACAATTAAACAAGGTAACAATTAGGAATTAGTATCCGTTGCCTAGGATAGATGATCTGATGGATCAACTGAAAGGAGCTGCAGTATTTTCCAAGATTGATTTGAGATCTGGATACCATCAGATTAGAGTAAAGAAGGAAGATATACTAAAAACGGCTTTTAGAATAAGGTATGGATATTACGAGTATTTAGTTATGCCGTTCGGTGTGACTAATGCGCCAACAGTGTTCATGGATTATATGAACATGATATTTAGACCGTACCTTGGTAAGTTTGTTGTTGTATTCATCGACGACATCCTTATCTATTCTCGTACATGGGAAGATCATGAGAAACATTTAAGGATAGTGCTGCAAGTTCTGAAGGATAGGCAGCTTTATGCTAAAATTTCCAAGTGTGAGTTTTGGATGGAAGAAGTCCAATTTCTTGGACATGTGATCACCAAGGAAGGTATAGCAGTACATCCAGCAAAGGTTGAGGCAGTTCTTAAATGGGAACGGCCTAAGTCAGTAAGTGAAGTACGAAGCTTTCTAGGGTTAGCTGGATATTATCGGAGGTTTATAGAGGGTTTCTCGAAGATTGCGTTGTCTATGATGCAGTTGACGAGGAAAAATACAGCTTTTGTATGGACGGGCAACTGTGAGCTGAGTTTCCAAAAGCTGAAGGAAAGGTTGACTACATCACCTGTGTTGACTTTACCGGATCCATTAGGACCGTTTGACGTATACTGTGATGCGTCATACCAAGGTTTAGGTTGTGTTCTAATGCAAGAGGGAAGAGTGGTGGCTTATGCTTCCCAACAATTGAGAATTCATGAGAGGAACTATCCGACTCATGATTTGGAATTAGCAGCCATAGTGTTCGCATTAAAAATATGGCGACACTTTCTATATGGGGCAAAATTTAATGTTTACAGTGACCATAAAAGTCTAAAGTATCTGTTCGACCAAAAGGAGTTGAATATGAGACAACGAAGATGGATGGAGTTTATCAAAGATTGTGAGTTTGATTTACTATACCATCCTGGGAAGGCGAATGTAGTAGCGGATGCTTTGAGTAGGAAATCATTGCATGTGTCCGCAATGATGGTTAAAGAGTTGGAATTACTGGAACAGTTCAGAGATTTGAACTTAGGAATGGAGTTGGTTGAGGATAAAATTTGCTTAGGTATGATCACTATTAGTAGTGATTTTATGAGAGATCTTAAGGATAAACAGGCTCGGGATCCATATTTACAGGAGATAAGTAGAGGTATAGATGAAGGTAAAAATTCTGAGTTTAGTAGAGGAACAAATGGGGTACTGAGGTTTAGGGATAGAATATGTGTGCCCGAGGATTTAGAACTTAGGAAGTTGATATTAGAAGAAGCACATAAGAGTAAGTTGAGTATTCATCCTGGATCTACTAAAATGTATCAGGATCTAAAGAAATTGTTTTGGTGGACAAGGATGAAGAAAGAGGTAGCAGAGTATGTTTTATCTTGCCTAGTGTGTCAAAAGGCTAAGATAGAGCATCAAAAGCCAGCTGGTTTATTGCAATCATTATATATCCCGGAATGGAAATGGGATAGTATAGCTATGGATTTTGTGGTTGGACTACCACGAACTCCTAAGAAACATGATGCGATTTGGGTTATTATTGACAGGTTGACGAAGTGTGCTCACTTCTTACCTATGGGGGAAAGCTATAGTTTGGAGAAGTTGACCCAAATCTACATCAAAGAAGTTGTTAGGTTGCATGGTGTGCCATTGAGCATTGTTTCAGACCGAGATCCTAGATTTACATCTAGATTTTGGAAACAGTTGCATCATGCTTTAGGGACCAAGTTGAGAATGAGTTCTGCTTATCATCCCGAAACGGATGGACAATCAGAAAGAACGATTCAATCATTGGAGGACCTTTTAAGGGCTTGTGTTTTGGAACACACTGGCGGTTGGGATGAGTTCTTGCCATTGATTGAATTTACTTACAACAATAGTTTTCACAGTAGTATAGGGATGGCACCATATGAGGCTTTGTATGGTAGGAAGTGTAGGACACCGTTATGTTGGTATGAGATTGGTGAAAATCAAGTCTTGGATCCAGATGTGGTGCAACAGACTACGGAACAAGTTAGGAAGATAAGGGAAAAGATGAAGGAAGCACATGATAGGCAAAGGAGCTACAGTAACAAGAGAAGGAGACCTTTAGAATTCCAGGAGGGCGATCACGTGTTTTTGAGAGTCACTCCGAAGACCGGAAATGGCAGGGCTATCAAAACTAGAAAACTTACTCCTAGATTCATCGGACCTTTCCAGATTATTCGAAGGATTGGTCGAGTAGCTTATCATATTGCTTTACCACCTAACCTTGCTAACCTTCATGACGTCTTTCACGTGTCTCAGTTGAGAAAATATTATCCTGATCCTTCATATGTTATTGAGTCTGAGTCTATACAACTGCAAGAGAATCTAGAGTATGAGGCTCTACCTGTAAGGATAGCAGATAAAGAGATTAAGGAACTTCGTGGTAGACAAATTCCTTTGGTTAAGGTCATATGGGATGAAACTACTGGAGATGCTACTTGGGAGCGTGAAGCAGATATGCAACAACGATATCCACATCTTTTCTGAAGTATGTAAATTTCGAGGACGAATTTTTTTTTAAGTGGGGTAGTAATGTAGCACCCTGTATTTCACTGTTTTAAATAACAGTAATACATATAAATATGTTAATAAATTTATTTGAGTTTTAGAAAATTATTTTAAATACACGGAGTTTACTACTCAATCCTACTTGAATGTAGGAAGCTACGATTAAAATTTAGGTCGGAAAGTCAGGCGAAACCCGACCCGCGAATTCCATTGACAGTATAATAATACTGCTCAAAAGACCTAATTTTAATTCGTGAACGAAAGACTTAAGATTGTTATTTTATTTCCTACAATTCTGTGTTTTTAGATTTATTTTGGAAAAAAATAAAATAATTTACGTTTTTCGGGTGAAACGCGTAATCGGGTAGACGACGGAAGGGATTTCGGAGTTTCTCAGAACCGATAGAGGGTTTATCTTAGGATTTTGAGATGATTCAAGGGGATGAATCATATTTTTAAGTCTAGAAGGTTTTTCATGGTTAAATAGAAAAATTATGAATTTTATGCTTAAGCCCCTGAACTTTCTGTTAATTACCCTTTTGTCCCTAAATTAGTTTCTAAGTTTTTTAAAGTGGATTGGGCTAGAATTCTTGTTTCCAATCTCTAATGGTCGTGTCTACGAAGCCCAAAATTTTCTAGTTCATGGTTTGATTCCATAAAGCCCATTTGAACTATACAAGTTTCTTATGTCAAGATTTATGTTTAAATCTTCAAGTGGGCCCCACAAAAATGAATTCAAGCCCAAAGTTACTAAGCCCATGCGCAAGCCCATGAGGGAGAAGGGGCTGCCCTCATAATTCTTAGATGAGCCAAGAATTTTCTAGAATGTTCTCCATTCTTCTACTTTGTTCTTCAACATTCTTGATTTTTCTTCAACCTTCTCTAATGTTCTCAAATCTTCTTCAAGTTTCTTGATTCTTCTTAAAATATCTTTGACTCGAAAATCAGCCAACTTTGGTCAAGATAAGCTTGCATTAAATGTGGCAAAATCATCATCATGACACTTTATTGACAATTTGAAAACTAGTCCTTCAACTTTTGGAATCTTTGCAAATTGGTCCTTAGAACTTAATTTCATTTGAATCCTTTTAGCAAGACAACTCATCATCATCCAGATCCTTCCCAAGATGGTGCCACTATCTCTATAAATACCATACTCTCACTTTTCACTTAGTTTCTATTGCCTTTGTGTTGAAAAACCCTAAAGTTCATAAGTCCTTTAGTGTTAGATTTGTGAAGTAAGTTTCTTGGATTTCCTTTGTCTTTGATTTTCAAGAGGTAAATCCTAATCTTCTTCCTTAATCATGCCTATGTTCTTTAGCAAGTTTCTTGATTCAAAGTTTGTTTTATATGTGTTCATCATTTTCAAGTTTCTAACCCTAGAACTTTGAAAAGTCATAATAAATTCTAGAAAAATCTAATGATGATGAAACTCCTTTCAATCTTCTTGATATCATGCATATTATCTAAATCTAAGAGCATGATGTAATCAAAAATTTCTTTCCTAAAAACCTAGCCTTGGCCGAATCTATCAAAGTAGGTTTGGTAGAGTTTTTGTTCATGGTTTTCATTAATGATCTTGATAATCAAGCTATTAGTATGTATGCTTAATAAATACAAGTTGGTTTTTTAAACTAAGAACCCTAACCCTATGATCATGTTGAGGCTGAATCCTTGTATAAAAGAGTTAGGAAGTTTTGAGTTTCAACTTTAGTTGTTTAGTCACTAATCCATGATTTAGGTTAATCAAGGATCATTAATCTATGACTTAATCATGATTATAAATTTTAAGGATTTTGAACCCTAAAAGTCAGCCCTTGGCCGAAACCCTAACCCTAAAGGTTAGAGGATTTTGTTTCAAATTTTAGTCTTGTAATAAGTAATCTATGTTAGTTAAGACTCTATTAACTAGGATCCAAAAGATGGCATTAAGAAGATAATCCTAAACCTATTTTCTAAGTCTTGGCCGAACCTAGTCCTAAAGTGTCATAGATGGGTGTTAGTTGATTAATTATAATTATGTTATTTGGTTGAAGGTGGTTGTGTTAACTCGTGGCGGGATAACGAGGATCGTCGTGTAGGTGTTTTTGGTGCAAACTCAGGTGCGAGAAAGAACCATTCCATCATCGGAACCGATAAGTAGTATATAATTTATAATAATGGTGTAGGGTGACCTAAACCCTACTAGTGGTCGAGTAATCGACAATACCAAAATCGTGTTGGAAACTTTTCCGTAATACCAATGATGATGTGGGAATTGTGGGTTTATCGCCTTAGGATTAATTATTCATATTTGAGGATGTTTGAATTATTTACTTTTGACTGTTTGTGATACGCTGGTTGAGGTATTCCATCTGCATGTGACATATTGTTTCGATGTTTGAATATTATGATATAGAGGATGTTTGTTGTCTGTCACGACCGTAATGGTTGTCATGGCCAGGCCGTGACAGGTTCTGTGTTGTAGGATTCTTGTCTTTGTTGTCTGTCACGGCCGAGATGGCTATCACGGCCAGGCCGTGACAGAATCTGACTTTGTTATTTATTTGGTTGAACTATTATGAGTTGGTTGTGATAAATTGCCTTATATGATATTGAGATGTTTGAATATTCTGTTGATTAATGTGTTATGCAAGATCTGCCTGGGTTTATTAATATGTTTAGATGATTTAAAGGAAAGATATATACATTGCTCGGAGGTATTTTGTTTGGGTGAGAGTTTTGATAATGAATTAGAAGTGCCTCGCTATTATTTTATAGAAGTGATGTGATATAGAGTGTAAATGGAGGTTATGAGGAAAAGCTTGAGGTACTAGGTTGTTATTGATAAAAGTCAGTGAGAATCATGTGTTGCATTGTTGTTCATAACCGTGTATTTGAGATACACAAGGTCTGAAGTTCTTGTAGACCGTTCCAAATTAGAATTTAAGTTGTGCAACTATAGTGTCATTGCTATGCATGAGCACCCTTGATGGAGTGAGAGAGAGAATCAGGGTGTGCACCGACGGTACTGTGCAGCTATAGTGTCAGTGCTTTGCATGAGCATTCTTACCATGGATGAGAATATGCACCGGCGTTGGGAACGTATCACTTGGACGACTGACTGGCATCCCTAACGAGGGATGTGTGACAGGAGTAGTAGTGGCCACGTCAGCATAAAGGTCTAGTTGCATGAGTTGAAGGGTAGAGGATGATTTTATAAAGTATGGATGATTGCAAATTGTGAGTGATGCATGTCTATGACTGTTATTGTATTATATGCTATGAATCTTTTCCACTTATGATGATAGAACTGTTTCTTATCTCCCTATTTCTGTATTTTTGGTGTTTGTCTACTTTGTTACGTTAGAAGACCATATGGACGACTATGTTACGGAGGAGATGGATGGAAACCCATACGAGACGGAGATTGTTGAAGAGTTGAACGACGTTCCGTATGAAGTTGATGCTGAAGAACAACCTATTGATCCTAATAATGTGGCGTAGTTAGTTTAAGGCCAGTGAGTCACATAAGATGTTTTGTTTTCCGTTAGTTATAAGCAAGTGGTGTAAAATAAAGGATACTTATGTGTGTATTTATGTAATATAGTTTGGTGTGTTTTATATCTGCATAAGTTATATAATTATTAATTAAGTTTTAATTTTTACGTATTTTCAACGTTAAGTGCACGATTAAGTAAATAAATAATTAAGGATTTAATGTAATAATACAATGGGACACAGCGGGGTGTCTCACAAGGGAATGAAGAAAACAGTGCAAATTGCAATCCTGGAAGTATTCGCCCCGCGAGAGGCTACTCGCCTCGCGAGCCTGAAGTCCAGCCTGAACAGCAGAATGCCATCCTTTCTGTCTCGCCTCGCGAATCACCTCTTCACCTCGCGAGCCTGAAGGCTGACTGTGCTAGAGAATGCAAACCTTTCTGTCTCACCTCGTAAACCATGTCTCGCCTCGCGAGTCTGAAGGCCAGAAGCCATCACGCCCAGGCCCTGATACTCATCACGGGCGTAATGAGAAGACTCTTTGTCTCGCCTCGCGAGTAACTATTCGCCTCGCGAGAATCCAATTTTGAACTGGAGCCATTTTTAATATTCGCTTCAAGAGAGGCTGCTCGCCTCGTGAGCGCGCGCAGATTCTGAAGTTATAAGTTGCTGTTTAGGGCAGATTAGGAGGAACCTTTGGCTAATCTCTATTTTGCGAATTTTCTGAAGCTGTGTTGAATTTTCCGTGGAGAACTAATTCCATTGATTGATCTGCTGTGATTGGTTTCCGTTGCACATGAGGTTCTATTAATTCCCAATTTAATTTGCTTTTCCCTTTCAATATTTTTCCTATATGTCTTGTTTGTTTAATTCAAGTTATATAGGATGAGTCTTGATTTATTTCGATGATCATATGTTTCTTACTTTAATCGCGTTTGCTTAATTCGCGTGTGTTCAATCGTGTTTGCTTAATTCACGAAGGGCTTAATCCATTTGCTTAATTCGGAATAGGAACATATATCTTGTAGGGTCAATTGCGCTTGTCTGATTGTCGCTACAATCGAAAAGGGATTAGAATCCGCTTAGGGTTTGGAATTTATATGAATCAATGGTAGTGGGAAACCGAGAACAGTAGATTAATCGTTTTTAGCTTATTCGATAATCACTTTTCTGCTCTGTTTTCTAAATTGAATTTCAAACCTTAAAAATCCCCCCCCCCCCCCCCCCCAAAAAAAAACTGATTTCCGTGTTAATAACAATCCAAGAGTCCTTGAGAGACGATACTCGAGTTGTCGCGCCCTAACTGCACTTTTTCAAATCACTCGCTTTTTGACCCGTGTGATACAACGTGTCAACTGTTCAAGCAACTCCATCTCTTTCACCATCATTGTGGACACATGCAAAGATTTCTGACTTAGTGCATCGGCCACAACATTAGCCTTTCCTAGATGGTATTGAAGATCAAACTCGTAATCCTTATTGAACTCCATCTATCTATGCTGCCTCATGTTCATCTCCTTATGATCAAACAAATACTTTAAACTCTTGTGATCACTGAACATGTTGAACTTAGCTCCATAAAGATAGTGTCGCCATATCTTCAATGCAAACACTATAGCTGCCAACTCTAGATCATGGGTTGGGTAATTCCTTTCATGTACCCTCAACTGTCGGGATGCATAGGCCACAACTCTTCCCTCTTGCATCAAAACACAGCCCAATCCTTGATATGACGCGTCACAGTACACGTCAAACTGTCATACTGGATCTGGTAATGTCAGCACTGGAGATGTAGTCAACTTCTCCTTTAGCTTTTGAAAGCTCTCCTCACACTTTTCTGTCCAAACAAACATCGTACCTTTTCTCGTTAACTGTGTCATAGCAACTCAATCTTTGATAAACCCTCGATGAACCTCCTATAGTAAAACCAGTTAAGCCTAGGAAGCTCCTCACCTCACTTACTGACTTAGGCCTCTCCACTTAATCACTGCCTCTACTTTAACTGGATCAACAACTATCCCTTCCTTGTAGATTATATGACCTAGAAACTGCACTTCCTCTAACCAAAATTCACACTTGGATAGCTTAGCATACAACTGCCTGTAATCCGTGCATAACCTAGAACTTCCATCTTTCTTCCTTACAAACAGAACCGGTGCTCCTCAAGGTGAAACACTTGGTCTGATAAATTCCTTCTTCATCATATCATCCAGTTGTTTCTTTAACTCTGCCAACTCCACTGGTGACATTCGATAAGGAGCTACTGATATAGGTCCGGTCCCTAGTATGAGATCTATAGTGAACTCCACCTCCCTCTCTGGTGGCAAACCTAGAACATCAAGAGGGAAAACCTCAAGAAACTCTCTCACGATAGGCAAAGAATCTATACTCAGAGTCTCCTTAGATTCCAAAGAGAAAAGCATCACATACTGCCGAGAATCGTCACTCCTCATAGTTGCTCCTTCATTGGCAGATACTATGCTAGAAGTCTCAAGAAAAGATAAGGTCTTTCGGGCACCGTCTAACACTACATGGTTAGCCGAAAGCCAATCCTTGCCAAGGATAACATATATCTGTTGCATAGGCAAACAGATGAGATCTACAAGAAATGTCCTATTTTCAACAACTATAGGACACTGTAAGCAAACAGACATAGTGATCAGAGGATCACTGGTAGGGGCAGATACTGTCAAAGTATATGGTAGCTGGGAAACAGGTAAATGTAAATAATCCACACACTCATGTGAATTGAAAGAATGTGTAGCGCCTGAGTCACACAACACACGCGAGTGTCTGCCAGATAGTAAACACATACCTTGAATAAGATTTGCAGATTGAGAGGACTCAGATCCTCTCACCGTAAACACTCTCCTCGTGGCCTGAGGTCTGGCCGTTTGTCGTCCTACCACTGGAACTCCTCTCCCAGCTCCACCTCCGTCAGTTCCGAATCCTCATCCAGCAGCTATCGGCTACTGCCTAGCTTTCTGTCTACAGTCACGAGCCAGATCACCTGGTTTACGACAAACAAAACAATCATGTCTCTCCTGGCATTCTCGAATATAATGCGGTCGCCCGCCTCCAAAACAAACTAGGCATGGCTGCTGCTGACCCACTCCATCCACCGGTGCTGCTACTTGTGTCTGAACACTGTGCTGGCCTGGTATAAGGTCCTCTCCTCCATCGAGAACCGCTATCTCCTCTCCTCTGTTGACCTGCTATCATAGGTCCTCTTCTCTGTTGTTGTCTCTGATTAAGCTGGTCATGTTGCTCCGTAATTATCTATAGCATCTGCACGTTCTGCAGGGTTTACTGTAGTATAGTTGTGGCTAACTTACGTATAGTCTGGAGAGTCTCAGATGACTCCCTTCCACCTACAACTCCTACCTCAGGTTGATGCTCATGCTCAAAGCCCACTCTAGGGTCTCCCTCTATAGCTCTACCACCACCATGTCTACCACGTCCTCTACCTCTACCTCGAGCCATGATCATGTCAAGATGAATCATTAACTCACAATAATATTACATATAATACTACATAGAACTGGAATATAAATACTATATGTCACATTAATGCTGATTTATCGCGTACGGACTCACTACCCAACTTCTAAGCATAGTCGATATCCGATATATGGATTCAACTAAATGGCCAGTACACACTAATTCATAGTCCGATTTGAACCGAACTACTCTGATACCACCAAATGAGACGCTCTGACGTCCCATTAAAGAAAAACCCAAAATTATTAAAACCTAATCGTGTTATTGGCATAAGCAGTTACCTTAAAACGGCAAAAAATTTTAAAACTTAAACCGTTGTCGTACTGAGGAATCAACATGTCTAAACGTACATGCATATGCATATATAGATAGACATCATATCCGGCATACAGTGATACAGTACTATCGAGGAAATCCCATCAGCAAGACCCCAAATAAGTACAAATTTTATAATCAAACTGAAAATAAGAACAACATCCCAAAGAGACAAGAAGCACTGGTCATAGACTCTCTACTCAACTACTCGGGTCCACTGCTCATCCTCCATCATCTGGCTCATAAGGGGTTCCATCTAGCTCCTCCATCGAGTCTTCTTATGCCGACCACATAAATAAAACATACACACAACATCAAGAAGAAAAAGGATAAGAAACAATATAACATCAAACGTGGAAAGGGTTTAGAAACATTTAATTCTATAACAGCACACAAACATCCATCTCCAAAAGTATAAGTATATATATATGACAAAATCATCCTCAATCCACATCTAGGATCTTTCCTCTACCCTCCATCATGATGTAATGCAAATGTTGTATGAATCATCTCATCAGGTATCAGTCATATCCGGATATCCACGTCAATCGACACGTCCAGAGGCCCCGGCACACACCCTCGTCCGCGGATGGAGGATGCCCATGCAAAGCAATGACATTACAGCTACACAATCTGGTGTGCACCTCTGAACCACGGTCATGGTGCTCATGCAATGCATGAACTATAGCTGCAACTAAAATGAAATCATATCTGGGACAGTCCGCTGTTAGCCTAAACCCCGGGAATTCTCCCTCCGAGGAATAGACCCCACATGATCATGTTTCAGGTCCACCAGACCATGTTTCAGGTCAACCATATCACAGACCATGTTTCAGGTCACCCCCTAGTGCCATAACCGCTTATCATAATCTCATAGATAACCTCAATAAAAATATCATCTCACCAATCTCATCATCATATCTCAGTAATCATCTCGGTTAGGCACTACTAACACATATAATATGAATTCCCCAATACATCATCTTGTCTCAACATAACTTATCATTTACTCAACCTCTAATCACAATCATTGCACTCATCACATCATACTATCATATCATCATATTCACATTTTCCAAGATAATAATCATTACCAAATTTATAATAAAACAATATTAAAATAATATAAACATGTTCATCACAAAAACAATTTCAAAACTCATATCATCATCAATCACCAATATCAATTCAACCAGTCAAACAGTCCAAGCAGGCGATCATTAAATAATAAAATAATATAATAAACGTAACGGCAATAAACGCATAATCTCAATATCATCATGGGTACCACTAAGTAGTCCCCAACGTGAAATGGATATTGTCCATTACTCGCTATCATGTAGGGTTTTGGTCGTCCTATGGCATTATCGAATTAAACGTCACCTTGCCGTTTCCGACGTTAAATAATTTCTTTCCCCCAACTGAAGAACGTACGACCTCGGAAATGCTACGAGATCACTCCTACTCGACTCCTCTCCAATCTGCCTCACACCGAACAAGGTCCCCGAATCTCCGATATCCCACCTAAACATCACATTTTGAAAGACACCAAATAAGCAACTCAAAATCTGCAGTAAGCACCACAGGATCTGCCACTGTTTCAGGTCAATATCTCACAATCTAGACCTTTTTTTGATAGGCTGAACGGTGAGATTAAGGAGCTACCTTTGCTTTACCTTCTCCAAATATTTCAACTCGATCCAACGGTGGATGAGCCTAGGATGAACCTCCCAAGGTGACTGGTCTGGAGCTACCCGAGTTGAGCTTATCTCCTTATTCTGAGCTGAATAACTCACACTCAGAGGGTTATACAGAAATTCCAACCGTTGGATATGAAACACACTCAGTCCAGAACCTCTTTATAAAATTTCAACACGATCTAACGGTGAAATAAGGTATGTTGAGGGATTTACAAAGACAGGATAGGATGAGAACTACTAGAAATCCATCTTTTTCAGACGGATTTTCGGACGGATTTCGGATGGAAATTGGACAAATTTCGGACGGATAATTCATTTCGGACGGATTTCGGACGGAATGGCACCCGTCCGAAAAAACCCCGTGGGAAATTATAAAATCTGTCCCAAATTCCATCCGAAAATATTTACGGACGGATTTCGGACGGAATATGGACAACGTGGAAATCCGGATTTTGGTTATTTTCGACCGAATTTTGGACGGATTTATTTTTGTTTTCGGACGAATTTGGGACGGATGCTGTGATTTTGTTGGTTATTTTTTGGACGGATTTCGGACGGATTTATTTTTGTTTTCGGACGGATTTGGGATGGATGCTGTGATTTTGTTGGTTATTTTTCGGATGGATTTCGGACGGATTTATTTTTGTTTTCGGACGGATTTGGGACGGATGCTGTGATTTTGTTGGTTATTTTTTGGACGGATTTCGGACGGATTATTTTTGTTTTCGGACGGATTTGGGATGGATTTCCCACAGAAGAATCAAAAGTCAGAATCTTGCACGACCGTGACATGTCAACTGAGCAAGACCCCTTCTAAGCAGAATCTGTCACGGCCAGGCCGTGATACCCATCACGGCCGTAACAGACCATTTAGTGAAACAACATTCAAGGCAGAAGCTGTCACGGCCAGGCCGTGATGCTCATCACGGTCGTGACAGATCACTTCACTTACATTACAGTTTCACTATCTATGCGAATCATATGGCACCGATCACTAACATTTGCAGTTTCACATTCAATCACAAAATCGTGAATTTGACTATTGTTACAAAATACAGCCTTGGTATCATACAACTTCTAAAAATCAAATACCAATTGCTGCATGCAATCCAAAAGTCATGACTTAAAAACTATCAGAAGATCAAGCCACTGTGAACTGTGAAGGTCATGTAATGAACCAAAAAGTTGAGGAATCTGATAATCCAGCCTCTCCAAATTTACAAACATTTTTCCTTTAGAAGTAGAATGACCTGCATCAATGGAGATGCCCCCACGATACACCTGAAAGATTTATATCCAACAATTCAGTAAAAGAATGAACCTTTCCATCAACCAAGCAAGTCAATTAATTAACAAACAGAAATAAGTGCACACATGTGTTCAACTGTACTCTAGAACCCCAAAAGAACTAAGCCGAGAAAGAAGCCCATGTGATCTATATTGTTTAGTATAGCCATCTGAGCAAATATACATGCTACAGATCAGTAAGATCGATGGTACTTCCAATAGTTGGAAAGTGCAATCTAATTGTTTATCAATTAAAAAGTGCTAAATGCTTAGGACATATTTTATCTGCCAGCATTGTTAACAGCCAAAAAGCATAATTAGAAGGCTATTTATTAATTATCGGCATTTAAATTGATGCGACTAGCAGAAAGTACAAATAATAAAAATTATCAAGAGATTTTTCCAGAAAACCCTCGAATTGTTTGGATCTTTATTGCTAGCAAACCCTCAAATTGTTTGAATCTTTATCTAACTCATGTCCATTCATAATTCCTAGGCCTAAGCATACACTACACTTTAGTTCAAAGGATAGTCAAATGTTGAGGCTAAACAAAAAATATGCAATGCACAAGAGTATTAGGATAGCCAAAAGAACCAACATTATTTCCACCACACACACACAAAACAAACGACACAGAAACAATCAATATTGGAATCTTTAAATTTGATAAAGATTAAAGAACAAAAGATTCGGTGAATAAGAGAGAAAAGGTTGAAACATGTAAGTTGCACTGAATATAACAAACATTATCCAATGATAATGAATCTTCAAATAGTACAAAACACATCGTGAGTAAAAACATGGCCTTGAATGTACGCTACACATTGCAACTCATACAAGGCAAGCAACTAAAACTAAATCATGTCCCCCAATAACATAAAGTACACCCAGCATCTCCCGGCAGTTATTTATAAAATTTACATTCTTATAATCTAATTCATCAGCAAAAACTATTTCCACAAAAGGAGGATGAAATTCTCAGAATACCTGTATAGTAGCAGCAGTCACAGTATCCAAAAGTGTGTTAGTAGTGTAACTATTGGATTGCAATCTGATTCGTCCTGGCTCCACATCCACCGAGCTCCTTGACCAGAATGCAAAGGTAGATGAATCAAATTTCTGCATAATTAAATTAGAAACATATTATATTGAGACTAGTTACAAAAATTAATTTTGAAGAAATAGTCAAAATGTCAATAAGGAAGCTAACAAACTTACTTCACATCTTGTTATGTTCTCAAGAGGATATATTCTCAATGTTCGACTGGTATTTGGATCTAACATACGAATTCCATCCAAACCAATCTGAAAGGATAAACATTGAGAAAATCACTAATTCAGAACAACAGCCACAGAAAGGATAAACAATTGAAAGGTTTGTGAATGCAAAATAAATAAAAGAGAACTGCTAGAGAGCCGGGAGGCTCCTAGACCAGTTGATTTATCTCCCAGGAGGTGAGCAAATCGGCTGTAGAAAAAGATCAACACCACATAAAACGAAGACAACCCCTACTGCACATAACAGAGAAACACATACCAGACAACAATCTCCAAGACTTGCCGCCTCTGTTAAGAAGGGAAACACTAATTCACGGTCCCAATTTCATAAAACAAGATTTAATTTTAAGATTAAAATATGAAATCAAAGGGTTAGGGTTTCAAAATCAGATTTGAGGTTTTGAACTAGAAGAGATTAAGGGTAGAATACTTACCCAATATGACAAGGATGAGACGGTGGTGGCTATTGAGACACCCCGCTGTGCCCCTTTGTGACATTTAGTTTAAAACCTCAATTATTAGTTCCTTAAGCGCGCGTTTAGCGTTACAGATTTTCACAATGACTGCCGTTCGGCTCAGTCTAGCCATGCAATCAGCTCCAATGAGTTCCCAAGAAGGAATTCATACTTCTCCAAAGCAAGCAAGAACATGAAAAACATCCCAGAGAGACGATCCAAGCATTGAAACAACCATACAAAATACTAAATTAATTTCTCAACAATCACAATATAAATATAATTCAATAATATATTTAATTTCTCAAAAACTTCATTCATTTAAAATCAAAACAGATTTGAGATTTGTAGGCTCAAGATGAAAATTGAGAAAAATCAGTTTAACAAGAGATTGACAAAATTGATGTAGGGAGACACTTAATCATGCTCCCAATTTCAGAAAACACTAATTAATTTCAGATTTTAAGAACTAAAAATCAAAACCTAGGGTTAGGGTTTCAAAATCAATTTGGGGGTTTTGAATCTGAGCAAAGGAAGTGAGAAAACCACTTACCCAAGGAAGAGAAAGATGACGTGGTGGCTGTTTTGGAGGTCAGGCACGGGGGCTGACGGCGCAGACGCGGCGACTCGTGGTGGTCAGAAATCAATGTTCTCCGATCTCGAAATTTCTTGAGGGCTTTTGTAGAGGAGGAAGAGGGGAGCAAAGTTATGGTGTTTATTTGATGAAAGGTGGCCGGATGATGGCCGGAAAACGCCCAAACAGCGGTGGCGGTGGCGGAGCAACAATGACCAAATGGAAAACCGCATGGTGGAGAAGAAAGAGCACGATGAGGGTAGTCCGGATCTGGACTCAGTTTCGTCGGACGGCGCCGGAAACCACCGTGGGTGGAGGTGGAAGCAGCGCTCACCGTCGTGGGGAGCGCGGCTTCGCGGCGGAGCTCCAGCAGGCGGCAGTCACGGCGCGGTCGCAGCTTGGCAAAGGTGGTGGCGCGACTGAGAAGAAGGAAGGAAGGCGGTTGATGAAGATGAAGTTGGGGGAGAGAAAAAAAAACAGCAGCAGAGAAAGAAAAGAGAAAGAAGAAGAAAGAAGAAAAAGAAAGAAAGAGAGAAAGGAGAAAAAGAGAGAAAAAGAAGCAGAGAAAGAGAACGTGAGGGGAGGGGTTACGGGTTTTGGGTAGAAATAGGAGATAGAAAAATCAGATTTTTTGTATTAGTGGTATAAAATGAGAGATAAATATTAAGCCTAAAATAAACATGTTTTTACTTTTTGGAATCAAAAAATAAAGATTGATAGATATATGTTTTCGAAATTCAAATTAGAGTAAAGATTAATAGTTGGACTGATCAACTAAGAAAATACTCGGTCCAAAATTTAATCTCAAATTTAGGTCAAACTAGTTTATTTTCAACTCTAAAATTAAATTGAATGAAAATATGAAAATACTTTTCTCTTAAACATATTATTTAAAATATTTTTCTGTATTGGTAGTAATAGTGACAATAATGTAACTTATTGTCTAGTAAGCGTGCATTCACTGAAATAAGTCAGTGCTAACGCACCCAATAAAATAATTTGAAGAGAGTAATTTAATTATGCATGACCAAACACGCATTCTAATTTGATCTAAACACTTAATCTTATTACCAAACAAGGTTATTTTCAAAGAAAATAATGTTTGGAGCTTACGCTTAGGTCCTAACAAGTCAATTTGGGCTCTATTAGGATCAAACCAGTCCATTTGGGCTCCATTAGGATCAAAGAAGTACAAATTGGCCTAGTTAGGTCGTATATGACCTAAAAAGTCGATTTGGGCTCTATTAGGATCAAACAAGTCCATTTAGGTTTCATTAGGACCATAGAAGTTCAATTGGGCCGATCGGGGCAATTGGCCCAATTAGGTCCTAACAAGTCAAATTGGGCTCTATTAGGATCAAACCAGTCCATTTGGGCTCCATTAGGATCAAATAAGTACAAATTGGCCCAGTTAGGTCGTATATGACCTAAAAAGTCGATTTTGGCTCTATTAGGATCAAACAAGTCCATTTAGGTTTCATTAGGACCATAGAAGTTCAATTGGGCCGATCGGGGCAATTGACCCAATTAGGTCCTAACAAGTCAAATTGGGCTCTATTAGGATCAAACCAGTCCATTTGGGCTCCATTAGGATCAAAGAAGTACAAATTGACCCAGTTAGGTCGTATATGACCTAAAAAGTCGATTTGGGCTCTATTAGAATCAAACAAGTCCATTTAGGTTTCATTAGGAACATAGAAGTTCAATTGGGACGATCGGGGCAATTGGCCCAATTAGGTCCTAACAAGTCAAATTGGGCTCTATTAGGATCAAACCAGTCCATTTGGGCTCCATTAGGATCAAAGAAGTACAAATTGGCCCAGTTAGGTCGTATATGACCTAAAAAGTCGATTTGGGCTCTATTAGGATCAAACAAGTCCATTTAGGTTTCATTAGGACCATAGAAGTTCAATTGGGCCGATCGGGGCAATTGGCCGAATTAGGTCTTAACAAGTCAAATTGGGCTCTATTAGGATCAAACCAGTCCATTTGGGCTCCATTAGGATCAAAGAAGTACAAATTGGCCCAGTTAGGTCGTATATGACCTAAAAAGTCGATTTGGGCTCTATTAGGATCAAACAAGTCCATTTAGGCTTCATTAGGACCATAGAAGTTCAATTGGGCCGATCGGGGCAATTGGCCCAATTAGGTCCTAACAAGTCAATTTGGGCTCTATTAGGATCAAACCAGTCCATTTGGGCTCCATTAGGATCAAAAAAATACAAATTGGCCCAGTTAGGTCGTATATGACCTAAAAAGTCGATTTG
The DNA here is from genome assembly GCA_030762895.1 of Sophora flavescens. Lineage (NCBI taxonomy): Eukaryota > Viridiplantae > Streptophyta > Magnoliopsida > Fabales > Fabaceae > Sophora > Sophora flavescens. The sequence goes on along the minus strand of CM061064.1, from coordinate 109,557,857 downwards.
GGCTCTATTAGGGTTAAACAAGTCCATTTAGGCTTCATTAGGACCATAGAAGTTCAATTGGTCCGATCGGGGCAATTGGCCCAATTAGGTCCTAACAAGTCAATTTGGGCTCTATTAGGATCAAACCAGTCCATTTGGGTTCTGTTAGGATCAAACAATTGTACTTCTTGTTTAATTCACTTCATAAATCTTGTAAGAAATATAAATCTTGTTTAATTCACTTCATAAATCTTGTTTGCTTTTAAATTTATTAAGATCAAATATTTTAATCATATTTATAAGATAAATTATTTAATATTTTTTCAAGGATAATATAAGATAAATCAAGGAAAATATAAAAAATAACACAATCCGTCCGAAATTTTCGGACGGATTTCAGACGGATCAAGGGAAATATAAAAAATAACACAATCTGTCCGAAAATTTCGGACGGATTTCAGACGGATCAAGGAAAATATAAAAAATAGCACAATCCGTCCGAAATCCGTCCGAACTTTTCGGACGGATGTAAGATAAATCAAGGAAAATATAGAAAATAACAAAATCGTCAATCAAATCCGTCCAAATTTTGGACGGATTTCGATTTGATCAAGGAAAATATAAAAAATAACACAATCAGTCCGAAATCCGTCCGAAATTTTCTGACGGATTTCGGATGGATCAAGGGAAATATAAAAAATAACACAATCCGTCTGAAATCCGTCCGAAATTTTCCGACGGATTTCGGACGGATGTAAGATAAATGAAGGAAAATATAAAAAATAACACAATCCGTCCGAAATTTTCGGATGCGTTTCTGACGGATCAAGGAAAATATAAAAAATAACACATTACGTCCGAAATCCGTCAGAAAATTTCTGACGGATTTCAGACGGATGTAAGATAAATCAAGGAAAATATAGAAAATAACAAAATCCGTCTGAAATCCGTCCGAAATTCTGAAAATTTCGGACGGAAACATTTTCGTCTGAAAATTCCGTCTGAAAATTCAATTTTTCTAGTAGTGGAGTTTTTGGGTGTGAATGAGTGTGCAACTTGTTCTTTCCTTCACTTAACTATTCAGTCAACACATGTAGAGGTGAGGGAACGAAATTGGCTATGTAAGGATGACTGAAATGAGTCTGGAGGAGGAAAAATGAAGTCATTTTTGTGGTTTTGCTTTTATATTATATGAATTTAGGTAGATTTTTGGTAAGTTAGTAGGAAAACGAGTATCATACATGCAAATGGGTAGTGGGAGATAGGTGTCATACATGCAAAGGGTAGTGGAACAAGTGTCATGGATGCATTTTAGGTGTTATGCATGCAAAGGGTAGTGGAACAAGTGTCATGCATGCAAAGGGTAGTTGAGCAAGTGTCGTTAGGATATGTTAGTGGAGTGTGAGGTGGTGCCACCATGGCCACCTTCCTCCTGGTCACGACACGTGTCACCGTGTGTTGTTCCGGCACAACTGGGTGTTTTCTTCTGCATCATCTTATGTAACCTACTGCTGGAATATTTTTATGTAATTATTTTAGGCCATTCCCAAAAGCCTTTTATACTCAAGCCCAATCTAATTTTAATATCCCAACTCTCAACTAATTAATTAATCGATTAATTAATCTCTCAGTTTGCGTTTCCTTGTGTTCTGAACCCGTTTTAACCCTGATTCCCCTCAAACTTAAAACACGAGCTCGCTAAGACCTAAGAAACGTGATTAAGCCTTCAAATATGCTTAATCCTTTCCTCTTATACTAATCCAGAAAATGGGGTGTTACATTTCTACTTTTTAAGATCGGTATAAATATAAATAAACGTTTATATTTTTATATGAAACTTAGAAAATGATTTTGGGAAAACAAAGTCATATTCATATTATACTTATTTTTATAAGTATACGATTAGATTTTGGGTTGAAAATTCAGACGGAACACGGTCTGCGTTTTTGCTGACAGTAAGATTTTACTAATTAGAAAACCTAATTTTGACTCGTGAACGAAATGAATAGATTTTATATCTCATTTCAAATGATATAGGTTATTTTGAAAATTTTCAAAATAAATAGGTTATTATACTTGATTCGGGCATAAAAACCTAAATCGGGGAATCGATGGAGTCGAGAACGGACATGTAGAGACCAAACCCGACATCGGATACTGAGACATATTGCCACCTAGGGTGGTGAGTCATAGGGGTGATTCACCTTGCAATTAATGAAAGTAATGATGAGTTTAAGTGTGAAAAAACCAAAATACCCCTAACCTAACCTATCCTAGTTAAATATTAACTATGGTTAGGGCAAGACAAGTTCAAATTGGCTACTTCCTCCTTGATTTGTGGTCACAAACCAGCCGCCTCTCCTTCAACCTCAACCACTCAATTTTCATGATTACTTTAGGTCTGAAATTACCAAAATATCCTCAAGTCCTAACTTAATCACAAAATTGCCCTTAATTGAGATTACACTTTTGTCCTTAAATTTTTATGACTTGGACCCTTTTACCCTCATTTCCCACGGCCCAAACACCTTTCTTTAGGCCTTCATATTTGTGAATCACTTCATCTTCTTCCTCTCATTTTCTCTCAAAAAACTTTCGATCGATAGCTAATTTTGTCAAGGAACCACTTGATTCCTTGCTCATTTTCAATCTTCAAGAGGTATACCATGCTCTTCTCACTTAATCATCACTATGTTCTTCATTCATTTTCATGTTTCAAGGCCATGATCATCATTTGAAATTCTTAGATCTAGAACTTTGAAAATTCATAGAAAATCATAGAAAAATCATATGATCATGAAACTAATTTCTATGATCCACTAGTGGAAAATATACTTTAGACGGTAAAGGTTTACATCAGTTAACCAAAAACTAGACGTTAAAAAGGGGGTGGTGGCAGTTTTGTAAATATCAGACTTCATTAATTCACTGTTAACGTCAGTTGTTTTAAGGACTGACATTAAAAGTGAGGCGGTGACAGTTTTGTAAATATTAAATCACTATTTGCGTCAGTTGTTTAATGAACTGACATTAAAAGTGTTTTGCAAGAAATTATTAAAACTTTAACGTCAGTTGTTTATAAACCTGACGTTATAAGTGTGATTTTTACTTCAGTTAAATAAATAACTGACGTAAATAATCAACTCATTCCTACCTTTCTTTCGTTATCATCTCCCTGTTGTCACTCTTAACGCAGATCAAGACTCCATATAGTGCAGTTTATTTCTAATCTTTTTTTAAAAAAGTTTATTTTTAATCTTAATTAATTATCTTGAATTAGTAAATTAACAAATTCTTGTGCAAATTAAAATAAATAAACACTTAACATAAAACAAGTTATATATGTATAATCAAATCGTATCTCATTGAAGCGATTCATAAGTTACAATTACATGTTTAAAAGATAAAAAATTTCCGCAAGATATATAGCACTAAAATATAAAAAAGTTTCTGCTTCAACATCATTTTCTTTTCAGTCCTGTGCTCAGAATCTCCAACATTGAATGCATCCCCTCCCTCATTTGAAGTCGATGCTCCATCTGAATCCACAGTCACTTTGGAGCCGTGGCAGAGTGAAGGGTGCACTCGATCTGTTTCAGCAATATTCTTGGAACAGCCACTTGGTTCCAAAGCTGAGGTTTTGGAACTGTAGCTGCTGATTCTCCAGAAGGATGATGGTGTGTGCAATTCACATAATGCGATTTACACACCCTTATCACCCATGTAATGCGATTTACACAACCTCAGAAGTTGTTTTGACCATTAAGACAGACCTTTAAGTCTAGGTATAGGAAGAAAGAGTGATGAAGTTAATCTCCATGGCATAGCCATATTGTGAAGCAGATAAATTAAAGGAAGGAAGGAAGCTGTTTATAGGAGTAGGGGATGAAGTTACTAGGCGTCGTAAGTTGCTAAAAAATTAAATTGATCATTAAGAGCATTAGGTTCCAAGGCGCATTGGGAGTTGGAATGGCAGTCATATATTATAAACGTGCAGAAAAGAAAACGCCAGAAGGAATAGGAAGATACACTTTTAACGTCAGTTGTTGAATAAAACTGACGTTAAAAGCGTTTTTAAAATAAAAAATATTTATTTTTAACGTCAGTTGTTTATACAACCGACGTTAAAAGTGTGATTTTTACTTAAATAAACAGCTGACGTAAATAATCCTATATCCCTATCTGAAATGCCCTGTTGTCACACAGGTCTGTTAACGTCAGTTGTTGAATAAAACTGAAGTTAAAAGTGTTTTTAAAATAAAAAATATTTATTTTTAACGTCTGTTGTTTATACAATTGATGTTAAAAGTGTGATTTTTACTTCAGTTAAATAAATAGCTGACGTAAATAATCCTATATCCCTAGCTATCTGAAATGCCCTGTTGTCACTCAATTAACACAGGTCTCAGAGCCATTTTGTGAAGGAATAGAAATATAGAGGAAAAGAAGAGGCGTGATACAGATCAAGTTACAGAAGAATGTTACTTTAACACTTTTAACGTCAGTTGTATTCAACAACGGACGTTAAAAGTGTTTTTTTTAAAAAATATTAATATTTAACGTCAGTTTGTTAATAAAATTGACGTTAAAAAATTAATTGTAACGTCAGTTGTTTAATACAACTGACGTTAAATGTTGTTTTATGTTTACACCCGCGTGCCTTCTGCACTTCGCTCTGTACGTACGTCTCTTTTCTCTTTTCATCACGCTCAACCCTAAATCACTCTCAACCCTCACTCTCACTCTCACCCTCACCCAGCACAGAACCCTAATCACGAGCTCATCTCCACCGCAACCACCGTGAGGTACACTATTAACCCTAACTCTGTCTTTCCATTCATTCTTTGCAATAACTTGACGTACATCTCTCTTTCCCCTTCCCGCGCACTAACTCTTCTTGTCCCTCTCCTCTCAGTAACCACATCGAACGTTGGCCACCACTCGAGCTCCCCTCCCCACCACCACGCGAGCACCTATTTCTGGTGAGTATTTAGGGCACATTTTTGTATTTTTGGTTTTGAGTGTATGTTGAAACTGTAGTGTCAGTAGTTGAAACTTGAAACCGTGAGTTTGAGTTGTTTGGAATGTACGTCTCTGTTTTTGGTTTTGAGTGCATGTTGCTCTGCTGGTTGATCTGTCACGGCCGTGATGCTAATCACGGCTAGGCCGTGATCAATTCTGCCTGTGATGGCATGGTCTGTTCGATTGTACGTTACGGCCGTGATGGACATCACCGCCGCGCCGTGACCAGTTCTTGGCAATTAATCTTTAAAAACTATAGTTTTCAATCTCCCGTATTGTCCTTATATTGGATATATATATGTTTTGTATATCTACAGGACCTATCTAGTTATGGATCGTAGTTGGATGGTTTGTAAGCGTACTAGTTCTGAGTATTTGAAGGGGGTGGGAGAATTTATAGAATTTGCTCAAAGGAATGTTCCTAATAGTAATGGAATGTTCTGTTGTCCTTGTGTCAAGTGTTTGAATACCAGGAAATGTACGGTGAAGGATATACGTACTCATTTGATTTGTGAAGGGATTTGCTTGAGTTATACAAGATGGATATGGCATGGTGATATGTTGTTGAGTAGTAATACGGCGAGTGTCTCCCAAAGTGAGGACGTTGACGTAGATATGGAGGATGATCGAGTAGAGGACATGATCCGTGATATTGGACAAGAATCTTTTCATCGAGCGCATGTGTATGATAGGTTGTGCGGTGATGCGGATAAGCCTTTATATCCAGGGTGTACTACTCATACACGGTTGTCGGCGGTGCTAAAATTGGTTTATGTGAAGGCGAGAAATGGTTGGAGCGATAAAAGCTTCACGGAATTGCTTGAAGTGTTGAAAGACTTGCTTCCGGAGGACAACACATTGCCTGACCGTAACTATGAGGCCAAGAAGGTATTGTGTCCTATGGGTATGGAGTATAAGAAGATACACGCATGCCCCAATGATTGCATATTGTACACCGGTGTTCATGAAGACAAACACGATTGCCCCAAATGTGGGTTATCACGATACAAAGTGAAGGGTGGTGACGATGATGATGATGTTGATGATGTGAGAAAAAAGGGTCCTCCTGCGAAGGTGTTGTGGTATCTTCCAATAATTCCAAGGTTCAAGCGATTGTTTGCCAATGCGAAAGATGCAAAGAATCTTAGATGGCATAATGATGAGAGGAAACGTGATGGAAAGGTTCGCCATCCTGCTGATTCTATTCAATGGAAGAATATCGATACTATGTTTCCGGATTTCGCCGATGAGCCAAGAAACCTAAGGCTTGGACTTGCTACGGATGGAATGAATCCTTATGGTAACATGAGTAGTATTCATAGTTCATGACCTGTTCTGTTGGTGATTTACAACATGCCCCCTTGGTTGTGCATGAAGCGCAAATACATGATGTTCTCTATGATGATTTCGGGCGCTACAACAGATTAGACTTTAGATAGCGTTTTCGTATGCCTTTTAATAGCGTTTGTAACCGCTATCTATGCTACCGCTATTAAAACTCGTTAGCAAAGATAGCATTTAGGAAGTGCTATTAATAGGTGACTTTAGATAACGTTTGTACACGGAAACGCTATCTAAAGTCTGACTTTAGATAGCGTTTCCGTGTACAAACGCTATCTAAAGTCTGACTTTAGATAGCGTTTGTACAAGGAAACACTATCTAAAGCCCCTTTTTTTTTATTTCTTAACTTTTACATCCATTATTCCTGCATATTGAACTACACAAAAAAACCACAATTGTTGCAGTCAACACAATTGTTCAAAATGTGTTCAAAATATAAGTGTACAAATATAAGTGTTCAATGCAGCACTGCATGTGTTTGTGCAGCAAACCAGTAACTATACAATCAAAGTGCAACACATACAGCAACTATATATATAACCAGATATAAGTACACCACTCTGTTTCTAAAGTATTCAAATTCACACGAGTAAGACAAAATCAAAGTGCAGCAACTATACCAGATCTCAATCCTTAAGAAACCAAAATCAGAAAACCAACATACATCTACAATTAATCTACATTTACAGCTTCTGTTTGTTTTCCATGAGACCAAGACAACACCAAAGTAATGTGTCGAAATGTGATCCAAAGCCTCTGTAGCATACATACTGCATTTCCACCACAAAGACTAACCTGTTACATTGGGATACAGCAGACTAATTAGGTAAATACTACTGTAGCAAGAAACAGAATTCAAATCAAGCATTAACAAAGTCTAACAAAAATAATAGCAAGAAACAAATCATGTATGTATAAATAATTAAATATGATCATACTGTAACATCCTAAAATTCTAATATAATTAATTTAAAAAAAAAGAAGGATTAAGTTATAAAAAAAATAAAAATAAATAATAATGATATAATAAAAATAAGATATAATTGAGAGGTTTAGTGTAAAGGATTTGTTAGTATAAAATTTATTAGAGTTGGTTAGGAATTGCAAGGGAATAATGAATTTATATATATATATATATATATATATATATATATATATATATATATATATATATATATATATATATATAAACATAAGTACAGACTTTCACGTGGGGCCTAGGGGTAGCTCATAAGTCAAGTGAGCCTAGTTATTTTATAATAAAGAAAAAACAATAATAAACAATGAAGAAACAAAACAAACAAAAAAAAAAGGAAAAGAAAATAAATTTTTAAAAAAAAAGCTACAAGCCTATTACCTGCCTAATGCACAAAATATACATGGATCAATCTTACGTACAGCGGGCTAGGTACAGTACGAAAGGAAATAGGCTAAAAAAAAAAGTACCGAATCGGTTTGAGCCTTAATACCCGCTGGACCAGTTTTATGCTATTACCATACATTCATAGTGCAAAACAGTAGCTACCTAGGGTACTGTATGCGCTCCAGTTACTGTGCACGGGTTAGGAGCGCCGCGCAGAGAGGAGAATTAGAGGGGGGCTGTGTAGTGTGAGGGGTTTTGGAGACACGTTCCATTTTCTTGTAGGTGCAACCGTCACAGTGAAAGGAAGAAAATATTTTAGAGAAGCACCAACTTTTATCATACGTAATTTTTAGAGCACTTTGGGAGTTTTCGAGAGGTGAGTAACAATACCTTTTTATAACCCTTTCCATGGTACATGTGTTTGTTGTGTTGAGCGATTTACCTATGATTTTGAGAGATTTTAATTGAATGATGCATGTTATTAATAAACTGAATTTTTTAGGGGTTTTGAATTAAAACAAAAAAGATTATTAGATTGGGTATTTGTTCTTGTTACTGATGGCATGAAATACATGATTGTATTTGAATTAGTTGGATGACGTGCTTATTGGTGTATGCTAGCCATGTGAGTTTATTTGACATGCATGATAAGATCAAATATTTAATTTTTGGTAAATGAATTGTTACACGCATGAGACATGAAATTGTGCCTTATGATGAATTGTATGATGTTTGCCGCAATACCACCTATGATAGGGGTATCGAAAAGTAATACCACCGTGATGGGGTATCGAAAGTAACATCCCCATAAAATTGGGATGTCGAAAATAAGTAATACTACCTAAAAAGGAGTATCGAAAGTAACACCGCCACAGGTTGGGGTGTCGAAAAGTGAGAAATACCACCATGTGCACATGGGAGGTATCGAAATGGAAATGTCCCCGACAGGAGGGTGACATCGAAACACTCCTCGTGAGTAGGGGTGGGCAATGGGACGCCATTGTCGTGTGATGTGTGAATATATGGCATGCTGGCAAGAGGCCAATTTAATTAGGAGGTCTTCGGACCGCTTGGATTTAACTTGAATTTATCTGGTATATGAAATGTGATGTATTGAGATGAGATTATTATTAATGTTAAAAGTATTTTCTTTATATATATTATTTTGAAAAATTAGCGGGTGCCATGGACAGTTTTTCCGGTTACCGCATCGGCTGAGAACAATGCTATTTTCAAAAATGTTTTTATAAAACTGTATTGTTGATCACTGGGATTTTATATCTCATTATTAAGCATTGTTTTCAGAGCACGAGGAGGACGTCATTGAGGCTGAAGTGGCGTGAAGACTTAGTGGATACCATTAGATAATCTTTCTAGTTTGGTTAGTCTGTTCTTAAATATGGAGCCGTATGTGGCTAGACGCAATTATTTATCGTTGGGATTGTAGTTAGACGCCCAGTTTTGAGGCTTTTGATTGATTGATTTATTTATTTATTTATATCTATATTCATTACATGGATAATTTAATACTATATTATTTAATATGAGGCATTTTCAGACTTTAATGTTTTTTCTAATTTTTCGTTATGAGATATATGTTTTAATTAAATGTTTTAAAGGATATTTTATTGATTTTATCTTGGGATCACTAATGTAACGAAGGGCGTTACATTTATGGTATCAGAGCAGTTCGATTCTAAATCGGACTGTGGTAATGGGGCTTTTTCTAAAATAAAACTTGGGCGCATAGGATGCTTGTTAGAGTTATAGATTCTGCATGCTATTCTTTGGGATATTGGACCTGATCAACCTAGTATTTCATTGGTAGTGAGCAGATTTATGGCGACTAATAGGCGAGGGACGAATGTTGCACTTGCAGCAGCTTTGGATTGTATGGCCAAGGTTATGCAAGGGCAGACGGAGACTCGCCGTCAACTGAAAGGGAATGGAGGCCAGTCACTAATGAAGTGGTGGCAACCTAGGACCCTTAACACGTGGGGCTTTTCGAATTCAAGAAGAACAATTCGCCATCATTCTGAGGCAGTTTAGATCCGAAGGAGGCTAAATTTCTTCCACTCGTTAAGAAAAAAAAAATTAAATTATTATATTGTTTGATTCAGGAGCAACGCATTCCTTGATACATCCTTTATGTGTGAAAATTTGGAGATACCAATCTTTCATTCGTCCTTTGATTCATAAGTTTCTACTCCTATAGGGATATTCTTGTTCTTCCATTGGATGCTTAAATTGTTTCCTTGTGCATCAAGACACTCCTTATGACATCAACCTTATTGTTATCTATGTATTGTATGTTATTCTTGGTATTGACTAATTGGCATCTAGACTCATTACCATAAGCATTCTGACAAAAATATCCTTATCTCTTCACATCCAATGTCTAATGATTTTCCCCGTACCCAGTTCTATTGTTTCTGCTGTTGCTTGTCATAAGTGCTTAGTTGAGGGAGCTCAAGGATATATACTCTTATTCTCTGCTAAGATAGAGGCTGACGGTGATGTGACGGCTATACTTGTGGTGTGTGAATTCCAGGATGTTTTCCCTAAGGATGTCTCTAGCTTGCCTTCGAATAGGGAAGTTGAGTTTAACATATATCTAGTGCCAGGGAGTGGACCAGTATCGGTAGCGCCTTATAGAATGGCACCTCTAGAGTTGAGCGAGCTCAAGAAACAGATAGAGGACATGTTACAAAAGGGGTTTATTAGGCCTAGTGTGTCACATTGGGGAGCACCAGTGCTTCTAGTGAAGAAAAAGGATGGGAGTATGAGGTTGTGTGTTGACTATAGGCAACTGAATAAGGTAATCATCACGAACAAATATCCCTTGCCTAGGATAGGTGACCTCTTAGATCAGTTAAGGGGAGCGTCAGTGTTTTCCAAAATAGATCTAAGATCGGGATACCATCAAATTAGAGTTAGAAGCGAGGACGTCTAAGACAGCCTTCAGGACAAGGTGTGGGCACTATGAGTATGTAGTGATGCCCTTTGGTGTGACCAACGCCCCAGCCATTTTCATGGACTACTTGAATCAGATCTTTAGGACCTTTTTGGACAGGTTTGTGGTGGTGTTCATAGATGATATTTTAATATACTCTAGGACACCAGAAGAACATGGAGAACACTTAAGGTTGGTGTTGCAGATCTTGAGGGACGAGCGTCTTTATGCCAAACCATAGAAGTGTGAGTTTTGGCTAGACGAGGTAAAGTTTTTAGGACACACAATCTCAAAGGATGGAGTAGCGATTGATTCCTCTAAAGTTGATGCGGTGTTGGGATGGTAACAACCGAAGACAGTAACCGAAGTGAGAAGTTTCTTAGGCTTAGCTGGTTACTATAGGAAGTTCATATGGGGGTTCTCTAGATTAGCCTTACCTTTGACCCAGTTGACTAGAAAAGGGAAACCTTTTGTGTGGGACCAGGAGTGTGAGGACGGATTCCAAGAGCTTAAGAGGAGATTGGTGTCATCACCAGTCTTAATTATACCGGACCCCTTAGTGAGTTTTGTGGTATACTGCGACGCATCCAGGAATGGCTTGGGATGTGTCTTAATGCAGGAGGGCAAGGTGGTAGCATATGCCTCTAGGCAGCTTAGGCCACATGAGGGGAATTACCCTACCCATGACCTAGAGCTAGCAGCTGTGGTTTTTGCCCTTAAGATTTGGAGGCATTACCTTTATGGGGCAACGTTTGAAGTTTTTAGTGGCCATAAAAGCCTTAAATATCTGTTCGACCAGAAGGAGTTGAACATGAGACAACGAAGGTGGATGGAGTTCCTTAAGGACTACAACTTCAAGTTGAAATACTATCCGGGAAAGGCCAATTTGGTGGCAGATGCTTTGAGTAGGAAGTCCCTACACGTGTCAAGCTTGATGGTACAAGATCTGAACCTGATGGAAGAGTTTAGGGACATGAACCTGGAAGTGTTGGATGTGACCTTAAATGTCTTAAGTTTGAAGTTGAATAGGTTGGAAATTAATAGTGACCTTAGAGATGAGGTTAGGCGGGAACAACTTTTAGACCAGGAGTTGCAATCTCGGTTAGGACAAGAGGGTTATGAGTTGTCAGTTGATTGGCTAGTGAAGTTTAAGAGTAGGATCGTTGTTCTTAAGGAGGGAAGCCTTAGAGAGAAGATATCAGAGTAGGCTCATAAGGGAAAGTTTACCATACATCCTGGAATAACTAGGATGTACCAAGACCTTAAGAGGATGTATTGGTGGCCAGGAATGAAAAAGGATGTGGCTAGCTTCGTAACTAGGTGTTTAGTGTGCCAAAAGGTTAAGATTGAACATCAGAAGCCTTCGGGGTTGTTGCAGTCCTTGGAGATTCCAGAATGGAAGTGGGAGAGAATTTCTATGGACTTTGTGATGGGGTTACCTAAGACGCGTTTGGGCTTAGACGCCATTTGGGTGATAGTGGATAGGTTGACCAAGTCTTCCCACTTCTTGCCAATTAAGGCAACCTATAGCTTAGACAAGTTGGCCTACCTTTATATCAAGGAAATAGTCAGACTTCATGGGATACCCACCTCCATAGTGTCGGATAGAGACCCGAGGTTTTCCTCTAGATTTTGGAGAGCTTTTCAGCAGGCCTTTGGGACTAAGTTGAACCTTAGCACAGCCTATCATCCCCAAACGGATGGTCAGTCAGAGCGGACCATTCAGACCCTCGAGGACATGCTTAGAGCGTGTGTCTTGGATGAAGGAGGGAGTTGGGATAGATTCCTACCTCTCATTGAGTTTGCGTATAACAATAGTTATCATGCTAGTATAGGCATGACACCCTATGAGGCCCTATATGGGAGGAAGTGTAGGTCCCCTTTATGTTGGTGTGAGGTAGGTGATAAAACCTCGATAGGACCTGAATTAGTCCAGGAAACCTCCGAGAGAATAAAAATTATTAGGGAGAGGATGCGCACGGCGCGAAGTAGACAAAAGAGCTATGCCGACAAAAGGAGAAAGCCTCTATAATTCCAGGAAAGTGAGCATGTATTTTTTAGAGTCGCTCCTAAGACGGGGGTAGGGAGGTCGATGAAAGTCCACAAGCTAGATCCTCGTTTCATGGGACCCTTCCAAATCCTTGAAAGAGTCGGGCCTGTTGCTTATCAATTGGCTCTTCCGCCACAATTGGCAAACCTTCATGATGTTTTCCATGTGTCACAACTCAAAATATGTATCTGATGAATCTCGCGTGATAGATCCCGAGTCTGTACAATTGAAGGATGATTTTGATCTATAAGCCAAAGCCTAGTCAAATCCTGGACAAGAGCACTAAGACTCTAAGGAACAAGGCGATTCCAATGGTGAAAGTGTTAGGGAACGGATTGACTCCTGAGGAAGCCACTTGGGAGATGGAGGAGGACATCGTGCGTCAATACCCAGATTTTATTATCTAAGGTATGGTTACCTTTAAGTTTGAATATGCCATACGTTAAAATAAGTGCGTGAGTATGAGGCGAATTTCGGGGACGAAATTCTTTAAGGAGGGGAGAAAATGTAACATCCTAAAATTCTAATATAATTAATTTTAAAAAAAAGAAGGATTAAGTTATAAAAAAAATAAAAATAAATAATAATGATATAATAAAAATAAGATATAATTGAGAGGTTTAGTGTAAAGGATTTGTTAGTATAAAATTTATTAGAGTTGGTTAGGAATCGCAAGGGAATAATGAATTAATATATATATATATATATATATATATATATATATATATATATATATATATATATATATATATATATATAAACATAAGTACAGACTTTCACGTGGGGCCTAGGGGTAGCTCATAAGTCAAGTGAGCCTAGTTATTTTATAATAAAGAAAAAACAATAATAAACAATGAAGAAACAAAACAAACAAAAAAAAGGAAAAGAAAATAAATTTAAAAAAAAAAAAAGCTACAAGCCTATTACCTGCCTAATGCACAAAATATATATGGATCAATCTTACGTACAGCGGGCTAGGTATAGTACGAAAGGAAATAGGCTAAAAAAAAAAGTACCGAATCGGTTTGAGCCTTAATACCCGCTGGACCAGTTTTATTCTATTACCATACATTCATAGTGCAAAACAGTAGCTACCTAGGGTACTGTATGCGCTCCAGTTACTGTGCACGGGTTAGGAGCGCCGCGCAGAAAGGAGAATTAGAGGGGGGCTGTGTAGTGTGAGGGGTTTTGGAGACACGTTCCTTTTTCTTGTAGGTGCAACCGTCACAGTGAAAGGAAGAAAATATTTTAGAGAAGCACCAACTTTTATCATACGTAATTTTTAGAGCACTTTGGGAGTTTTCGAGAGGTGAGTAACAGTACCTTTTTATAACCCTTTCCATGGTACATGTGTTTGTTGTGTTGAGCGATTTACCTATGATTTTGAGAGATTTTAATTGAATGATGCATGTTATTAATAAACTGAATTTTTTAGGGGTTTTGAATTAAAACAAAAAAGATTATTAGATTGGGTATTTGTTCTTGTTACTGATGGCAAGAAATACATGATTGTATTTGAATTAGTTGGATGACGTGCTTATTGGTGTATGCTAGCCATGTGAGTTTATTTGACATGCATGATAAGATCAAATATTTAATTTTTGGTAAATGAATTGTTACACGCATGAGACATGAAATTGTGCCTTATGATGAATTGTATGATGTTTGCCGCAATACCACCTATGATAGGGGTATCGAAAAGTAATACCACCGTGATGGGGTATCGAAAGTAACATCCCCATAAAATTGGGATGTCGAAAATAAGTAATACTACCTAAAAAGGAGTATCGAAAGTAACACCGCCACAGGTTGGGGTGTCGAAAAGTGAGAAATACCACCATGTGCACATGGGAGGTATCGAAATGGAAATGTCCCCGACAGGAGGGTGACATCGAAACACTCCTCGTGAGTAGGGGTGGGCAATGGGACGCCATTGTCGTGTGATGTGTGAATATATGGCATGCTGGCAAGAGGCCAATTTAATTAGGAGGTCTTCGGACCGCTTGGATTTAACTTGAATTTATCTGGTATATGAAATGTGATGTATTGAGATGAGATTATTATTAATGTTAAAAGTATTTTCTTTATATATATTATTTTGAAAAATTAGCGGGTGCCATGGACAGTTTTTCCTTTATCAGACACCGGTGAGAACAATGCTATTTTCGAAAATGTTTTTATAAAACTGTATTGTTGATCACTGGGATTTTATATCTCATTATTAAGCATTGTTTTCAGAGCACGAGGAGGACGTCATTGAGGCTGAAGAGGCGTGAAGACTTAGTGGATACCATTAGATAATCTTTCTAGTTTGATTAGTCTGTTCTTAAATATGGAGCCGTATGTGGCTAGACGCAATTATTTATCGTTGGGATTGTAGTTAGACGCCCAGTTTTGAGGCTTTTGATTCATTTATTTATTTATTTATTTATTTATATCTATATTGATTACATGGATAATTTAATACTATATTATTTAATATGAGGCATTTTCAGACTTTAATGTTTTTTCTAATTTTTCGTTATGAGATATATGTTTTAATTAAATGTTTTAAAGGATATTTTATTGATTTTATCTTGGGATCACTAATGTAACGAAGGGCGTTACACATACCATCTCAAGAGAATCAGCTCCAAGTAATTCCATGTTGCGGTGGTTGATAATCTGATTATTTTCCAGATTATGTGTTCAGTAATCTGATACATAGAAGAAAAATGATATTAATGTACCACTTAAATAAAAGATAACTAAATTACTGATACAAAGGAATTCAAATAAACAGATTACGAAATCAAGCTTAAATTACCAAATCATGCTTAAATTTCAATAGATCCTAAACATATTAAATAAGAACCTAAACAACACATTTAGTTTGGGAGAGAAAGAGAAATCGAAAGCAGCGGAGCACTCACTGGAGAAGAAAATAGTAATCAGTTGAGCGAAATACATAGATGTTGATTGAATTTGTGTGAACCAAAAAGTGCAAGTTTGAACTTATTTTCTCCTTTCCATGCACATCAACTCGAAGGCATGTACCAATGAAAAACAAATACATAGATAGTTTGGGGTTGATAAATATAAAGCATTATTCACATACCAATGAGTATTGCTGCAACTACTGTGATCAATTTGACATAATCAAACGAACTTTTCAACAATATAGTGACACCACTCTTCCTTGACTTCAGATAGTTGAGCAGTGGAGTATGTGGAGCATTTGAAGTCATGGAAGTACTGTGACATAAAAATTAAATAAATTAAGTTACAATTGCTAAAACATTTGAACAGATCCACGATTAAAAGCTAAGTAAACAACATACCGCCATTGGTATTTTAACTTGGTTCTGCAAGATAGTCTCCTTCATGAAACGCATGACATAGTACCCACAATCTGTACTGTTGGGTTGTCTTGGGCACTATAAAAAATAAAATAGTAAATCAATATAGTTTTTTTTATCTAATTGCGCATTAAGTTTTTGAAAATATACCTGTATCTGAATCCATTTAATGTTGGTTGCCTTTAAACGCGGCACCTTAGCTCCGATATTTGCGCGATAAACTTGCAAAGCACTAATCACAAAATCAAACAGACTTCATTAAGAAACATATTTTCAATCATCACAAACACACGCATGCTTACTTATCGAATGAATCATAGAAAATCAGAAATATAAAAACATGCTTACGTATCGAACGCATTCTTTAATTCAGGCGATCCCTAGGATCAACATACAAGGGATCCAGATAGTAAATAATCTCTTCAACAATATTTATCGCGCAGACAGACCCAATGATTCCTACAAAAATGTTGAGATAACAAATCCTAAGCACCTCAACTTTTATGTAATTCATTATTGTGAATTAAGTCCTATAGGATAAGCGACTCACCCAACATTGCACGGCGCTAAAAACAAGGGCTGATATTCTCTTTCTTTAGTTGCAAACCGGTCAGCTAGATACGTTGTCCGTGAATCCCTCCCGAAGTAGCCGTATGTATTTGTTTGGTGTGGGGACAAGAACAGAAACCTCCTCGTTATTTCCTTTGGAAGCAACAATTCTTCATACAAATACCTTCAATTAAAATATAAAAATGGATTACACCAATGACATCAATATTTAAATGGAAAGACTAAAAAAATATTGTACACTTTAAGCCTGATTTATTACCCGATATATGCGGAAATAACGGAGGCGGATACCCATTCATGATTTACAACTTCTCCGATATTTTCAGTATTGAGCATCTCAATGAAATGGTGACCAAAAATATTTTGTTCCATCTCTACGTACAATTGGTCAAGCATTTTTCATATTCTTTCGTTCATGTATTTTAAGAAAATTCAAATATTCCGAGAGAAATTGTAGTTGAACCAGTTTGTAGGAGGGTTGGCCTCGAGTTGCCTCCTTTATTTTCTGGGGTTGTAATTGACTCCTTTGTATATCCGACACTCTGCCCTTGCCTTTAGCTTTTGCGAGTGCCTGGAAATTTTGCATTTCAATATGCCGAGTTAGTGATCAACTAATGTAATGCATATATGCCGTATATGAAAAGGTGGAAAAATGCAATTACATACCATATTAATTACAACCACGAGATCAATTGGCCATGCCACATAAGTACCTATTGCATCTCTTCTTGTCATCACATCTGCACGATCGATAGGTACCGGCAATGGCGCATCCCCCTCAGTTGCAACATCAACTCCAACTTTCACATGGTTAAGGGGTACTGGTCCAGTGTGCAGTGTAACACCCGGCTCATTGTATACTTTACCCATAGCAACCATACGATAGTTTGGGGTCGATAAATATAGCTGACATGAGTTGACGCCCTAATCCAATGATAGATGAATAAGCTATGAATTAAGGCATCCAATTGAATGTATTTAACTGTGAATGCAATACTAGTAAAAAAAAGGCATGCATTACCTCTGGAAGCCTGCTGGCAGATGGTAGACTGCAACTATCTTTGACGCTTGCTTGGGCTGTGAAATTAGCCTGCCTCTTCTCATCATCCTTTTGTTTCAGCTTTTCTTCCAAAATGTTCAATCTTTCAGAGAGTTGAGACACCAATGTCTCCCACTTTTTCGTTTCCGAGTTATTTCTTGCATGACCTTCGGGTGGGAAGTAGTCTTTTTGTGAGACGCCGAAACCCACACCTCTAACACGACCAGGGTTCTTTGGCACACCTAGGGCTTTGGCAAGAATATCCTGGCGACCAAAGTATTGTATCTCTCCCTCTACCGCAGACTGTGACAGTTCCTGCTGACACATAATTATTGGTGAAATGCAAATGTTAAAATTATTATATATTATCATAAGAAAATAACAAATGATAATGTAAACGTTAGTCTACTAACACATTTATTCCACACGGTCTGCGTATTTTTGTTGTCAATTACACCCGCCTTGTTCTCGCGGGCTTTCCTCCACACAATATGGCGTTTAATTTTCTTAACTTCTGGCCCCGCCTCCTGCATCTGTATATTGAGATAATATATATTAACCAAACAGTTTAAAAGTCATATTTACCACACATGCAGTTAAATATATATATATACATCCTCAATGTCAGCATACCCCTTACGTGATGCTTTGTAAGGGCATGCAGGATCTAACGCCCTGTTGCGATTTTCATTGCTTAATTTCTATTCAGACACATATAAGTAATATTAATACATTGTTAATGTCATATGTACGTATTGCTATAAAATTATAAGGACTAACGTGATATTAAACATACCAGGAATTGAGCATCTCCTGTGCGTATTGCTATAAAATCTGTCCACTCATCCCTTGATATGTGTGGATATTTTGATGGAGGTTCCTCATTGATATTCCCGTTGGCATCTCTTATAAATTTTTTGGTCAATCTAGTTCTGAATGCCCTATGTAGGTTACCAGCTTCCTGAAGTACAAATTTTTTCCGAGATTCATCAACATTAAAAGACATCTGCAAAACAATATAAACAACGTGTCAAAGTAAGTATGTTTACATAGTTTATAATATAATTTATAAATTTTAACAATTACCTGTACATCAGCCCATATGCTCTCTTTGAAACCATCCAAAGCTTCATCCTTCCAATTAGAACAAATAATTGGGATCGTTTGCCGAACAACGGCCCCAATGTAACTCTTCAATATTTTACCATTAGCACGAATAGGTTGGTCCAAAGAATTCCATTCAACCTAATAAAAATAATAAAGTAATTAAATCTAGATATCAAACAACATTATGAAATCCTTATATTAGTAAGTAAATTACATCAAATTTTTGTCCTTTACTCCTAGCGCGGATGACCGCCTTCATAACTGTTGGCCCACGTCTCGCCGCTTTGGCATCACTAGAATTACTTGAAGATGCCATTTACCTACAAAAATGTTAGATACAAGTAAAACATCAATGGACATTAATATAACATTAATTGATGCAAAATATAAAACAACTATGAATAACAAAATCAACACTAGCATTACCGGAAGATGCTAACTATAATATAAAAGGATCAGAAAGTTCATTTAAACACAAACACTACATACATGTTTAAGTCAACCTTTTTCTTTTCTTCATTGGATTGAGATTTGTTTGTCCTTTATTAGTACGAAATGGTGGATTGACCAAAAGCCCCTCATCATGATCATCTCTCATATACATACCATCATCCCTAGTTGGATCAATCTCAAGTGATTGTAATGTCCCGACGAAAGGATCATCTTCAATATCAACATCTCGATGGTCTTGATCATCAACATTAGTAATTATTTTGTTAGTCAAAAGAACAATGGACCTTTTCATATCAGCTGGATCAGTGACATAGAACACTTGTTGAGCTTGAGATGCTAATATAAAAGGCTCATCTTTATACCCCACCCTATTAAGATCCACCTGCATGAACCCTGACTCATCAATCTGAACACCGTTATTATTGTCAACCCACTTGCAACCAAACACACCAACCTTAAACTTTGTGTAATCCAACTCCCATATGCGTTCAATGACGCCGAAGTATAACATATTTGCATATATCGGGTTTCTGTCTTTGGCACTTGAGATATGCATCGACTGAGCTACTAGAGTCACACCATTGTTTTGCATTGTACTCCGACCATCTTGTTCTTTTGTATAGAATGTGTACCCATTAATTTGATAACCGTGGTAAGAGAATACATGCAAACTTGGACCTTTGGCTAACCATCTCAATCTATTTGAAACTGAAGTAGCATTTTCAGTCAACTCTGCATAAATGTGATCTCTTAGCCACGTTATAAAACAACGATTGTGTTCTCTAGTTAGCCAATTTTGATTCTTATTTGGATACAAACTCTTAAGCATGTCCTTGTGTTTTTCAACATATGGCTCAACCTCATCGGCATTGTGCAGAACATATAAGTGTGCTTGCTCCCATTCTGTCCTTGTTATAGTCACTATTTCATTTCCAGTAATTCCTTGCCCCACCATTCTCCATGTGTGACGAGACTTTGGCAGCCCTATAGAATCAGCATTGGATAGGTATTCGGTACAGAATTCAACAGCTTCTTCGACAATATACCGTTCAACAATACAACCTTCTGGTCGTGATCGGTTTTTCACATACCCTTTTAATATCTTCATATAACGTTCAATCGGGTACATCCATCTCATATAAGCTGGCCCACACAGTTGTGTCTCTCTAACAAGGTGAATGGTTAGATGAACCATTATGTCAAAGAATGAAGGTGGAAAGTACATCTCAAGCTCGCATAAAGTCACAACAATTTCTCTTTGCAATGATGGCAACTTCCCAGGGTCAATCACTTTGCTGCAAATTGCCTTGAAGAAGAAACGGAGTTTAGTTAAGGCCCCCCGCACTTTGTTAGGTAAAATAGACCGTATACCAATGGGTATCAACTGCTCCATGAGAACATGACAATCGTGGGACTTTAGACCTTTTAACTTGAGATCTTTCATCGATACGAGGTTCCTAATGTTTGAAGAGTACCCTTCCGGAACCTTAACTCCTTCAAGAAACTTACAAAAAACAGTTTTTTCTTTTCTAGATAGAGTGTAAGCAGCCGAAGGAAGATATGTACTTTTACCCTTCTTTGTCGGTCCCAATTCTCTTCTTATTCCCATACTAACCAAGTCCAACCTTACATTGATGCCATCTTTAGTCTTCCCTGGCACATTGAGTAACGTACCAATGACGCTATCACAGATATTTTTTTCAACGTGCATCACATCGAGGAAATGTCTTACATATAATGATTTCTGAGACACCCCGATGTGCCCCTTTGTGACATTTAGTTTAAAACCACATTATTTAATTACTTAATCGCACGCTTAACGTGAAAATTACGTAAAAATTGAAACTTAATTTCTTAAGCAAATAGATTCATATAGAACAGAATATGCAAACATAAATATATTACATATACTTAAAGCATCAGAGTTATCCAAACACTGTTTTCAGGGCATCCCATCAATAGGATCCCGAACTGGTGCATAGTTATACAAAACATAAGCGGAAAGATAAATCTTCACGACATAGACGCACTGGCCATAACTAACTAGACCCTAATCACCATGGGTCACAACTCGTCCTCCGGCATCCGGTTCGTAGGGAGTTCCATCCAACTCCTCCTGGTTATGTTCATCCATAGGGTCTTCTCGTATGGTTCCACAAGGAGACAAAATACAACATACGAAATATACTGAGGGGATAAGAAACAGTTCTATCATCAAAAGCGAGAAAAGAGTCATAGTAAACTATACAATAATTATCACAGACACAACATCAATCAATCATCCATCTTCCATAAAATTCTTATATTCATCCTACCCTCACTCCTACAACTAAAACTCGATCTTCGAACATGGCTATGGTTTCCTCATCATAGTTATGGTTATCGGTCAATAGTCCAAGCGACACGTCCCACTCCGGTGCACATCCTTGGTCATGGTGAGAATGCTCATGCAAAGCAATGACACTATAGCTGCACAATAAACCCGGTGCACACCCCGGACCGTGGGTGCTCATGCAAAGCAATGACACTATAGCTGCACGATTATCCCGGTGCACACTTTCACCATGGTAAGAACGCTCACGCAAAGCGTGACACTACAGCTGCACGATGATCCCGGTGCACACCTCGTCCACTCCCAGAGGTGCTCATGCAAAGCAATGACACTCGTAGCTGCACAAGTTAAGTTTACCCTTTGGACGGTCCCACAAGGACTTCGGGTCTAGTATGTGTCCCACATACGGTTATAGAAACAACACAACTTATGAACCTCGCAGACTCCTATGATCATAACCTAGTGCCTTAACCTCTCATCAAGACCTAAACACATGCTCGATGTCACAACACCTCTTTAACATATTTCATGTAGGTTAGGCACCTCTGGTAATCATCATGATCCTCACGCCCAAAATAACTCATCTCTTAGACCACATACATATCTTCGCTTAATCCACTAAGCATAAAGTAAATACCACACAGATCATGCATAACATCAAGTCAATCAAAGATATTTCAAAACATCAACATAGCACTAGATCAGTTCAACAAAGGTAATAAAACTCAAATCAACCATCAACAGTATAAACATCAACCTAATATCGATCAACCTACAATCCCCGAATCACCATGGATGTTTTATAAAAGCAATTTAAAGCGATTCTGGTCTTGTTGATTATTCGACTTCTAGTAGGGTTTAGGTCGCCCTACATAATTACTACATAATTTACTACTTATCGATTCCGACGATAGGTTGATTCTTTCCCCCACCTGGGTTATCACCGAACTCTCGAACTCGAAGCTCCTCGTTTCCTCCGAGATGGAAGTCTAAGGTTACAAAACATGAAATCATGAGTTAAAACTCAATCAAAGAACACTAACCACAAGGTACAGGTTCGGTTCATACAATAAACTAGGATTAGGATTAGGGGTTTCGGAAATTTATGCGACTCTTGGATTTATGATCCTTAAGTGCTAGGAGTTTAAAACATGATTACTTTAAACAAAGTTTGAACAAAAATCCCACCAAGTTACACTTGATGGAGATTCGGCCTTGACCAATAAGATAGGCTAGGAACATTTAAACTTTCCAATCTCTTTGGTTTAGCATCCATTAATAGTAAGGAGCTCAAAACCATGATCACTTTGGAAAAATGAAAAACGAAACACCCTAGGTCCATAACCTTTAAGATTTGGCCATCCTTGGGTTTCTATGATAAAAATCTTTAAATTCTTCCAATCTCTTAGACCTTTTAGCATCCAATAACTTATGGAGCTCAAGTCTATGATCATCTTGAAAGCAACATAGGACTTTAAATAACAAAGCTCATAAGCACATAAGGTAAGAACAACATAGGTTTATAAGTAATTAAGGTATAATGACATAAGTAAATGAATCATAAATGACATAAAGTAAATGACATAATGTAAATGACATAAATATAAATGGCATAAAAGTAAATGACATAATGTAAATGACATAAATATAAATGGCATAAAAGTAAATGACATAATGTAAAAGACATAAAGTAAATGACATAAATATAAATGGCATAAAAGTAAATGACATAATGTAAATGACATAAATATAAATGGCATAAAAGTAAATGACATAATGTAAATGACATAAAGTAAATGACATAAATATAAAAGGCATAAAATTAAATGACATAAAAGTAGAGTAAAAATCTTTAAACTTTCCAATCACTTTAGACATAGCATCCTTTAACATAAAGGAGCCTTGGTCCATGATCATTTTGGGAAACAAATCTTTAAACTTTCCAATCACTTTAGACATAGCATCCTTTAACATAAAGGAGCCTTGGTCCATGATCATTTTGGAAAACAAATCTTTAAATACAAACTCATACTTGTAAAAGTTGAAACAAGATCCATCTAAACCATATGCATGGTTTCGGCCTCATTAGAAAGTAGAGGTTAGGAAACTTTGTTTTACACAACCTTTTAGTATGTTAAACTACAAGTAAATACAAGACCATAGAAATTGGTTTCAACTCAAAAGGAGTTTTCTACCATTTTTGAGAGATTTTTGAAGATAAAAGCTCATATATGACATAAAGAAGAAACTTTAGAAAAAGATGAAGTTTTTAAAGAAAAGAATACATGAGAGTATTACCCTAAGCAAGAGGAACAACTTTTATGAAGAACACTTAGTGAAAAGAAGAAGAAAAACTAAAGCTTTGTAAGCTTGAAGTTAAGAAAATATGAAAGCTTAAGAGTTTTAATGGAGTAGGAGAAAGGAAAGTGATGGAGTGAAGATGAAGAGTGGTATTTATAGAGGAAAGGGGGAGGGTGCACGGTTTTGAGAAGAGGAAGCAAGGCTTGGAGAGGAAGTTTTGGTTTAAGGCATTGTTTGGATCATTTAAGGAAGGTTTAATGGGTTTTTGGAATAAAATAGATTATAATTTGAAAAGGGTAATCATGATTACTTTAAAGTGTGTCATAAGCATTTAAAGTATGTCATAAGCATTTAATTTGGCATCCCATCAATCCTTCCCTCATCCTTTAGGGTTCCTTTAACTGTTTAAATACGTAACCGGTTGCACATCCGATCGTATTTTCTGAAGGTTTCACCCGAATAAAATATTTTATTTTATTTTTGAACGAAAATTTTCAAAGTAACCAAAGTTGAAGGAAACATGATAAAAACATTAACCGTCTCGTTCACGGGTCAAAATTAGGTTTTCTGCTCAGTAAACTTATACTGGCAGTGAAAACGCAGACCGACTTTCGTCTGAATTTTCAACCGAAAATTTTACTGTGACTTCATATGATAATGTGGATTAGGAATATGATTTTATTTTATTAAACAAAATATTTTCTACTTTCATATTAAAATATAATTACTTATATTTTAATTGATTTAACAGTATAATGAAAATCAGGTACATTACATTACTACCCCTCTTAAAAGAAAATTCCGTCCTCGGAATTTACATACCTCGAAAAAAGATGTGGATATTGTTGTTGCATATCCGCCTCGCGTTCCCAAGTTGCATCTCCAGTAGTTTCATCCCATATGACCTTAACCAAAGGAATCTGTCTACCACGAAGTTCCTTAATCCTTCTATCTGCGATCCTCACAGGTAAGGCCTCATGCTCTAGGTTCTCTCGCAGTTGTATCGACTCAGACTCAATCACATGGGATGGATTAGGATAGTACTTTCTCAACTGAGAAACATGAAAGACGTCATGAATGTTGGAAAGATTTGGTGGCAACGCCATTTGGTAAGCTACTGGACCAATTCGTCGAAGAATCTGAAAAGGTCCCATGAAACGAGGAGTAAGTTTTCTAGATTTGATAGCTCTGCCAATTCCAGTTTTCCGAGTAACTCTCAAGAATACGTGATCACCTTCCTGGAATTCTAATGGTCTCCTCCTCTTGTCACTGTAGCTCCTTTGCCTATCCTGTGCTTCCTTCATCTTTTCCCTTATCTTCCTGACTTGTTCCGTAGTCTGTTGTACCACATCCGGGCCCAAAACTTGGTTCTCACCAGTCTCATACCAACATAATGGGGTCCTACACTTTCGGCCGTACAGAGCCTCATACGGTGCCATTCCGATACTACTGTGGAAACTGTTGTTATAAGTAAATTCAATCAATGGTAAGAACTCATCCCAACTGCCAGTGTGTTCCAACACACAAGCTCTCAATAGATCCTCCAATGATTGAATTGTCCTCTCTGATTGCCCATCGGTTTGGGGATGATAGGCAGAACTCATTCTCAATTTCGTTCCCAAGGCATGTTGCAATTGTTTCCAAAATTGAGAGGTAAATCTAGGATCTCGATCTGAGACAATGCTTGATGGCACGCCATGCAATCTAACCACTTCGTTGATGTAAATCTGGGTCAACTTTTCTAATTTATCACCTTCTCTAATAGGTAAGAAGTGAGCACACTTCGTCAACCTATCAATGATAACCCAAATCGCATCATGCTTCTTAGGAGTTCGTGGTAATCCGGCCACGAAATCCATAGCTATACTATCCCATTTCCATTCTGGGATATCTAAAGATTGTAATAATCCTGCTGTTTTCTGATGTTCAATCTTCGCCTTTTGACACACCAAGCAAGATAAAACATACTCTGCTACTTCCTTCTTCATTCTGGTCCACCAAAACATTTTCCTCAAATCTTGATACATCTTTGTGGATCCAGGATGAAAACTCAACTTACTCTTGTGTGCTTCTTCCAAAATCATCTTCCTAAGTTCTACATCCTCTGGCACACATATCCTATCCTTAAACCTTAACACACCATCTGCTCCCCTAGTGAACTCGGAAACTTTACCCCCGTCTATCCCCTTACTAACCTCCCGAAGGTATAGATCCTGAACTTGCTTATCTTTAAGATCTTTCAAGAAATCACTACTAATAGTGACCATACTTAAGCAAACTTTATCTTCCCGTAATTCCATTCCTAGGCTCAGATCTCTGAATTGTTCAAGCAATTCTAACTCCTTAACCATCATTGCGGATACATGCAAGGACTTCCTACTTAAGGCATCTGCTACCACATTGGCCTTACCAGGGTGGTACAATAACTCAAAATCGTAATCTTTTATGAACTCCATCCACCTCCGCTGCCTCATATTCAATTCCTTTTGATCGAATAGATACTTCAGGCTCTTATGGTCACTGAAAACATTAAACCTTGCTCCATACAAAAAGTGTCGCCATATCTTTAAAGCGAACACTATTGCTGCTAACTCCAAATCATGAGTCGGGTAATTCCTCTCATGAATCCTCAATTGTCGGGAAGCATAAGCGACAACTCTTCCCTCTTGCATCAGAACACAACCTAAACCTTGGTATGACGCATCACAGTATACATCAAACTGTCCTAGAGGGTCTGGTAAGATCAACACAGGTGATGTAGTCAACCTTTCCTTCAACTTTTGAAAACTTTGCTCACACTTGTCCGACCATACAAAAGTTGCATCCTTTCTTGTTAACTGTGTCATGGACAACGCAATCTTAGAGAATCCCTCTATGAACCTCCGATAATATCCAGCAAGTCCTAAGAAACTCCGTACTTCACTCACTGACTTAGGTCGTTCCCATTTAAGAACTGCCTCAACCTTAGCTGGATCTACGGCTATTCCTTCTTTATTAATCACATGCCCTAGGAATTGCACTTCTTCCAGCCAAAACTCACACTTGCAAAGTTTGGCATAAAGTTGCCTATCCTTTAAGACTCGCAATACCAAACTCAAATGTTCCTCATGCTCTTCCCACGTACGAGAGTAGATAAGAATATCGTCGATAAACACAACAACAAACTTATCGAGGAAAGGTCTAAAAATTCGGTTCATGTAATCCATGAACACGGCTGGCGCATTAGTTACACCGAAAGGCATGACTAAATATTCATAGTGCCCATACCTCGTCCTAAAAGCCGTCTTGGGTATATCTTCCTTCCTTACCCTGATCTGATGATACCCAGATCTTAAATCAATCTTTGAGAATATTGATGCTCCCTTCAACTGATCCATCAAGTCATCGATCCGAGGCAACGGATACTTGTTCTTAATTGTCACCTTATTCAACTGTCTGTAATCTGTGCACAACCTCGCACTTCCATCCTTTTTCTTAACGAACAACACCGGTGCCCCCCAAGGAGAAACACTCGGTCTGATGAACTCTTTCCCCATCATATCGTCCAATTGTTCCTTCAACTCAGTCAACTCAACCGGTGACATCCGATAAGGTGCTATAGATATAGGTCTTGTCCCTGGTACTAGGTCTATAGTGAATTCCACTTCTCTTTCCGGTGGCAAACCTGGAACGTCTGGAGGGAAAACTTCAGGAAACTCTCTCACGATAGGTATAGAATCTATGTTGGGGATCTCATTAGCTTCCATTGCACAAAGCCTCACAAATTCCTGAGAGTTGTTACTCCTCAGAGGTATTCCTTCATTGGCAGACACTATACTAGAAGGTTCAAGAAATGATAAGGTCTTACTAGAACAATCTAGCATTACATGGTTAGCCGAAAGCCAATCCATGCCAAGGATAACATCTATCTGTTGCATAGGCAAACAAATGAGGTCTACAACAAAAGTTCGATTTTCAATCACTATAGGACACTTTAAGCAAACAGATATGGTAATCAAAGGATTACTAGTTGGAGTAGATACCGTAAGGATATAAGGCAATTTGGAGACAGTTAAGTTCAAATGATCTTTACACTCATGCGAGATAAAAGAATGAGTAGCGCCTGAGTCAAACAATACGTTAGAGAGTCTACCAGCTATCAGACACATACCTTGTATGAGTTCAGCAGATTGGGAGGATTCAGCTCCCTTCACGGTAAACACCCTTCCAGTGGCTTGGGGTCTAGTCGTTTGGGCACCTCTTCCAGCTCCACCTCTATTATCTCCGTAACCTTTTCCCGTAGCTGCTAGTTGTTGCATAACCTTCTGTCTGCAGTCTCGTGCCATGTGACCTGATTTCCCACAGTTGAAGCAGTTGGGTCCACTTGAACAGTTGTTTGCATAATGTGGTCCCCCACATCTGAAGCAAACTACACTTTGCGATTGCTGACCAGTTCTAGTCGCTGGTGCTGGTCCCTGTTTCTGCCCAGGTCTAACATATGGTTTCTGTCTCCACTGGGAACCACTTCCCCCGCGCCTCTGGAAACTTGATCGGTTAGGTCCTCCAATCCTCATTTGTTTCTGCTCATTAGCTATCCTCAGATCTATGCTTTCGATGGCACTGCATCTCTCGACTAGCTCTGGGAAGTACTGTATGTCAAGAGACACTACAGCCCTCTGCAGCTCATCTCTGAGCCCTTCCTCGAATCGTCTACATTGCCAGTCTTCATTCGGAAACCTCTGATAGTATTCTGAAAACTTGATCAGCGCCTCAAACCTCGATGCATACTCACCAACAGACATATTGCCTTGCTTGAGGTTTGTGAATTCCTTTTCCTTCTCACGTCTAACTATACGTGGAAAATACTTCTCGAAGAAGCAATCAGTGAATAATTTCCAGGTAACTACACTACCTTCAGCCTCCAATAACCTTCTTTTGCCCTTCCACCAGAATTCTGCCCCCTCAGTCAACATAAAGGCGGCATAAGTCACCTTTCTATCCTCTCGGCAGCACATAGTATCGAATATCTTCTCAATCTCCTGTATCCACCATTCTGCTTTCTCTGGATCGTATTCTCCTCTGAATTTAGGTGGCTTCCCATTCATAAAGGTTGCTAATCCGGCATCCTCAGCTGCTACTGCCCTCCTCCGGTTCTTGATCTCTAGCTGCTCTTTGTTCATTTGCAGCATCTCAGCATTCTGCTGGGTTTGCAATAGCATAGCAGCAGCTATTGTCTCCATGGTGTTGGGAGTCGAAGATGATCCTCCTCCAATGTCAGCGTTGTCATTGACAGCTCCAATGACCCTTTCTGGAGTCCTTTCTCCACTGTTAGTTGGACGTCCTCTTCCACGTGCCATGATTCTGGTGAAAGAAATCATCCGCTCTAATTAGTATGACATATAATACTACATAAGCAAGTATATAAATACCATATGCCATACTAATATTAACTTTTGTATTAGTTTTGGACACTCTACCCCACTTCTAAACATAGTCTAAATCCGATGTGGATTCAACTAGACACGGCCAGTAACAACACCCTAACTTTTAGCAGTCCGATCAGAATCAAACTGCTCTGATACCAAATGAGACACCCCGATGTGCCCCTTTGTGACATTTAGTTTAAAACCACATTATTTAATTACTTAATCGCACGCTTAACGTGAAAATTACGTAAAAATTGAAACTTAATTTCTTAAGCAAATAGATTCATATAGAACAGAATACGCAAACATAAATATATTACATATACTTAAAGCATCAGAGTTATCCAAACACTATTTTCAGGGCATCCCATCAATAGGATCCCGAACTGGTGCATAGTTATACAAAACATAAGCGGAAAGATAAATCTTCACGACATAGACGCACTGGCCATAACTAACTAGACCCTAATCACCATGGGTCACAACTCGTCCTCCGGCATCCGGTTCGTAGGGAGTTCCATCCAACTCCTCCTGGTTATGTTCATCCATAGGGTCTTCTCGTATGGTTCCACAAGGAGACAAAATACAACATACAGAAATATACGAGGGGATAAGAAACAGTTCTATCATCAAAAGCAGAAAAGAGTCATAGTAAACTATACAATAATTATCACAGACACAACATCAATCAATCATCCATCTTCCATAAAATTCTTATATTCATCCTACCCTCACTCCTACAACTAAAACTCGATACTGAACATGGCTATGGTTTCCTCATCATAGTTATGGTTATCGGTCAATAGTCCAAGCGACACGTCCCACTCCCGGTGCACATCCTTGGTCATGGTGAGAATGCTCATGCAAAGCAATGACACTATAGCTGCACAATAAACCCGGTGCACACCCCGGACCGTGGGTGCTCATGCAAAGCAATGACACTATAGCTGCACGATTATCCCGGTGCACACTTTCACCATGGTAAGAACGCTCACGCAAAGCGTGACACTACAAATGCACGATGATCCCGGTGCACACCTCGTCCACTCCCAGAGGTGCTCATGCAAAGCAATGACACTCGTAGCTGCACAAGTTAAGTTTACCCTTTGGACGGTCCCACAAGGACTTCGGGTCTAGTATGTGTCCCACATACGGTTATAGAAACAACACAACTTATGAACCTCGCAGACTCCTATGATCATAACCTAGTGCCTTAACCTCTCATCAAGACCTAAACACATGCTCGATGTCACAACACCTCTTTAACATATTTCATGTAGGTTAGGCACCTCTGGTAATCATCATGATCCTCACGCCCAAAATAACTCATCTCTTAGACCACATACATATCTTCGCTTAATCCACTAAGCATAAAGTAAATACCACACAGATCATGCATAACATCAAGTCAATCAAAGATATTTCAAAACATCAACATAGCACTAGATCAGTTCAACAAAGGTAATAAAACTCAAATCAACCATCAACAGTATAAACATCAACCTAATATCGATCAACCTACAATCCCCGAATCACCATGGATGTTTTATAAAAGCAATTTAAAGCGATTCTGGTCTTGTTGATTATTCGACTTCTAGTAGGGTTTAGGTCGCCCTACATAATTACTACATAATTTACTACTTATCGATTCCGACGATAGGTTGATTCTTTCCCCCACCTGGGTTATCACCGAACTCTCGAACTCGAAGCTCCTCGTTTCCTCCGAGATGGAAGTCTAAGGTTACAAAACATGAAATCATGAGTTAAAACTCAATCAAAGAACACTAACCACAAGGTACAGGTTCGGTTCATACAATAAACTAGGATTAGGATTAGGGGTTTTGGAAATTTATGCGACTCTTGGATTTATGATCCTTAAGTGCTAGGAGTTTAAAACATGATTACTTTAAACAAAGTTTGAACAAAAATCCCACCAAGTTACACTTGATGGAGATTCGGCCTTGACCAATAAGATAGGCTAGGAACATTTAAACTTTCCAATCTCTTTGGTTTAGCATCCATTAATAGTAAGGAGCTCAAAACCATGATCACTTTGGAAAAATGAAAAACGAAACACCCTAGGTCCATAACCTTTAAGATTTGGCCATCCTTGGGTTTCTATGATAAAAATCTTTAAATTCTTCCAATCTCTTAGACCTTTTAGCATCCAATAACTTATGGAGCTCAAGTCTATGATCATCTTGAAAGCAACATAGGACTTTAAATAACAAAGCTCATAAGCACATAAGGTAAGAACAACATAGGTTTATAAGTAATCAAGGTATAATGACATAAGTAAATGAATCATAAATGACATAAAGTAAATGACATAATGTAAATGACATAAAGTAAATGACATAAATATAAATGGCATAAAAGTAAATGACATAATGTAAATGACATAAATATAAATGGCATAAAAGTAAATGACATAATGTAAAAGACATAAAGTAAATGACATAAATATAAATGGCATAAAAGTAAATGACATAATGTAAATGACATAAATATAAATGGCATAAAAGTAAATGACATAATGTAAATGACATAAAGTAAATGACATAAATATAAAAGGCATAAAATTAAATGACATAAAAGTAGAGTAAAAATCTTTAAACTTTCCAATCACTTTAGACATAGCATCCTTTAACATAAAGGAGCCTTGGTCCATGATCATTTTGGGAAACAAATCTTTAAACTTTCCAATCACTTTAGACATAGCATCCTTTAACATAAAGGAGCCTTGGTCCATGATCATTTTGGAAAACAAATCTTTAAATACAAACTCATACTTGTAAAAGTTGAAACAAGATCCATCTAAACCATATGCATGGTTTCGGCCTCATTAGAAAGTAGAGGTTAGGAAACTTTGTTTTACACAACCTTTTAGTATGTTAAACTACAAGTAAATACAAGACCATAGAAATTGGTTTCAACTCAAAAGGAGTTTTCTACCATTTTTGAGAGATTTTTGAAGATAAAAGCTCATATATGACATAAAGAAGAAACTTTAGAAAAAGATGAAGTTTTTAAAGAAAAGAATACATGAGAGTATTACCCTAAGCAAGAGGAACAACTTTTATGAAGAACACTTAGTGAAAAGAAGAAGAAAAACTAAAGCTTTGTAAGCTTGAAGTTAAGAAAATATGAAAGCTTAAGAGTTTTAATGGAGTAGGAGAAAGGAAAGTGATGGAGTGAAGATGAAGAGTGGTATTTATAGAGGAAAGGGGGAGGGTGCACGGTTTTGAGAAGAGGAAGCAAGGCTTGGAGAGGAAGTTTTGGTTTAAGGCATTGTTTGGATCATTTAAGGAAGGTTTAATGGGTTTTTGGAATAAAATAGATTATAATTTGAAAAGGGTAATCATGATTACTTTAAAGTGTGTCATAAGCATTTAAAGTATGTCATAAGCATTTAATTTGGCATCCCATCAATCCTTCCCTCATCCTTTAGGGTTCCTTTAACTGTTTAAATACGTAACCGGTTGCACATCCGATCGTATTTTCTGAAGGTTTCACCCGAATAAAATATTTTATTTTATTTTTGAACGAAAATTTTCAAAGTAACCAAAGTTGAAGGAAACATGATAAAAACATTAACCGTCTCGTTCACGGGTCAAAATTAGGTTTTCTGCTCAGTAAACTTATACTGGCAGTGAAAACGCAGACCGACTTTCAATCGAATTTTCAACCGAAAATTTTACTGTGACTTCATATGATAATGTGGATTAGGAATATGATTTTATTTTATTAAACAAAATATTTTCTACTTTCATATTAAAATATAATTACTTATATTTTAATTGATTTAACAGTATAATGAAAATCAGGCTGTTACAATTTCCAATATGGCAACTCAAAGAAAATCGACCTTTTCTTCCACCCTCTTGTGACAATATCTCTCGCAAAAGGTTTACCGAATTGGATATTCAAATCCTTTACCTTTTCAAAAAGTTGATCACCCGTCAAAGGTGAAGGAGCTCTACCTTCTTCCGAGTTCCCATTGAACGCCTTTCTCCACCACCGGTAATGATGACTTGGATGCAAAAATCTACGATGCCCAAGAAAGACATTCTTCTTACAATGTTCTAACCGCATCCAATCCGTACCCTCTTCACATATAGGGCATGCACACTGACCCTTGATGCTATATCCTGACAGATTACCGTAGGCTGGAAAATCATTAATTGTCCCAAACAACATAGCTCTCAAATTGAAACTTTCTTCCTTATACCCATCATACACCTCCACACCTGTCTCCCACAGTTGTTTCAAGTCTTCAATCAAAGGAGTCAAATAGACGTCTATATCATTTCCTGGTTGTTTGGGCCCAGAAATTAACATAGATAACATCATAAATTTGCGCTTCATGCATAGCCATGGGGATAGGTTATAAATCACCAAAATCACAGGGGATGTACTGTGAGAGCTACTTTGAACACCATGTGGGTTAAATCCGTCAGTAGCCAATGCAAGTCGTAGGTTTCTTGAATCTTGCCCAAAATCAGGATAATCATGATCAAATTTCTTTCATTGCGGAGAATCTGCCGGGTGCCGCAGCTTGCCATCTTTGATCCTTTCATCCTCATGCCATGTCAAGTGCTTTGAATCTTCAGAACTACGGTACATGCGCCTAAATCTGGGTATTATGGGAAAATACCACACAACCTTCTCTGGATTTGATTCTTTCTTCTTATATCGTGAGGCATTACATTTAGGACACATCTGTAACGATGCATATTCATTCCGAAATAAAATGCAATCGTTAGGACAAGCATGTATCCTCTCGTAGCTCATGCCAATAGAGCGTAACATTTGTTTAGCCTCGTATGTCCGACTA
Organism: Sophora flavescens; assembly: GCA_030762895.1. Classification (NCBI taxonomy): domain Eukaryota; kingdom Viridiplantae; phylum Streptophyta; class Magnoliopsida; order Fabales; family Fabaceae; genus Sophora; species Sophora flavescens. Next base: position 109,523,766 of record CM061064.1, on the reverse strand, counting down.
GGAAGCACATTATCATCTGGCAACATGTCTTTCAATAGTGTGAGTAAGTCCGTAAAGCTCTTATCAGTCCATCCGTTGCCCGATTTCAAGTTATACAACTTTAACATCGCCGACAATCTTGGGAATTTAGTACATCCCTCATACAATGGTTGCTCTGCATCACTTACCAACCTCCCAAACATTTGAGGACAATCCCGAAGATCCTCTTCAACAGCATTTGCAATGTCTTCAAAACGATCGCCCTCATAAGTATTTGTGTCGGTATCGTATGATGAATATCTCACAAGATTCCTCATTTCACTAGACTCAGCTCTTGTCTCACTATGTTTTGTCCAACATGTATAACTTTGATCGATTCCATTACACACTAAATGTTCTTCCAAATCGGCTGCACTAACTCGCCTTGCATAACAACAATCTAAACAAGGACATATGATTGTATTAGGGTTTTCCGCATGCCGAACTGCAAAACTAATGAACTCTTTCACCCCATCCTCATACTCCTTCGTTAAACGATTGGCAGACATCCATTTCCGATCCATGCTTTTCCGATCTACAAAAATATTTATTAAACATATTTACTTTGAGTTTAGAGTGGTTGAGGTCTACATGCAATGTATACAGATTAAAGGAATGAAAGGCTGCAAACAAAACACATTGTCGTTGACTTAGTTTCTTTCCCTTTTAATGGGGCACATAATCTTGAGAGAGAATCCGATGATTAAATTCCTTCATATCAGGATACTAGAGCAATAATAGTAATGACAAGAGCACCATGATTCAAGGAGGACAAACCAAAATTAAACTCCAATACTAGGTTAAGATTCCACGTTCATTATTAACCTGAGTTTGCTGAAGGAACCGACCGGTGCTTATAGTGCAGCTATGCACTCGATTTCAATCTTGGCATCCAATGGCAAGGCAGCTACTAGATAGGTTGAACGAGCTGGGGCATATCAAACTGACATATCAAAACATCCCAAAATGGTTCTTTACCATGTTTATATTTTTCTCCCCAATGTTCTCACTAAATAATAGAGATAAAAACTTCTCAGCTCCAAGTTAATCACTACTGCTCACATGTCTAACAAAAAGTGTGGCACAAGTATAAAATGAAACCCAGAAACCCTTAAGTTTCTATAACTAAGCAATTAACATAATTAAGACTCTTATCAGCTATTCATATACATCACTTTGTGTAACTAATTCAATGCACTCATGCAGACAAACTACATAGATCTCATAACAAATTAACACCAGATAGAATACCTATATGTAGCTTGAACTGTTAGAGGCCTTCTTGTTAAAGATGGTTGCACTCTCCCTTGACGATTTAGGTGCAGTGACAAGCTAGACGGTTTGATCTTCACCGGAGAGTGGTCTGACTTATTTATGGATGATGCTGGCAAGAGTTTTTGCAACAGTAGATCAGTTAGAAAATGAGATGTGAAGAGTAAAATGCGTTGTAAGAACATAGATGACAAGATATCAAAGGATTGTAAGAACAGTTTGGCAGCAATTAACATGTAAGTTCAATGGCAATAAACATCATTATGATTGCTTGGTGCAACAGAAATATGAGAACTACTGGTTAAACATTATTTGACATAGTTTAAAACTGTTTTCAAGTTGGCCCTTATATTTAAAAACTCTTTACATCAAGTCTTCCTAATTGTAAACTAAATCAAAAATCAAATTAGTCTCAGCTATTAGATCAAAATTTTAAAAACATTTTACATTAAGTCGTCCTAATTGTAAACTTTTAGTTGACATGCCATTAGCCGTGTAGATAAGCCTTGACAATGTTATAACATTTAGTAGACTAATTTGATATTTGATATTGATAATATATACAATAATGATGACTAGTTTAAAAAATTTGGACCAACTTAAAAGCGGGTATAAACTATAGAGACCAAAATTATATTTTAATCAAATTATTTTTCTTCATTCACTCTCTTTCTCTTTTTGGCACATCACACCATTCGTTATTTTAATCGAGGGCGCACACACAAACAATGCATGAGAAAATCAATTACTTTAGTTAATTTATTTAACTAAATTATCCGAAATCTCCATAGTTGTACTTTCCATCTTTACTCTCTATTTTCTCAACTAAATTTTTTTCCTATTTTTTTCTTTTAAAAAAAAAAAAGAAAACTCGATCATTTGGCAAAGTTTTCTATCCGTAATGTTCTCAACAACCCATAAACCGAAAATTGAAAAAGCTAAAATCTTTAGAGTGTTCAATAACTAAAAACATTAAGAAGATATATCTATAGCCTTAAACAGCCTGAATAACGCTTCAAGAAATTCATCCGGAAAAAACAAAAACAAAAACAACGAAATGTGCTTGATTGCAGAGTATTCAAATCCACAGGAGAAATGTGCTTGATTTAGTATGTCACCCTTTTTTTTTCATATAAAAGAGATCCAATGAAATAGCACAAAGAAAATCACCTGAACACAGACTGTGAACTTGGAAGTGGGTTCCAATAAAGCTGCAAACTTGGAAGTGGGTTCAACCGGGAATGCGCCCCTGTGACTGTGTCACAGACCCTGAGCCAGAGTGTGAAGCTCTTAGTATGAGACTCGTGTAAAATAGAGGTTGATGTTGATGGATCTTCTATAACCGATGGGGGTATGGAGAGAACTCGCAGTGGCAGTAGGAGCAGCGGCACAGGGGTTTGGGTTCGAGTGGGTTCTTTCTCTTTCGGAGTAGCAGCGGCGGCGAGCAATGGCGAAGGTGAGGGAAGAAAAAAGAGATGGCATGCAACAGAGGGAAGGAAACAGTAGAATGAAAATGAGGAAGAAACAGAGGGAAGGCCGCGACGCGCGTTTAATTTTGCTCTGAAGACCTAAGATAGCGTTTCCGTGTGGAACCGCTATCTTTTCCTAAGTGGCACTTTTAATAGCGGTTCCACACGGAAACGCTATCTTAGGTGATACCTAAGATAGCTTTTCCTGAGGGAAACGCTATTAAAAGTCCCCCATCACTTTTAATAGCATTTCCACACAGAAATGCTATTAAAGGTGCGTTATTAAAAGTCTATTCTGTTGTAGTGGCCGGCCGGCCCAAAGCAACCGGGAAATGACTTAGATGTTTATCTAGGTCCCTTGATTGAAGACTTGAAAACGTTGTGGGTGGAAGGTGTTGATGTAGTTGATGGGTATTCTCATGAGACTTTCAAGCTTCATGCCATGTTATTTTGCACCATCAACGACTTTCCAGCATACGGTAACTTGTCCGGGTACAGTGTCAAGGGGCATAAAGCATGCCCTATATGTGAAGAAGGCACATGCTACACTCAGTTGCATCATGGAAAGAAGACGGTTTACCTTGGGCATCGGAGATTTCTTAGACGTGATCACCCATATCGTAAGATGAAAAAAGCTTTTAATGGATGCCAAGAGACAGAAGAAGCGTCGGCGGCCTTAATTGGAAAGCAGGTTTATCAGAGGGTAAAGGACATCGATGTTATATTCGGCAAGTCCAAAAATAAAGGTAAAGCTGTTGAGAAAAACATATGGAAGAAGAGGTCGATATTCTTTGATCTTCCATCTTGGCGCAAGCTTGATGTCGACACTTGCATTGATGTGATGCATGTGGAGAAAAATATGTGTGATAGTGTGATCGGATGCTTCTCAACATTCAGGGCAAGACAAAGGATGGTGTGAATGCTTGTCTCGACCTCGTTGCTATGGGTATACGAGAGCAGTTAGCTCCAGTTGTTGAGGATGGTAAGCGGACTTATTTGCCGCCAAAGATGTCATACTTTGTCAAAAAAAAAAGAGACAAAGTTTCTGTGGTGTCTTCAGTGGCATCAAAGTTCCACATGGTTACTCTTCAAATATGAAGAGGCTTGTCTCTAGTGATCTTAAATTGGTTGGCTTGAAGTCTCATGATTGTCACATCTTGATGCAACAACTTCTGCCCGTTGCTATTCGTGGTATTGCTACAAAAAATGTGAGATATGCCATTACTCGGTTGTGCTCATTCTTCAATTCTATATGTAGCAAAGTCGTTGACCCCGTATGTTGGATGACTTGGAAGTTGAGGCTGCTACAATCTTGTGCCAATTGGAGATGTATTTTCCTCCTTCCTTTTTCGACATAATGGTTCACTTAATTGTTCATTTGGTGAGGAGATTAGATTATGTGGGCGGTTTTTCTGAGATGGATGTACCCAGTTGAGCGCTACATGAAGATCTTGAAAGGGTACGTGAAGAATCCTCATCGTCCGGAAGCATCTATTGTTCAAAGGTATGTTGCAGAAGAAGCTATTGAGTTTTGTTCGGACTACCTTCATAACACGGATCCTATAGGGGTTCCTAAGCCTCGGCATGATGAGATCAGATGTCAAGGTAAGGGTACACATGGCTTAAGAATTAATAGGAAGGATCGGGAGGAAGTGCTTCAAGCACATTTGTATGTATTGAACAACATCGAATGTGTTCAGCCTTTCTTATTTGAACATAAAAGTCAATCAAGAAAACCCTCGAATGAGCGAAAGGTGGTTGTTGAACAAGAATAACAAGACTTTCTTACCATGGTTCAAGGAAGAAATGCTTAAGGATGGTAGTACTGCTTCTGATGACGTAAAATGGCTAGCATGTGGGCCTAACTTCAACGTCATATGTTGGAGCGGATATGACATAAATAACTTTTCCTTTTATACAAAGGAACAAGATAACAAGAGTACCATGCAAAATAGTGGGGTTCTGATCGTGGCCGAAGTAATGCACTTCTCTAGTGCAAAGGACACAAAACCCGTTACAGCACCGACACCTTACTTTGGATATATTGAAGATATTTGGGTGCTCGATTACACTAAGCTTACGGTGCCGGTATTTAAATGTAAGTGGGTTGATAGTAACGGTGGTGTACAAACCGACGAATTGGGGTTCACATTGGTAGACCTCAACAAGTTAGGTCATATAAATGAGCCTTTCATAATGGCTTCCCAAGCAAAACAAGTGTTCTACATCACTGATCCTTCTAACAAAAGGTTGTCCATGGTTCTCCAAGGAAAAAGCATGTATAATGGTAGTGATGAAAATGAAGATTCAAATCTTGATATTCCTGAGACTCCTTCTTTTTCAACAAACATGCCTACTATAATCGAGGAGACACAGGTGGACGATGTACATGCCACTCGTGATGATCATCACGAAGGGATATTGATATAGGTAGTTTAAACTTAGTATACATTTATAACCTATGTTAATAAATATATATTGTTTTGAACAGGCATACATATGGATCATTGTTCCATTTTTCCTTTGCAATTCTGTAATGTGTGTGATATTACGTGTTCTTTGGGATATTTACTTGAATGCGAGGGATGGCTTAGGGGAGTGATATTTTAAAACTGAATTAAAAAAATACTATTAACGCCGGTTTTATCATACAACTGACGTTAAAAGTATTTTATAAAAATATACAGTACACTATTAACGTCAGTTGTTTATTACAACTGACGTTAAAATTAAGACCTTTAATGTCAGTTCTTGATAACAATTGACGTTAGTTTTAACAAAATTTACGTCAGTTATGTTAAAGAACTGACGTTAATTTTGACAAAATTAACGTCAGTTGTGTTAAAGAACCGACGTTAATAGTGTTATATTTAATGACAGTACTCAACTGACGTTAAAAGTGTAACTTTTAACATCAGCTGTATTTACGTCAGTCAGTATTCTGACGTAAAAAATCAATTTTAACTGACATAAAAAGCACTTATTGCACCAGTGATCTTATTATCATCTCTATATTCAAGATCCAAAAGTATGCATCAACAAAAACTTCCTTCCTATTTAACCTATCAAGGCCGAAACCTAGTTGTTATAGGTGTAGGAACTTTGTTTCATTTTTCATGTAAAATTATACATGATTTAATCCTTCCAACTCATGTATGTATTGAATCCATGATGTTGGATCAAAATAATATCTCTAACCTACTGTTTTGTTCATGGCCAAAACTATGTTCTTGAAGAGTTGAAAGATTTTGTTTCATTTTTCAACTTATGATAATTTATCTTAACTCTACTACTCTAAGGTCATGGATCTAAGAGTATGTGAAATTTTGAGATCTCTAGCTAGTTTATCTAGTCATGACCGAACCTAACTCTATGTGGAGTTAGAGGATTTTATTTCAATCTAAGTTTTTATCATTGATTTTATGTTGCAAATGCTTAAGGATCATTAATCCAAGAAGCTTATGAATTTTTGAAAAGTTTATCCATCAAAACAAGTTATAGCCGAACCCATCATATAGGAAAATACGGTATTTAGTTGTTTGATTGATAATTATTTGTTATGGTTTGTTGAAGGATAAATTGTTGTGTGAATCGTGTATGTGATTTGCGGAGATCGGACGTTTGACGGAACTTAAATTCAGAAGAAAAAATCTTCAAGAGGTAAGGGGAGTACCTGAGGGGTTTTTCCGATAACTGTATGCAATTTATTTGTGGTCTGTATAATTTAGTTGTGTGTATTTATTATTTACTTTGTGACACCCTAACCCGGGTCATCACATGGTTACCCGTTTGCGGAAATAAAACTTAATTTACTGGTTACTTTCGGAAAATAATGTTTTCTCAACGTTCATCTTTTCAAAATATGGTGATAAATTTTTTTTTTCTAATCCTCAAGAAAACAACAACGAAATCAAATCACACTTAGATACATAATGTATATAAGTCATACTACTATACTGCCTCATATGTCTTCACACCTAGATCATTATCAGATTTATTCTCCTAAACACCATATATCCAAAATAGGACCTAAGCTGGTCGTAACTAACAGACACTACCGCCAACTGGAGCAGCACAGCATGTCTTGAAATAGACAGCCTTCTCCTTCTTGTAGAAATCCTACCCCTTGTACGTCTCTGATATGTGTTGTAAGGGTGAGACACCAATATATGGATTTAACAAAATAACTAAATGCTCGCACAAAAGAAGACACATACACATATACATAAACATCTCAATTATAACATACAGTTTATCAGTGGGTTTCACACCCCAAACATCAACATTAAAAAACTATGCATGAACACTTCTATCCATCATCTAGACATTCACACGTAATCTCATGAGATATCTCCAACATGGTGATGAGTTGATCAGACTCGATAATTCTGAGGCCCGCAGCCACGACGCACGATCCACAGACCTCGATCCACGAGACCCTCGATCCACAGACGCACGATCCACAGACCCTCGATCCACAGACGCACGATCCACAGACGCTCGATCACAGACCCGCAGTCACAGACGCACAGTCACAGACGCTCAGTCACAGACGCTCAGTCACAGACGCACAGTCACAGACCCGCAGTCACAGACGCACAGTCAGAACACCAGGCACGTCTGCCAAATGCATGGAAAACACTCTATTCTTAACGCTTTTCTTTGTGTTCAATCTTTCTTTGCCGAAGCTCAAAATGGCTTACGACCCACATAGTTTTAAAACACCCTTAAAACTTTTATTACAACACAGGACCTCACAATCCGAGTGCTCAATCACGACACCTCTCGACCGATGCACCAATCAGAGGTTGGTGGTAATAGAAAACATCTTCAATGTTTCAACACAGTATACTTCACGTATACAATATAGGCCCTCAAATTCCAAATGACTGAGTCCATCACAACACGGAACATTAGTACCCCGACGTCTCGGTTACTAAGTCCAACTGTACTTTCAACACGGTTAAATCAACTTTTGATTTTCAGAAATTCTTTTCCAAGGTAGAAATTCATTATAAAATCCTTAAATAATAAAAACTTAGTTTTTCACAAACCAATGAGTCACTTGAGGTTTAATTTCCTCAAAATAGGCACTGCCGTTTCGAAAATACTTGCCGTCTATACTTTTCCAAATTTGCCGTCAAATATTATTTTTAAGGCTTTTTAAGCCAAAACTTAACTTTTTCCACTTAATTAATTTTCTAAAATCATGATTAACTTATTTTCACCAATTACTTTTATAAAAGAATATTTTGTAATATTCCGGGTTTCTTACGTAAAATTTAGCAGGGCTAAAATATTTTCAGTTTTGAACTCGTTGTGACTCATAATTCACTTTTCCAAAAATAAATTATTAAAATAACAATATTTTTCAAAACTCTTAATTTTTCTCAAAATAACTTCCCTTTAATATTATATATCAATATTTTACCGTTAAAACATTGAATATAATTTGCATAGCTTCTTAAAGCTTTTATCCGATTAACTTTAATTGAGCACTGACCACTGTCAGGCTTCTCACACATCAACCAACAGTTATATCACAGATATTCCCCAAGTAGATCATGCATCATAGCAGTGTAATATACAATTGCAAATAATTAAATAAATTAAACACAACTCCACACCAATACACAGATAAACCACACCACGTAAACAACAAAACCAATAACCACAACCACATATAAATCATATAAACCGCATGACAAGCAAATAGTTATTGAGAAAAATCCCTCAGGTAAGCTCCCCTTACCTCTTGAAGACTCCTTGATGAACTTACAGATTCCTTCGAAATTTCAGTTACCTCGTAAATGTCGGACTCAACTAACCTTCAACCATTACAACCAAATAGTTACAACTCAAGAAACTAAAGCATTCTAAACCCTAATACATAGTCACGGCCTCTAGGGTTTTTGAATGACTAAAACTTCTAATCATGATTAAGTTATGGATTAATGATCCTTGATTAACCTAAATCATAGATTAGTGACTAAATAATTAAGTTTAAGACTCAAAACTTTCTAACTCTTTTATACATAGATTCGGCCTTAATAGGCTCATAGAGCTAGGGTTCTTAGTTTAACAAATCAATTTGGATTCATAAAGCATACATACTAAGAGATTGATTTCTAAGATCATTTATGAAAACCATGAACAAAACTCAACAAAACTCACCCACTTAGGGTTCGGCCAACACAAAGATATTTTCAGAAAAATATTCATTTTAAGATACTAACATGGATTAGAGTGTGTAGTCATACATGTCACATAGAATACATGATCATACATGAAAACACATGAACAAAACTCTACCAACCCTAAGGTGATAGGTTCGGCCAAAGCTAGGTTTTCAAGAAAGAAATTTTTGATTACATCGTGCTCTTGGATTTAGATAATATGCATGATATCAAGAAGATAGAAAGTAGTTTCATCATCATTAGATTTTTCTAGAATTTATTATGACTTTTCAAATTTCTAGGGTTAGAAACTTTAAAGTGATAAACAACTATGATACAAGCCTTGAATCAAGAAACTTGCTAAAGAACATAGACATAATTAAGAATGAAGATTAGGATTTACCTCCTGAAAATCAATGACAAAGGAAATCCAAGAACTTGCTTTACAACTTAGAACTAAGGAACTTGTAAACTTTAGAGTTTTGGAAGCAAATGACAAAAGAAACTAAATGAAAAGTAAGAGTAGGGTATTTATAGTGAGAGTGGCATCCTATTAGGAAGACTCTAGATGACGGTGAGTTGTCATGTTAAAGGATCAAAATGCAATTAAGTTCTAAGGACCAAATTGCAAAGATTCCAATAGTTGAAGGACTAGTTTGCAATTTATCAATAAAGTGTCATGATGATGATTTTGCCACATTAAATGCTAGCTTATCTTGAATTTGTTGGCTAAATTTATGAGTCAAAGACAAGTTAGGATAATTCAATGTATTTAGGAAGAATCAAGAACATTGTGGAAAAATCAAGGATAAAGTAGAAACTTGTAGAAACTTATGGAAAACTCTAGAATCAACATGATGCATTCAACAACAATGAGGCAGCCACAATTCTCATGGGCTTGCGCATGGGCTGGGTTATTTTGGGCTTGGGTTCATTCTTGTGGGTCCCACTTGAAAATTTAGGCATTAAGCTTAAGATAGGAAACTTAAGGAAACTGTAATGGCTTTTTGGACTCAAACTATAAACTAGAAAAGTTTGGGCTTATAAGCCACGACCATTTAAGATTAGAAACAAGGATTCTAGCCCAATCCACTTCGAAAAACTTAAAAAACTAATTTAAGGACAAAAGGGTAATTTACAGAAAGTTCAGGGGCTTAAACGTAAAATTTCTAAATTTTCTATTTAACCCTGAAAAACCTTCTAGACTTAAAACTATGATTCATCCCCTTGAATCATCTCAAAATCCTAAGATAAACCCTCTCTCTACTCTTATAAACTCTAATTTCCCTTCCGTCGTCTACCCGATTACGCTTTCCGCCCGTGATACGTAAATTATTTTATTTTTTTTCTGAAAATAATTCTAAAAATACATAATTGTAGAAAATAAAATACTAAACTTAAGTCTTTCGTTCACGAATTAAAATTAGGTCTTTTGAGCAGTATTGTTATACTGTCAATGGAATTCGCGGACCGGGTTTCACCTGAATTTCCAACCTAAATTTTAATCGTAGCTTCCTACATTCAAGTAGGATTAAGTGGTAAACTCCGTCTATTTAAAATAGTTTTCTAAGTCTCAGATAAAAATATAAACATAATTATATAAATTTCTGATATTAGAAAACAGCGGAAAGTCGGGGTGTTACATACGTAGTTAGAATTATCTGCTTTTAATTATTTATCTGTATTTAATTATTATCGTATTTTAATGCATGTCATAAATTGTGCTATTTGCTATATTATTGGTATGAAATTATTATTGATGTTGAATCTGGATTGAAAAGCCTGACAGTGGTCAGTGCTCAATTAATTACGAGGTTAAAAGCGTTAAAGAGATTTTTATGAAATAATGAGTTTTAATTGATGAAAAATAATAATATAATATTACTTAATTATTTGATTGGCTAAAAATGGAGAATACTAAAAAATAATATTATTTTAATAATTTAACGGCGAAAGAGTGTTTTAGGAGTCATAGTGAGGACGTAACAGTGAAAATATTTTAGTACTGGCAATTTATCCGTAAGAAATTTATAAATATTAGAAAATGTTATTATAAAAAAATAAGTTTCAAAAATAATTTTATTATGGTGTTGGGAAAATTATTTTACTAGAAAAGTCAAATTTTGACTTAAAACGTTTGAAAACGTCAAGCGACGAACAATTCCGAAAATAATTATGAAAAGTATTGTTAAAACAACAATATTTTTTTAGAACAGAGAATTAGTCTCAAAACGATATTTTTTGTTGAACTAAAGTTTTAAATAAATATTTTTAGAAGAAAATGAGTTTTAAGTGATTTGATTATTTTATAATCGAATTTCTAACGTAAAAGGATTTTCTATAAAGTAGTTTTATACAATGATATTATTTCCGTCAACTTGGATAAGTTGTGGAGTTTTGTTTTGGATTTGTGTTTCACAGAACAAAAATGTTTTTAAAATTGAAAGACGAACCTAGTTGCCAAGACGTCGGGGTCTTTTGTTCTATGGTATGGACCGTGTGTCCTAAAAGTGAAGTTATGGACTGGATGTCCTATAAAAAGTGATATTGATTTTTGTGCGCCAAAATCTACGAATCTAAATCTTGTGCATCAGTCTAGATATCGTGATTTGCACACATAGACTTGGATTCTGTTTTATTGGAATGATTGATAAACATAAATGTTTTAACATTGGATTGGTCGTGAGCCTTTAAGCTTCGACAAGGGAAGAATGAACACAAAGAAAAATGATGTGAACAAAATGTTTTACATGCATTTTTGGGGCAGACGTGCCTACGCATTTGGACTTGAATTCTTGATGACAAGTATTCATGAAATTTCATCATTGTCCTTGATGGACAATTAAATCATATACTATAAATAGTAACCACTGTGCCTCGTTTTGGACAGTGCTATGGTTAATTTAAAACTTGTCTCATTTGGCAACGATTAAAACCTGCCTTATTTGGCAATGATTAAAACCCGTCTTATTTGGTAACGAGAGGTTGATCAGCTCATTTATTTGGTGAGTGAATCTCTGGGAGATTAAGTACAAAATTTAGATGATGAATATTGAAGTGTCATTTTTTTTAAACGACGATGATTGTCGGGTATGAATCCCTTTGATAAATAATTGTTTATTTTAAATATACATGTAAAATGATGTTTGTGTGTTGTGCATATGGTTATCGTTTTAAAATCCATATATTGGTTCTCACCCTTGCATATACTTGTCCTTATGGCTTTGCTGTTGTACTTTGGTACACTAGTGCAGATGTTGCAGAAGAGTTCCTTAAGTCACTTGGAGGCTTAAGTCCGGATTGCGAAAGAGATGTGTGATCATAGGGATGATAACGGGATATTATCAGTGAGTGTCTTGTAAGGCAACCAGCTTAGGTTTGTTTATAAATAAAATTTTGTGTTTGTATGTGGTCAAGTATAGAGTAAGCGTTTAAAGGTAAGCCAAGGAAATCCTACTTGCAGTCCATAGCAGATAGGATCAAATCAAAATTAGCCACATGGAAAGGTTGTATGTTGTCAATCATGGGAAGAGTTCAACTTGTCAAATCTGTGGTTATTGGTATGATGATGTATAGCTTCCAGGTTTACTCATGGCCTTTAAGCTTGTTGAAATCAATTGATAGCTGGCTGAGAAACTTTATCTGGTCTGGTAATACAGATATCAAGAAAACTGTGACAGCTGCTTGGCACAAATTGTGCAAACCTGAGGCTGAGGGAGGTCTTGGAGTTAGATCTTTAAGAGCTGTTAACAATACTTCTATCTTTAAATTGTGCTGGGACTTCATCTCTTCCTCTAAGCAGTGGGCCTGTCTTCTGCGAGCAAGAGTTATGAGGAAAAACTCAGTTGTACAATATTCTATCTCCTCTTCAATCTGGACAGGAATCAAACCTCACTTGAATTCAGTTCTTGAAAACTCTTCATGGTTGCTGGGAGATGGTTCTGACATAAACTTTTGGAATGATGTATGGTTATCTAAGCCCTTGAACTCCTTGCTATCTTTACCAGCACACTTACACTCCTCCTTAAATGCAAAGGTTAAGGACTTCCTGCACAATAACTCTTGGTTAATACCAAGTATTATCCTACAACACTGCCCAGCTATTGCTGAAGAGCTCAAGCACATCGGTATCCCTTCCTTCCCTAGTAAGGACACTCGTGTGTGGTGCAGAAATGAATCGGGCACTTTAACTCTGAAGGATGCTTTTCAGTTCCTCAACAGCAATGGAAAAGCTGTTTCTTGGGCTAAATTCCTTTGGAATAAATGTGTTCCTCCTTCCAACTCCTTCCTGGTTTGGAGGATCCTACATAACCGCATGCCTACTGATGAAAATCTATGGGCCAACGGCTGCATGGTTGTCTCTAGATGCAATTTATGTGGTTGTAGTTATGAAACAATTACTCATATTTTCTTTCAATGCGCCTTTGCTAAGGATTTATGGTCCTGGCTGAGCAATACAGTTAGCATGACAATTGATACTTCCTCAATGCTTACTGTTTTATCAATCGGTGAGCATTAATGGAGTTCTCAAGTTAAGGATCTTTTGATTGTTGCCATAACCAGCATCATCTGGGAAATTTGGCACTGCAGGAATAATTCCAGGTTTGAAGACAGTCTTATTCCCTTGCAGGTTGCCAAAAACCTGATCCTTGCTAATGTTAGCCTTGCGGGTAACCTGAGTAAAGGCACAACTTCATCATCTTTACATGAGTTTATGTTATTAAAGGCGTTTAGAGTCAGCTGCCATCCCAACCGAGCTCCCCAAATCATAGAAGTTATATGGCATCCTCCTCCCTGTTACTGGGTCAAGTGCAACAGTGATGGGGCAGCTAGAGGTGCTCCGGGTCTTTCTGCTTGTGGTGGCATTTTTCGTGATCATAGTGCTGCCACTCTTGGTTGCTTTGCAGCCAACCTTGGTGTCACTACTGCTTTTTATGCTGAGCTAATGGGTGCAATCTTGGAAATTGAAATTGCCCATAAGAAAGGATGGTCGTTATGGCTGGAATGTGACTCAAAGCTTGTCCTCTCTACAATCTCCTCTCCCTTAATGGTTCCTTGGAAAATTAGGAATAGATGGAATAATTGCATGATCATTATTAAGGATATGCGTTTTGGCTACTCTCATATTTTTCGTGAGGGCAATATCTGTGCAGATAAAATTGCCAATCATGGACTGTTTATTCATGGATTCTTTTGGTGGGATTTAATCCCTAGTTTCATTAGGGATGATTTTCATAATAATAGGGTAGGACTCCCTAATTTTCGCTTTAGGTGACTTCATGGGTTAGGTTGTTGCCCCCCCCCCCCCCCCCCATGCTCTTGTATTGTTTTGTTTTCTTCTTTTTCAATAAATTGGGGTGTGCTGCATGTGATGGTTAGTGGCTAAGGTGCCAACCTAGTTGGGATGTTAGTCTCTATTGTGATGCCTTTGCACACCTCCTTATTTAAAAAAAAAAAGTATAGAGTAAGCGTGCTGCTTTTGGTGGTGTGTATCATAATTTTCTGAAGTGTTAAGAAGACACACTACTAGAAAACTTGAATTTTCAGAGGGAATTTTCGGACGGAAATGTTTCCGTATGAAATTTTATGAACATTTCGGACGGGTTTGAGACAAATGTAATTTTCAATGAGATTCCGTCTCAAATCCGTCTCTACTTTGTCCCAAACTTTCGCGCCAATAACGCGCCAAAATATTTTCCACGGATTTCACACGGATCGGTTTCATATTTTTTTTTATCTTGGGTCTTTTTAACCATCCGTCTGAAATCTGTCCGAAAATTTGAGACAGATTTCACACGGATTTCTTATTTTTATATTTTCTTGAAAAATATTAAATAATTTATCTTACAAATATGATTAAAGTATTTGATCTTAAAAAATTTAAAAGTAAAAAAGATTTATGAAAAAAATAAAAAAACATATTTAGACTAATAAAATGAAATATGTAAAATGTAAAATTAATTTTAAAAATTAAATTTTAGAAATTAAATTGTTATAAAAATTTATAACAATAGACTAATATACACCAACAACAAATAGGCAACATGATCACAGTGCCATAATTTTTTCACTGGGGGGCGGGGAATTTTCAGCCAAAATTCTCACTTCCCTCCTTGTATCCTTGTAAAAAATCTTCGGTTAAAGTAATACTTTAGTCCCTATACGTGACATGAATTCTCGATTTGGTCCCTATACATAAAAAATTATTAAAATGGTCCCTATACGTACAAAAAATCTCCATTTGGTCCCTATACATTACCCATTTGGTCCCTATACGAGCAAAACATTATTAAATCAGTCACTAAAATTTTTACGGTAGGGACCAAATGGGGACTTTTTGTACGTATAAGGACCAATTTAATAATTTTTTTATGTATAGGGACCAAATCGAGAATTTGTGTCACCTGTAACGCCCTAGTTTTTACACATATGATTAATTATTTTATTTTGATGTGTATGTTTATTTTGTTATGTGGTTTAGTTTAAGTAATTAAATTTCTCTCTTCAAATTATTTTATTGGGTGCGTTAGCACTGACTTATTTCAGTGATTGCACGCTTACTAGACAATAATTTACGTTATTGTCACTATTATTACCAGTACAGAAAAATGTTTTAAATAATATGATTAAGAGAAAAGCATTTTCATATTTTCATTCTATTTAATATTAGATTTGAAAATAAATTGGTTTGACATTAATCGGAGATTAAATGTTGGACCGTTGATTTTCTTAGTTGATCAATTCAACTATCAATCTTTACTCTATTTTAATTTTTAAAGTATATATTTATCACTCATTATTTTTAGATCTAATGAGTAATACTATTTCCTTTTTTCTAAACTCAATCTCAACCACTTATTTGGTACCTAATCACTAAATACTTGAAAAACAAATAAATAAAATCCCAAGTCCCTCCCTTCCCCGTACGCGACAGAACCCACCTTTTTTTTATTTTCTCTTTCCTTTCTTCTTCTTCTTCCTCCCACCAACTCCATCTCCTCCTCCCTTGCTACTATGAAACCTCACCGTGCCCACCACCACTAGACCGCCGCCGGAGCCACGCGACCGTCGCGTTCCGTCCGTCCCTCTCTGCTCGGGTTCCTGCAAGCGACTTCGGAGCAACTCGTGCCCGGTTCCATCATTTTCTCTAGCGCCGCCCTCTGCCGCCACGGTAAGGACCTTTTGATCTTTGTCCATGGTGGTCTTCCATCATATCTTAGGGTATAAACCTTCTTTTCCTCCTTACATGAAGTTCACTCTTGCTTTTGTTCATGGATATCTCAGAACCACGTCACAGTTGTGTCGTCTCCTGCCGCCGCGTCAGTTGGCCTTCCAGCCACCATGTTCTTTCCTCTTCACTTTGGGTAATAGTTTTACCCTCTAATCTCTTCTAGATTGAAAATCCCCAAATCTGATTTTTAAACCCTAACCCTAACATTTTGATTTCCGCTTTAGACTTTGAAATTAAATGTGTATTCATGCAATTGAGACTACAAATTGATGTTTTATTAAAATAATTACATGATTCTAGGATTAGAATGAGTTTTCCCTAATTTAGGATATGAACCCTAAAACCCCAATTCGATTTTTATTGAAATTGGTTGTGTTTGGCAAAATTAAGTATGCATTTATGAAATTAGGACTTTTAGTTGATGATTCCTAAGTTCATTTTCATGATCCTTTAATCAAAAAAAGTTTCCTCGAAGGGTATTGTGAAGCTTAAGCTCCAAACATGATTTTCTTTGAAAATGACCTTTTTTGCTAATTATTTGCTTTAAAGTAATTAACATATTTTGCATTACTTTTAAGGAATTGTGGAATATAACTTACAAATAATTCCATTTTTCTTTTTACATTAACTTGTAACTAATTCTTCTTTTTGAAGGAATAAGTTATATTTGGTTTGTTGATTGTGTTGAGATTACAAGAGCTTTAGCAATAAAACACTTTTAATTATTATACTTTTTTGAATTAAACTCTCAAACCTCAATAAAGGATGAAGAAAAAGTTAGATGAAAGGTAGTAGAAATCGTTAAAGGAAAGACTGCCAAAAGTTACAATTGAATTTTTAACCTTAAAGTGGTTTAACACATTATTCCAAGTTTTCCAACTTCGACTTTATGACAAGGTATTGTGGATTTGATCAGTGCATACTATGAGATAAGGAGTGTAGTGATGTCAACACTGGGTGAAATAGAAAGAAAGGGCATAGGTCCTATATAATATATTTACAAAACTCAATTTAATTTATGTGTATGTTCTCATAGTTGTTAGCTTCTCAGCTATATATGGAAGCTATGTTGAATATGCAAATGGGTGTTGGAATGATAGGATCAGAAATTGCAACTTTGTGGTCTTATACAAAAGTTATGAATTTGGAAGAGAAAAGATTGAACATTTTGTCTTGTCATGCGTTGCTAATTGCTTAGCGAGCATGTTTCAAAGTAGAGCGTATCTTAATGTGATGGTGTCCATTATGTGAGTACAATCCAAATGGTTTGAATATCCATATTTTTTATCTTGCTATTTAAATTAGTTATAATGTCTATTATCTTGTTACAATGTGATGAATGCTTTCTCAGAAGGACTCACTATCTTTTATTTGATTATAGTAACATCCTTCTCGTTTATGATGGTGGCCATGAATTAATCAATGACGACGATGATTAGATGACAACGACGATGATATGATGATGAGGAGGAGATCATGGATGATGTGCTAGATGAAGATGAAGAGTTTAGTGATCAAAGTAACAATGAGGAATAAATTTATGTCTTTGATGTTTGTAATTATATTTTAATGCTTTGAATCATAATATATCATTCTTGTATTTCAAGATACTTTGTGTTTTTATTTATTTGAAGCTTGATACTTGTCTAGAGTGGTACCTTAATAATAATTATTTTTTATTATATTATATTAGATTCCAAGTCCAGGTACCTAATTTGGTATGCATAATTATTTAAGTTTGGCCCTTTTTTATTAACAAACATGATTTGTTTATCAAAAAATATTATTTAAATATGATTATCTAATCCGTGGGAAATCTGTCCAAAATAATATTATAACATTCGTCTGAAATCCGTCCAGAATTTGCATGAATAGCAATATTGAATCCGTCTGAAATTCGTCCGAAATTAAGCCAATATAACCAAAATTCTGATTTTTTGTGTTTGTTTGAAAGCTGTTCGAAATCTGTCTGGAACTAATTTCGGACGGAATTTCGGACATAATTTTCAATTTACAGCGTGGCTTGTTCGGACGGGGGATGTTCCGTCTGAAATCCGTCCGAAATTAATTGTCCGTCCAAAATCCGTGGGAAAAGTGTCCAAATTCCGTCTAAAATCCGTCCGAAAATAACAATTTTCTAGTAGTGATAATTTTTTTTTACACCCAGATTTTCTGACTTAAAATAAATCAATTTCTGAAAGCAACTAGCAAATTTTCTTTTTAATTTATTTCCGCACGTGTTCACAAAGTAATGCCCAAGGGGGGTGTTAGAACATTTCCCTTTTAGAGGTCCCTAAAGCATTACTTAACCATTCTGATACATCCAACTTCCCTCTATATTCTTTCTATAGCACGCAGCCTTGTTTGTAGATTCATCAGAACAAAAAACCATCATAGATAACCCTTGTTCATGAGCCATTAAAAAGTAAAAATACATCTTTGTTTGGAGCATAGAGACTGTTAATACTTAATTCATCAAACAACTTTGTTGCATCCTTGAAAGGAGCATAGAGACTGTTAATACTTTAATTTTGAAATTCTCATTAACCATTTGATTTGAACATTTGAAAAAGAAAATTTTAATTGATAAATATGAGATTTCCAACTGATAATGAAATTAAAATTATGGGTTAAATATGTTTTTAGTCCCTCATTTTTGGTAAAAATTCGGTTTTAGTCCCATGTTTGGAGCAGTGAACGTCATTGAACAATGGAAGGTCGTCTCTGAATTCGAAAGTCTCGTTCTAGGTAAGTTTTGGCACAAGTTTCTAAATCCTGTTTCTGATTGTTACTCTGTCTTCACTACTAAGTTGTGTGTCTCGTTCCATTGCATATACTATGATGTTACACAACTCTATTAACTGTTTCAAAATGTCTTGAGGTTATGTTCAACACCAACCAGATTTGGGTAAGACATGTTATAACTTGTATGTGCTCTCTTAACTTTGACTAAGATCCGACTTGTTGTACATATTGTTTTAGGCGGATGGAATGAGGAAAGTTCATGCTCATAAGGAAAAGTATGATAGTAGTTATACCGGATATCCTAAAATGGATTTTGTGCAAAGTGGTGGGCCGAGGTGATGTGAATGGATCTCAGATAAGTAGAAACACTCACGATATTATGGAGCAGGGATCTCAGCAAGGGACTAATGTAGATGGAGGCACATCTCAGATAAGGAAGAGAGGCTGTTGAAATATTTAGGGTTACTAAGATGGACCAATATCATTGTCTCAGTAAGGGTCCCCTAGTTTGTCTTTTGTTTTGTAATTGGACCGCATTGTTGGGACCACTAGTTTGTCTTTTGTTTTGTAACTGGACCACATCTTGGTAGGGTTATGCCTAAACCTATTATTTTTTGGTTATTGCATTCATGAGCTGGATTTCATATCTGAATATAACTTGTTGATAAACAATGTCTTGGAATGGCAGGTTATGATTCTCTTTCTTTTGAACATGTGACATGTCTTGGATTGCTCATTAACTTGTTACTTTATATTTACTTATGCTATTTACCCAATTCGAATTAAGTAACAAGCATTATTTGTATCATATAATCCAAACAGAAGTGTAGTGTAGGATCATGACTGACACATTTTAAAAAAACAAAGGGCTAAAAAAATACACTTCTCTAAACTGGGGACTAAAACGGACTTTTAGCCAAAATTGAGAGACTAAACATATTTTAGTCCAGGGATTATATTGTATCATATAAGCCAAATAGAGGTGTAGTGTAGGGATGATGACTGACACATTTTAGAAAATGGAGTACTAAAAAAGTACATTTTTCTAACTAGGGGACTAAAACCGACTTTTGACCAAAATTGAGGGACTAAAAACATATTTTACACAATTATTTTACATGTGGATTAACTGTGTACATGTGGCAGATGCATAGGTGAAATCACGCTCGCCCCGTAAGTAAATTTCAAACGGAAGTGTGGTGTAGGGACCGATTTTGACACATTTTAAAAAACAGGGGACAAAAAAGTATGTTTTCCAAATGAATGACTACAACTGAATTTTCGCAAAAAATGAGGGACTAAAACATATTTAACCCTAAAATTATTAATGTTGATTATTCAAATAAAGTATTTTGATTCTTAAATTTTGATGGATTCTTTCAAATTACGTTTGAATCAATTATGTGAAATTCATAATGAGATAATTTTATTTCAAAAATTTAATTTTGAATTCTAATTTCAAAATATATTAAATTCTCTTCTATTACTTATTTATTTATTTATTTACAACTTACTATTTAATGCTTTAATTACATTTTGATTGTTTCTTATCGCTTTTATTACTTTGTCTATTTACCTTTAAGTTTTTCTCATGGACAATTTTTTCAAAATAATTAATCTAATTCAATTGTTAGCTTTAATGGATTCTGACCCGCAAGGAATTGAAGTCTAAGAGAATATGACAGTCAAATTGTCGTGATTATGCCCACTAGAAAGGGGAAATATGAATTTTAAAGATATATTAATGACTATTAAAGATACCTTAATCAATTTTTCAAATCAGCCTTTAAAGTTTTTTATTTTAATTCACTTTTGGATTTGAAAATGGCATCCCCTTTTATCAACATCCCATGATATCAATATTATTGATTTGATTTAATCTCATATCAACTTTTATTTCAAAATTACAGCCTGTATCTGTAACACCCCTATTTTTCTGCTTTCTAAGATCGGTATAAATATAAATAAATGTGTATATTTTTATATTAAACTTAGAAAATGATTTTGAAAAAACCAAAGTCATATTAATATTATACTTATTTTTATAAGTATATGGTTAATTTTTGGTTGAAAATTCAGACGGAACCTGGTCTGCGTTTTCACTGACAGTAAGATTTTACGGATCAGAAAACCTAATTTTGACCCGAGAACGAAATGAATAGATTTTATATCTCATTTCCAACTATATAGGTTATTTTGAAAATTTTCAAAATAAACAAAACTTGATTCAGGCGTAAAAACCTAAATCGGGTAATCGACGAAGTCGAGAACGGACGTGCAGAGACAGAACCCGACATTGGATGCTGAGATATCTTGCTACCTAGGCTGGTGAGTCATAGGGATGACTAACCTAGAAATTAATGGATGTAATGATGAGTTTAGTGTAAAAAGACCAAAATACCCCTAACTTAACCTATCCTAGTTAATTTATAACCATGGTTAAGGCATCTTTATCTTGTTTTTGTGGTGGAGAATTAGCCACATCTTCAACAAATTTCCACTACAAGTTTTTCATGATTACCTTAGGCAAAATTACCAAATTGTCCTTAAGTTCTAATTAATCCACAAAATTGCCATTGTGTAAGATTACAATTTTGTCCCTAAAAATTTATGCCTTGGGCCCTTATACCCCTTGATTTACATGGCCCAACCCCATTGGTGAGCTCATTCCCTTGCTATTTAAACCATACTTCATCATCTTCATCAAGCTTTCTTCCATTTTCTCTCCAAAAACCTTAAGTTCCAAAGCCATTTTTATGAAGCAACCACTTGATTTCTTGCTCATTTTCAAATTCTAAGAGGTATACCATACTCCTTTCACTCAATCATCATCATGGTCTTCATTTATTTTTGTGATTTGAAGCCATGATCATCATTTGAAATTCCTAGATCTAGAACTTTGAAAATTCATAGAAAATCATAGAAAAATCCTGTGAGTATGAAACCAATTTATATGCTCTTATCATCCTCTCTATATTTAAGATCCAAGAGTATGCATCCAATAAATATTTCTTACCTATTTAACTTGATGAGGCCAAACTCTAGTTGTTGTGGGGAGAGGACTTTGTTCATTTTTTTTAAACTAATGTTGCTTAATTCAATCTTATGACTCATGTATGTATTGAATCTATGTTGACTAGATCAAATGAAAATCTCTAAGCCATATTTTTACTCATGGCCGAAATTTAAGTTTTGAAGGGTTGGAAGATTGGATTTCAGTCTTTGTATTCTAATCATTGTTTTAGGGTTATAAGTGATTAAGGATCACTAATCCAAGAGTTTAGGATTTTTAGAAATCTTTAGTCAAAAAATCACCCCATGGCCGAAAATCTTAACTTTGTGGTTAAGATGGTTTTGATTCAATTTTTGTTAAGTAAGCTTTGTTTATGTCTTAATCTTGCTTAAGGATCCTTAATCCAAAAGCTTACAAAATTTTATCATGTCTAGCCAACTTTAAAAACTCATGGTTGAACCTATCATATAGGATCATAGGTGTATTTAGTATTTGATTGATAATTATTTGTTGTGTTTTGTTGAAGGATAAATTGTTGTGTGAATTGTGTACGTGTTTTGCGGAGATTGGAGGTTTGACGGAACTTAAATTCATAAGGAAAAATCTTCAAGAGGTAAGGGGAGTGCCTGAGGAATTTTCCGATAGCTGTATGTAATTTGTTTGTGGTCTGTATGATTTATTAGGGTGCATTTGTTATTTTACGTAGTTAGAAATAACTGCTTTTAAATTATCTGCTTTCAAATTATTTATTTATCTGCATTTAATTGTTATTATATTTTTTGTATGTCATTAATTTCTATTTGCTATATTATTGACATGATTGTTATTGATGTTGATTGTGGATTAAAAAGCCTGACAGTGGCCAGTGCTCAATTAATTACGAGGTTAAAAGCGTTAATAAGCTTTTATGAAATAATGAGTTTTAATTAGTGGGAAATAGCAATATAATACTACTTAATTATTTTCTTGGTAAAAAATGGATAATAGTGAAAAATAATATTATTTTAATGATTTAACGGCGTAAGAGTGTTTTATGAGTCATAGTGAGGACATAACCATGAAAATATTTTAGTACTGCTAATTTATACGTAAGAAATTTCTAAATATTAGAAAATGTTATTTTAAGAAAATAAGTTTCAAAAATAAGTTTATTACGGTGTTGGAAAAATTATTTTACTAGAAAAGTCATATTTGAACTTAAAACGTTTTTAAAACGTCAAACGTCGGACAATTCCGACAATATTTACAGAAGTATTATTAAAAAACGGTAAGATTAGTTAAAACATAGATTTTATCTCAAAGCAATATTTTCAGGTTCAAAATATTGATTTTTGAAAGAAAATGAATTTTAAGTGATTTTGATGATTTTATAAAACGAATTTCCAACGTAAAAAGATTTTCGGTAAAGTGGATTTATACAACGGGTTATTTCTAACAACTTGGATAAGCTGAGGAATTTTTTTTTATTTGTGTTTCATGGAACAAGAATGTTTTTAAATTGAAAGACGAACCTAGTTGCCGAGACGTCGGGTCTAGTGTTATATGGTATGGACCGTGTGTCCTCAACAGGAAGTTATGGACTAGATGTCCTATAAAAATATGTATTGATTTTTGTGCACCAAAATCTACGATTCTAAATCTAGTGCATCGGTCTAGATTTGGAGATCTGCACATTTTGACTTGCAGTCTGTTTTATTGGAATGATGGATTAATTAGCACATTTTTGACTTGGAGTCTGTTTGATTGGTATGGTTGATAAACTCAAATGTTTAAACATTGGATTGGTTGTGAGCCTTTGAGCCTCGACATGGAAAGAATGAACACAAAGAAAATGATGTGAACAAAACATTTTACATGCATTTTTGGGCAGACGTGCCTCTGCATAGGACTTGAATTCTTGATGGTAAGTATTCATGAAGTTTGCATCATTGTGCCTTGATGGACATATAACCATGAAACCATATACTATAAATAGTAACAACTGTGCCTCGTTTTGGACAGTGATATGGTTAATTTAAAACCTGCCTTAACTGGCAATGATTAAAACCTGCCTTATTTGGCAACGAGAGCCTGATCAGCTCATTTATTTGGTGGTTGAAGCTCCGGTGATTAGGTACAAACTTAGATGATGAATATCGAAGTGTCATGTTTTTTTTTAAAACAACGAAGATTGTCGGGTGTGAAACCGTTTGATAAATAATTGTTTATTTTGAATATACATGTTTAATGATGTTTGTGTGTCGTGCATATGGTTATCGATTTAAAATCCATATATTGGAACCCACCCTTGCATATATATGTTCTTCTGGCTTTGCTGTTGTACCTTGGTACACGAGTGCAGATGTTGCAGAAGCGTTTCTTAAGTCACTTGGAGACTTAAGTCCGGATTGCGGAAATAGATGTGTGATCATAGGGATGATCACAAAGTTTTATCAGTGAGTGTCTTGTAGAGCGACCAGCTTAGGATTTTTCTTGGATGTTATGTTTTGAGAAAGTCCATGTAGGTGTTTTGAAAACCTTTATATGGCTTGAAATTCTATTGTGAATAAAATGGTTTTTACTAGTGTGATGTGAAAGTTATGTTCGGAGTATTCAGAAGAAATTGTTTTATACCCAGATTTTCTGATTTAAAATAAATCAATTTTCCAAAAGCAACTAGCAAAATTCTTTTTAATTTATTTCCGCACGTGTTCACATAGCAATGCCCAAGGGTGGTGTCAGAGCTGGTGGAGTCTTTCGGGAACCTTGGGGAATAGGTCTGTTAAGTTTTTGTTGTGTAATCTCTGGTTGGACCTTGCCTGAATTGTTTCTTTGTCGAAACAATGGGTGACGGTATACAAGTAGGTGTGTTCCGATTGGTTTTGAGGTAGTCGAGACCTTGTAAGAATCTATGAACAATAGATGGTACATTGGCTGAATTACTTCTTAGAAGTAATGTGTTTTAGACACATAAGTATACGTTTTAGTTTCTGGCTGCGGACTGACTGAAATTGTCTTGTAGGTCAGTTATGGAACCAAGAATTGGACATGGACGTGAATGTGATCGTCATGGTGATTGTGATTATGTCAGCAACAAGGATGTGATTGAACAAATGAACCATGCCGTTCAGGCTATGACTAGTGTTGCTGCTATCGTAGTTGCCCATAATGAACTGGACCAGGTTCGGGATGATCTGGCAGTCGAGGCGAAAAATCTAGCAAACTTCAGAAATCAGAACCCTCAACGATTTTATGGAGATGACAATTCTGAGAAGGCTGACTTATGGATACAAAAACTAGAAAAGATTTTCGAGCTTATCAACAGCCCCGAAGAATCAAAGGTTCTGTATGCTCTTTCTCTGTTTTTCGGAGATGCAGGATGCTGGTGGATATTAGACACATACTGAAAACGGTTAACCAGGAATATACCTGGAATGTTTTCCACACTGTTTTCCTGGATAAGTTTTTTCCTCAGAGCGCTAGACTTGAGAAGGGACACGAGTTCTTACAATTACAACAAAACGAACTATCCGTGGATGAATATACTGCAAAGTTTGAATTTCTAGTCAAGTATTTTTGTTTCTTCCAAACTCAATCTGATGAAGGTTGGGAATGTAAGATATTCGAAGGAGGCTTACGATACAAAATCAAAAAGTCTGTGCCACTGTTGGAAATTCGTAACTTTCAAGCTTTAGTGGAAGAGTGCCGGAAGGTGGAGGAGAAAGGGAAAGGTAAAGACTATTCGAGTACTATCGGCTGACCATCTCAATTCCAATTCCGCAAGCAGAATAAGAAGGAGAAGCAAAATCAGAGGAAACCTTATTTTCGACCCCCGGGAAATGATCAGAATTAGCAACCTTATCGTTCTAATGACTCTGCATCAGGAAGTGGAGGCCAAAAGAACCAAACCCAAGGCCAAGTTAGAAGATGTTACAAGTGTGGAGACCCAAAACATATAGCTAAAACTTGTTCAGTAAGAGGGGTTAAATGTTTCAATTGTAATCGAGTGGGTTACTTATCAAGGGATTGTAATGCACCGAGGTTTGTAAAAGTTGCCAACAACACAAGAACCAATTACAAAGGGAAGAGTCTACATCAGCAATAGTGTTGAAAACTTCACAACCTGAAGGTCTTATGGAAGATAGTTACAGAGTTCTTAAGAATTTTTAGCAATCGAATCATGAACCAAAGATGTAGTTAGGCATAGGAACATTATATGTAAGATGCATGTTTTAGTGACTAGTACATGTTAAGTTTGTAATAGGATCTAAGTAGAATCATCTGTAGGTATCCTTGAGTATTTGACTCTCCAAAGTCTTTTATGTTGTTGTTAGTCTTTTCAGTTGATATATATAATATCTACGACTTTATGATAATAAATATTTCTTGAAGGAAATTTATTCAGTCCTTTTTTCTTTTGATTGATGTGATCAGTCCAAATTTTGGGGTCAGATCATTTCTTTTCCAATGATCGTGAATTGTTTTCAAACTTCAATTGTTGTACCGATTATTGTGGAAATTTTTGTGAACTGTCCAGTTGTTGTTCGAGATAAACACTTTTTGATAAAAGAAGTTTCTAGATGAGACTTAGTCTAGTCACTTTTACTTTTGGTAAAAGTGATTCAGTCTGAATTTTTATCGGACAGTTGTTATTTTTAAATTTTCGGTTTGTAAATCCCTTGTTCGAAGAATAAATTCTCTTAAGGTTAGGAACTATTCGTTTTGTGAGCTCCTAATTCTCTGGGAATTCTTGTGAATGAATGAACTTTATTGGAGTCATGGTTGTAAATATGTATTAGCTATGCATTTTTACACTCACGAACCTATTAAAGAATCTTTTTACATATTGAACATTCCTGTATTCTTTTTAGATTGACAAAGTTCTTCTATACACTTTCTTGTGAAATTAAAAGGTTGGGATTAAGAAATCATGTCTAGTTTTGAGTCACGAAATTTAGGCGACAATTTTTTTTTAAAGTAGGGCAGTAATGTAACACCCCGTTTTTTCTGCTTTCTAAGATCGGTATAAATGTAAATAAATGTTTATATTTTTATCTGAAACTTAGAAAATGATTTTGAGAAAACCAAAGTCATATTCATATTATACTTATTTTTATAAGTATACGGTTAAATTTTTGGTTGAAAATTCAGACGGAACCTGGTCTGCGTTTTCACTGACAGTAAGATTTTACTGATTAGAAAACCTAATTTTGACCTGAGAACGAAATGAATAGATTTTATATCTCATTTCCAACTATATAGGTTATTTTGAAAATTTTCAAAATAAATAGGTTTTGATACTTGATTCGGGCGTAAAAACATAAATCGGGTAATCGACGGTGTCGAGAACGGACGTGCAGAGAGAGAACCCAACATTGGATGCTGAGATATCTTGCCACCTAGGGTGGTGAGTCATAGGGATGACTCACCTAGCAATTAATGGATGTAATGATGAGTTTAGTGTAAAAGGACCAAAATACCCCTAACTTAACCCATCATAGTTAATTTATAATCATGGTTAAGGCATCTTCATCTTGTTTTTGTGGTGGAGAATTAGCCACATCTTCAACAAATTTCCACCACAAGTTTTTCATGATTACTTTAGGCAAAATTACCAAATTGTCCTTAAGTTCTAATTAATCCACAAAATTGCCATTGTGTAAGATTACAATTTTGTCCCAAAAAATTTATGAATTGGACCCTTATACCCCTTAATTTCCACGGCCCAACCCCCTTGGCAAGCCTATTCCCTTGATGAGGCCGAACCCTAGTTGTTGTGGGGGGAGGACTTTGTTCTTCCCCATGTCCTTCTCCTTGAATTGTCCATGGGAAATCATGTTCCCGGATATTCTTCCTCCACTAAAACCCCCCTCTGACCCCTCTAAGCCAAAATACCCCAACCTGATTCTTTGACCTCTCCTCAAAAGCTTGCGGATCAAGTTTCGCATTCGACCGTTCCTCCAACAACTAAGTCGATTGCTCAGGTTGTCAATGACTCTATTGACATCTCTCTCTCCCAATTACCTAAGCCCAAGTTAATAGGTGATATGGTATCCATCAAAATCTCAGAAGATGAGTACAAGATTGGGTTGGAACACTCCAAGAATTGTCTTCATGGACGGCTTCTTATTGCTAAAGGGAATCAACCCTTGAAGGCGGCTGACTTGCATAGCAAGCTTTCCGCCCTTTGGAAACCTACGGCTCAATGGAGCATGACTCCTCTTGGCAAAGGATTCTTTGAATTCTCCTTTTCATCTCTTGAAGACATGAGAAGAGTTTGGAGCACTGGTTCTTGGAACTTGTCTAATGGAATCCTTAGGCTCTCAAAATGGAGCCCTGAATTCAATCCAAATACACAGAAGCAAACACATTGCCAGTGTTGGATTAGAATATACGATCTTCCACAGGAGTATTAGAGGCCTAAGATATTGTTTAAGATTGTCAATGGTATTGGAACTCCCATCGCATTGGATGAAGCAACAAGATCCAAGATTCTTGAACATTTTGCAAGAATCCTGGTTGAAATCAACCTCACTGGAAGAATCCCTAATGGCTTAATGGTGGAAAGGAATGATCATAATCTTTGTGTCAGTGGACTATGAAAATCTTCCTGCTTTCTGTGAATTATGTCATTTGATTGGACATGATCAATCAAACTGCAATAGAAAACTTGGTAATCAGTCCAATCCTGCCAAAGAAAAATTGCCTCGTGTAAACCAGGTTTATGTTAAGAAACAACTTCAAGTTCAACCAGTCAAAGAGGTAGAAATTACAAAGGAGGTGGAGGTGAATCAAGATGCATCTTTGGCCCTGATTCATCCAGTTGAGGATGCATCAGCTCAAGTAGATCCTAATAAAGTTTCATACCATGCAGACTCCGTGCCTGGCAGAGGGAATATTGATACTGCTAAGGTCCAGAGGAATATTGAGCAGGTGCAACCTCTGTTGATTGAAGAGGACTATGATGATAGTGAATCAGTGGAGACCATATATGATGAATCTAACCTTGTGCTCACTGATACTAAAGAAAACCAGGTCCCAATTACTAATGTAACAGAATCTCCATCAATTTCAATAGCGCCAGATTCTCATGAAGGAAATTCTTCAAAGAATAATTCTAAATCCAATGGAAAGGCCAGAAATGTGTCACCTCTCCCATCAGTAGGCAGCAACCAATTTCGGCTTCACAACCATTTAATCATGGTTATGGTAGCTATTAGAGAGGATCAGTTAGATGAGATGCCTCCTCTTGTTAGTAAAGATTTGGCAATTGACTCCAAGTTTTGGGCTGACAATGGGGAAGATGATGAAATCTCAGAATTTGAGGAGTTACAGCAGCAAGTTCCATTTTCTAAGGACAGTGAAGCCAATATTGTGGTTAGATCTAAGTCTCAAAAGAAAAAAGATAAGCAGAAGGGAAAGCCAGCAGTTAAAAAATCCTATAGCAGGGTTGGTCCCATAAATCTAGCTTAATGAAGTTCCTTTTTTGGAATGCAAGAGGGATTGCAAACCAGGAAACTAGACTGGTGTTAAAAAGGTTATGTAATACTAACATCCCTTCTTTCATTTTCATTGCTGAGCCTTGGATGGATTCTAGTAGATTCCCTATTAGTTTCTTGAGGAAATTTAATCTTAAGATTTTTGTTGAGAACGATAGAAAGGACCTACTGCCTAATTTATGGTGCATGTGTGATATCAACTTTAAGCCTTCTATAATTTCCATTACTAATCAATTTGTGGCTTTCTCTATCATGATTGATGGGAAAGAGTTTTATTTTGCTGCCATTTATGCAACCACAATCTATCTCATCAGAAGATCTCTTTGACAGGAACTAGCTTCTTTGCAATCCTCTCATATAGGTCATTGGTGCTACATTGGGGATTTCAATGTAGTGCTGGGAGCTCATGGATATAGAGGAAGTGGCAGACTTCCTAATGTTGCTTGTGAGGATTTCAGGCATTGGACAGACTCAAACCATCTCATCCATGTTTTGACAAGAGGAAATCAATTCACTTGGGCCAATGGTAGAAGAGGAACAACTCTAACTAAAAAGAGGCTGGATAGAGCTGTGGTTAACAATGAAAGTATTGAATTTTGGACTTCTATCAGTTGTTGTACTTTGCCTAGAAGCAAGTCTAATCACTTTCCAATATTATTTAACTTAGCAAGAGAGGATAGAAGTCATGCTTCATCCTTTAAGTTCATGAGAATATGGCACAGTCATCCAGATTGTGCTAAATTGGTTGAGGAGGCATGGAAAACACCTGTTCCAGGCAGTCCTTTGTTTGTGTTGCCTGAAAAGATTAGAACTGTCATGGCCAAGTTAAAAGTCTGGAACAAGTAGGATTTTGGAGATGTTAATGACAATGTGAAGGCTGCTGAGTTGGACCTGATCAGAATTCAAACTGAAATGGATCTAGGGGGTGATCTCGATCTTCTAAACAATCAGGAAAAAGAAGCTCAAAAGAAGTTGTTGCAGGCTCTTACTTTTCAAGAAGAATTTTGGCATGAAAAGTAAAGGATCAATTGGCATGTAAAGGGAGATAGGAACACTGATTATTTTCATAAAATTGCAAAGGTAAGATATACCACAAAGCAAATCTCTATGTTCAAAAAGGATGACCAGGTGATTTCCGAGATGAAAGATATAGAACAACATGTAGTCAACTACATTTCTGAGTTGTTTTCTTCAGGTAGCTCTTGTGTGGATAATGGTTTAATAGATGAAATCATTCCAAATCTGGTTACAGCAGAAGATAATAAGTTCCTGACTGACTTGCCTACCATTGAAGAAGTGAAGAATGCAGTCTTCTCAATGAATGGAGATGGTGCCCCAGGTCCGGATGGATTTGGGGGCTTTTTCTTTCAAACTTATTGGAACCGTATTGCTACAAATGTCTATAATGTTGTGGTTCAGTTTTTCTCCCTAGGGTGGCTGCCTCCTAATTACAATTCCAACCTAGTAGTGCTAATCCCTAAAGAGCAAGGTGCTGACAGAGTTGAGCAATTCAGGCCAATAGCTCTAGCAAATTACAAATTCAAAATAATTTCTAAAGTGTTAGCAGATAGGCTAGCAAAGTTAGTTCCAAACATTGTTTCTGAAAACCAGGGGGGATTCATCCAGGGCAGGCAAATTGGAGACTGCATCTGCACAGTATCTGAAGTAGTGAATTTGCTTGACAAAAAAGTCTTTGGTGGTAATGTGGCATTGAAGATAGATATAAGGAAGGTCTTTGACACTTTGGACTGGAAATTCTTACTTAAGGTACTGTATTTCTTTGGTTTCAATAGCAAATTCTGTAATTGGATTGAAACCATCCTTCATTTAGCTAGACTATCCATCTCGGTTAATGGCAAGGCAGCAAGATTTTTTTCTTGTAAGAAAGGGGTTAGACAAGGTGACCATTTGTCTCCCATCCTTTTTTGTTTAGCTGAGGAAGTCCTTTCAAGAGGGATTGATAAATTGGTGGCTGCATGTGAGCTTCAGTTAATAGCATGTCTAATAGGATGTGACACTCCATCTCACATTCTTTATGCTGATGACATCATGCTCTTCTGTAGAGGATCTCAGAAGAATCTTAGGATCTTAATGGCTCTTTTCAGCTCTTATGGAGAAGCCTCAGGTCAGATTATCAACCAGGCTAAATCAAAATTTTATACTGGTAGTGTTTCAGTAAAGAGGAGAGCAGACATTGCTACGTTTTTAGGCTTCTCATCTGGATCTCTTCCTTTTGTTTACTTATGAATTCCTTTATTCAAGGGTAAGCCTAAGAGAGTTCACTTGGAGCCAATCATGGATAAAATAAAACACAAGCTAGCCTCTTGGAAAGCATCTCTGCTATCCATCATGGGAAGAGTTATGTTGGTCAAATCTGTGGTACAAAGTATGTTAGCTTACAGCTTTCATATATATAAATGGCCAATGGAGTGCATTAAAAAAATTGATGGTTGGCTAAGGAATTTTGTTTGGTCTGGTAATCTTTATCAGCAGAAGATAGAAATAGTGACTTGGAAGCAAATTTGCAAGCCCTTATTAGAGCCATTAAAGCCATCAATCAAGCTGCTCTGTTGAAACTGGCTTGGGAATTGATCTCTTCTCAGTCTCAATGGTCAAGACTTATTAGAGCCAAATCATTGAAGAACAATAAACCTATTAGTCATCACATATCCTTATCCGTTTGGCATGGTTTGAAAAGCTACATTTCAAGAGTGTTGGAAAATTCATCTTGGCAAATTGGTAATGGGGAGATTATAAGCTTTTGGCATGATACTTGGCTCCCAAAGCCATTAGTTACTCTACTTGGTCTCCCTGCAGAAATGCAGCATCTATTTAAGGCGAAACTGAAAGACTACATTGTCAATGGTTGTCTGCACCTTCCAGACCTTCTTCTTTCCAGATGTGCTATTATTTCAGAGGAGTTAAGAGAAGTTCAAATTCCTATTGAGAATAGTCCTGATCAAAGAAGATGGAACAATGTCTCAGGTTCCTTGTCTATGAAAGAAGCTTTTTCTTACATCTATAGCCCTGGACAAGAGAGGAATTGGCATAAAAAAGTTTGGAGCAATAATATTCCACCTTCAAAATCTTTTGTTGTTTGGAGAATCATCCATGACAAGATGCCTTCTGATGATCAACTAAAAAGGAGAGGATGCACAGTGGTTTCCATTTGTAGTTTGTGCTATGCTAGTGAAGAAATAACCTCTCATTTGTTCTTTGAATGTCCCTTTGTCCAAAGTCTGTGGTCCTGGTTTAGTTCTCTCCTACAAATTGGAATTCCTAATTGGAACATGATTGGGCTTATGAATTTGTATGACATTAATTGGAGTACACAAAACAGAGATGTAATTGCTTCTGCGGTCACTAATATTACTTGGTCAATTTGGCGTTGTCGAAATAAATTAAAGTATGACAACCAAGTTATTTCATTAAGAGCTGCTAGGAATATGATCATGGCCGATGTTTACCTAGCTGGAAATCTCAGTAAAGGCAGAATGTCTTCTGACATCAGTGAATTTGGAATCCTAAAATCTTTTGCCATTTCTTGCCATCCGAAACCAGCTCCTTCAGTTATTGAGCTCAATTGGTTTCCACCAACTTGCAATTGGATAAAAGCAAACTCAGATGGCGCAGTCTTAGGAACTCCTTGCATAGCAGCTTGTGGAGGCATTTTTAGGGACTTTAGAGCTGCTTCTCTTGGCTGCTTTTCTGTAAACATGGGACAGGTCAATATTTTTCATGCTGAACTGGTTGGAGCAATGATTGTAATTGAATTGTCTTCCAAAAATGGATGGAAAAACATCTGGCTAGAGTGTGACTCTTTGCTGGTTGTTCAATGTTCCTACCGAGATCTGGTTTACCGGAGCCTCGCCGTGAATGTCAAACCAGGGATGAATAATTGGGGTTGTTTTAGGCTATGGCTTGGCAGAATTCAATATTCCGGTCCTACGTATCCCGATGGGAATCAAAGCCAGACGTAGTTCTTGGTTCAACCCTTGGCCGTGGTGATCTCGATCTCTTAATTTTATATCGGATGAATACTAGGGAGCAAGGACTCTCTGATAGTCTCTTGGTCGACGCTAGTTTCTCTAATACGCTTAAGAGAGAGTCACCGAAGTTCAGTGAAAAGTGAGTTTCTATCATGGGTACTCCTCCTTTTATAATAGGATTCCCCTATCTTTTAGAGATCTGATTTATCTCTTAAATATCTTTTAGAGATCTGATTTATCTCTTAAATCTCTTTTGAGATGTGATTCCTTAAGGGATATTATCTCTTTTAACCAGATAAGGTTATTTCAGATAATATCAGGATTTAATATTAATATCTTATCCTTTAATTAAGTGATCTTTAACTTATTATCTTTAACTTCCGGACTGGGCCGGGTATACGAGCTCGGTGGCCGGGTTTACTCTTCGGCCAGTACATAAGACCCCCAAGCTTTGAGCTGATTAGGCGTAAAAGCTTTCATGATGTCGGTCGAGCTCAAGAACTCGGTTTCATTTTTCTGTCTTTAGGCCAGCCGAGGTGATTGTCCGAGCTTTATACTCTATGCATATATATACATCCTCCAACTCGGTGCGCAGCTCGGGTGACCGAGCTTGATGCTGGGTGACCGATCTTGATGCTTTCTGGATGCCGGGCTATGTATCTCGGCTCATACACAAGCCCCCCAAGCTTTGAGCCAATGGCATGGAAGCTTTTTCGTGGGAGCCGAGGTGGAGGTAGTTACTTGTTCTGTGCTGACGCCATACTTTCTCGGGCCTTGAGATGGAAAAGAAACGTCACCCTGTGTGACGCGTGGCCTTCGTGGCATTGTTCCCGAGATTTGCGGATTGTGGAGTGCTCCTAGTTTCCCGTGATGGCGGTTTATATTCTGACATCTTTGCCACGTGTGGCTTCTCCATTAGCTGGTGAATTTTGGTCAGACTTCGAGGGGACATTTCCCTGCTCTCGCCCAACAACCGTCATTAATGCGACGAGAGGACGTGATACCTTCTCCTATAAATTTGGGCGAGTCTCTGGCGCGGGACTTCATCCTTCTTTAAGACCTAGACTCTTCTTATCCTCAAGTTCCTTTCTGGTCCAAGCATTCATACGTCCTTCAAGGTACGTCCTGCTCTTTCAAACTCCCTTAGGTTTGCTTTCTGATTGTGAATCCATGGAGACTTCATTTGAAGTATCTCAGAATGCTTCTTCCGGGGTTCAGATTGTGGAGCCTGAACTTAACCTGATTGGGGGCTCCCCCCATTCTTCTCCCTCTTCTTCTCGCGACGGTGGTGGCGGCAATGGTGCCTCTTCCTCCACTGATAGGAATAGCTCAGCTATTCCCGATGCCGTACCCATTTCCAGGTGTCGTAAGCATATCACTAGGATGCCCAGGGTTCCTTACCCTGACATTACTATACCTGGGTATTTCTGGGTGAGGCTAGATGTGGGAGCTTTTCATTCCAACTTTAGGAATTTTGAATCCCTTACCTCCATAAAAAACAAAGTTTCCTCCTTTGGGGGCAGTGTGGAGTGTCTGCCGTGTTCTGGGGATGAACATGTCTTTCTGCATTCAGCTCCAGGTCAACCCTCCTTCACATATGTATATAAAACCCTATTTGAACATATTGGAGTCAGTCTGCCTTTTACTCAGTTTGAGTGTGATGTGCTAAAAATCATGAATGTTGCCCCAACCCAGCTCCATCCGAATAGCTGGGCTTTTTTAAAGGCCTTCCAGATCCTGTGTGAACAGATAGGCGTGGTGGCCACTGCTCCTATCTTCCTTCATTTTTATAAGGTCAGGTTTGGGGACCGAGTTGGTTGGATTTCCCTTAGTGGGGCTGAGTCCGGGGGCATTATTGGGCTCTACAAGAGCTCATATAAATTCTTCAAGTCGGACTTTTTCAAAGTCCGACCCACTGCAGGGAACGAGTCTTTATTTTATGACTCGGATGGAGTCTACAGATTTCCCCTCTACTGGCAACCCCACCCCACTAAGTTCCACAGCTATGACGTCGGCTGCATGACAACCCAAGAGAAAACTGACGTCGAGCTCTTAAAACTCTATCCTCGGCCATTGCCCTGTGGTAGACTTTTATTGCTCCCCAAGTCGTCAACTCGGCAAGCCGATTTTGATTGTAAGTAGTTTTCTAATGGGTGTTTCGCCTACCCAGCCACGTACTTGTATCTAACTTATTTTCCTCCTTTTGCAGTGATAATGGGAAAATTCAACTACAAGGCCTTGATGAAGAAGTCGGCTGCTGGCGGATCAGCTGTCGCTTCAAATGTTAAATGGAAGAAGAAGAAGTTTGCTGAAGCTTCTAACTTGAATGTTCGTCCTCCGAAGAGGACCCGGGCAGATCTGGAGCCAGAGGTGCCGATTGGAAGCTCTCCTCCCTTGTTGATGATTGGAGAGACTCCTTCTTATGCTAGCCGACCGAGCAACGCTCCCATGGTGACTGATCTCACTTCGGACACCAAATCTTATAATGGTAATTGTAATCCAGGGATCAGCTCGCTCTGGGCAAATGAGTTCGACCCTGCAGGCCTGTTCGATGGCCAAGTGCTGAAACCGTCCGATGCCCGGCTGTTGTTTGAGAAGGACCCTGAGGAAAGTATGGAGGCGGCCGCCGCCTATGCTCTCCGCATTGCCTCAATCACCCGCTTCTGGAGCCACCATCTAATTGATAACGTGAAGAAGATGGAGGTGATGAGGGCGGATGCGGCCCGAGCCTTGAGGGTGAGAGGCGAGCTTTCTCAGGCCCTGGCTAAGTGTGAGGAGCAAGGCTGGGTCATCGGTCAGCTGAAGGCTCAGAAGACGCAGCTGGGAGAAGGCCATGCCACCCTCACGGCCGAGCTAGAAACGGAAAGAGCCGACCGACTCAACCTTCAGAACGTTGTGAAAGGGCTGCAAGCCGAGAAGGAAGCCAGTCAGGAGCTGCAGAAGTTGTTGGAGACCGAGAAGGAGGAGAACCTGAGGCTCCGTGCTGATCTAGCTGAAGCTGAGGCTTCAATCATGAGGGAGCATGTTAACGGTTTCTCCCGAGCCGTGAAGCAACTTCAGCACTTCAATCCGACTGCGGACTTCTCCGATGCCGATGTGGACAAGGATTTCAACCGAGATGGAATCCTTGTTCCATTGACCGAGATGGAGGACGAGAATGATGACGCCGTAACTCACGGGGAGGAAAACGAGGGTCAAGGGGCCGAGGAGGGACCATAAGGTGAAGTGGGCCAACCGGGTCAATATGCTATCATCCCTCCCAATGCCGAGGAGGATCTTGATCCCTGAAATTGTATAAGTAGTTTAGGAAACACGTTGTTTTTGTGCAGTCCTCTTTTTTGAGCCTTTATGTATTCGGGGCCTTGCCCCTTTATTTTAATGAAATTTCTTATTTACTTGTGATTCTATTTGCACTTGGAAAATTTTATGATGTTTTTATAGGCTCGGCACGTTGACCCTGATTGGTCAATTTTAACTTGGTCAGCCTCTTTATGTTTTATACACCTTTATAGGCTCGGCACTTCGACCCTGATCGGTCGATTTTGGCTCGGTCAGCCTCTTTAGGATTTAAGCACCTTTATAGGCTCGGGATGACCTCTTTAGGATTTAAGCACCTTTATAGGCTTGGGATGGCCTTTTTAGGATTTAAGCACCTTTATAGGCTCGGACGGCCTTTTTAGGATTTAAGCACCTTTATAGGCTCGGGATGGCCTCTTTAGGATATAAGCACCTTTACAGGCTCGGACGGTCTCTTTAGGATTTAAGCACCTTTACAGGCTCGGACGGCCTCTTTAGGATTTAAGCACCTTTATAGGCTCGGGATGGTCTTTTTAGGATTTAAACACCTTTATAGGCTCGGACGGCCTTTTTAGGATTTGGTAGTTTTAACACCATTTTTTTTAATAGCTCAACTGAAGAAAATTTTATTTATTTATTTTTCCTAGTGTGCCTCGTTAAAACCTTCTCGGCCAAAACCTCATGGGAAAAAGACCGAGATAGGAAAAAGAGTGCATCACTTCTAACCTTAGCTAAAATAAAACTTAATGTGGGAAGTGTTCCATGTTCTTGGAACCGACTTTCCTGACAATTCTTCTAGCCTGTAGGCACCATTTCCTAGATTTTCTGCTATCCTGAATGGGCCTGACCAGTTTGTCGCGAGCTTACCCTCTCTGGAGTCTTTTCTCACGTCGCTTTACAGTCTCAGCACTAAGTCACCCTGCACAAATTCCCTTGGGCGCAGCCTTGAGTTGTACTTCCGAGTTGCTTTTTGCTTGCACAGCTCGTCCCTGATTTTTGTTGTATCTCGGACTTCCTCGACCATGTCAAGCTCAACTCGGAGTTCTTCTTCATTTTTAATTTGATTGTGATGCTGTCTTCGAAAGGAGAGCTCACCGAGCTCAACTGGAATCATCGCATCGGTTCCATAGGTTAGTTTGAACGGTGTTTCTCCCGTCGAGGATTGTGGTGAGCAATGGTAAGCCCACAGAATGCTCGGTAACTGCTCAACCCAAGCCCCTTTTGATTGTCTCAACCTTCTTTTGAGCTCGTTTAGAATAACTTTATTGGCTGCCTCTGCTTGGCCATTTGTTTGTGGATGCTCAACCGAGGTCACTTTGTGTTTAATTACGAGGTTGGAGTAAAACTCTCCGAGCTCCTTATCGGTGAATTGCTTTCCGTTGTTTGTAACAACTGCATAAGGAAGGCCATGCCTGCATATAATGTTTTTCCATACAAAATTCTGGACCTTTTTGGCAGTTATCGTAGCCAATGGCTCTGCTTCAATCCACTTGGTGAAGTAGTCTACTCCTACTAGGAGGAACTAGACTTGACCCTTGGCCACTGGGAAAGGACCGACTATGTCCATCCCCCATATAGTAAAGGGCCATGGTGAGAACATGGAGTGGAGCTCTTCTCCTGGGGCACGAGCTATGTTGGCGAACTTCTGACAAGGGTCACACCTATTGGTCCAGGTAGAACAATCGAGTCTCATGGCTGGCCAGTAAAACCCTGCTTGTAGGATCCGAGCTGCCAGAGATCGGCCACCTGAATGCATTCCGCAGATTCCTCGGTGCATCTCATCCATTACATACTCGGACTGCTCCTTTGTGAGGCACTTCAGTAACGGCTTGGAGAATCCCCTCTTGTACAGCTCGCCGTCTAAGATGGTGTAGTGACAAGATTTTAGACGGATTCGCCTTGCCTCCTTTTGGTTATCAGGTAGTTTGTCCGAGGTTAGATACTCCCAGATTGGAGTCATCCAGCCCCGGTCATAGTGCTCGGTCACTGTTACTTCGGCACTCTTTATGCTCGGCTCGAGGAGGTTTTCTTGAATGAAAGTTCTTAGTTGGCCAGCCCTCTTGGTGCTTGCCAATTTGGACAGCAGATCTGCTCTGGAATTTTCTTCTCGAGGTATGTGCTCAATGGAGAAATGCTCAAATTCGGAGATGAGGCTATTAACCTTGCAGAGATATCTGGTTAGTTGGGGGTCTTTTGTCTGATAATTGCCCGAGACTTGTCCCGTTACGAGCTGTGAGTCACTTCTGCATTTTAGCTCCCGGACCCCGATTTCTTTAGCTAACAATAGCCCAGCAATAAGGGCTTCATATTCTGCTTGGTTGTTTGAAGCAGTGAACCCAAACTTCAAAGATTGCTCGAGGATTAGATCATCAGGTCCCTCAAGAATTATTCCAGCCCCGCTTCCTTTCAAGTTAGATGATCCATCAACATACAGGAGCCAGATGAAGGATTCTGACCTCGGTTTGGAAGAGAGCTCGGCAATAAAATCAAAGAGGCATTGGGCTTTCATTGGCCCCCTCGGTTCATACAGTAGGCCGAACTCTGACAACTCCACTGACCAAGCTATCATTCGTCCGGCTAGATCAGGTTTCCTGAGTACTTGCTTTATGGGATGATCAGTCTTGACGATGACCTGGTGAGATTGGAAATAGGGCCGTAACCTCCGAGCTACCATAACTAAGGTGAGAGCCAGTTTTTCAATTACTTGGTATCGTGTTTCCGCGTCTTTTAGGATCCTACTGACATAGTAT
Organism: Sophora flavescens; assembly: GCA_030762895.1. Lineage (NCBI taxonomy): Eukaryota > Viridiplantae > Streptophyta > Magnoliopsida > Fabales > Fabaceae > Sophora > Sophora flavescens. Next base: position 109,484,328 of record CM061064.1, on the reverse strand, counting down.
ACCGGCATCTGTTACTCCTCCTCTTCCTGGATGATCACTGCACTGATTGCATAATCATTAACGGAGAGGTACAGGTACAGATCTTTGTCGATCTGAGATCGAGTGAGGATTGGGGGAGATGCTAAGAAGAGTTTCAGATCTTCGAAGGCCTTCTCACATTCTTCAGTCCAAATGAAATCCTTTGGCTTTTTCAAGAGCTAGAAGAAAGGTCTTTCCCTCTCTGCAGACTTCGGGAGAAAGCGGGATAGGGAGGCTAATCGGCCGGCTAGCCTCTGAATTTCTTTCACATTCCGAGGAGTTCGCATTTCCATGACGGCTTTGCATTTATCTGGATTAGCTTTGATTCCTCGGTGTGTCAGCATATATCCCAAGAATTTTCCTCCTTGTACACCAAAAGAGCACTTCTCTGGATTTAGCCTCATGTTGTACTTTCTGAGTTGGCCGAAGATTTCTTCGAGGTCGGCAGGGTGCTGGCTCGGATCCTCGGATTTTACTACCATGTCATCAACATATACTTCTAATTTTTTTCCGATTTGACTGGCGAAAACCTTGTCTATAAGCCTTTGATATGTTGCCCCAGCATTTTTTGGCCGAAGGGCATTACTCGGTAGCAGTAGTTTGCCCCATCAGTCATAAATGTTGTTTTTTCCTCATCGGGTGGATACATCCTGATCTGGTTGTAACCTGAATATGCGTCCAAAAAGGACAAAACCTTTTAACCCGAGGCCCCATCCACCAGTCTGTCGATGTTAGGCAAGGGATAGGAATCCTTTGGGCATGCCTTGTTGAGGTCGGTATAGTCGGTGCACATCCGCCATTTACCATTGGCCTTTCTGACTAATACCACGTTGGCTAGCCAAGTGGTGTATTTTACCTCTCGAATGAAATTTTCTTTGAGCAGTTTAGAAGTCTCCTCGGCCATTGCTCGGCGCCTTTCTTCGCCAAGTTTCCTTTTTCTGAGTTACAGGTTTAGCTTCGGGACATATAGACATATTATGGAACATAAAGTTGGGGTCTATGCCCGGCATATCCGATGTCTTCCAGGCAAACATGTCTGCATTCTTTCTTAGGATCGTGTGAAGTCTCTCTCTGAGTGAGGGATCCAGTTGACTACCGACGTGGGTGCACTGTTCAGGGTGGGCTCCCAACCAGAACCTTTCTAAAGACTCTGTAGGTTCGGCCCTGGACTCGTACATCTCCGCCCTAGGGCCCAGCTCAAACATGCTGACCGAACTGGCTGAAGTTACTGAACTGACCGAGCTTACCACCTCTGCTTTACCATCCTCGGTATTCTTTGGGTCGTCCTGGTGACGGGTAACCTTCAGGCTGTCCACATAGCACTTCCTGGCTAGCTTTTGGTCAGCCCGGACTACAATTATCTCCCCAGAGTCAGCTGGGAATTTCATTGTGAGGTGTGGGGTAGAGACAATTGCCCTGAGCTCATTCAACGTCGGTCTTCCGATAAGGATATTGTACGACATGCTGGCATCCACAATAACGTACCTGACTGATACGGACTTGGAGAGTCTGCCTTCTCCGATCGTTGTTAAGAGGTCTATATAACCTCGGGTCTTGACTTGTTCCCCGGTAAACCCTACTAGCTTGTCCTCCTGCTCTTTTATCAGCTTTTCTGGGATTCTGAGCTTCTTGAAGGTTGCGAGGTAGAGAATATCGGTCGAGCTCCCCTGGTCAATAAGTGTTCGTCTGACCGAGAAGTTGGCCAGCTCGACCGTTATCACCATTGGGTCATCTTGATTTGGATCTACCCCTTGGAAATCATCATCTGTGAATGTTATGGGGGGTCTTGCTCTTGGAGGCCTTCCAGACACCGTGTTAACAGATCGGAGGGCTTTCACATGACGCCTCCGAGCTGAGCTCGTTGTTCCTCCGCCTGCAAACCCCCCTGAGATTGTATTGATGACTCCCGTGATTCCTCCCTCTGATTCTTCGATAGGGGTTATTTGGTTATTCAGTCGATCTTCGCCCTGATGGTTTCTTCACAAGTTTGCATCTCGGTCTCGGTTATCATGACCGTGTCTCCGTTGTCTTCGACCGGGTCGTCTGCCTCTGTTGTCATCTCGGGGGATGAAACGATCAAGACGGCCTGCTTGTACTAACTCCTCAATCTTTCTCTGGAGTGTTCTGCACTCTTCAGTGGAGTGTCCATAGTTTTGATGCCACATGCATTCTTTGCTTCTGTCAGCATTGTCCGGTGTTTTGGATGGTCCAGGTAAGGTAAGCAACTCGGCGCTGCACACCTCCTGAAGGATGGCTGCCCGATATCGGTTCAACGGAGTATAAGATGGATACCTGGGATGCCTCTGCAGGAATTCTTTTTCATTGGTTTTTTGGGTCCTTTGTGAGTCAGACCCCCTGTTTCTGTCTTTGTTCAAGGCTGAGCTCTTGTCCTCGAAACTTCTTTCTCTCCTTTTAAATTCCAGCATCTCTTCCGAGTTCATGAATCCTGTAGCCTTTTCCTGCAGCTCTTCAAAATCTCTTGGTGGCTTCCGAGATAGGTACTCGAAGAATGGTCCTGGCTTAAGACCGACCATGACGGTGTGGAGGCAGAGTTCTGAGCTCATGTTGGGAATCAGGATCTGCTTAGCATTGAAGCGGGCCATGTAATCTCTGAGTGATTCATTCCTTTCCTGCTTGAAATTTACCAGTGAGACTGAATGCCTTATGTGCCTTCGGCTTGCCGCAAATTGTGCAGTGAACTTGGTTGTGAGCACATCAAAGGAATCAATCGACCGAGGTGGTAGATTTGTTAGCCAGGTCAGAGCTGGGCCTTGCAAAGTAGTTGGAAAAACTTTGCATATGACGGCCTCCGAATCAGTCACCAAGTAAATATAGGAAATAAAGGACTCCACATGCTCGGTTGGGTCAGTGGTGCCATTGAATTTGTCGATGTTAAGGGGCTTAAAATGGGTTGGCACGATTACCTCATTAATGTCATCAGTGAAGGGCAACCTCGGACGCCGGTCCGATGTCCTTCCTTTCTAGCTAGTCCTTTCTGCGTGAGATTTGACTTCTGAATCCCCCAGGAGAGGTTTAGTTTTGGATGCTCGGTTAGTGCCCCGAGGAGAGTGCGTCGGAGGATCCTTCTGGCCAGGCTCGGGTGAGGATTGCTCTCCATCTGAAGGTGTCAGGGACCTTTCCCTTTTCCGGGCTTTCAAAAGCTTCTGATTTTGTGCGCGTATCTCCTCGTTCTCCTTCCGAAGCTGCTTGAGTTGTTCCATAATTTCTTCCAACCGAGTGTTGTCTTCATGGAGGGGGAGGAAAGATGATTGCCTTGGTTCTGGGCGTTCGAAGCCTCATGGTCCTCATGATTCATGTTGCTCGCCCCTCCTCGCAGACCATTCCGGGTGGTCACCATTAAGCTTTTCTTGTGGAACCGGGGAAAGTTTCACCGGTGCCCCACGGTGGGCGCCAAAATGTTCCTGCAGAGATCCGGTTTATCGGAGCCTCGCCGTGAACGTCAAACCAGGGATGAATAATTGGGGTTGTTTTAGGCTATGGCTTGGCAGAATTCAATATTCCGGTCCTACGTATCCCGATGGGAATCAAAGCCAGACGTAGTTCTTGGTTCAACCCTTGGCCGTGGTGATCTCGATCTCTTAATTTTGTATCGGATGAATACTAGGGAGCAAGGACTCTCTGATAGTCTCTTGGTCGATGCTAGTTTCTCTAATACGCTTAAGAGAGAGTCACCGGAGTTCAGTGAAAAGTGAGTTTCTATCATGGGTACTCCTCCTTTTATAATAGGATTCCCCTATCTTTTAGAGATATGATTTATCTCTTAAATATCTTTTAGAGATCTGATTTATCTCTTAAATCTCTTTTGAGATGTGATTCCTTAATTTAAGGGATATTATCTCTTTTAACCAGATAAGGTTATTTCAGATAATATCAGGATTTAATATTAATATCTTATCCTTTAATTAAGTGATCTTTAACTTATTATCTTTAACTTTCGGACTGGGCCGAGTATTCGAGCTCGGTGGCCGGGTTTACTCTTCGACCAGTACATTCAAGCTTTAAAAGGTCTAGTGTAAATCCCTTGGAGATTAAGAAATAGGTGGGACAATTGCATGATTTTGAAGAAAGGAATAAACTTCTATTGCACTCACATATACAGGGAAGGAAACAAATGTGCAGACAAGTTGGCTGCTCATGGTTTAATTTCTCAGGACTTTTTGTGGTGGAACACTATACCTGATTTCATTAGGGGTTATTTTTTTCCATGATAGATATGGATTGCCTAATTATAGGTTTACTTAATTTTTTCTTGGGTCAGGTTTATGCCCCCCCCCCAAATTAATGGTAGTTCCACCTATCACTTTATTGTGAAAGACTAGATTGGCCCGTTCTGCCATAAGTACCTCCATATTCCGTTCAGTGGGGTTCGACAATGGGTTTGAGTCAATGATTGGAAAACTTCCTTTTCTTTATCTTGATTCGCGTAGAAATTTAGAAACTAAGATCATAGTTGAACCAACTGGGAAGACCTGAATTCACACCGGTATCCGAAATTTACTTAGCCTAGATACCATATGAATGGGCCCAGCAAAATCCTTGTATAGCTTCTTCGATTTCTCGATAAAAAGAAATATGACCAACAGTGGTTCGAATGTATATACAACGATTTTTTTTAATACTTCTGACTACTAGACAATGCCCATAAATATCATGATAGGTACCTAAAGATTCGTAGTGAACTTCGATAGGAGCTTCTCTTGACGAAGTAACGCGTTGATCTAGTCGCCACCGGAGCCACAAAGGACTGTCGAAATTGATTCTTTTCTGTCGATAAGCTCCAATTGCATCATAGGAATTACAAAAAAAATGGTTCTTTTTTTTCGTATACTTATAGTTATTTTCGTGAATTCTTTCATTTTTAGAATTTCTGCGATTACGCGGATTATACCTATTTGCACAAATACCTTGATAATTCCCGCTCGTTAGTACGTAAAGCCCAATAAGAATATCTTGAGTTCGTACGGAAATGGGATCCTTAATAGCCGGAGACAAGAGGTTCGTATGAGAAAACATAAGTAAACGAGCTGTTGGGAATTTGCGTATAAAAAAAATAACGCAGCGGAAAAATTCCCATCGAAGGATCCTTGCGAATGGTCATGATTCATGGTTAGAAGATTTACCTCTTGAAGCGATGACAGTGAATTAAAATCGTCTATCACGAACACCGCACGAACGATGTCTCTAAGGTATCCACACGAGCAGATTCGGTGAACGTCCAACGTCACGAATCCGAAGCGTCTCTGTCTCACAGTGCTAGCTTTGAAAACCGAGACCTGCTGCTCACTATCACTCTCTATGTGCGGCTAGGGTAAAACAAAACCGTGTAGGCACAATAGCTTAAGTGGTCTACTTATAGCAGCGCCTCCTTAAGTGAGTTAGCGAGCAGCGTTTGACCTAAGCCCCATGTACTATGCGCTAGGCCCAATAGAAAAGTCCAACTCTCCTTTTAATGCTTCTTTTAATCCGCTCTTATGTGTGTGACCCTATAGGTTCCCAAAACGTTAGTAGTAATATTAAATCCCATTTAATATTACAAACAGTGAGCGGTATCTAGCAATACATCACTGCTACCTAAGTAGTGAGAAAGTCAGTGATTTGACGAAACCTTTCTGTGACAAATATCCATGTGCATTATTATCCCTTTGTCCATATATCTATATTGAACACAAGACATGGAATGTGTCATCCTTGTATGGTTCAATATCATGTCCCTGATACCCGAGTAGACTTAACAACAAATGAGGTCAATATCTCATATTGACTCATTTCAGCACGGCCATGCATTTTACAGTCTCACTCTATCGGGGGGCCCACAGATATTACTCCTGTTATGTAGGAGGGACAAATTCCATCTAGGTCATTCACATCCCTCTGCATGGCTCATGGTATGCCCAATGTCCGTCTTTATAATCATTCTATTACAGATGACGTTTGACGATATTAAAGCACACGACTCCTCATGTAGGGATCGTAGCGATTTCAGGTCGAAGGATTGCATACACCATTGTCACTATGATAACTACTTATGACACTCACACAACGCTCCATGTAGTGTTCTCATGGTGGGTCAATCCAGCACATCATTACTCTAATGTGTACCTATGTGGCGACTCGATATCTCATATCCATGACCCGTGAGATATGGTCATCGGTCTGCACACATAATAGTCTCAATGTATTATTATTGTCCTTATTAATAAAATACTTGACTACGTATATTCAAGAGTAGGATTTCATTGTTCAATAGTGTCTCACGATCAAGTCATATATTTGATATTCTATTAAACTGAAATTTCTATTCTAAGGACTTTATTATGTTTAGAAAAGTAACACAATAAACTGGAATGCCTCATATCATATATATATAATAGCAAGATACAAATGTAAGTCTAAGAAATACACTGGCCTCTAGGGCTTACACCAACACGAGCTTCTGCTTGAGCCTCCAAAGATAAAGGCACATGAACAGCCATTTGATCCCCCATCAAAGTCTGCATTGAATCCCTTACAAACTAATGGATGTAAAAAAATAGCGCGCCCTTCAACTAAAATGGGTTGGAATGCCTGTATGCCTAATCTATGCAGAGTGGGTGCTCTATTCAGCAATACGGGATGCCCCTGCATAACTTCTTGAAGTATTTCGCATACAATGGGTTCTTTTTCCCGAATTTTACTCTTCGCAACTCCTATGTTCGAAGCAAAATGTTTTCGAATTAAACCACGAATTAAAAATGTCTGGAAAAGTTCTATTGCTATTTCGCGGGGCAATCCACGTCGATGTAATGAAAGTGATGGACCTACGACAATGACAGAATGCCCCGAATAATCAACTCGTTTGCCAAGCAGATTCTCATGAAATCTTCCCTCTTTGCCCTCAATTAAATCTGAAAACGATTTGTAAACCTTATTATGACCGTATCTCATTAGTTGTCCGCGGATTCCATTATCAAGAAGCGTATCCATGGCTTCTTGTACCAATTTCTCCTAACACATTACTAATTCCCCTGGCGTAGATCTACTTGTTGTTAATAGATCAAAAAGAGTATTGTTCCGATAGATAACTCTTCTATAGAGTTCATTAATATCCGAGCTCATTTGTTGACCCCCGTCTATTTGAATAATCGGTCTCAATTCGGGAGGCAGAACTAGTAAGAGACATAAAACCATCCATTCTGGTTCTATATTTGTTCGAATAAAATGCTTAGCTAATTCCATGCGTCGAACCAAAGTGGGTTTATACAACGGGTTATTTCCAACAACTTGGATAAGTTGAGGAAATTTTGTTTTTGATTTGTGTTTCACAGAACGAGAATGTTTTTAAATTGAAAGACGAACCTAGTTGCCGAGACGTCGGGTCTAGTGTTCTATGGTATGGACCGTGTGTCCTCAACGGGAAGTTATGGAGTAGATGTCCTATAAAAATATGTATTGATTTTTGTGCGCCAAAATCTACGAATCTAAATCTGGTGCATCAGTCTAGATTTCGTTATCTGCACATTTTGACTTGGAGTCATGGAATGATGGATTAATTAGCACATTTTTGACTTGGAGTCTGTTTGATTGGTATGGTTGATAAACTTAAATGTTTAAACATTGGATTGGTCGTGAGCCTCTGAGCCTCGACACAGAAAGAATGAACACAAAGAAAATGACGCGAACAAAACATTTTACATACATTTTTGGGCAGACGTGCCTCTGCATAGGACTTGAATTCTTGATGGCAAGTATTCATGAAGTTTGCATCACTGTGCCGTGATGGATATATGACCACGAAACCATATACTATAAATAGTAACAACTGTGCCTCGTTTTGGATAGTGATATGGTTAATTTAAAACCTGCCTTATCTAGCAACGATTAAAACCTGCCTCATTTGGCAACGAGAGCCTGATCAACTCATTTATTTGGTGGTTGAAACTCCGGAGATTAGGTACAAAGTTAGATGATGAATATTGAAGTGTCATGTTTTTTTAAAAACAACGAAGATTGTCGGGTGTCAAACCCTTTGATAAATAATTGTTTATTTTGAATATACATGTTAAATGATGTTTGTGTGTCGTGCATATGGTTATCAGTTTAAAATCCATATATTGGAACCCTCCCTTGCATATATATGTTCTTCTGGCTTTGTTGTTGTATCTTGGTACACGAGTGCATATGTTGCAGAAGCGTTCCTTAAGTCACTTGGAGACTTAAGTCCGGATTGCGAAAAGAGATGTGTGATCATAGGGATGATCACGAAGTTTTATCAGTGAGTGTCTTGTAGAGCGACCAGCTTAGGATTTTTCTTGGGTGTTATGTTTTGAGAAAGTCCATGTAGGTGTTTTGAAAACATTTATATGGTTTGAAATTCTGTTGTGAATAAAATGGTTTTTACTAGTGTGATGTGCAAGTTATGTTCGAAGTATTCAGAAGAAAATGTTTTATACCCAGATTTTCTGACTTAAAATAAATCAATTTTCCGAAAGCAACCAGCAAAATTCTTTTTAATTTATTTCCGCACGTGTTCACATAGTAATGCTCAAGGGGGTGTTACAGTATCTAGTTTGAATATATTTAATTAATAATCAATATATTTAATCATTACTGATATTATATCAATTTTTATTAACGATGCATTTATTTCCATTTCAAAATTGCTTTAAAAAGTTTTCTCCACGTTTTTGAATATTAATTGCATTAAAAAAAATATCAACTCACGTATTGTGCTGCACAATTTTGAATATTAATTGCATTAAAAAGAATACCAAATCAAATTGATAATATGTGTCAATGTTGGAAAATTTAAATATGTGATTTGTACTTCATTCTTTTTAAAAATAATTGATCCCTCCATTATTGAATATGTATATTGATATGCATAAATTCATTTATCAAAACGTGAATGAGCAAATTTATTAATTTTCTTTACAATATTTTCAATTTGTCAACATGTAAAATTTTGTTATTTCATATGGGAAAATTTATTCATGTATTGTGCTTCACGTTTCATGAATGTTTTTCTTTTTTGACAAAAGTTAAGTTAAGTCATATCATTAATAATCAAAAACTCAATACATCTAGTAACCTTATCAAAAATCTGGAGGACAGTATTATATGTAGGCACCCCTAACAAAGTATGAGCAGCTACATGGACCTCCCTCCTATCAAACTTTACCAAAGAGTTGGCAACATAAGAAGATAAAAGACTCATACAATTTGAAATAATAACTCTATATTTGGCTAGAAGACCTAGGGCTTTCTCTTCTTGTACCTGGAGTCTGAGAGAGTAATTGTAATATTTAACTTTGAAGAAATATCCTCTCTCGTCACATAACTTGAGGCAAATATTGATTGTTAGATCACCGAGATTTCGTACAACCTGCAAAAATGACTCAATGCACTGCCAATAGATTTCCTTTGATTTATTTGATTAAACTAAAAATTTATAAAGAAAAAAGAAAAATGATAAAAAAAATCTGGCCAGTAAAATCGAATGAGGTATTTTAGGGCAGGAACTGCTCGCAAGTTACCCAGGCCTTGGCAGTTCCGTTTGATGATTGTTAGTGCTCCCGGCGGGACTGGGGACCAGGACTTACCAATAAAAAAAGCATGTGAGTGTTTGTTACAGTAAGCTGAAATTCCACTTGACTATCAGAGCTTGCACCCATGTTACTATTTTCCAGCACAAAACGACACCTCTTTTTTTCATCAATAACTAATTTTGCACCATTATGAGTGCCATTAATGCCCAAGATAACACCAGCACATTGACCCTTTGAATTTTGAATACTAAGAATCACATCCCCATAAAATAATGGTGCCTTATCTTTCGCAACATTAAAACTAGCCACAAAATCTGGAGTGGTAACTTTTACACCAAAATTGGGATCATCAACATGAATCCCTTGATTTCTGCCCACATTAATGTGTGATTCCTTCCTTCCAAAATTGGGATCATCAACATGAATCCCTTGATTTTCACCCACATTAATATGCGATTCCTTCCTTCTTGCTGGCCTATCATCCCTGAGCCAGCGACTCCCTCCACCGCCCGAGTTCCTCATCTGATCGGCACGTAGATCCGCTGCCAGTCTCTCACACCAACATCAACCTCCATACTGCACTCTTCATCTTTTTCAATATGGAATATAAAACCCTCCCCTTCTTCCTCACAGTATTTGCTGTAATCGCGTGGCCAGAGTTTACATAAATGCTCAAGAAAGGAACCAACAAACGTGAAGCCTTCAGACCATGTGATTTTGGTGAAGAAGGAGGAGATATGAGTAAGGCCATAGCCTGAACCTCCATAAGAGAGAAGGGAGAAGATGGTATGGCCAGTCCACTGAAAGTCATCGAGGAGGGTTAAAGGGATTGTTGTTGATCCTGCAAAAGTAGAAGCAGCACTTTCTTGGGAAAGACCAAAAATGGTAACGAAGATTCACAGCTTTGTGGGTCTAACCGGTTACTATAGGAGGTTTATCGAAGTTTTTTTCCAAGATAGTGGGGCCGTTGACTCAACTGACAAGGAAGGATCAACCTTTCGTATGGACTGACAAGTAAGAGGAGAGTTTTCAAAAGATCAAGGAACGACTGACAACCTCGTCAATGTTAATACTTCCTGAACCGAATGAACCTTACGAAGTATATTGTGAGGCTTCATATCAAGGTTTAGGTTGTGTATTAATGCAACATCGGAAAGTCGTAGCTTACGCATCACGACGGTTACATACTCGTGAGAGGAATTATCCGACGCATGATCTGGAATTAGCTGTTGTGGTTTCTGCATTATTGATATGGAGACACCACCTGTATGGAGCCAAGTTTGATGTCTTTAGTGACCATAAGAGTCTGAAATACCTGTTTGATCAGATGGAGCTCAACATGAGGCAGAGACGATGGATGGAGTTTCTGAAAGATTATGACTTCACGTTACAATATCATCCAGGAAGGCTATTCATATCTCAGCTATGATGGTGAAGGAATTAGAATTGATTAAAAGTTTCGTGATCTCAACTTAATCATGGACGTAAGTCAAAAGAAAATCTGTGTAGGAATGATTAAGATCTCTAGTGGGTTAATGGAAGAGGTCAGAGAACAACAAGTCGCTGACACCTGTCTTCAAGAGAAGAAATTAATGGAACAAGGAAAAGCTACCGAGTTTAGCTTGGGACCAGATAACATCTTAAGGTGCAATGGACGAGTCTGTGTACCTAATAATCCTGAGATGAGAAAGATGACTCTAGAGGAATCACACAAGAGTAAGAGGAAGTTATTAGTGCGTTTGTGCCTTACATTTTCGGCTCAATTGAATTTAATTGAAGGCAATGGACTATTGTTGTATGCTGAATTTAGACCTTCATGCAAGTAGACAAGTCTGTTTTATGGTAGCTTTTGATGTGTCTCAAATCGTTTATTTGACGTTTTTATGAATTAATTGATAAATGATGGTGGGTGAAGCATCCTCTTCATGATAGCACTTTAAATTCATAATCTAGCCTGATTACAAATTGACTCTATGTTTTATTTAATTTAATTTATATTTTATTTCATTCAAATATACATCTTTTGAGCTTACACTTTTGAATTTATACTTTACACTTCAAATATACATCTTCTCGGCAACATATTGATGGCAATGGAGAAAACGGAATGAAGCTTTGCTTTATTTTTCCTCCTTACTGCTTCTACTTCCCTATTAATTTAAGATATCATTGTTCTCTCATGTATACCCTTAGAGTTGTGCCTTGACCATTTTCTTAATTCTTCGAAGTTAGTCATATACAATTTTTGTTGCTTATATTGGGTTCTTGTCATTTTTTATTATAGTTGAATGATAAATAGTTTATATATATATATATATATATATATATATATATATATATATATATATATATATATATATATTCAAGAAACGAATAGATAATATAGTACTAGTTCAATTATTGTTATAAAAAACGTGAACACAAAAGGAAATAATTCCTAACGATTTCTAACAACAACAATTAGTTCATCAAACTTTTCTATAACAGTTGTCTTGAATCCTTCCACCACATCAATGATATTTGACGATCAACACTAAAAGATGGCAATGAAGAGGAGGGGTTGTCAGAACTTCTTGCCCTCACAGAATATGACTCTTCTTGAGTCATTTTCTCTTCTTACAATGTTCTTCCAAATGGCGATGTGGTTGTGGTGCGCTTCCAAATATCTCGCTATAGGCACGCCTTCTTGTTGACTGTATCTCCCCCAGAGAAGATTCAGTTGGAGACATTACTGATGAAGGTTTTGGATATATAGATTTTGAAGAAAAATCTAGAATGATAGGATTAGGATTTTCCATCCCTCCCCATGGTTTAATTTCTGCTATATTAATGAGGTAGTCAGAGGTGACACTACAAGAAATTAAGTGTTTAGCGACCGAACATAACCTGTTACTAAAACCGTGGTAGCTAACTATTTAGTGACTGAATATTAGTCGGTCGCTAAATAGTGACCAAAATTTGATGGTCTCTAAATTAAACATATCGGTCGATAATATTTGGTTCCAAAATGTTTATTTGGTACCATTTGTGACTGAACAGCGATCGATATATTTCGGTCGCTAAATATATTTTTTTTATTAATTTGTTGAAAAAAAAATATTTGGTGCCACAATTTAGCGAGCGATATATTTCGGTCGCTATATACTCGCTAACTGGTCAACAGTTGCTGACTCCTAAATGCAAACCTTAGCGACCTTGGTAAAGACCGAATTATTTGCGACCAACCAATTCGGTTGCTAAATAAAAAAGAGTGGCCAATTTGTCGGAAACGTGCAACCGGTCACTATAGATTGATTCGGTCCCTAAACTGTATTTTCTTATAGTGTGAGGGGTTTGCATGAAGGTTTCATTTTATGCACATCATGCATGCATGTGGTATTTTGAAAGAGATTTCCCTAGGGGATTTCAGTATTCCTACAGAGATAGTATTTCAGATGTTTCATTACAAGGAATTCAAGGTTGATTTGAGAGCAAGTGAGGAGGTGCTAGACGATGGTCAATTCAGTTTTTGAAACATTATATGGATTGAGGGGGGCAGGAACAATGAAAGAGCAACAGCACTCTAGGAAGAATCGAGACTTAATGGTCATAAATTGTTTTTCAGCATTGTTTCCAAATATGGCTCGACACACCTTGATAGAAAGGCTTGGGTCTTCTTTTATCCACTCCAAACTTCTATAACTCACCAAATCTAGGTGTAACACCCCGATTTTCGTTGCTTCGTAATATCGATAATAAATATATAAATATATATTTTTATCCGAGACTTAGAAAATTATTTTGGATAAACCAAGGTCATTTCCTTGTTATACTTATTTTCATAAGGTTACGGGGGAATTTTTTGTTGAAAATTCAGACGGAAGCCGGTCTGCCTTTTTCTGCATTTTCACTGACAGTAAAAGTTTACTGCTCAGAAGACCTAATTTTAATTCGTGAACGAGATGAAAAATGTTTTTATCGTAGTTTCTACGATACTGGAAGTTTTGAAAATTTTGGTAAAAAAAAATTTAAAATATTATATTTGTTGCGGGCGTATACGTCGAGATTATCTCTAGGAAAAGGTTGCGCCAGATGAACCAAGGAGTCGGCAACGGGGCTGAGGTGATGGATTTTACCGACTTGACGGACATTTATGACGACCTTATCCGTGTCATAATGGCGCATTTATGACAGAGGAATCTTTTGCCTGGAAATGACGATTTTACCCTTGGCTCTTCATGAATATTTCAAGTCATGCCATTAAGAATTTGGACCAAATTACCCCCAATCCACACGGTTTCCTCCTCCATTCCAAGCATTTGGACACCACTTTTTCCAAGCCATAAATGAGCATTGATGTTAAGTGGATGAGTCATAGGCAAAGTCACATTCTCATCATTATCCCGAAACTGCCACGAAATTATGACTCTTATATGTTAAGAATCTTGGAAAACTTTCTACATGAAAGTTGTTCATATTTCTCTCTTATTTCCAACGACATAAAGATCATCAAAAACGGACAAGTATAGTGAAAGATATGTCCAAATTACCGAAACTGCTCTAAATTTTCATCATCTTTATCTTTCTCTCTAAACTTCTCAAGAATACTTAGAAAACCAAGGTTTATTAACCATGAATTGCAACCCAAAATATCTTCTCCCTAATATGTGGTGTAGGAGGCAGCCACATCTCTTCAAAATTTAGGACCACATATTTTATTAACCATGATTATACATAAACCCTAGTTAGGTTACTATTAACTATAGTTAAGTTATTATATTATTTTCTAACTTAACCTTGATCAAATAAACTCAACCATGGTTCTTTTATCTCATCAAACCACACATTTTCTCCTCACACCCACCTCTAAACCGTGCCCATCATCCACACTTGGATCATTTTCACTCATTTTCCAACTTCATCATTTTGTCTCTCTCAAAATTAACTTCATGTTCTTCATTTTCTCTCACAAGTTCTTCACTAGTTCTTCGTTTATTCTTCATTTGTTCTTCACTTATTCATCATTTATCTCTAACTTAGAAACATAATCTCATGATTCTTCATTCATGAAACTTGTTCCTTAGATCAATAACCATCACTTGATCCATTTTGTTCTTGAATCCATGAACTTTCAAGTTCATCTTTTCTTTCCTTCAAATTCGGCCCATACCCATATATAACCATCCAAAACTTGTTTTTATCTTCTAAGATCATATTCTCACTTATCTAGATGATCTAAACAATTTCTATTTCACATCTCAAGTTTTTCCCCACAAAACACAAAGAACTCCTTAGTGTTCTTGCTAAGATCATCTTTGTTCTTCAAGTTCTTGAATAAATCTTTTTATTCCAAGGTGAGGAATCTCTCTCTTAATCTTGATATTTTAAGCTTTTCTATTCACAACTTTTATGGATTTATGCTTGTGTTCATCATGTTCTTCATATGAGTCAAAGTTCTTGAAGCTTTCTTCAAAAATTCATGACTAATTCTAGAAAAATCCTTTTGACATGAAACTAATTTCTATGATATAGATATAATCCCTACTTTATTTATTCAAGAGCATGTGATCAAAATCATTTTCCTTCCCTATTAACCATTAAGGGCCGAACCTAGGTAGGAAAATGGGTTTGGTGTTTTGTTGTTTGTTTTGAAAGTTAGTACTTGACTTAAGTTCTATAATACATATATAGCTTAAATCCAAGAGATTGAATTCAACTAATTTACCTAGCTTATTTTCCTAATATGGGCCAAAACCCTAACCCTAAAGGTTAGAGGATTTTGTTTCAAATTTTAGTCTTGTAATAAGTAATCTATGTTAGTTAAGACTCTAGTAACTAGGATCCAAAAGATGGCATTAAGAAGATAACCCTAAACCTATTTTCTAAGTTTTGGCCGAACCTAGCCCTAAAGTGTCATAGATGGTTGTCATTTGATTAATTATAGTTATGTTGTTTGGTTCAAGGTGAAACTATTAAGCTGTGGTGTGATAGCGAGGAACGTCGAGTTCGAGATTTCGGTGCTAGCTCGGGTGGGAGAAAGAACCATTCCATCGTCGGAACCGATAAGTAGTATATAATTTATAATAATGGTGTAGGGCGACCTAAACCCTACTAGTGGTCGAGTAATCGACAATACCAAAATCGTATTGGAATCTTTTCCATAAAACCAATGACGATTTGGGAATTGAAGGTTTATCGCCTTAGGTTGATTATTCATATTTGAGGATGTCTGAATTATTTACTTTTGGCTGTTGGTGATACGCTGGTTGAGGTATTCCATCTGCATGTGACGTATTGTTTCGGTGTTTGAATAATTATGATAGTGAGGATGTTTGTTGTCTGTCACGGCCCTGATGGTTGTCATGGCCAGGCCGTGACAGGTTCTGTTTTGTAGGATTCTTGCCTTTGTTGTCTGTCACAGACGTGATGGCTATCACGGCCAGGCCGTGACAGAATCTGACTTTGTTATTTATTTGGTTGAACTATTATGATTTGGTTGGTGTAAATTGCCTTATATGATATTGAGATGTTGAAATATTCTGTTGATTAATGTGTTATGCATGATCTGCCTGGGTTTAATACTATGCTTAGATGATTTTAAGGAAAGATATAGATTGCTCGGAGGTATTTTGTTTGGGTGAGAGTTTTGAATATGAACTAGAGGTGCCTCGCTATTATTGTATAGAAGTGATGTGATATAGAATGTAAGTGGAGGTTATGAGGAAAAGCTTGAGGTACTAGGTTGTTATTGAAAAAAGTCAGTGAGAATCATGTGTTGCATTGTTGTTCATAACCGTGTATTTGAGATACACGAGGTCCGAAGTTCTCGTGGACCGTTCCAAATTAGAATTTAAGTTGTGCAACTATAGTGTCATTGCTATGCATGAGCACCCTTGATAGAGAGGAGAGAGAGAACCAGGGTGTGCACCGGCGATACTGTGTAGCTATAGTGTCATTGCTTTGCATGAGCATTCTCACCATGGATGAGAATGTGCACCGGCGTTGGGAACGTGTCACTTGGACGACTGACTGACATTCCTAACGAGGGATGTGTGACAGGATTAGCAGTGGCCACGTTAGCATAAAGGTTTAGTTGCATGAGTTGGAGGGTAGAGGATGATATAGTGAATTGAGGATTATTGTTGATTTTGAGTGATGTGTGTCTGTGACTATTATTGTATTATATGCTATGAATCTTTTCCACTTATGATGATAGAATTGTTTCTTATCTCCCTATTTCTGTATTTTTGTGTATGTCTACTTTGTTACGTTAAAAGATCAGATGGGCGAATATGTTGCTGAGGAGATGGATGGAACCCTGTACGAGACGGAGGTGGTGGAGGAGTTGAATGACATTCCGTATGATGCTGATGCTGGAGAACAACCGACTGATCCTAATAATATATTGTAGTAAGTTTTTGGGCCAGTGAGTCATATATGACGTTTTTGTTTTCCGTTAGTTACAAGCAGTTTGTTTTTAATAAGTACCTGTGTGGGATCCTACTAAGAGGATACCCTAAACAGTGTTGTGTAAAATGAAGGATAATTATGTGTGTATTTATGTAATATAGTTTGGTGTGTTGTATATTTGTAGAAGTTATATGATTATTAATTAAGTTTTAATTTTTACGTATTTTCAACAGTAAGCGCGCGATTAAGTAAATAAATAATAAGATTCTAATTTAATAATACAATGGGGCACAACGGGGTGTCTCACTAGGTCCGTGTGTGAAGCTCTTGTTATGGCAGCAATAAGTTCCTCATTGGTTGTCACAACTCTTTCAGTTACTTCCGTATTGACGGATCGGTCAACTTTGATCTCAGCATTGGACAAGAACTCCTGAAGTTCTATCATAGCTAGGGATGTGATGATCCGTGTTGAATAAAAATTTCCATCATAATCGTCGACCTCTCTAGTAACATCAAATCCATAGCTTTTGAGCTTTTCAAGATCAATTAGCTTATTGGTGCTGATGGGCTAAGAAAAAGATTTGGAAGCCATTGTGGGAAGTGACGTAATGTCTCATCACCGCAAGTTTGCCAGAAGTTCTTATTTGTAGCTTCCAATGATAAACATTATTTTGCCGTAAGAAGTTGCTATTGGAAGGTTCCACTTAGCAATTTGTGTTTTATTTGGTTAATTTGCTTCCTTAATCTTTTTACAAAATATGTGTTGGTAATTCATTTCAATACTCCTACTTCAAATATAATTCATACATAATGGTATTATTATTCATTTAATTATCCAAATATCTTAATTTTTCAAGATATAAAATATAAACAATGTTTATTAAATATCGGGGAATATAAGTGCAATGCACGGATATAAGTACAAGTCTCCCAAACTGCAAATCTTTTCAATAAAAATAATCTATAACTCATTACTGTATAGTACACGCATCCCTAATTTTTCTTATTTATATCTATATCCATATCCATATCGAGGAGATATTAAGTGAGAGAGTCTTTTTATGTGAGAGTGAGAATAGTATATTATAGTCATTGGATCAAACTTTAAATGATCAAAATTAAATCATAAAGTCATGTGATTTTTTTAAGTGGTCATGTGATATTTTAAAACCATGAAATAACTTTTAATCTTAATCATTCATGTATAGGTGAATGGTTCAGATTTACTTCTCTCACTTTAATATAAGAAAGGTACTCTCACTAGATATATCTCTTATTTATATCTATCTATATTTATATCTGTATCTATATGTCAACTGTTCAATACACTTGTCAAATATTGATGAAAAATCCTTTCTAGTTAAGCATCAAAGTTGCCACCAGACTTATCTCCCACAGAAGCTTCTGGATTTTGTTTTTCTCCCGTTCAATTCTTTTTTGGTACCACTAGTGCAGAAAAGGGATTCCACATCGGTTATTTTTGGCTTTACACATCGGTTTTAAAACTGATGTTGAAACGACTGATGTGGTTTATTGGCACTTTACACATCGGTTTTATAACCGATGTGTATAATATTTTATACAGCGGTTAACTCTTAACCGATGTGAAAAATTAATTTGTCAATTGGTATCCTATTGTGAAATTTCACTTTACACATCGGTTTTATAAAAAACCGATGTGTAAAGTGAAATTTCACATCGGTTTTGGTGAAAACCGATGTGGAAATTTCACTTTCCACATCGGTTTTATTGAAAACCGATGTGTAAAGTGAAATTTACACATCGGTTTTAATAAAACCGATGTGTAAAGTCTCATTTTTTTCATATTATTTACATTTCTATCATTCCTTCCCCCTATTTCAGTAATGCAGATCAATATATACCAGAATAACATACTGTAAATATTCTCAACACAACTAACATATAATGAATTTATTACAACAATACATACATACATACACACACACACACACACACACACATATATATATATATATATATATATATATATATATATATATATATATATATATATATATATATATACGTTCAATTACATTCAGAGACAACAAAAATAATTAGAAACCAAAAAGCTACATGATATATTATAGATTTCATATCAAAATACATATAATCAGTCAAAAGTAATAGCTAGTACATGATAAGTTTTTAAACTAACTACATATATACAAACTATGGTTGGTACACTTCAAGAAAGAAAGTTGGCCAACGCCTCTTTATGTTCTTGATGTCGGAATCAGATAATGGAGTTGGATTGTTGAATATCTGCAAGTTTAATTGGACAAAAGATTATATCTTTTAAGTAATAAACTAACATAAAACATATAACGAATCTATACTATTACTTCTAATTGTGTCAATTAACATTTACCTCTACCATCTTTCAGTGATCCCGGAGGAGATAATTTCCAACATCCACTGCATCACATAGTAGCCACATTCCCATGACCCACGTTGTATACGTGACTACGTACAAATGAAACCCAATTAGAATATGAGGAATTAAATAAAATAGAAATCAATTATTGTACCCACTGCATTTGATGCATTTGAACTAATAAATATCTTACGCTGGGAATAATCCATCTGATAGCCCGAGCACGCCTTTCACCACGCAACATGTGGGTTGCATTAATAGACCTATCATGACAAAAACATTAATTAAAGTATATCTAATAGATTTCAGATAATTAAAACAACTGCATTACTGATTATAAAGTATTTTAATGCTTACGTTTCGATGATCGTCTTCAGTTGATTCGCCGGCTTATTTCCCAATGAGCAGAAGAAGACCACGACGTTCATTCTTGGGTACAAGAGCAACAGTTGCCAATGCTTGCTGTATTTGCGGAACAGTTAGTGACTAAGTCATATATAGTTATACTTAAATAACCGGTACTTACTTATTGAGATAAGGCGCAAGATAGAATTGATGATCGTCTCGGGCAAGTATATCACGTATGGTAGTGACCGGTTCTTCCGGTGCTAGGAGAACATCACCCTGAATGAACATGGGGTCAACGAACCCATAAAGGGCGAGGTTACCCTGATCGACTAACATACGATGCAGATACCTAATATATTGGAAAAACATGTTAATTATCATAGTATTTAAAAATTAATTACGTACTTAACTTATAAATAAAATGTACTTACGTTCACCATTACGATATGTGTGCAGAACTAGCCATTTCTTTATTGAGTACCATCTCCATAAGTTCCTTCTTTGGGATATACAGTTCATCACCAGGGCTGGCATCATGTTCCAACCTTACCAAGGCTGCGTCATTCTCCATGGTGACAACCTGTATAGCCAGAACTTTAAAAACATCACCATGGCCAGGTGCCCCTTTGTCGATCCCCTAAACAACATAGATATATATTAGTAATCACGGATAATTAAGTTATTTAATTCGTTATTAACTAAATGGTCAAATGAATACCTTGGCAGGAGCAGACATCTCTGGTCTTCCTAGATCCGACCTTTTAGGCACAATATCATTTCCAACATCCTATAACGAATAAAAATAAAGCATTATCTTTAAACAATAATAAATTATTTCAACTATGAATATAGAAAAACACAACTAACCGAATACCTCAGATGCAACAAGAAAGCTGACCAGTCTTCTTGGCCAGAGGATGAAGTTACCGGGGGCTGACCCACTGTTTGAACCTCCTCAGTGGGCACAGGGACTCGAGCATCAGCATCTCGAATAATCTCAACAACGACCCTCAGCTGATCATCCGGTAATAACCGATGGTGTATGGTATTACCTAAGTTATTATGTGCCCTACCCAATGCCACTAAGCGGCGATGATGATGATCATCAACATACAGCTCACACCTATCAGGGTCGTCATCATCATCATCATCATCATCATCATCATCATCATCATCATCATCATCATCATCATCACCATCATCATCATCACCATCATCATCATTTTCAGAATGATGAGGAGGATCACATGTGCCCTTAGTGCTCACATGGACAGAGGGTTGGATAGAGGGTTGGACACCGGCTATCATCTGCTGGGACATAGAAGTCAATATTGCCATCTGCTGGGCAAACTGCTCGGCCATCTCCTGTTGAAGCTCAGCTGCAATCTCCTGTTTTAGTCGTGCTCTATCTGCTTCAACATCCCTGTGGCATTGGTGTGAAGATGAACCATGGTATTGGCGAATGCCGACTCCCCATCCAACACCAATGACACGGCCCGGGTGGTCTGGTTTACCGATGGCAGCAGATAAGATATCATCGCGTCCTCTAGGAACAAAGGTTCCTTGGGTTAGCTGATCATCCAAGGCATCCTATCACATAAAATATCAGGTCACATTACAATTCGGTAACAATCTTAAAATGACAATTACAACAAACTATACTTACAATCTTCTCAGCTACTTGGCGGGCCTCCTCGGATGTATATTGTCCCGTTTTTCTTTGTCGGCCCCTCTTCCATGAACGATGGCATGGGGGTGGAGGTGGATCAACAACCTCTGGAAGATTTTCAGCATTAGGATCCGCCTGAGATGCTGCTTCCTGACGTGCTTTCTTTTCCTCTTCAACCATTTTCTGAACAAGCTTTTTATATCCCCCACGAGACATGACATGGGGGTAGACATTCTTGCTTTGGTTTTTCTGCCCCTTTTTCCTCTTCTCCTGTTATAAATAAAAGACAATTAAATTACATAAGTAAATGAAATTAATGCAATTACATAAATTTAGAGACAAATCAAATAAGTTAACCTGAAAGCTGGGATCATGTCGGCTCTGAACAAAGCGATCCCACGTCGCCTTGTCAAGAAACGGATACATCTCAAGTGGGTTCTTTTTACTTTTTGGATTGAATACATAGTATCTGCCCAGGTCGGCCTTAAAAGCCCACCAACGCTCTCCAGCATACTTTAGCAAACGCTTCTTCATAACGTACGTATCTGGTATGTCAAATGTCAACTACATTAAGACCAAAAGAATCAACGAATTACTGTATGATATAATTAAGATAAAAATAAAGTAGATACAGACAAACACAGGACGTAGTAGTATAGATACCAGAATACTCTACCATATATGATCATTCACGTCCGCCGGTACATCTCTCCACCTATCAATGAGTATACTGGGCCTGTTCCTAGCAAGGGTCGCCACAAAACTGTTAAACTGATCTGCCATTGGCCCAATAGGATTGAGCAAATTATCAAAGTCTACTCTTATCCTTTGATTTGACCCACGGTTGGCAGTCAAATTCCTCATCCGTGTGGCACGTCTACCCTTTCTACCAGTAGACGGGGTCTCTGACCCGCTGCATGAAGGAGGGATATCCTCATGATCAGCCATGTATACCTGTTTAAACACAAAAAAAAACTTGTTAGTATGTCAGGATAAATATCAAACATAACTTATAAATATCGATCAACGTACATAAACATAACTTATAAATATCAACGTAAACATATAATATGCCAAACTTGATGGTAATATCAAACTAAACTTACTTTGTGGTCAATTAGTAAAGTTCTCCCATAACCCTTCTTGGTGATCATTACGAGTAGCATGTACATCATCCACTTCATTTTCCTCATTGAAATTAGGCACTCGTGTTGAGAAAGAAGGAGTATCAGAAATATCAAGAGTTGAATCGTGATTTCCCTCACTACCATTATACATGTTTTTTCCCTGGAGAACCACTGATCCCCTTTTGTTAGAAGGATCACGGATATAAAACACTTGTTTTGCTTGGGATGCCATGATGAAAGGTTCCTCTTTATTACCTACCTTACTAAGGTCCACCAATTTGAATCCTAACTCATCGGTTTGCACACCATTGTTATTCTTATCGACCCACTGACATTTAAAAACAGGTACTCTAAACTTCGTGTAATCAACCTCCCATATCTCTTCAATGATTCCAAAGTATGAAACTGATGCCATAACAGGGTTTTTATCTTTCGAACTAGAGAAATGCATGGACTCAGCGACGACCATAACCCCACTGTTTTGCATAGTACTTTTGTCATCCTGGGACTTTGTATAGAAGGAAAATTTATTGATATCGTACCCACTCCAGCATATGACATCAAACTTAGGCCCTTGGGCTAGCCATTTTAATGTAGCAGAAGCAATATCATCCTTTGCAATTTTTTCTTTAAACCAGTTCAAGAAAGTCTTGTTATGCTTGTTCAAACACCATTTTTCATTCATTCTAGGGTAAGTTTCATTGATGATGCTTTTATGCTCACATAAGTATGGTTCAACCTCATCAGTGTTATTCAATATATACAAATGTGCTTGAAGCACTTCTTCCCGATCCATGCTCTTAACAGTGATACCTCGTGTACCCTTACCATCATATCTTCCTTTGTGACGAGACTTCGGAAGCCCTACAGGTTCCGCTTCTGACATGTAGTCTGTACAAAACTCAATAGCTTCTTCTGCAACATACCTTTCAACAATAGTTGCTTCGGGACGGTGTGGATTTTTCATATATCCTTTCAGGATCTTCATATATCGCTCAACCGGGTACATCCAACTTAAATAAATGGGACCGCACAATCTAATCTCCCTCACTAGATGAACAATCAAATGAACCATGATGTCAAAAAATGAAGGTGGAAAATACATCTCCAATTGGCACAAGACAATGGCTGCCTCATTTTCCAACTCATCCAAATTTTTAGTGTCAATGACCTTGCTACATATAGCATTGAAGAATAAGCATAACCTAGTAATGGCATGTCTGACTTTTTTAGGCAATATGTCACGAATGGCCACCGGTAGTAGTTGTTGCATCAAGACATGACAATCATGAGACTTTAAGCCAACTAATTTGAGATCTTTCATTGAGACAAGTCTTCGATATTTGAAGAGTAACCCTTTGGCACTTTGACTCCCGTAGACATTCACAGAAACTTCTTTTCTCTTTTTTTTTTGATAAAGTATGACATGCTGGGGGCAAATAAGTCTTCTTATCCCCCACTTTAAGTGGAGCTAACTGCTCTCGTATACCCATCGCAACTAGATCCAGACGAGCATTCACACCATCCTTTGTCTTGCCTTGAATGTTGAGAAGCGTTCCAATTAAACTATCACACACATTTTTCTCTACATGCATCACATCAAAACAATGTCTTACATCAAGCTTGCACCAGTATGGAAGATCAAAGAAGATCGACCTCTTCTTCCATATTTTCTTCTCGGTAGCCTTCTTCTGGGTCTTCCCATAGATAACATTAGTTTTGTTCACCCTTTCATAAACTTGCTCTCCAGTCAAGGCCACCGGAGCAATTTCATTCTCCGGAAGTCCATTGAAAGCTTTTCTCAATCTACGATAAGGATGATTACGTCGGAGAAATCTCCGATGCCCAAGGTAAACCATCTTCCTTCCATGTTGCAGTTGATGGTAACATGTTCCTTCTTCACATATTGGACATGCTTTATGCCCCTTAACACTATACCCACACAGGTTCCCGTGATCTTTGGAAAGTCATTGATGGTGCAAAATAACATGGCACGCAATCTGAATGTCTCACGGCAATACCCGTCAATCACATCAACGCCTTCATCCCACAACATTCTCAAGTCTTCAATCAAGGGACTCAGATAAACATCAATATCATTTCCTGGCTGTTTAGGACCCGAAATCATCATACTTAACATAATGTATTTGCGCTTCATGCACAACCAAGGAGACAGGTTGTAAATTACAAGGAGAACAGGCCATGAACTATGAATACTACTTAAGTTTCCATATGGATTCATTCCATCAGTAGCAATTCCAAGCCTGAGGTTTCTGGGCTCATTGCCGAAATCCATAAACAAACTATCAATTCTCTTCCATTGCAAAGAATCGGCCGGATGGCGAAGCTGTCCAACACACTTCCTCTCATCTGCATGCCATCTAATGTTCTTTGCGTCATTTACATTAGCAAACAATCGCTTGAACCGCGGAATCACGGGAAGATACCATAACACCTTCGCAGGAGGACCTTTGGTGACCACATCACAACTAGAATCACCATCCTTCACTTTGTAGCGTGATACCCCACACCTGGGGCACTCGTGCATCTCTTTAAACTCTTTCCTGTACAATATGCAATCATTGGGGCAAGCGTGTATTTTCTTATACTCCATACCCATCGGACACAATATCTTCTTCGCCTCATAGTTTCGAGATGGCAATGTGTTACCTTCTGGAAGCATTTCTTTCAACAACTCAAGCAATTCAGTAAAGCTTTTATCGCTCCACCCATTTCTCGCCTTCACATTGAACAATCTTAACACCGCTGACAACCGTGTGAAATTAGCGCACCCCGGATACAAAGCCACTTGCGCATCACTGCACAAAGTATCATACACATGTGCGCACCGAAAAGACTCTTTCCCAACATCACGGATCATGTCCTCTAGTCCATCGTCCATTTCCACGTCATCAACTTCCTCTCTATCCGACACCCTCGGCCTGTCTAACGATTCACCATGACATATCCATGTTGTATAACTCTTGCAAATCCCCTCACAAATAAGATGATCACGTATCTCCTCAGCTTCTAGTCGTCTCTCATTCAAACAGTTAACACAAGGACAATAAAACCTTCCGTTACCACTATCAGGAGCATTTGTTTTTGCAAACTGTAGAAAATCTTCTACTCCATTCTCATACTCATCACTTGTCCGTCTAGCATTCATCCAACCGCGATCCATGACTAAACCAATACCTTCGTACTTAGTCCAACATATTCATCAACCACTTCTTATGATAGGGTATGGCCCTATCCCATTCGAGAAGAAACTTTTTCAACATTCGGTTAACAGTTAGTCCTTAACTCTCATGCTCATACTCGACAAAATTTCGGCAGCATTTCCCTGCGGTCTCCGACGTACACTACTTGAACGCGATGACATCCACCATGATAAAGTATGCACCCGGAGAACGAAAGGAAATTTATCAATACGAACTTTCATCAAGTATATAACATTAGAGTCAATGAATAACTATTTTAACTGAATTAAGAAAAAGTTTTTTCCCAAACTGTCCAACTTTGGATAATTCAAGATCCAACACAATGAGCGGTACATTAAGCACATACACGTACGCTCATTAGTATTGCATCTCAAACGGGAAACTAAGGCTTTACTAATTATTGTGGGCATATTCTCGAATCAAATAAATTTTCAAGAAAATACATTAAAACTCCAATGAAAGCTTTTCAGCCAAAACGTACCTTTTGAGAGACACGCCTAGTTGTTATTGTGCAAAGACAGCAGAGAAGTGAACAAAGCAGAGGCAGTAGCACTATGCAATGAAGTGTAGATCACCCTGCAGCAAAATGAACATCTAAGAATTCTAATGAAAACCATAAAATTGACAGACACTATAAGGTCTTTGTAAAGTCACTTACCAAAACACAGAGAGGAAAAGGGTAAAAACAAGATCGAAGAGTTTGACAAGTCGTTGTTTCTTTTCCCAGGAGAGCAAGTTGAATATCTCAGTAAAATCAATCAAATGATTTCCTTGTCTATACCTGATCAACGGAATAAAATAGGAAATTAGCAGGACCATGTTAAGTACATTCCAGTATATTAAGATACCAAGCTTATTGCTAAAAAACAGAAAGCAAACAATTCATCTCCTTTGATCCTCTAACTAGTAAGCAACCATCTACGAACCAAAGAAAAACTAGTGACAGACAAGAATTGCCATAATAGGGCAGTTGTAAGAGATATAAACAACAATTTGTCATGTAATCACAAAATTAACACCGCCTTTGTATACATGAATCTGAACATGAGCCAGATACATATTCTTAATTTTGTTTCCCTCAAAGGAGTCAATTGATGCTGGCGATAGCTGGGTATACCAGCTTAATGCAGCATCTTTCAGAGTAGTAGGAAAGACTTTACACATGACAGCATCATCGTCGGTGAAGTGGTACATCTGAGTAGGGAAAGCATCTAAATGACGCTCCGGGTCCGAGGTGCCATCATACCTGTCAATGTTTATTGGTTTGTAGTTGGCTAGAAGAGGAACCCCCATGATGGCGTCGGTGAAGGGATGTCTCGGCCTCCACACGCCGGCCCTTTCATTAGGCCTATTTGCCTGAAGTGAAAGCTCAGGGGCCTGCCTAGGAAATTCCCCCTCGTCTTCTCGGTCAATCTGATGAGAAACCCGAGGTTGTTGACCTCCTTCTCTACGCGTATTTCTGGATCCTTCGTTCTCGGCTGTCCGGCGCTCTCTCTCATGAGGAGAAGAGGCGAACCTTTCCCTGCTTTGTTCTCGTTCCCGACGGCTGTTCTGCCGCCGAAACTCCTTGTACTGTCCAAAGATATAAGGCCGAGGATTGTCAATACGACCGAGCTCATTCTTGTAAGTGGGTCGTGACCCAAACTCCCATAAAGCCGAAGACCTATTAATACACTTGACACCCGAGAATAACTACTCTGACCTATTTCACAGTAGACCACAAATGAAGATATCTCGGCCCCGAGCTATCCAGTCACAACTGACTGGGCCGAATATCTCGCTGGTCCAAATATCTCTCCGTATAACTCGGAGCCTTATCCATATCATTGTCTAACTGCAATAATGATCCGATCCTAACAAATAGGATCTCAGTAACCGTCTTACTCAAGCGGTTGCACTAAAAATATCTATAAATAGGGGTTCAACCCCCTCACTTAGAACTACGTTTGCTTTGATTCCCATTGGGATACGTAGGAGTAGAATTCCCATTCTGTCAAGCTATTCCAAAACACTCCCACAAGAGCTTCTCTGGACGAGTATCTCTCACCCGAGATATTTGGACGGAACATTTGGCGCCGTCTGTGGGAATCGAAGCAAAACTTTCCCATACCACAAACCATGGTGAGAACAAGGAGCGGGAACTGCAGGAGAGAGGAGCCAGAGAATGCTAACAACGGAGATAATGGGGAACGGTCCATAAACCCGGCTATGACGACCAACAACCCCATTATCCAAGAACTCCTCGTACAAGTGGCAATGCTGAGAAAGGAGAATGAGGAGTTTCGGCGGCAGAACAGCCGTCGGGAACGAGAACAAAGCAGGGAAAGGTCCGCCTCTTCTCCTCATGAGAGAGAGCGCCGGACAACCGAGAACGAAGTATCCAGAAATACGCGCAAAGAAGGAGGTCAACAACCCCGGGTTTCTCATCAGATTGACCGAGCAGACGAGGGGGAATTTCCTAGGTAGGCCCCTGAGCTTTCACTTCAGGCAAATAGGCCTAATGAAAGGGCCGGCGTGCGAAGGCCGAGACATCCCTTCACCGACGCCATCATGGGGGTTCCTCTTCCAGCCAACTACAAACCAATAAACATTGACAGGTATGATGGCACCTCGGACCCGGAGCGTCATTTAGATGCTTTCACTACTCAGATGTACCTCTTCACCGACGATGATGCTGTCATGTGTAAAGTCTTTCCTACTACTCTGAAAGATGCTGCATTAAGCTGGTATACCCAGCTACCGCCAGCATCAATTGACTCCTTTGACACGTTTATGACTAAGTTCAATGCTCAGTTTGACACGAGCCGAGCTCATAAAAAAACCTCGGCCTCGTTGGTAAACTTTAAGCAAGAAAAAAACGAGTCTCTGCATGATTTTATGGCCAGGTTCAGCAAAGAGACTGTTCTCATCCGGAATCTCAGTGCCGATGTTGCACTACATACTATCTTGACCGGGTTACGGCCTGGCCCTTTCGCCAGACACCTAGCTCGGAAGCCTCCATCCAGTATGGATGAGTTGAGGAGAAAAGCTGTCGGATTCATTAATATGGAGGAAATAGAAGAGTCTAAGAAAAGGGAACGAACAGATGATTCCGATAGACGAGAAGGGAGAGAGAAGAGGAGGGCTGGAGGTGACAATCAGAAATTCAAAAACACATCTGAGCATAGGGGGCCAAAGTATGAGTACTATACCCCCCTCAACACCAATCGATCTCGGGTATTTGAGGAAGCTCACAACGCAGAACTTTTGCAGCTCCCCAACCGTGGCCACACGCCCCAGAATGCTGATCGACAGAAGCATTGTCGGTACCATCGTAACTACGGGCATACCACCGAGGAGTGCTGGGTCCTGTGTGACAAGATTGAAGAGTTAGTGCAAGCTGGTCATCTGAATAATTTAGTTCGGAGAAATCACAACCATGGCCACATGATGAGTGTGATTTCACATCATCTTTGTCTATCATTTTGCATGCATTTTCATGTAGTTTAGGCATATTTAGTTTTATTTTTGGTTAACTTTCCTTTGGAACGGGTAAGGCGGTTTGTGTGGTGTTGTTTTGCAGAAATCAAGGGTAAAATGCTCAAGATCAACCATGATGGAGTTTGGATGAAGATGGAGCTTTAAAAGTGAAGAAAATGAGCCAAACAGAGCCCATCCCGGCCTAGCCGTGATGCCCATCACGGCCATGATCGAGCAAAACTGAAAAGGAAGAAAGGCTGAAGTCAGAGTCTGTCACGGCCTGCCCGTGATGCCCATCACGGCCGTGACCAAAAACCCCCACAAGTCAGAATCCATCACGGCTTAGTCGTGATTCGTATCACGGGCTACAAAATAAAGGCTCGCGTCGCGAGCCCATATTCGCGTCACGAGAGACCTGAAGTTCATAGGATTGCCAGAAACAGAAGCCGTCACGGCCTAGCCGTGATGGCCATCACGGCCGTGACGCGCATTACTTGGACCTGAAGAAACCGAATTGGATCAGAATTTGAGTTAGATTGGGATTCTAACTTCCCACATCTATAAATAAGGACCAGGCAGAGGCAGAATATACAACAACAACACACACACATAGACTTAGGCTACATTTTAGGATCTATCTTCTTCTTCCTCCTCTCATTCTGATTTTGTATTTTCATGATGTTGTCAACCAAGCTTGTCATCTCCATGGCATTGGCAAGGCTTGAGTAGTAGTTTATTTCTAGGGATTGGGGCTATGCCCAGGTTTTGTTTACGATGTTAATTTGATGTAATATCTTTGATAATTTCGATTTTGATTTAGATCTGATTTCTAGTGTGTTAATTGTTGAGTCACCGGCAAGTGTACCGGGTCGTCGCAAGTAATAAAAACACGGTAAGAATTTACCGAGGTCGAACACAAGGATTGGGCTACCAATTCACCAATTCAACTAATTCGTGAAAAGCTCGATGCGTTTGGTCAAGTACAGAAAGTGGTTGAGATTGAAGAGAAAATAGGATCGCAATCTAGTTAACAAATCAATTAAGAATATGGTATTGAAATCTGGAATTAAAAGCATCTAAGGTCTCAAATCCACCTACCCAATCATGCATAGTATCCAAATGATGATGATCCTCTCCCTAGGTTCAATTTTAATGTCAACCGGGACCCCCAATTTCTCCTAGATTCACTGTCGTGCTCAATATGACGTATTCAACGATTTGAGTTAATCACTTACAGGTCTCATAATCCTAATCCTCGAATTCTATTAAATCTTGTTCCCTATATGGTTGCACCGATCTCCTATTCACTCTCGTACAATATTCGATCGATGATCCCAATTCAAGTTCTAAAACGTGAATCGCCGATCAGCCTCAACACGTTTAACTAGTCGATCACGCAAGCATATAATCGACACAATGAAATCAGAATTGGAAAACAAGAATTGAATGAAAGGAGAGAGATATACATCACATGAACACTATACCGCCATGGGTGGCTTCATTGATCCCTTAGACAAGGGGATTAGTTCCTCATGATCGTAACAACGCACAAACAATCGGCCTTAATCACCATAGTAAATAAGAAAATAAAAGAGGGAGACGCAGCTCCAGAATAACAAGGATTCGCACAAAACTGATCTCCAAAACAAGTGGTTAACAACCAGCCTCTGATTCAGATCTGAAACAGCCTATAAATAAGGATTCTGGTTCTCGACCGCTCGCTGGGCGAACAAGCTTTCACGAGGCGAACATTAGTTTTGGTGCGCTTTGAATTTGGATTCTCGCGAGGCGAGAGTATATTCGCGAGGCGAGTCTTCCAACTTCAATCTGTCACAGCCGTGACCTTCATCACGGCTAGGCCGTGATGGTCTCTGTCTTCCAAGGTCTTCAAACTCTCGCGGGGCGAGCCGCCTCTCGCGGGGCGAGACTTCAAACCTTAATCTGTCACAGCCGTGACCTTCATCACGGCTAGGCCGTGATGGTCTCTGTTTTGCAGGTCTTCATGATTCACGAGGCGAGAATCTTCTCGCGGGGCGAGACAGAATTGATGACGTTGCTGCTTAACTGATCTTCAGACTCGCGAGGCGAGTATCCACTCACGGGGCGAGCATCTCCAGAATGGCAAATTCCACTATTTCTTGATTTTCCTTGAATCCCGGAGCTTCACTTCTAACCTGAAACAATAAAAAGACACAAAAAGCGTAATTCTATTCAAAATAGACTAAAAACTACTAAAAATGCCTAGAACGAGTAAAAGTCTACTTAGGAACAAAACAAGGTCAAATTTGGGCGAAAACGAGATTGAACTCGAATAATTAGCACGGAAACCAAAGTCCATCTAGTTATAAAACTAGATAAGCCAGAGGCATATCAAAACACCCCAAACTTAAACCTTGCTTGTCCCCAAGCAAGCTAAAACTCAAAAATGACTCAAGACTTGGCAAGCCTAAAGGGATTCAATCGATTTCGCACAAATTTCATGCAATCTTAACAAAACAGTTTTTCTCCAATGATTCCCCCCTCGCATCAATATAATCCCCACATTCATTTACTTTAAACAATTGAGAACTTCATCATTCATGCAATCATTAATCTAAGTTGAGGATCAGAGTCACACACAAAAGCAAGATCACCAATTTCAAACAATCGCCTTCCTCACAAGGGTATGTAAAATTTCGCTCATTCTCTCAATTGTGTCTAGGCTATCAACTTTTCACTCAACTTCACATTCCAAGAGCACTTCCCATGAATTTGATTTTCATCTCAAAAATGGTTCCCACGAAAACATGCATGCAACATCAGAAGGTCTTATAAAGGTTGTAATGGGGCCTGGCTGAGGGTAGGATATTCAAGGAAACTAGGCTTAAGTCCCTAGGAACTAAGAGAGCATGAGCAATTGACACACATTCCACTCAAATTCCTTTTTCCATTTTTCTTTTTGCCTCGGGTGACTACAGCCTTTTCCTTGGTAATCTTTTTGTTTTGCCCCTTTTCTTTTGGCAATTTTTTTTTTTTTTTTGCCTTGGGTTTCAACCTTTATTTTTCTTTTTCTCAACCCAAATATGACATATCACCTATTAGCCACCCCAAACTTAGTTCCTCACAACCCTTTTCTTGCAACGCTTCCATGCTCTCCTAATCCTAAGATTGGGTTAACATGGTTTTTCAGATTTTGGCTTGTAATATAGGGTCATCAAGAAACAATAGGCTAATTAGGCTCAACGGGGCTAACTAGGGAACATGCATTAGGGATGGTTCTCTTTAGGCCAAGTAGTTATTCAAAGAAAATTTGCATAAATCATTTGATGCAACACATAGACATGCAAACCATAAAGAGATTCAAGCAAATTCGGGAAAGTGCAACTTGACAGTGATTCACACATTCAAAAACAAAGTTGGAGGCTCAAATCCTCACCTGGACATTTTTGCAAATTGTTTGACCGAGATACAATTCCTAGTGTGTGCACCCCCTCACCCCAAACTTATCATAAATCAAGTATCACAATAAAATTCTCAAAGTTCAATTTTCAATTTTTCACATGGGGATCAACTTTTCTATTTTCAGAACCTAGGGGGAAATTATCAATGGTCAAAATAATTCATGCAATCAATCTATGCTCAATTTAATTCAAATCCAACAAGCTTGCCGACACGACATTCATACACAAACTCTTGATCTTCTCAAATTATTCAAGAGTGACAACAAAAACAAAAAACACAAACAAAAACAAAAGTGAGGAAAGGAGAGGGTGCTCCCTGATCAGGTTTCCATGGTTGCCTCCTCATCCAATTGGTCTCACGGGCTCCCTTCTGTTGGATAGCATCCTGGAAGAACTCCTTAAAATTAAAACCTTAAGTGCAGATTCGCGAGGCGATAGATCACTCGCGAGGCGAATCTGGAAAATTGTTATCACACTTTCCAGATTAGCGAGGCGAGTAGTATCTCGCGAGGCGAATCTGGAATTCCAACAGATGATGATGCCCAGAATCACGAGGTGAAAGTATACCTCGCGACGCGAGACAGAAGCGTGAGCAAGCCTCTGAGATTCAGGAGGGCTTCTGTCTCGCGTGGCCACAGTGGATTCGCGTGGCGAATCAAGCTTCTTTATATATATATGAAAATGACAGAAACTAAAAACAAAGGATACCTAGCTTGGGTTGCCTCCCAATAAGCGCTTGTTTAACGTCCTGAGCCTGACTCAAGTCGCCCCTATGGGTTATTCCGGAGGAAGAAATTGCTTGTAATTTGGGACTGATTCCCCATGGTAATGCCTTATCATTTGCCCATTCGCCTTGAAGTTACCGGAGGCCCCTTCTAACTCTACTGTTCCGTGAGGACAAACTTGGAGGACCTTGAATGGTCCCGACCACCTCGATCTTAGCTTTCCCGGAAAGAGTTTCAACCTTGAATTGTCAAGAAGTATCGCTTGTCCCGGCTCAAACTTCCTAGGCAAGATGTGTTTGTCTTGACCTTCCTTAGTCCGCTTTTTGTGGATTTCTTGCTTGCGGATCCCGGACAACTCATTTAAATCCAAAAGCCCTCTATAATCGGCACATACTCTCCACTCCGTGATGGTCCTTTTCGGGATCAACTCAATGTTTTCATTGACCACCACGGTTGTGCCACCTTTCAACTTTGGTGCTTTATCCTCTTTTTTCATGCCCTTGTTGTTGCGCTCTTCCCTTGCACATTCATCTCTTGGGGAACTCGGTAAGGCTTCCATGTCTTTCAACCACTCGAGATAGACCTCATCCCCCAAAGGGTATTTTTTCTCACTGTCATCATCATGGGATTTTACCAACACTTTTGCAAGTGAAGAACCATGGGCTTCTCGAGTTTCCCTTGCCTTTACAGTTGAGTCCACCACATCCACTCGATACACATCTGACCTCTCTACATGGTGCTTCATTGCTTCAAAGACATTGAAGACTACCTCATCATCTTGCACCCTTAGAGTGAGTTTCCCTTGTCGCACATCTATCAAGGCACCCCTAGTGGCCAAGAAAGGTCTACCCAATATGAGGGGGATTTCGGCATCTTCATCCATATCAAGCACTACAAAGTCCACCGGAAATATGAGCTTGTCCACCTTCACTAACAAGTCTTCGACCACTCCATAAGGATATTTTATAAACGATCGGCTAGTTGGAGTGACATCCGTGTGTCCTTGACTTATTTGATCCCCAACCTCTTCATCATAGAGAGGGGCATCAAGTTGATGCTTGCCCCTAGATCACACAATGCCTTCCCTAGAGTCATCCCCCCAATGGTGCATGGTATCGAAAAAGAACCGGGATCCTTCAACTTTGGAGGTAGTTTTCTTTGGAGAATGGCGCTACACTCCTCGTTCAAAGCAACCGTTTCCTCATCCACTATTCTCTGCTTCTTGGTGAGAAGCTCTTTCATAAACCGGGCATATGATGGCATCTGTTCCAAGGCTTCCGCAAATGGAATGTTAATCTGAAGTTTGCGGAAGACATCAAGGAATTTGTTGAACTGCTTATCCTGTTGAGGCTTCTTCAATCTTTCAGGATACGGTACCTTCATGTAGGGCGGGAGGTCTTGGGGTTCAACCCACTTTTTCTTTCGGAACTCTTCATCCACAAGCTTCAGCCTACCCCCTTGCTCTGGTGCCTTGTCACTTGCCAACTCCTCTTTCTCAGGTTGCTCTTCCTCAACATGTGGTTGTTCCGGGGCCTTGTCTTCCTGAGAACTAGTTGCACCCCTGTTAGATCCCAACACCTTACCGCTCCTAATTGTTATGGCATTGCAATGGGCCTTAGGGTTGTTCTCGGTATCACCTGGGAAAGTGCCTGGGAGACGCTCATTTAGTTGCTTCGCGAGCTGAGCTATCTGCGTCTCAAGATTCTGAATTGCCGACCCTGTATGAGTCGCCAACTTGTCAATGGCAGTGTTTGTGTTGATTGACGATTTCTCCACTGTTGCACTCATCTTCTCAAAAGCCAGCTCCCACGGTTGTCTTCCACTATCTGTTAGTTGCAATTGATTAGTCCCTGGACGAGTCTGCTGAGTATTGCGTTGCTGGATCCCAATGTTTGGCCTCAGACCTTGTTGAGGTTGTTGTTGCCCGGCTATACCACCACTAGCATTACCCCAAGCGAAACCCGGATGGTCTCTCCTCATATACCCCCTATTCTGATTCTGACTGTAGTCATTCTGTCTGTTCCTCTGATAGTTGTTCTGGGGCACAGTGTCATAGAAGTTGTGGCATGAGTCCACATGTTCCTGAGAGAAGTTGAGCGGACAACTATGAGTGTCATGATCTCCATTACAATTGTCACAACCCGGAGGCATCCCCTCATGTATCACATTAACCCTTTTGTTTCCAGACAAAGCCTCATTCTGCATCTTCAACAATCTGTTTTGCTCGAGAATGGCTTCCATTGTCGCTGAACTGATTCCACTTGAGGTTTCCCTACCGCGGTTGTAATCATTATATGACATTTTTTCCAATAATGCCCATCCATCCTCAGCTGATAAATAGGAAAAAGAACCGCCAGCTACGGCATCACAATTCATCTAGTATCGTCCCCTTAACCCATTGAAGAAATGCTGAACTTTGGAGACCGGGTCAAAGAAAGCCGAAGGGCATCTTCTCAAGAGCCCGTTGTACCTCTCCCAGGCCTCATTATAGGTTTCATCTTCTGTCTGCCTGAAGGATGTGACGGCAATTATTGCTTGTGCCGCTTTCTGATGAGGAAAATATTTGGTGAGGAACTTTTGTGCCATTTGCTCCCAAGTTCTGATACTATTCCTATCCAAGCTGTCAACCCAGTCGTGAGCGACATCCCTAAGAGAGAGAGGGAAAAGCCGCAAGCGAAACTCATCTTGTGAGACTCCTCTTGTCTTCTGCAAGTCACAAGCTTCAAGGAAACGAGTGATGTGTCTATGCGGGTCCTGTTTGCCACTCCCATCAAACTGATTCTCACGTATTTGGAATGTGACACATCCTTCCACTCTGAAGGAGTCTGTATTCAGGTTGCCCCTCACAATAGAAGAATCACAATCACCCAAGCTGGGTAGATCGTACTCGAAGAGAGGTTTGTAACAAGGAGGAGGAGGGTTTTCTTCAGCCATGTCCTCTATTTTAATTCCTTCAAGTCTCTTCCGTTCCCTGCTTCTTTCCTTAATCTCGTCTCGGTCCTGGTGATCTCTGAATCAAATAGCAGGTCCTATTGTGAAAGGGTACCTCGCATACAAAAACACGGCAAGACCAAGTGGAATCAAAGAAGTAGAGAGAAATAACAGCAATTAAATAAAAGAATATAAAAATGAAAGTCAGCTTAACCAAACAACCGAATTTCCTAAAAATTAGGAAAATTGGTTGTGCCAATCCCCGGCAACGGTGCCAAAAACTTGTTGAGTCACCGGCAAGTGTACCAGGTTGTCGCAAGTAATAAAAACACGGTAAGAATTTACCGAGGTCGAACACAAGGATTGGGCTACCAATTCAACTAATTCGTGAAAAGCTCGATGCGTTTGGTCAAGTACAGAAAGTGGTTGAGATTGAAGAGAAAATAGGATCGCAATCTAGTTAACAAATCAATTAAGAATATGGTATTGAAATCTGGAATTAAAAGCATCTAAGGTCTCAAATCCACCTACCCAATCATGCATAGTATCCAAATGATGATGATCCTCTCCCTAGGTTCAATTTTAATGTCAACCGGGACCCCCAATTTCTCCTAGATTCACTGTCATGCTCAATAGGACGTATTCAACGATTTGAGTTAATCACTTACAGGTCTCATAACCCTAATCCTCGAATTCTATTAAATCTTGTTCCCTATATGGTTGCACCGATCTCCTATTCACTCTCGTACAATATTCGATCGATGATCCCAATTCAAGTTCTAAAACGTGAATCGCCGATCAGCCTCAACACGTTTAACTAGTCGATCACGTAAGCATATAATCGACACAATGAAATCAGAATTGGAAAACAAGAATTGAATGAAAGGAGAGAGATATACATCACATGAACACTATACCGCCATGGGTGGCTTCATTGATCCCTTAGACAAGGGGATTAGTTCCTCATGATCGTAACAACGCACAAACAATCGGCCTTAATCACCATAGTAAATAAGAAAATAAAAGAGGGAGACGCAGCTCCAGAATAACAAGGATTCGCACAAAACTGATCTCCAAAACAAGTGGTTAACAACCAGCCTCTGATTCAGATCTGAAACAGCCTATAAATAAGGATTCTGGTTCTCGACCGCTCGCGGGGCGAACAAGCTTTCGCGAGACGAACATTAGTTTTGGTGCGCTTTCAATTTGGATTCTCGCGAGGCGAGAGTATATTCGCGGGGCGAGTCTTCCAACTTCAATCTGTCACAGCCGTGACCTTCATCACGGCTAGGCCGTGATGGTCTCTGTCTTCCAGGGTCTTCAAACTCTCGCGGGGCGAGCCGCCTCTCGCGGGGCGAGACTTCAAACCTTAATCTGTCACAGCCGTGACCTTCATCACGGCTAGGCCGTGATAGTCTCTGTTTTGCAGGTCTTCATGATTCGCTAGGCGAGAATCTTCTCGCGGGGCGAGACAGAATTGATGACGTTGCTGCTTAGCTGATCTTCAGACTCGCGAGGCGAGTATCCACTCGCGGGGCGAGCATCTCCAGAATGGCAATTTCCACTATTTCTTGACTTTCCTTGACTCTCGGAGCTTCACTTCTAACCTGAAACAATAAAAAGACACAAAAAGCGTAATTCTATTCAAAATAGACTAAAAACTACTAAAAATGTCTAGAACGAGTAAAAGTCTACTTAGGAACAAAACAAGGCCAAATTTGGGCGAAAACGAGATTGAACTCGAATAATTAGCACGGAAACCAAAGTCCATCTAGTTATAAAACTAGATAAGCCAGAGGCTTAACATTAATCACTCGTAAATTCGGCGGCCGCTTATTTGCGAAGACGTGGATATTCTAAGGAGGAACCTAGCGGTGAACTTAGGTTTATTTGCATGACTTCGACATTCTAAGGAGGAACCTAGCGGTGAACTTAGGTGTCGGATCTATAGAGTCAGACTTGGGACTGAAATCACAAGAGTTAGAAGCCGTCCCTCGAGGATCAACGAGTTGTCACGAAACGCAAAGGGTCCAATCTGAGATCGACTACCACGAGAGTAGGGGTTGGGTCAATTGGGCACGGTTTTTGTAACCCGAGAGGGAGCTTAAACTATTAGAGGATAAACTCGCCTTCAAGGCAATTTCGTTAATTAACAAGGGTAAATCAGATTAGTAACATAAACGATCTTGTGGTAACCTAAATCCCTAGGAATCCATTAGATCCAAAAACCCTAAAAAAGATTTTTTTCCTGTTTTATTTGATTCTGTTTGTTTATCTCTTAAAACCTTTTCAAAATTCAAATCCTTTTTATACAGTCCAGATTTACCAATTTGATAATTAGTTGCGATTCGAGATCACAGTCTCTGTGGGATCGATATCTTTTATTACTTGGCGACAATCCGGTACACTTGCCGGAATCGCACGTGCGCGCGTCGCGTCGTCGCGCTGTCACCACACGCCCCAGAATGCTGATCGACAGAAGCATTGTCGGTACCATCGTAACTACGGGCATACCACCGAGGAGTGCTGGGTCCTGTGTGACAAGATTGAAGAGTTAGTGCAAGCTGGTCATCTGAATAATTTCGTTCGGAGAAATCACAACAATGGTGAAGGGCGTGACACAGATAGAAGAAGAGGAGGTGGCCAAAGCCTTTGAAGGGGCGGCGGTCGGCAAAATAATGAAAGAGAAGAAAATAGGGAAGATCAGAATGAAAGGAGGGAGGCGGATAATACTGTCCGTGGTATAATAAACACTATTTCAGGTGGATTTGCGGGAGGAGGCACAACGAGTTCAGCTCGGAGAAAACACCTGCGGGCTATTCGGTCAGAAACTCTGTGAGTCGGCAAACCCCGAGGATTTCCCCACCGATTATTTTCTCCAATGAAGACTTCTTGGGTGTGGATCCTAATCAGGATGACCCAATGGTAATCACAGTGCAATTGGCCAACTTCTCGGTCAAGAGAACTCTCGTCGACCAGGGAAGCTCAGCTGATATCCTATATTATTCAACATTCCAGAAGCTCGGGATCCCAGAAAAATATATTCAGCCATACGACAGTAAGCTCGTCGGCTTTGTTGCGGAACAGGTGGATACCCGAGGATACATTGACCTCCTAACTACTTTTGGAAATGGCAAAGCGTCCAAAACTATTCTGGTCAGGTACGTGTTGGTTAATGCAGTAACATCGTACAATGTCTTAATCGGAAGACCATCTTTGAACGAGCTGGGAGCCGTGGTCTCTACTCCCCACCTCACAATGAAATTCCCTTCCAACTCGGGAGACATAGTTGCTATCCGGGCGGATCAGAAAATGGCCAGACAGTGCTATGCTGATAGTTTGCGTGTAAGCAAACTCAAACCTACACCTGCAGAAACACTAGACAGGGGAAAAGACAAGTCTGTAAATTCTGTCAGCTCTGTTGAACTAGACCCGAGAATTGACATGTAAGAACAACGA
Organism: Sophora flavescens; assembly: GCA_030762895.1. Lineage (NCBI taxonomy): Eukaryota > Viridiplantae > Streptophyta > Magnoliopsida > Fabales > Fabaceae > Sophora > Sophora flavescens. The sequence goes on along the minus strand of CM061064.1, from coordinate 109,444,596 downwards.
GAAGTTGGAGAAGTTCCAGCTTGGATCACAGCCCGATCAGTGCACTAAGCTACAGTTGATGTATATAGTCAGGTGATGTACTATTTTTCCTACCTCGGTATTTTATCCCCAAAAAAAGGGTTTTGACCGAGAAGGTTTTAACGAGGCACACCGCGGACTTTTTTATCCAATAACAGAATTTATTATGGACATTGTTCTATTTTATTATTTTGCCAATGTGTTTATTCTGCGAACATTGAAATTATTAAAGGCCAAGTTTGAGCCTGAAGGCCGAATACGATCCACTAAATTATTAAGGCCGAGTTCGAGCCATTGAAGTTATTAAAGGCCAAGTTTGAGCCTAAAGGCCGAGTTCGAGCCATTGAAATTATTAAAGGCCAAGTTTGAGCCTGAAGGCCGAGTACGAGCCACTAAATTATTAAAGGCCGAGTTCGAGCCAATTAAATTGTTAAGGCCAAGTTTGAGCCTAAAGGCCGAGTATGAGCCATGAAATCATTAAAGGCCAAGTTTGAGCCTGAAGGCCGAGTTCGAGCCATTGAAATCATTAAAGGCCAAGTTTGAGCCTAAAGGCCGAGTACGAGCCATGAAATCATTAAAGGCCGAGTTCGAGCCTGAAGGTCGAGTACGAGCCACTAAATTATTAAAGGCCGAGTTCGAGCCAATTAAATTGTTAAGGCCAAGTTTGAGCTTAAAGGCCGAGTACGAGCCATGAAATCATTAAAGGCCAAGTTTGAGCCTGAAGGCCGAGTTCGAGCCATTGAAATCATTAAAGGCCAAGTTTGAGCCTAAAGGCCGAGTACGAGCCATGAAATCATTAAAGGCCGAGTTCGAGCCTGAAGGCCGAGTACGAGCCACTAAATTCTTAAAGGCCGAGTTCGAGCCAATTAAATTGTTAAGGCCAAGTTTGAGCCTAAAGGCCGAGTACGAGCCATGAAATCATTAAAGGCCAAGTTTGAGCCTGAAGGCCGAGTTCGAGCCATTGAAATCATTAAAGGCCAAGTTTGAGCCTAAAGGCCGAGTACGAGCCATGAAATCATTAAAGGCCGAGTTCGAGCCTGAAGGCCGAGTACGAGCCACTAAATTATTAAAGGCCGAGTTCGAGCCAATTAAATTGTTAAGGCCAAGTTTGAGCCTAAAGACCAAGTACGAGCCATGAAATCATTAAAGGCCAAGTTTGAGCCTGAAGGCCGAGTTCGAGCCATTGAAATCATTAAAGGCCAAGTTTGAGCCTAAAGGCCGAGTACGAGCCATGAAATCATTAAAGGCCAAGTTTGAGCCTGAAGGCCGAGTTCGAGCCATTGAAATTATTAAAGGCCAAGTTTGAGCCTGAAGGCCGAGTACGAGCCACTAAATTATTAAGGCCGAGTTCGAGCCATTGAAGTTATTAAAGGCCAAGTTTGAGCCTAAAGGCCGAGTTCGAGCCATTGAAATCATTAAAGGCCAAGTTTGAGCCTGAAGGCCGAGTACGAGCCACTAAATTATTGAAGGTCGAGTTCGAGCCATTGAAATTATTAAAGGCCAAGTTTGAGCCTGAAGGCCGAGTACGAGCCACTAATTTATTAAAGGCCGAGTACGAGCCACTAAATGATTGAAGGCCGAGTTCGAGCCATTGAAATTATTAAAGGTCAAGTTTGAGCCTGAAGGCCGAGTACGAGCCACTAAATTATTAAAGGTCGAGTACGAGTCACTAAATTATTAAAGACCGAGTTCGAGCCATTGAAGTCATTAAAGGCCGAGTTTGAGCCATTTAAATTATTAAGGCCGAGTTCGAGCCTAAAGGCCGAGTACGAGCCATTAAATTATAAGGGCCGAGTTTGAGCCATTGAAGTTATTAAAGGCCGAGTTCGAGCCTAAAGGCTGAGTACGAGCCATTAAATTATTAAGGCCGAGTTCGAGTCATTGAAGTTATTAAAGGCCAAGTTTGAGCCTAAAGGCCGAGTACGAGCCATTAAATTGTTAAGGCCGAGTTCGAGCCATTGAAATTACGAAAAGCCGAGTTCGAGTTATTAAATTATTAAGGTCGAGTTTGAGCCTTGAAAATACTGGGAATACGAAGGTCCACGTGGTCGAAGTATAAGCTCGGTTTAATACTTGTCAGCTCTTTCGCTTGTTTAAGCTCAGAGCTTGGGGGGCTTGTGTACTGGCCGAAGATATAAGACCGAGGATTGTCAATACGACCGAGCTCATTCTTGTAAGTGGGCCGTGACCCGAACTCCCATAAAGCTGAAGACCTATTAATACACTTGACACCCGAGGATAACTACTCGGACCTATTTCACAGTAGACCACAAATGAAGATATCTCGGCCCCGAGCTATCCAGTCATAACTGACTGGGCCGAATATCTCGCTGGTCCAAATATCTCTCCGTATAACTCGGAGCCGTATCCATATCATTGTCTAACTGCAATAATGATCCGATCCTAACAAATAGGATCTCGAGAACTGCCTTACTCAGCAGCCAGACCGAAAATATCTATAAATAGGGGTTCAACCCCCTCACTTAGAACTACGTTTGCTTTGATTCCCATTGGGATACGTAGGAGTAGAATTCCCATTCTGTCAAGCTATTCCAAAACACTCCCACAAGAGCTTCTCCGGACGAGTATCTCTCACCCGAGATATTTGGACGAAACACTCCTCATTCTCCTTTCTCAGCATTGCCACTTGTGCGAGGAGTTCTTGGATAATGGGGTTGTCGGTCGTCATAGCCAGGTTTATGGACCGTTCCCCATTATCTCCGTTGTTAGCATTCTCTGGCTCCTCTCTCCTGCAGCTCCAGCCCCTTGTTCTCACCATGGTTTGTGGTATGGGAAAGTTTTGCTTCGATTCCCACAGACGGCGCCAAATGTTCCGTCCAAATATCTCAGATGGGAGATACTCAGCCGGAGAAGGTCTAGTAGGAGTGTTTTGGAATTAGCTTGACAGAATTGAGATTCTGCTCCTACGTATCCAAATGGGAATCAAAGCAAACGTAGTTCTAAGTGAGGGGGTTGGTCCCCTATTTATAGAGATGTTTATGTGTAACAGTTTGAGTAGGACTGTTATTGAGATCCTATTTGTTAGGATCGGGTTGTTATTGTAGTTAGATAATGATATGGATAAGGCTCCGAGTTATACGGAGAGATATTTGGACCAGCGAGATATTTGGTCCAGTCAGTTGTGACTGGACATCTCGAGACCGAGATATCTTCATCTACGGCCTGTTACGGAATAAGCCCGAGTAACCATCCTCGGGTGTCAAGTGCATTAATAGGTCTTCGGCTTTATGGGAGTTCGGGTCGGTCAAGACCCATTTACAAGAATAAGCTCGGTCGTATTGGTAAATCATCGGCCTTATATTTTCGGCCAGTACACTTTATATTCACAAATTTAATCCATATTAAAATAATGTTTTTTATTAAAAAAATTGATTATATTATAAAATAATATCTTAATATGAATTAAAATAATGTTCGTTGTCAACAATATTTTGTAATATAATTAGTTTTTTTTAATCAAAAAACATTATTTTAATATGGGTTAAATTTGCGAATACAAAGAGTACATATACTATACTATAATATACTGTATTTATATAGTTTGACTACAATATAATACAACTAGAAAGTTTGAAATTTTAACCAACCTATATGATAATTTGATTGGCCCAAAATTTATCATATGAATAATATAATAAGTGATATAAAATATGGGTGATACTTCTTGACCACTAGAAAACCCATTTGACTAAAACCATGTTCCAACTTCCAAAATCTCCAAAAAGATGGCAACTTTGGATTGAACGAAAACGGAACCAACAAGTCAACACGTTTCTCGATCACTATGGACCCATCAACTCACGGAAAGAACATCTGAAAAAATAAACAATGAAAACGGCATAGATAATGGTCCAGCTGTGCAAGAAGAGAATCTGTCCGGGGAAAAAAAAATCTCGAAAAAATGAGGTAAAATTTTATCGTTACAAATGACAACCCACCACAATTTTTCTTTATAAGATGGGGGGAAAGAATTCCCATGTGCCATACCCAATAATACCAATCGTAAAATTCAGTCAAATCCAAAACTAAATAGAAAAGCGAAACTCAACTAAATGGAATATATTTTTATTTTATTTTTTAAAATTAAAGCAAATCAAATAAAGTTAAATGATTTTTTTTTTTGGAAAAGTGCATATATAACCACTGAATTTTAGCTCATTATTTGTTAATAGACACTTTGAACTATTAATTTTTTTCAATTAATCCTCAAACTTTGACGATTAATGAAAGTAGTCCTTCTATTAAGCCGAAGTTATATTATCAATAATAATCAAATCCAATAATTTTGATTTAATCTGAACTGTTTATTAAATTATTTTAAAAAGGGAAAAAATGGAGAAAGACCCATCTCTCATCTTCTCCTGTGTCCTCTCCATGTTGTTGCTCTCTTGCTCACAGGAACTTCAACATCAACCCCTTTGCAAAGTCCAATGTACTAATGACTCGTTTGATGGTCAGGATAGGATAGAGACGGATAGGATAAGAGATTATGATAGGAGTAAAATATGATGAGAACATGATAAGTTGTTATCCTATCCGACGTTTGGTGTCCAACGGATAACCAACCGGATAACATTAAAATTTTAGTATAAATTTTAAAAAAAAAATCGTTTTTATTCTAAATATTTTCATATTTTATTAGATTTATTTTTTATAATTTTTATTTTTTAAAATTATATAAAAAGCCAAATTATCCTTGTGATAAAATTACATATAATTTTTTAAATTTTATAAATATTGTCTAACTTCAATTATTTTTTTTATAATTTTAAAATTCATTTTGAGTTTTAAATTTACATATAGTTAAATTATTAGATTATTTTTTTAGGGTGAGTCAGGCCTAAAATATTAATCTTGCGATAAAAAAAATTAAAATTAAATATTAATATATTTATTATTTTAAATATTTATATTTTTTTATTAAAAAATATTTTATGTTTTTTAACGAGTTATATTTTATTATACTTTAAAATATTATTTTATTATACTTTAATTGTCTTCTTATTACTTTAAATCACCATATTAGTTCATGTTGAGTTCTAACTCAGCTCCCCCACTTTTAACTAGATGGACATGATATGATAGGTGACATAACTAACTTATCATGCTGGCTCACCAAACAATAGTTTCAGACAGAATATAATAGCTTATCATATCATGTCTCTCTTATCCTAACCACCAAACGAATCCTAAATTACCAAGAAAACCCATTTTCATTGTAAGACCCAACGTAGGAATTATCATCACGGAACTTTGAAAAAAAATAATCTTCAAGTTTGGTTTCCTGCAGAATGGCGCAGCACGAGATAACGTTGTATTTCTTAGTTTTTTTCTTCTTTTAAAAAATTTTTAAAATTTTAAAAACCAAAAATAAAAAAATCAACAGCTTAGATTAAAGCAAAATGAATGAATGAATTCTATTACCATCACTAATCAAATTTTGGAGTAACGGAAAGATTAATTTCATTAATTATTAAAATTTAAGGATTAATTAAAAAAATTAGTAGTTCAAGATGTCTAATTTACAAATAAATTAAAGTTTAGGAGTATACACGTCTCCCTTCTTCTTTTTTTCTTTTGTAAAACAAAATGGGCATAGTAATTTCTAGTTTATTTGATTCTTCATTCTTCTTCTTTTTTATTTTTTATTCTTCATTCCATCAAGATAAGGAATTAATTTGTTCTAACTTTATTTCCAGTTTGCAATTTCTGTACACATTTGTACCATGAATTTGCCGAGACTTTTCCTGTTAAGCTGGAAAATTGGAATATTTGTATTTACCGTAGGCTGGAGTTTATCATAAAAAATGTCACAACAAAAACAACCAAAACTTACGCAATTACAATTCACATTAAATGGTATCTCCGTTACAATTCATAAATCATAGTAAGATTTGATGTCTTTATTACGCTCATCACACATACGCATTGCAGCAGCAAAGAAAATGCACACCATTTTCAACCAAAAAGCAAACACAGATTGACATGTTTTTGTTTAACCAGATATTTCTATTGCCTTGACATCAGGCTTCTTAACTTCTTCCTTTGGAACAGTGACAGTGAGAACCCCATTCTCCATTGAAGCTTTCACTTTATCCATTTTAGCATTCTCTGGCAACCTGAACCTTCTCATGAACTTGCCACTGCTACGCTCCACGCGATGCCACGTGTCATTCTTATCTTCTTTCTCAACATTCCTCTCTCCGCTGATGTGAAGGACTCTGTCATCTTCAATCTCAACCTTCACTTCCTCTTTCTTCAGTCCTGGAAGATCAGCCTTGAACACATGTGCTTCTGGTGTCTCCTTCCAATCCACTCGTGTGCTCACAAATGCTGAATTCTCCCTTGAGATTTCAGGGAATGAAGCAGAAAGAGAAGTGGGGAATGGAAAATCCTTGAAGGGATCCCATACATCGAGAGAGAATGGGTCGAAAACGTTGCTCCTTCGGCCACCAAAAAAACTTGGAATCAGCGACATTTTCTCTTCTTGTATGCTTAACTGATATTTAGAACTTTGCAAGATATGATGCTTATGCGACTGCTGTGGACAACTACTTTCACTTTCTTCTCTGATGATCTAAGAGGGGATATGTGAGGTATTTAAATTAAATGGAGGAGTAATCCTGTATTTTCGAGAAAATTCTATTTCCTTACTTTTTGATTCACCAAGTTTCTGAAAATTCGGAAACTTTCGAGACATTTCGGCACAAGACCCAGAAGGCTCTAGAGAATCTTTCTGTGCCCGTAATCAATTGGGCTTTGGGTTTTGAAGCCCAAATGATTTGAGTTACGCTGAAAAGTTAATCAAATAAAACATGTTACAGTCATAATTAAACTTTGTATAGGAAATAATGAAAACTATTAAAAAATTGCTTTAAATATTTAATGTATAATTCTTTAAAAAAATAAAATAAAATAATATGATAATTTTATAAGTATTTTTATTATAAGTATTGCTTAAATTAGGAAAAAAAGGACAAATTAAACATACCCTAATTTTGTAATGCGGAGTATTTTTTTGGGAGTTGGGATTGGTTGGAATTGATTCAAATTCCAAGTGAGCATTCTCCCCCTCCCACCGATTTTTTAAAATAAATATGACTAAAAATTTAAATAAATAAAATATAGATTTAAAAAGTATAATTATATGAATGAGAATGTAAATTTAAAACAAAACAAAAAAGCATGTCATCATATTTTAAAAGAAAGAGCTAAAAATGTCCATCATTGAATGATGGCATAACAAAATATTAACATATTCTTGAATAAATATACTACTATTTAATTGATAATAATAATTATAGTAATTATTATGATTATAGTTACTAGCCACTCGAACATACCTTGGTGAGTAGTGTAAAACTTTTTACTCTAACAACACATAATCCTTTAATTCTTATAATTATTATAATTATAATTGTAATTATAATTATAAATACTAATAACTATCAATTGTTAATTATTAGAGCATCTTCAAGGTGTAATTTATAGGAGTTGCTTAGCTATTTTTTTATGGGTCTAACAATGTCAAACTTATCACTTTTTGTTTTATATTACTTTAAGCAACTGTTCATTTCAATGGTACAACTCTAATAAGTTCACTAAATGTGTCTCACAAGTTATTGTAACACCCTGTCTTTTATCTATGTTTTATCTATTTTGCTGTATCGATAATTACTTATTTGTTTATATTTTTACCGGTAATCAAGAGAATGATTTTTGGAAAAAACAAAATTATATCTAGAACCTACTATATTGTATGATGTTAGTGTTTAGTTTTGGGTTTAAAACTCAGACGGAAAAACGGTTTGCGTTTTTACTGACAGTAGATTTTATGCAATCATAAAACCCTAATTGGACCCGAAACTGAAAAATTTTAATTTTTAATATTATGTTGGGGATAAAGTCTATTTTTAAAATTTTAGCTCAAAAATAAAATATTAGATTTTATTCGGGCGAATTTCGGCAAAAAACGAACAAAAACCTAATCGGGTAAATGACGGAGCAGAACACGGATGTGCAGAGGTAGGTCGGAGAGTCGAGAGGATGTGCTCACTTAGATGACTCACCATGTGATGAGTCATGTGGTGATTCACCTAGTCATCATGACAAACCAAATAAATATCTAAGTTTTCAACTTATTTACTAACCTACCAGGGGCTTCATTAACCAACCATGATTCAACTAAAAACTATATTTTCCCCAATTGCATCACAAACATCGACCAGCCCCCTCTCCTCCACACAATTCCATTTCATTTTAAAACTTATCATCTTGTTCATGAAGCAAACTCCATCCATTTGCTTGATTCAAAAACTAAGAGTAGATCCTTGATCCTCTCATCATTCTAGAGCTAAGCCATTTCACAAAAATTTTCCTTTAGAGCCTTCCTTGAAAATGGGTATTTTCAAGCCTATGAACATTCATTTTTGACCCATCACCCTTTCTCCTAAAAGTAAGGATTTCTACCATGGATTATCTTCTATGATCATAGCTAAGTTCATGTGTTTAATCCTTTTGTATTTTGGTTTGATCTTGCTAGGTTTTTCAAGCCCAAAACCGTGAGCACACCTAGAAGAACAACCATCCTTTTGCTTGATTTCCAAGTGATCAACAAAGGTATGGGAGAGATTACCATCATCCTACCTTAGGATAGATATGTTGGTGGTTTAATATATTTGTGTGTTGGTTCTAAAACCCAAAGCGTGAGGGTTCAATATTTATGTGTCTATATATGTGTGTGATCCTCTTGGAGGAATTGATTTGATGCTTGGTTGTCGTATGGTTATATATGACTAATATGCTTATTTGATGCATGCTTACTTGAGAAAAATTATAAATTGCACACTTAATCATATATCACAAAGTGTATCTAATATGTTAAAAGCTCATGTCGTGAATTAATACCTTTATACATGAATATGTATGTTTGTTTGTGAGCTTGATTGATGAAGATAAAATCTTCATTTTTAATAGTCTTGGTTTCGGCCATGATGAAGAAAATGGTTATGAAAATCTTAAGGTTTAAAATCGTGAAATCCTATGAGTACTTAAGGTTTTTAAAGAGTCACAAAACCAAGAAAAATTACTATACTTTTGCAAAATTGTTTTTAGGCAGTATAAACTGTCTTACCCTGTTTTAAAGATCATAAATTGGGTTTAATTTGAGTTTATGACTTAAGACAACAAAAATCATGTTTTATGGGATAGAGGCGGATGTGACATATAAGAGAATATAAGTAATGTCGACAAAGCCTTTAGGGCTTTATTGATAATATATTAAATATTACATGACATCTAAGCAGGGCCATGTCTAGATATTCCGGGGTCTTAGGCAAAATTTTTGTTCATGGTCTAGTTCAATATATGAGGATAAAAAAATTGGTTGTTTAAAGTAGAATTTAAGCAATTTTAATTTTGAGAAAATTATTTGACAGCGACAACAGTCATATGTATTGTCCATAATGTTCTTTAAGCAATACAACATTTGAAAAAGAATCTAATCCTTTGAATGAGATATTTATTTCTTTTGTTAACATTTCTTTTATTGCCTTTAATTTTGAAAATAAATTAAGACCATCAATACTAGAATGGTCATGAAAACTTAAAAACACTAAGAAAGAGAGGAGATAATTAGAATATTAGATAGTGAATAAAGCCTTGGTTCAATAGTCAAGGAACAAAAGATAATCAACAGAACTATTAATGGCTAAAATTATTAGACAAATTATAGCAATAACGTAAATATAAAATTAGAAATTTATGATAATTTTTATGTTGAATGTAAATTTATTTTAAAGCAACATAAAAAACTCAATATACTCAACAAAAACAAAATTATCATAATAAAACAAATCTTTATCTTTATATATAAAAGGAAAGTGGTGGTTGAGGGTAATCATGTAAAATCACTTGGAAAAAAATAAGGCCAAATTAAATAACATTATATTAAAATATATTAAAAATTAAAAATATATATAATATTTTAACTAAAATGGTAATTACGATAATATTAACCCTGCAATGTTGATTGTGTTTGGCATATCAAAAGTTATCTCCTCTTTTTTCTATCTAATAGAAAGTCTTCGTCTCTTTCTAAAACTATGGCATGGCTGTTAACGATGGGTAGCGATGGTGGTTTGAAGGTGGTGCTCTGGTTGGTGGTTCATGTGTTTATTCCTTCACCCTTGATTATTACATGATGAATATGCCATCTTCTAATGGCAGTGGTTGCCCATTTTCCTTTTGGCATTATAGCTGGTCTCTCCTTATTTATACCCTCATTTTGATTAATTTGAGGTGATGCCCACCAAGCATTATCCTTGTGATATGTTTCTGTCTTCGATTTATTGTCGTCATGGAAAATGTGCAGTGCAATGATATGACTCACCAAGTCTATAAAGAAATTACATGATTTGCTGGAAAAGGTTTAAAATGTTATGTTACTTGGCAGGTAACAATGTTTTCTGAACTGACAGTCAAATCATCTGCAGATCCAAGAAGAGGACTCGATCGTTGTTGATGCTGATGTGATTCCATCAGCCAAGGACCGTCCTCCATTGAACAGACTGCTCATTAAGAAGCTGGACAACCCTGTTGCGGATGCCATGGTAGCCAATGACTAATTTTGACCATTGGACTCTTCCCAAGACTCCACTTGATCATAGGTAAATCAGTTCCCGGCATAAGTTCATATTCTGTGAATAGAGAATCGCTACTGACCAATTCCTTATGATATGAACTTAGTCTTAGTCCCTGTGTTTTTATTTATTAGTCCATGTTTCCTCATTTTTATGTTTTGTTTGGTTGTGAGAAGAAAATGAGAAGAGAGAAAGAGGTGAGAAAGAGTATGAGAAGAGATAAAATTATGAGAAATAGAGTAGATTTGATGTGTTGTTTTATAGAAGAGAAACATAGGAGAAAGAAGTGTGTTCTTTGTCCCCTTTGTTTTGGTTGGATACAAAACAAGAAGAGATAAATGTAATTGTTTATAAAAAAACAAAAATAACCTTAACTAAAAAAACAAGATATTGATTTTATTAATTAAGTTAATTTAAATAATCAAATAGTTTAAATTAATCTAATTCATTTAAGTTTATTTAATGAATAAAATTTATTAGTTTAATATAATTATTTTATTAATTTAAATTTAATTAAATAAATGACTAATTTAATTCAATTTATTTAAGTTTATTAAATAATTGAATGAAAATCCAAAAAGAATGATACAAAAGTCATTTTACTACTGAAACACTCTCTTCCTCTTCCATTTTCTTTTCATTTGAGGAGAGAAAAAAATTTAAGGTGGGTCCCACCAATTTTATTCTCTCTTCCCTATTTCTCTCTTCCACCAAACAAGAGAAAATGGTTTTTCTCCTCATTTTCTCTCTTCTCATTTTCTACTCTAAAAAATAAAGCAATAGTGATGAGTTTATTCATTTAAGTTTGTATAATATCTGTCAAGTTATAAGTAGGTTTACATGTTATGTTATATGTACTTTTAGTTTTCTTTGTAAAAGTATAATTATGTACTTTTAATCCGCAGGTTTCTATGTATAATTATCAGTCCATGTTTGCAAGTTGAAAACCTTACACGGTTTCCTATTTTTTTTTTTTTAAATGAATAATAGATCACCTGTTTCAATTGCCATTAACCTTATATAAGCAAAATTAAAGAGAGAAACGGTGCACCACCTATTAATTTGGTTTTAAAGAGGATAAAGGCTATATTGATGGAGCACCTATTAATTTTGTTTTAACGATGTATAATGGCTATATTAATGTGAAATAACACATATTCTGATCACAAAATACACCTTGCTAACGTGAGGTAAAAAAACAATGCAATAAAAATAATTAAAAGAGTAACAGAAAAATAGGAGAATAAAATTGCAATAAAAGTGTAAATTATTTTTCAAAATAAATTGTTTTGAAATAAAATATCCAACAAATCTTCACACATTTCAAAATAATTTGTGAAAAAAATCAGAATTTATGACATGGATGTTATACTACAACAAATTTGGCAGCTAATCCATAGCTAATCACTAGCAAATAAATTTAGCTACAGATTAACTGCAAAATAGCTTTAGAATTGGTGGTAGCATAAATTGAATGGCAAATCAGCTGGGAAAATTTTCCTAGCTAATTCATAGTTAATATTTAAAAAGTTTTAGATATTTAATAGCTAATCCCTAGTGATATGTTGGAATGAATTGCTTTTTTGGCTAAATAGCTACGATATTGTGGTAGCGATTTCGTAGCCAATATATAGCTAAATTTCATAGCAATTTTGCAGTTATTTCCTAGCTAATTCAAAAAAAAAATCAACATCTAAATTGTTCCCAAACACCTGTTCAGGGGAATAATTTAGCGATTGATAATTGTCAACTTCATTATTGTAGCTCCAAAACAACATACTAATAAAAGCAACTAAACTCACAAATAATAATAAATTAATTCATAATATTTCACGGGAAAAGCAAACCGACAACAATATATAACAGTTTAAATTATATTTTTGACATAACCAATATAATGTACTTTAATATTTACAAATGTTTACATCAATATAAGTTGTCTGTATCCTAAATCTTCCATTCAGTCGTCGCAAATAATACAACTCTTTAACTATATCTATTCTCTAAAGAATCTGCAAACACTTAGATATGGTCATGCTACACGTTACTACTAGAAAGCTTGAAACACCTCATGGTTCTACACACTTTTATTTCTTGTTTTGGAATTGACAAGAAGCTTATGAACCTGAGGGGAATGAACTGAAGGGCGTAACTTAAAAACCAATAAGATACTTTATTAAATTATTATAAGTATACAACTAGCAATACTTTATTATGAGAAGAAAAAGAGTTTAAGCTTTTTCTCCTGGCTGAAGCAGACATACCTCGCAAGGCATGTGCGTCTTGGGAATAATTCTGCAGCAGACAGTTACAAGACAAATTAATTTAGTGTCAATCAACAAAATTAAAGCAGTGGTTAACTTACTCATTAACACATTGAGGGGTAAAAAAGAGAAAGAGAAAATGAGTGTTATTTACCTTATGACTTGGCGACCAGGCCATCGTGAACAGCTTGTGAAACCAAACCCGTTAGACCGTTGCTTCCACCTCCATACACCAGATCAATGTTCCTTGTGACCTTTTGAGATCATTAACAATAATATTATGAGCTTTGAAAGGCTAAATAACAAAAACAAACATGGGTGGCTATGATTGTATATGATACTATACTATGATTATGATGTCAAAAAAAGATATGAATAACGATGATCCATATGGAAAACAATCCCTTGACCATGACTAAATGGGGGCACTTGTAAGTCTGTACAACTGTTCTGTTCAGAGCTACTGAGCTAAAAGCTCAAGAGGGAAAACATAAATGGTGTTGGAAAGCCGCCTTAATTGCGGTCCGTCCCTAGTCGCCTTAATTGTGGCAACTTTGAGTTGCCTTCATTCTGCCTCCAAAGATCTTCATTGTGCTTGGTTGAGAGGGTGTGTTTAGTCTCACATCGTCTGTAGATATGACCTAAGTAGTGTTTATAAAGCTTGGGCAATCCTCACCTTACAAGTAGCTTTTGGGTTGAGTTAGGCCCAAACCCAAATTCTAAGATGGAGACTTCAAGCTCTAGGTAGCTATCATCCGCCCTAGCCGCCTTAATCGCGGCAACTTTGAGTTGCCTTCATTGCAGCCTCCAGCACCTTCATTGTGCTGGTTGAGGTATGTTTAGTCCCACATCGTCTAGAGATATGACCTAAGTAGCGTTTATAAAGCTTGGGCAATCCTCATCTTACAAGCTAGCTTTTGGGGGTGAGTTAGGCCTAAACCCAAATTCTAAGATGGAGACTTCAAGCTCTAAGTAACTATCATGTAAAGCTTTTTCTTTTTATTCAGAAAAGATAAAATCAAATTCTTCTGAAGGTAAAATACACTAAAGTCAGCTCTTAGTTCCACTTCCACAGCTCAGCTAACTTACAACATCAAATGGAAAAAAGGAACATTTCATTAATGGCAGTGAATAACAACCTTCGATGGCTCTCAATCCACAAATTAACAAGTGCAGCAAGCATAGGACCAAGGATGTCAAAGCACACTGTTTGAATCCGAAACATACCATAACTTCGAAATATAATCCAAGAAACAAAATGGGAAAAAACATGAATGCTAAGAAAACAATGATTAACCTGTGCTTTTGCAGAAATTTCACCGAGGTTGTCCACTATTGCAAAACTTTGATGAACAGCTGACTGCTTAAACAGAGTGACAACACAATATTTACAGGCAAAAACAAGTATAGCTCGAATACTATACAGATAACAAAGGTGTGGGAGTTTTGCAACCTAGAACAATAACCTGTTCGGTTAATCAAAAGCATGGACCCGAATGCATTTTCACCAAAATTAAATAGCATATCATGTTCATTCAAGAAAAGCAGAATTACTTGGATAATAAGAGTAATGCTCTGGGGTAAATTGTGGACATAATTACCTGTAAGAAGTTTAGTACCCAATATGTTGTTGAACAAGTAGCTGTATAGTTTTGCTGTCAAAAGGAGAATATTAGTCTCAAATTCAATAAATTGCATGGTATAAACTGTTCTTTTGTAGTAGATATATATGTGAAAATAATATATGTGATAAATTAAATGAGACCTTTTTCATTAAGGTTTCCTTATTCCATGTTTCAACACCCTTAAAAAATGCTCAACATCAGGATATTCTTGTGCTAATGCCAGAACTCTTTTCCTCCTTAACTTCAAAACACTTACTAATTTTATTTGTAAGTAAAGTTAGTAGCAAAAGACAAAAAATTCTTGTACTGAAATAAGATTAAAAGTAAAATGATCAAGAAGTTTACTTGTAACTGAGATGCTATATAAACTGTTGGTTATCCTTCTATATGAATGAGGGTGCCAACCATGAATTTGGCATTGGAAGGTTTTGCACCAATGACCCAAATGCTCATCTGTTTCAAGTCCAAGTTAATAAGATACCAATTACTCGAATAACTAAAATCTTTTACATCAGACACAATCATTGCACCAATCTAAAACTGACCATTTTATTTTAAAATCTAAATTTTGCATATACTTATCACTTGGCACAACATAAATATTTTCATGGAGAATATAGAAATCAAAGTTTTTACACTCTAGCATATTGAGGTGGATATATATTTTGATATAAGATGAGGTTACTGTCTTGAATTTTTTTTAGTCATGGAGGTTCATTGAACAACAAAGTAACACTTACAAAGAAATAGTGCAAATGAAAGATCTTAAGCTAAAAGAATATACTGATGCTTCCTGCTCATTACCTTCTGCAACTATCAAGTATCAACTATCAATTATAAAAAATAAAGGAACAATAAGTAATTAAAAAATAACTAAAACATCTTCATTTACTAGGAAACTACCATATAGGATAGAAAATATCCTTCACCTCATCTGTTTCAAGTCCAAAGTTAACAA